>OW569403.1:70614722-71825856 GCA_937654795.1 Cistogaster globosa
GTTGTGTTTTAAGCCTTAATGGATCATACGTTAGAGAAGTAAGCAACACAATAACAGCTGCGTTATACAGTTATACAGTCGTTCTCGATTTAGTTAAAAAGGGGCAGGAGAGCGCAAGTTTGATAGACTGTAACAGACACAGCAAATTGTAGTCAGGATGACTGCTTGGGTTAAGACTCCTGTTTGCTAAGCAAAATAGCCCGTAGTTCGGTTCTCGCTAGGGTAACGCAAATCTAACCGAATTCACAGAAAATAAAAAATAAATAATAAGTAAAATAAAAACTGCCGTGCTGCAATCAAAATAAGCTCTACAGTTAACTAGATTTGTGACCACAAATTTTTTCTTTGTTTGGTATTTTTTATTCTTTTATGTTTATTGCAGCAGTTTTTGGAACCTTTCCTTTTTAAATGAGATCAAGCCGCAGTTTCTACAGGTCACGAAATTTATAATAATATTTTTTATTTATTTTGTACTGAAGATATACCACCCAAACTGATGATATAAAATATTGGCCATTTTTTCTAATGAATCAATAAATATAAAAATGTCCAGATTTTATTATGCAAATTGTTCAAAACGGTTTATTGGATTGTTAGTTAGAAAACGGTTAATTTTTTTAATATCTTAGTGTATTTGTTTTTTTTTTTTTTTTTTTTTTTTTTTTGTTAATTCTTTAAATATTTTAATTTAAAAAATTCATTGGTCTCACAGAGGCTTTGACGGCAATATATCCGTACTGATATTAAAAGTTAATTGACTTTTTCTATTCATTCACTTATTTGATCTTCTTAAAAGGATAATGTTTTTTTTATTCTTTTACATTTTTTCTTTCCTTGACAAAGAACAAAACAAAAAGGCAGCAAAAGAATAATCCACCTTGAAATTAATTGTTTAGAAATATGAAACGTTTTAGTTGTCTTAAGAATGTGAAACAAGTCTGCTACACACATGTTTTACATTCAAACCAAAATAAAATGGAAACTTGAATGAGAGGTTTTTTAAGCTATAAAATCTTTTTTAAAACCTGTTATGTTGCTTATTACACGTAGCTACTGTTGTCTTTGTTAAATCCATTTTTATTAGACATTTTTGCCTACATAAAAATATAAACGATGACAAACAACAGCAGCAATAACACAACAAGTGACAGTAGCATTCAAAATACGTAAACTACCCTACAGAAGAAGAATAAAACACACAGACAAAAACTAAAATCAATAAATTGCAAGAAAAAGACAATAAAAGTGCCATGACAAAATCCTCAATATCTTTTAGAAGAACAATCAATGAGGCACAAAAAAGGCCAAGAATTATCAAAGAAGGTTGATGTCTCAAGAGTTGACATTGTTTGAATTTTTCTAATATTCATGCGAGAATACAAGCTCACAATAAGTGCATCAGCTGACTTTAGCAATTTACATTAACACTAAGACAAGGGATTTACCAATAGCAGCAGAACAATTTTTTATTACAATTAAGTTTCGCTGACCGCTGTTTTGCTTGAACACCAATTTGAGAGTTTAAAGTTTTTTGAATTTGATGCTCAAAATTTGGAAATTCCTTGCGGTTTAAATAGTTCTGGATTTTGTTAATTTGCCAACAATGCTCAGATATAAGCAGAATGTAAATAACGTCAGACGTTTTTGACCCGATAAAAATTTTTCTCTGATAACAAATAATTATTGAAAAATTCTTATAAATATTTTGTAAAAATAAATTATAAACTGATTACTGTAGGGAAATCATATCACTATTTCGATCTTGCTATTTTGCTACCTTTCATTTAAACAATTACATCGATAAGTAAACTAGGTGAACTAGTTCACACCGACAATATGAACTAGAACCCATGTCTGTGTTTTCTTTTTGACTATTTCGGATGTAAAATTAGTGCTGCCATGCATTCGTTTTGGTAATGCTACGGTGTAGTTGCCATCATATTTAAAAAAGAACATTTGAACTAAAGAAGTTTTTGAACTAAAGAAAGCTTTTGAACTAAAAGTTGAAAAGAACGAACAATACGTCAACAGAACAATTGAACCAAAAGAGATTTTCAACTAAAGAGAGCCTTTAAACTAAAATTTAAACTAGTACATTTTCAAACTTTGCACTAAAAAGAACTATCACTAAATAAAACCTTAGGGCACAAGTCTACTAAACTGTGCTTTTCAACTGCCTCAGGTTAAGTTTTAAAGAAAATTGATAGAATGAGAGTTATAATAGAAAAATAAAGCAAAATGACAAAAGGTATTGAATGGTTTTAACTAAAATAATTATCTAAAATACCCCTAAACTTATTCTGATTTTTCTTTAACTCTTTCACATTGTGGCTGTCATTAGTAAATATTTTAAATCGCATGCAACAAAATTCTCATTTAGTTTATTAATTTCCAGGCATAACTATCTACAGTTTTATAATGCGAATACCCATTAAACCGCTTATTTTTTTTTTTTAATGAATTTCATATGAATATTAAAAGAGTGTTTTTTAGAAAATAATTTCTCTGAAAAAATCGAGCAAGATTAAATAATGTCAAAAAAATTTTCAAATTATATATTAATTTTTTATTTCAACTTTTAGATTGCAATTATAAAATGTTCTCTTAAAATTTGAAAGCTTCTTTTGTTTATAACCACGACTACAGGCCTTAAATATCATACACTTATTGAAACACTCGAAAAACTACACTGCAAATCATAAAATAAGAAAATTTAAAAATGTTACGAACAAAAAACGTGCTTGTAGTCATTTTAATTTTTAAAGTACTGCAAGTACTTGTCTCAATCATAGTCATTATTTTGACGTAGTATTATTCAGTCACTTGTCAATCCATGTATGAATATCTTAAGTATGTAATTTTTTGGCAATAAAAATAAATATTTAATGTTCATGCAAGTGAAGCGTTATTTTTTAAGTTTCACTGCCGTTGCCATAAATTATGTTTAGTTTTAAAAAATGCTTATATAATAAATTGCTATAGAAAGTTACCATTCAAATTTCCATAAAAAACTTAAATGAGAGATTTGCATAAATAAAAAAGTTTTTAATTAGTACCGTAGTAAATTTTTTGTAAATATTTGAAAAAGGCATTTTGTTCTATATGTTTTAGAATTATTAACATTGTGGAACGAGAGCAATTATATGGCGTTAAATTCAAATCTGCACTTCGTTATTTTTTTTCTCTTGTGTCATTTTTGGTTTTGAGTTTACTGTTATATCCCAAATAAACAAAGTTTCACGTCATATATTAACTTAATTTAAAAAAATGTTCGTATCTGAAATACGATTATCTGTACCAGAAGCTTCAGGGTCATCTTGGAAGTTTTGATAAAAACAAGTAAGAGTGCTATGTTTGGCTATGCCGAATCTTATATACCCTTCACCATATTTGACACAGAGTTAAAAAAAACTAATTACTATTTATACAATCTTACATAAAAATGTCATCGGCTCTTAATAGGTTAAGCATTTGAAAAAAATTTTAGTATTTCCTTAAAGAAATTAAGAGACCTATAGTTTGGAAAATATGGGCAACCTCCAATTTTTTCACTTAGTGTTTTTTTCTTGTTTTTTTAATTCACTAACACCCCATATATTTGTTTTCTTTTTGTGGGGAGTTGCTTTATGGTTCCAAATGATATGGAAAACTGAGAGGCAGGCGTGGTGTTGAGCCCGCTACCTTGAAGGACATGGACCAATCTTGCTGATTTTCAATAGCAACTCTTTCGACACTATAATCGATTCTTCGTTCGTCTAAGTAAAAACAGAAATAAATCCATCGCAGGTGTTGTCACTACGCATGAGAAATGTCATGCGACGAACTAACTGTGTAAGTTTTCATGTACCCAAGCAAATGTATTTTATTTCTAAATTAAAATTATTCGCGGGAATTTAAAATTTAATTAATTCATTTAAAAAAAAAATATAATTGTATAAAAATAATATGTTTAAGTTACAAAATTTAATATTGTACGTGTGTCGCGTTAAACTGTCTCTTTTATGGTGAAAAAAAATTTTAATAAAATCATTTCATTCATGAAATGTTGAAAAATCTCGACGAAATGTCAGATAAAGATATGTCATTTGTCTTTTATTTGCATTTAAATATTACTGACCTTAAAAGCCCGTATATTTATTTGATATTTTATAAACAGAAAAAATGTCGAAAATGGTTATTGCAGTTAGATATTATTAAGGTCACTATCATTCGAACGAACCTCAACAGTTTGTATTAAGAGGCAAAGTACGAAGCAATAGCAGTCGTATAAAGGATTCGTGTAATAAGTGCAATCCAACTCTAAAAAGGAGAAATGGAAAAATTAAATTTTTATAAATGATGTTTGTCATTGTTAACATCACGCACACCGCTTGTCAATCATTTTATAAACTCATTTTAAAATCAAAGTACACTCGTCATAATCATCTACCTTTGTTATTTTGTACAAACACACAAAAATACACAGATAGAGATTAATTTATGCGTTTCATTTTAATTTCCTAAAACCATAAATTAAACAAATTAAATTAATCTTGGATAAGATAATTACAAAAGAGAAAAGTGACAGCATAAAGTGTATTTAAGATTAATTTATAGTTACATACTCAAAACGTAAGTTATTTGTTCGGAATATATTTAAAATTTCATGGAATTATCCCTACTAGCATTTAAATGTTTTTTTATCAAAAGTCATTTAACTCTTTCTCGAGTACTTTTGACTATTAAAAACTGATTAAATACTTGCGCGCTGGAAAAAAGACTTGCAAATAATTAAAATATATGAGTCATAAATGAGTCGAAACTGATCAGAAAACCGGTTTAAAAAGACTCTTCAAGAAGAGTCGCGGGTAGAGTAAAATTTTTTCCCGGGAAAACAATCATTTGTAGTAAGAAAATGAGCTCATTTACGCCTATTTTAATCGCGCAGAGGAGTCGTAAATGAAACGAACATGATAAATTTATTCATAAAATGCTTGCAGGATATTATCTATCTATATCAACATTATTTGTGCTTTTATAGCTCATGGCCAGACTTAAGCAACATTTTTAATATCAACCCTACCTAGCAAAAAAATAGTCATTACCTTAAAAAGTACTTGCAATATAATGACTTACTTTTGTGATTGCAAATTTACTCGCTTACAAAACACATTACATTAGTTCGTAAGTAAAGGAAGTTGTAATTGAACTAGTTCTTTAAGTTAAAAAAGAATACCTTAAAATACTTACTAATGATTATTATGATTTTCTGTAAAAATTATAGTGATAATTAAGGCATGAGACTTTTATAATCGATTACTAAGATTATAAAAGTCCCATGCCTTGTTAAAATCATTAGGTTGGTAATCCAGTTGGGAAGTCCTTCCGCCAAATATGATTAATTCCACACTCGATTAACTTTTTTTAAATTTTTTACTGGGTAGGTACCTAAGACTAAAAACTAGTTCATTAAATGAATGTTACGTTCAATGAAAACAGCAAAAATAAAATAAAATCTAAGGTGCACTCTTTTTTCATTCTCCCATTTAACTATTTTGTTACACTTACTAAATATAAAGATAAAGATAAGGTTAACAAAAAATAAGCCAAGTGTAAGTTTGACTAATACACGAAGGGTTCCGTACCATGTATGTTTTACTCTTTAATTTTTAATATATGAAATCTTTTACAGCGGAAATGGCATTACTATTAGGATAACTTTTAAATTAATTTTTTTAGATACTTCTTTTTATAGCGACTTAGCATGTATATGCAATGCGTAAATTTATAGTCTCAGCCGTCGCAAAGCGTCCTAGTTTAAAAAAATGGCTACACAGGTGATAGCAGGTATAACAGAACATCTTCTGTACAAAGAGTCTGCTTATAACGATTTAAGGATTATTTAATATTTTTTTAATTTATTGTAACTTTAATAAATAATTAAAAAACTAATAAAAACTATAAGAGAACATCAATTTAATAATCGAAAACTCTTTACTCTATTTGATATAGCGCACATAATTTTACTGACACTATACAAATTTGACGCGTCTGCCTTTCACGGTAAAACAAATAACAATATTTTTATGAATATCATGTTACTTTGAAACACCTATATAATAGATCTATAGTAATAAATCGTTAGTGAACATTTCAAAAGTCTACCTATTACTGTTCCAGAGATAGAGAACAGTGTCATACGGAAAGACTTCTATATGGGTTCTCCGTGTGATAGCTAAGGAACTTGAAGTAGTTGAACGATGAATTCTTATATTGTGTTTTAATCGTAATTTCCAGTCACTCTTTTTGTTTTTATGCCCTGAAACTATTGCAAAACTTTTCTCGAAAACTTTTACCTCATAATAATTCTCCCTTTTCTGATATTTTTTTAGATTGGGTAACATGTTTAAGCTAATCAGATTGCTTTTAGATATCACCAATAAATAAATAATTTATTTTTTTAGTAACAAAAAGATTATAATTAATATGACAAGTTGTTAAAATAGTTTTATTTATGCCTGTGAAGTAATTCATATTTATCTTTCGTTTTCTATATCATTGTTTCTGTTATTGTTAATGTTGTTACTATATTTATTATATTCCTTTTTTCTGTTTTTTTTTTTTTTAACTTTCCTATAAATATATCGACGGGAGCAAGCACATTTTTCGCCTTTATCTAAACAGTTTTATATGTCCAACTTAGGGTGTGAGAGTTCCTGGAATTTTTGATTTCTCGAAAAACGGGAAAAAATTATAGCATTCCCGGGAAAAAAACAGTTAATGAAGAATACAAGTTTATTTAATGAAATAATAATAAAAAATTAATAGTTTTATTAAAACATAACCAAATAGTTAGAATAATTATGAAATAATAGTTTTAACAGTTTATAAAACTTACAACCACTTCAGATGACTAAACAGACATGTTTACATTTGTACTACATAACGAGAGATAACAAAGCTGAAAATATTGAAAACGTATTTATTATTTTATGAAATATATGATATAAAAACTGCATTAAACAATTCACTAGACATACTGTTGCTTGTTGTCGTTGCAAAATTTCCAACATTAGAAAAAGACAACAATGCGTTATAAATATTATTTATGCTCGTGTTGCAAATGTTAGTGGCTTCGAGTAACTCAAATTGCTTTTTGAGGAAATAAGTAACCTTTTGTTCTGTTTTATATATTTTACTAGCAGTGCTCGCGAATTCGTCAGCGTATCATTTCTAATTTAATTAAAATTAAAACTCAGGAAATTGTGTTTTTAAACATTTGTTGTAGAGTTATGTAAACATTGTTAAAAACTTTCCATCTAAACAAATAAAATGTACTGGCAACTGTTCTAGAACTATTATACCGCTAAAATTGGGCGACTTTACATTGTTATCTTTAGTATCTCTACGAAATGACATATTTTTATGAAATAAAAAGTATTCTTTATTTGAACAAAGGTTCTAAGGGAGACCTTCTCAAAAAACTTTATTTAAATCAATCTAGCAGTTTTTACGTCATGCATACACAAAGAGTCAGACAGACAGACACACAAAAATTCTAGCAGTGCCAACGAACCATTATATCGACTTCATATTTGTATCTCTATTTTCTGTATGAAGTAACTTATTTTTACAAAACAAAAAATATTTTATTAGAACCACGATTCTAAGGGACCTCTACACAAAATTTTATTCAAATCCATCCAGCAGTTTTTAGTTATTGCAATTATAGACAGATAAAAATTCCAAAAATAGGTGCTTTGTATTCCACTTTGATTACTATCTACACCAACATTAAAATCTTCACAAGACATTTCAAATACAGGTAAATCGTCATTTATAATAACAACATTTTTAAAAATAGCGGTTACGCTTTTTTGGTTAAATATTCAAATAACCTGACCGCACCTTTACTTATATAAATTATTTAATATTAAAAAATATAAAATAAACTAATAATAAAAATATTTTATATTAAAAAAAACGACCTTAAGCTTGACAGTTTTCCTTTAAGTTGATTGAAAATAATGCCTGAAAAAAAGTATACAAAATTTTATAAACAGAAATGGTGCTAAGAATACTGCACATAATTAATTAGAATTTTAAGCGCTTTGTTAATTTTTTGCCACTGATGTTTAAAATCTACTTAAAAAAATTAATTTTGCCCAAAAAATGTGTGAACGATTAGCATTGTTTTAGCATAAATTTTTTACATTTAATTATAAATATTAAACATAATTATTATTCCCGGGCATTAGATCAAAATAACTTTTTAAAATTATGATTTTATAGCGCCTTCAACGTAAACATTCGTTTTTAGATGGATAATGATCCTTTAAGCACCAATTTTGGCAGCTAACAAAGTCAACAAAAAATAGTGTTCGATATTGTCAAGAGTACATGTGTACCTTGAATTTAATGAATAGTGAATAGTCAGTTGTCGCACAGAGAGCTTCTCTTAAAATTATGCTTTACCAATCCATTAAATTGTTCAAGGAGAATAGTTCTTCCAGCTGTCGTGGAAAGAGAAAAATATGCCTGTTATGTGATACGTAGAACGAGGTAACAATAAAAAACAAATTATTATAATTATTACTCTAAAGAACAGAGTTGAGCAAACAGCAGAGCCTTTCTCACATCCAAGCCTAAATTAGCGCACTAAGCTGTGCAAGTACGTTAGAAAGTGAAGTTTGATGGTGCTTGTTTGTTTTGTTTTTTTTCTTTGTTTTTTTATATGTTAAATAAATTTTTTTTTTTTGGTTTTTTATTGTGACACTTTATTAATTTTCACAACAATCTAGCGATCTTAGCTCTTTTGTCTATAGGCGCCTATATTAATTTTTCTTCCTTGCTCTAATGTGAGTCTTTAGAAGAGTATTAAACGTTTTTGTGCTGATTCTCCTTTAGTCCAAAATTTAAAGACAATTTGATAACTCAACATAAAAATAACCAACTTTTATTATTAAATTTTATAAATTTTCTGACTGTGCAAATTTTCCATTTACTTTTTTGTATTAAGTTATAACTTTTAAAGTTTTATGAAAATTTCCACTTTTCTTTAAGTTATCGTTAAATATAACTTTACTTTGTTTTCCATTAAAATATATTATTACGCAACGTTATGTTGTCGTAGTAGTTATAAAAATACATTAAGTATAAAAAAAGTCAAAATAAAGATAAAAAGTTACTTTTAATATTACGAGTAAAGCTACCTTAAAATATACTTAAGGGAACGAGAGCTGAAATTGAAAAAAATAAATAAAAATAGTTATAAAAAACTAAAGCTTATCGTTTCTTTAAGAAAGTAACTAAAAAGTTTTGCTGCTAACGCCTTTTACTAAGTGATGCATCAGCCGTAAAAAACTCTTAAGGCGACTACCTTCACTACAGAAACCATCATTATTGCTACTTCTATTTGTATTACACTGTTAATGCATATTGCAAGTAAAGCACTGTTCCTATAAAATTCGGATGCATTAGACGTATCATAATTTTTTATGTAAAAATATAATTATAATAAATATAATTATTAAAATAAAATATACGAGTAATGTCTGGGCCAGGCTGATAACTTTTTTATTAGGATTCATAAATATTACACGAGAATGTTGTTTCAAGCTATGCTCTTTTAGTTCAGTTTGAATTTAACCGCCACTCTTTTTGTACCTTTATAAAGATAACAATATCAAATGAATTCTGTCTGAATCTCTATGCTAACTACAAATTGATAAGGAACACAGCTATTTGCTTCTATTTCCTAATGCAGAAATCGTTTTATTGACTTTTAAATATACTTGCATAAATATTACTTCATATAAAATAATTTACTAGAACAGGCTGACAGATCTTTTCATGTTGGAAAAATGTAGACGCTTTTACTTGCCTGTAAATAAAAAATGCTGTTACGAGCAGTATATCAGTACTGAAAAAACATCTTACAAAAAGCCTGTGTGTAAAATGGTAGAAATCAATATTTTGATAAAATTTATATTTGCTATCAGTCATATAAGTTTTAAAAATAACCGCCTTTTCAATAGCGTTTTGTTTTTCGAAACTTATTTTAGACACTTATGAAAAAGTTCTCAAGTAGAATTAATATAAAAAACTAAATTCTTTTCTAATTTTTTAAGCACAAGGTCAGTTTTTTAAATAAAAATATTGTTCATTATTTTTTATTTCTTCAATACTTCGCCAAACTGTTGGGTGGCCTCTTCAGGAAACAGAAAACAAAAATATTTAAAATACGTTTTTTTAATACAAAAAATAAATTGAATTCAAAAAATTTTTTAAACTCAAAAAAAAAAAACAACTAAATAATCGCTTGGAGTTCCAAAGACACGAAAATGATGGAATACGAATCTGACATTAATTCAGAAAACGGATCGATCGCAAAACGATAAGTATGATACTTTAGAATAGATTTTAAGTAGAAAACATAAAATCTGAGAGAGTCTGAAAATAAACTCATATTAAACGAGGAAAGTGGCGCTAAAAGCAAATGCTTTTTTCTAACCGACTCAACTAGTAATAAATTTTTTACAAACATTAAACAAAACATAATCTCGTAGATTACTCACGTTTATTTTTGTTCGTGTGCTGCCATCGTTGTCCGAAAATTGCTATTAGCCAGTACACTTATCTTCTCTACACAAGAGTGGTAAAAATTAAAAATGAGTGAACTTCATCCAAATATTACAAGAACACTGTTTTATATATTTTTTTATTTATTTGTGCTCTCACATTTTATATTACATTGAAATAGTAGATAAACGTCAATATTTAACCCTATTCCCATCAACACGTTCTTGTGTTACTGCAGAAAAATAGTCGTTTATATCTGTTCAAGCACATGTATTTTTTCATGTTTCTTTAGATAACTTTGCTTTAAAGTTCTTTTTGCTCGCTTTCAACTGTAAGAAACACACACATATTATAATTTGTTTATAATGATTTATAGAAAAAAAAAATATGTCAAAATATACTGATGTGGGTAAGTGTAAAAGAAAAATGAAAAGTAAAATAATTTAATACTGAAGATAAAAAATATCAGATTCAATATAATAATGTCTGCCCTAAATTTTTTTAAATGTTAATTTACACTGCCTAAATTTTTTTAATTTGGGATAATTAATTGCTCACGTTCTTTTACTTTCATTGAAGTATTTTTATATTTTTTGTTGTTTTTTTTATCTACAATAACTTAATATTTTTAAAGCTTAATAAGCGGTTAAGGAATATTACAAAACTATGAATTAAATTATTAACATTTGTTGCAGTAGCAAACTTCCGAAGCGACTAATCAACCAAAACTCAGCCATTTTTCTTCCGGTGAATGTGAGTTAACAATCATTCAACACGAAAAACTATACACAGAAAACCACAAATATATCGTAATTTGTGCAATGGCTTCCTTCGTGTTCAGCACACTCCCAATTTACATGAACAAACAGCAATACAGGCTTTAACCATTTTCATTTCTCTTGTTTACAAAAAATAAATGTAAATCAATTTTGTGATTTGATTTTTTTTACGGTTCAGCTTAGATTCTAAATTTTGTAGCTAAGCAAAAATATGTTCAGTAGAAGACCTTCTTCTACCATTAAAAATTTTTAAATTAAAAAAAATAAAATCACGATAAAATGTCGAAGAAGATGCGAAACACATGAGGTTTTTACAAGACGGTTCCATATGTAGTCAAAATTAATTTTACTAACAATGATTCTAATCATTTTTGTGCATTTTTTTTGTGCGAAATAACCATTTAATGCTTAATCATTTAACTATAAATAGAACACTGTACGGCTGTTGTGATCACACTACCATCACGTTTTTTCCCAAGCCATATAGGGAAGGCTAAATGTTAACGATGCATCATCGAATTCTAGCTTTACATATGCAAGGATGATATAAAAATTTTAGATTGAATAGTGTAAGTATTCTCTCAAAAATAATTAAGCAATGTCCTGTTATGTACATAAAAATATACCTGTGTATTTTATAATTAAAAACAAATCTTACATAAAGTAAACTTTCCTTTGTAACAATCAGATGATTTTGGAACAGCTTCTACTGTGATAGCAGAAAAATATGATACAAATAAATTGCATTCGTTGCTAAACAAACTTGTCGGTTAGCAAAAATCAAGTACAACTGTGTGTGACGATTAACAAGGAGAACAACGAAAAGGGCTTAGGTTGTGCTCGTATTCTAATTTCTTAAAGTGGATGGTTGTACACATGATATTTACAATGTACACAACATCAAGTAGATAGTTGTGTGGAATGTTGAAAATGTAACGATTCAGAAAAGGCTGCTAAAAAATATAACAAAACTGTTCTTTCTTGATAAATTAAGAACTTAAGTCTAGTTCACTTATCGCTACCTTGAACTTAGGGCTGCTAAAAATATAACAAAAACTGTTCCTTCTTAATAAATTAAGAACTTAAATCTGGTTCACCTTCTCTCTAACTTGGACTTTGTTAAAGTCTGGATCAAGTTTTACATGTTTTACTATAAAGCTGCTAATGAGATCCTCCGCTGTTCTAACATACAGGCGCCATCACCAACTGATTTACCGCAATCACACAACAATTGTTTTGCATTTATTTATTTTATAATTAACGGCGGCTGTTTAGATAATAATTATCTTCTCTTATACTTAAGGCTCTGTTGGTATTCGAATTATGGTTAAGATCACCTGGTAAAGATCATATGGTAAAGTCACCGCAGCCGGTTTTTCTTTTACTATTTTTTACACACAACCAAACTTTTTAGTGATGAAAGTAGCAGCTTGTTGGGCCACTTATATAAAGTACAATGCGATGTTTTCTTTTGGCAAAAAATTCCTTTTAGTTTTTAATTTGAATATTATAAAATCAGTGAAATGTTAAAGGAGGGGTTATTTTATTGATTAATTAGCATGGAAGCTATTTAATATATATGAGCATTCCATTATTTTAATTTTTTATGGTAATAAACATTATACAACTATAATTGACACCAAATCCATTTTTATTATCCCATAAATATTAATTTGAGGGATTATTGACTGGTAATAAGAAAATTTTAGTTGGTTTGTTTTTATTAATTTAACTAACACAATTTGCAGTAAATAGTGATTCTGTGTTAGAAAATGTATTTTATAGTACTTGTTAATTATTTATTTATTTAGTTTATGTGATTATTTATTTCTTATCATTTAATAAAAAAAAACTATAAAATCGTGCTATTATCCCGATAAAAATTATAAAATTCACTTTTTTGGATTATTGAGGGTGAAAGTACGTTTCGATGGCCATCCCGCTACACAAACTTTCCAGCAAAAAAAAAAAAACAAAAAAAACAAAACCTGCAAAAGAAAAAGGAATTTCATGGGTTCTACGTAAAATAAGCTGATTGATTTTAACATTAGTTTTTCATAAGCGAACATGGGTTTACATTAACAAAACGACTTGGCATTTAAATGAATGCTTATAACCAGTGAAAGTTTTATGGTTGGAATACATTTTTTTTTCGCTAATTTTTGTTTTAAAAAATTTTTTTTTCATGAACTTTTATGAGTTTTTCATGAGTTTAAAAGTTACAGCTCAACTAAAATAAACGAACTTTTTAAAAATGAATTATAGAGAATAAGTGCAAAAGAAGCAATGAAAATACCCATGATTTTTTAACTATTTATTTTATTAATTTATTTATTTATTTATTTTTTTTTGCTAGGTTTTGAATAAACTAAAGATTTTTGTCTAAAGAGTAAAGTACAGACAAAAGTCAAAGTTTATGAAAAAAAAACAACAATAATCAACAAATGGTTTTATTTTTCTTGTCAACTGTTAGCAGCTGAATTTTTTCGGTTCTTTTATACAATGAAAAGATAAGGAAAAATATAATAATTCTTGCAAAAAATCCGACTTCAAAACAGACAAACTTCTTTGTAATTTTCAACTATCTGACTATAACAGTTCAAAAGTTTGGCCACATACATAAAATTACATTAACTATTGGGAGACCCTTTAGTTCATAATTTTGAATGTTTTACTTGTTATTATAACGGTCATAGTAGTCGACCTCCTATCCAATGCTCAAGCGTTTGACTGCAACGGTTTAAAAGATAGGCGCATATAGGTCAATCCACATCACCTACGGGGACACCCTTTAATTTTAAAATTTATATTTGTATTACTTTTAGCTATTGAAAACTATAGTAATACGATTTTTTTTTAATTTAAAAAAATGCGCTTTACGGTTCATATTACACCTTAAAAATATGTGTGTTGTATAGGGACACCTTTTAAATTTTAATGTTATGAATTGTTTTTTAAACCGCACTGATCTGTAAGCATAATCCATCAAATCACAAAAAAGTTTCAAAATCGATTCAGAAATGGCTGAACTCTGCAGGCACAAACATAAAAAAGCAATATTTAGTCGAATTGATAACCTCCTTCTGTGTTTAAAGTCGGTTAATAAAAAAAAACAAATAAAATTAAATACTAATAAATAATTTTTGTTTTATACACTGGCACTTGCAAGTTAATAATTAAAATTAAACTAAGAAAGCAATTATGGTAAAAGCGGTTTAAGAGGCAAAAAAAAAAAAAAAACTTACTAACAAAATAACACAGGGTCGAACAGGTATTTGTTTCTATTATTGCTGTTTACTTGCTGACATAATAGACCAATGATATAAAATGAAGGTGTATTAGTTTAAAAACTCTAGGTCTAAAAATATTCTACTCTAAAAGTTGTTCAGAGGAGCTTTTGATTGTATTCAGCTATTCTTTACGTTTTTCCTGCTTTAACAATTTTTGAGCATCATTCATGGTTCCTCATTTATTGGTGTCTTTCGTCACATTACGTACAGAATTTTCTAAGAAAAACTCGAGAACCATCAAATCAATTTGGATAATTTTAGCAGCAGCTGTTTTTGAACAGTTTTTGAATTATCAGAAATAAGTGTCGAAAACCATCATGAAAAACTATAAAAGTTTGAGTCTTTAACAATTTTTTAAAATGAAGTTGGCATAATTCATGAAGGTAGATGGTATGTTACGGTTTTAATCGCCACTACCTTCTAGATAATTTAGAAGCTGATCCGAATACAAAAATTGCATTGGAATAACTTGACGGTTATTTTATCCTTTATCGCCTGGTATTTTAAAAATTCATATTGGATGTTATTTGCCAAGCCCCTTAAACAAATCTTTACTTAATATAAAAAAATCTAAAGTGAACTAAAATGAAATGAGCCCTTTATTCATATGCATCCTATTTAATTTTTGAAAAAGAGGAGACTTTTTTGGAGAACACTGTTATCATTCAAAATTATTTTTATTCGCAAAAGTCTTCAAAAACGCACACTAAGTTATTTTTAAACCATTACAACTTAAAGGTGTAAACTTACTTTTTAATATTTATGACTTCAAATAGTAAAAAACAAATGCCAAGAAAAGTTAATGCAACAAAATTATTCACAAAATCAAGCAGTTACTCGACTATTTTCATACATTAACATTTACTTGTTGTCAGCATTAAACAATATTTTCTTAAATACTCGCAACAAGCTCTTACTTCTGCCACATTTTGCTGCTGTTCGCTTGTAAAATAAACGCAGTAAAATGTTTTATTTGTTTTTAAAACTTGTAATGTTAAGTGACGTTTCCTCCCTGCTGGTAGCTGGTGCTTTTCACAAAATTTCATGCAACAACATTTTTATACTTCTTTTTGGTTAATAAATATTTATTTTGTTGCTTTCTTATTTGTTTGTTGCTGCAGCAAACGCACACAAACAAGTGTTGAAATGTTAAACATTTGACTTTTATATCTGTTGTAGTTCGTTCGTTCCTCTTTCGAAATTTATTAAAATTTTATTTGCATTCTTAACTTTTTTCCGCATCGTCTTTTGAGTTGTTTTGCCAAATTAATTTATAGTTAAATTTTATTCTTGCTTTTTTAGTTAATTCTTATTAATTAAATTTATTTTTTTTTTCTTACAGAAACTGAATAATCCTTGTGATTAGGACGTGTTGTACCCAAAACGCTCTAATGCAGACGATATGGTAAGTTTTTTCTTAAGTTTAAATTTTAGTTAAATAAGTTTGAAGCTGATTTTTTAATGTTATTAATTTTAACTAAATGAAAAGAAAATAACTTTATTTATTTGCGTTATCGTTTGACGAATATAAATGGAGTCTTAAGACAAGAAACTAAACTTTCTTTGTTAAATATTAAATATCTACAGCAAATTTAATTTATACTGGAGTATAAGGATTAAAGCAGTTATTAACAAAGTGAAGAGTAAAAAAAATGTTGTTTCAACTGTATTTTCAAGTTTTTCTGCTTGCTCGTTTGTTTGTGCGACAATAAGGGCTAAACGGTCAAACTGGTTTGAATGAAATTTGAAATGTTTAGTAAAATAAATTAAAATAAAATTCATTATTAAACCATAAATCAAGATAAATCCATATCTATGTGATGCGATAGAACTGGGGTTTGGGGAACGGGAATTCCCGGGAAATCGTGGATAGGAATTTTGGTTAAATTCCCGGGAAACTAGAAGTTTAAAATCTTTAGCACTTCAAAAAATACTCTGATTGTTTTTCAAATATTTTCGTCGTGACATTTAAAAATTTTGAATTATCTCCTTTTTTTTAAATCTACCACATCTGTACATGACATGAAATATTTGTTGAAAATGTTGATGTTGGTGTACGAGTAGATAGTAATCGATGTGGAATACATAACATCTATTTTTAGAATCCTTATCTGTCTGTCTGCCCGTCTGTCTGTTTGTGTTCGCATTAGGGAAAAACTGCTGCTTGGATTTGAATAAAGTTTTGTGAGGAGGCCCCTTAGAATCTTGGTTCAAATATAGAATACTTTTTATTTCATAAATATATGTAATTTCTTATAGAAACTAGAGATACCAATGTAAAGTCACCCAATTTTATTGGTACAACGGTTCTAGAACAGTTGTCAGTACATTTTATTTTTGTAGATGGAAAGTTTTGAACGTTGTTTACAGAACTCTACAACAAATTTCATTCGTCTAAATTTTAATTTTAAGATAATTATAAATGATACGCGGACGAAGTCGTATGCACTGCCTAATATATAAAACAGAACTAAAGGTTTCTTATTTGTTTAAAAATAAATTTGAGTTATTCGAAGGCACTAACATTCGAACAACGAACAGAGATAACGCATTGTTGACAACAAAACCTACCTCAGAAGAAAGTGAAAGGCTTTTTTATTTTGGAAATTGCGCAACGAAAACAAGCAACAGGATATCTAGTAAATTGGTTAATGCAGTTCTAGAATCATATCTTTCAAAAAACAATTAATAAAATACTTTTTCAGTATTTTTAGTCTTTGTTATCTCTCGTCATGTAGTACAAATGTAAACATGTATGTTTTGTCACCTGAATCGTTTTTAATTTTTAAAAACTGTTACAATTATTTTGAGTGTTTGTTTATGTTTTAATAAAACTATAAATTTTTTATTATTTCATTAAATAAACTTGTTTTCTTCAAGAATTGCTTCTTTCCCGGGAATACCGGAAAATCTTGGGGATGCAAATAATTTTTTTTCCGTTTCATGGAAAAAAAATTTCGAGAAATCTCGAACCCTAGATGAACTACTTATAACTTTTTCAAAACCTAGACTTAGTGGTTAGATCTAAGATCCAGAGGGGAGAAAAAGAAAAAAACCGGACTTTAGTGGAAGGCAGAATATGCTATGACTGATTTCGAAGCTTCAATTTATACAAGAAAAGATGAGTGATATCTTGTGGAGTATATCTGAGATTCTAAATGTTTTATCTCTTAAAATATTCTTCGTTTTCAAAAATTGTTTCTGCTACATTTAGAGTGTTTTGTGTCTTACAAACTTTTTTAAATTTACTTACAAATTTTTATTGATTTCACGAGTTCCTAGAAAAGAGCATTAACTAGATTCGGGTTCAATTTACTATTCGTTGGCTTTTCATTTTACAATTTATTTTTTATCAAGAAAGTCCCTGTAAAAATAGTTCCTAGTAATAGAAAAACTATAAAGGGATATATCTTTAAACAAGACACTAGAACTAGACCGAGGCAATACTCGGTATAAACAACAATTCCTTAAAAACGCAGTTTCTTTATTGAATAACATTTACTGGTTCCCTTAAGAAATATTTTTGAGTCATCTAATCAAGAGTGGTTCTTATTGCTTTATTTTCCCCTAAAATCGGGAGAATGTTTAAATTTCATATGTTCGATAACGGCTTTAATCTTTGATGTGATTTGTCAACAGCAACGGTTCTCAAATGGGGGTCCGTAGCAACCATCCAAGGGGTCCGCATGAAGAACCGAAAAAATAGAGTTTTTGAAAATAATTAAAGTTTTATTTTGAACTTGGGCTTCAGAAGGGTCCGCGAAAAAAAATTAGTTTACTAGGGGTGCGTGAGCAGGAATTTGATGAGAACCCAAATAGTCCCAAATAGAAAGGCAAGAGTTTGAATATTTTATTGGCAAAAGAATGGTGGAAGTTTTACTGACAATCAATCAATCTATTTTTTGCATCTTCTACATTATTTGTTTTACATCTTTTTTTTTTTTGAACACGTTAATTAACTTTTTTAATTTAATTTTTTTGCGATTTTTGCTTTGTGGTTCCAAATGATATGCAACTGCAACATCAAAGACCACAACACAACACGAAACACAAAGGATTGAAGAAAAAACAATTTCGAAAGTTAAATGCGGTAGAAATTGAATAAAAATGTAAATAAAATTTTCAACACAAAAAACCACAACTTTTTCAATTACCGCTTAAAAAAAAGAAAAAGAAATATTTTGGTTTTTAATTTCTTTTTGTTTTGTTACGCATAAAGCAGATAAATAACTCAATCTTACTACTAACCCAATTTAATTAAATTATATTTGTAACAACTCCCACAATAGAAATGTTCTGTGAACCTGTGAAAAATAAAGCGCTCTACATGTTACATTTATTGCCGCGGATTCATATGAAAAGTGCCTTAAAAATTCGTTCTTAAAAAAAAAACGAAACAAAAATCAATAACCAATGGTTGTTAAAATTTCAATAAATTATCCTTAATATTGCAAGTTTTTATTAAAAGAAGATTTTATGTTTACAGCCGGATTCTATTAAATGTTTATTTTTTAAAACTAAAATATAAAATATTTTGGCTTCGAAAAGGGCATAACCTTGTAGCCGCTTTGCATCTGGTTATAAGACTAATCAGTAGATTTTACTAGACTTGTGTAGTTCATAAACGAACTAGTTTATTTAAACAATTCCATTGATTGAACTATGTGAACTTTTAACAAGATTTTGTATTTGAACTACCAGACGAGATGAACTAGAATCCAAGACAGTGTTTCCTTCTTGACTATTTCGGACATGAAATTAGTGCTGCCTTTATTTTATTAAAAATTCGTATTGGCAATGCTACGATGTTGTTGCCATAATATTTTGAAAAGAACATGTGAACTAAAAGAGCTTTTGAACTAAAAGTTGGAACAACACGTCAACATATCGTTTGAACTGAAAGAGATTTGAACTAAAATTTGAACTAAATCCTTTTCAAAATTTGAAAAAAAATTGAATTATTTGTCACAAGTTTAGATTCTATCCATATTTTATATAGGAAGTTTCAGATTCTTATGTCTCAAACAAAATTGATTTAATGGGAACTGTATTTAACCAGCAAAAAAACAAAAAATCCAAAAATTTTATATAAAACAAATTAACTTAAAAATGATTCAAAATAAAAACTTTTTATGCTATCTGATGTTAGAAAAGGTTGTTTTTATAGACGTATAGAACTATTAGGTTGACTACACTTTTTTAACGGGTGACCATTTTAACAGCAGCCAAATAATTTATGGATGTTTGGTTTGTCATTTCCACATGAATAGACTTATGCCTGAACAGCGCTTTAAATTGTGCAACTTTGTGCGCACTACGTTCATTCTACAATCAAAATAACGATCTATCAGATCAAGCAAATCGATTAACTATGGAATTTTCTCGCATCATATTTACTCTAAATGATAATACGCATCGACAGATATTGTACAGTGCTTGCAAAAGAAGTCTTTGCCGTGTAAAAAATACCGTAGAGGAAAAACCAAATCAGTCTATTTGCTATCGTGCGAATAGATATTTGCTTGCGTGCTAACAAAATCAACTCGTGAAACAGTTAAAGCAACGATGCTAGTCCAAAAGTTAATGTCAATGGTGGCCGCTATGGAGCCATGATTACTGACTTTTTTGTGTATCAATTGAACAGCTATGATGTGCAGGAACTGTGGTTTCAACGAAACTGCGTAACGTAGCACACGGCTCGTGCCACCATTGATTTATTAAAGGAAATGTTTGGTTATCGCATACTTTTATGTTTCATACCTGTAAAGTAAAGCCCAAAAATGCTTTTAAACGTTGCTAGACTATTTTCGTTTATAACTGTTTTTTACTCTGTTGTGGCTCTGGTTTATTTCGAACTTACAAGCTCTTGTTTACTAACAATACTCTGTTGTTACTGCTATGTTCGATTTATGACTCTAACGTTTATTGGTCCATTTTAATAGTTATTGTTTGTTAATTAAGGGGAAAAAATATTTTATGTTTCAAAGGAAGCGATCTTGGTCCAGTATTTTGCCAAACGTTTGTTAGTTGAGAGCATTTACAAGAGGCTGTATTGGTTCTAAGAGTAAAAGTCATTTCAACGAGTTAAAATTAATTTTTCTAGATAAAAAAGATCGAGGCCTTGTGGGTTAAATTTCTGCTGAATACTAAATGAAATTTTTTCAAGCGGTTTTTTTTTTCTAATTCGTGGCTATACCACCCTCTACCATTTGAAAAAGTAGGTTGGTTTTGCCGCTTTAACAATTTAAATAGATTGCCAGCATTATGTGTTCGTATTTTCATGTTGTAGAATTAATTTTTTTTTCGCCCAATGGAAGAAATACATACTAAAAAACTTAAAAACCCGCAAACATAATTTTCTTTTACAAAACAACTAACAACAAAAAGAAAAGTACAAACACTCATATGCCATTATTAATCCTTATAACAGCAATGAAATTTTTTTTTGTTTCATATTGCAACGCGTTTTTATAAGTGACTACTCCGCTTGGCTGGCAACTTGCAACCTTATTATTAGCAACAGAAAGTGCTACAGCAAACACTGGCAAAGAAATAATAATGAGTTCAGAATGAAATTTAAAGAGTGAGATCAAATAAATCTAAACACATATGAGTTTTGAATGCAGAATATTTAAAATTATTTATAAGCGAAATCAAAAAATCTGCAGATGTTTTATTTTCGGTTCAAAATTGTAATGTTCTTTTCAATAATATTGTTTTTTCTATACTTTCTACTTACCCGTTTGTTTCTATTCTCAACTTTTTTATGGGACGTATGATGTGCGATCAAAATGAAAAGTGAATTAAAATAATTTATTAGTTTATAATTAAATATTAACGTATTTTTTGACCTTCATATTTAATTTTATTTTCTAATTACTTAAGTACTAGGCCAGTTTTAAAATAAAAATGTTGTTTATTTTTTATTAAAAAAAATTATAAAAATCAATTTTTAAAAAATTTGTTTAGTGACATTTCTTCTTGAAAACCATAGATTCGGCTATTTTGATTTTAAAACAGATAAAATTATAATTTTGTTTCTGTCTGCAATTCGCATATTAAAAAAATAGGATAATTTTACTACTTAAAACATAATTTCTAGACAGGCTTTTCATGGACTAATAACTCACCGGGCACATTTTTAAAGAATCAAAGAGTATAAAAACAAACCTTTGCTTAGAATTTTGTGCTAAGCTTCCAGTTGATGTTTTTGGGAAAAAGGTGTGTTAATATATTTTTGATCTCATTATTACATGTTACATGGCACACATACCATGAAATAAACAAATAATTGCACATACGAATGCTCGTGTTTGTGTTTATAAGTATTAGTTGCTTTTTAACAACTACAGTTTCGTTTTAAAGTGAATCACACCCAGGACTCTAAAAAAGAACACAACAATTTTTAGCACAAAGTTTCGTGGGATATAAAAACTAAAAAAAACTAATAAAAATTAAAAAAAAATTTTAATGTAAATACCCCTGGATCCTAAAAAAAGTAAAAAATATTTTTTTCTACAAGTATTATTAGAATTTTCTTGTCTTAATATAACTGCAACCATATTTCTTTAAACCGTCCGATTTTTATTTTAATTAAAAAAAAACCCTTTTAAAAAGTTTTATGCTCTCCCACTTACTATATTGAGGGCGACTGATTTAAATTACTTTCAAGTGTACGCGTCAAGGTTCTCAGATTCTTTTAGAGTCAAGACCATAAATTAAAAAATTTACTTACTGTTTAAATAAAATCGATTTAAATCATTTATTAAAATATGTCATAATTTTAGAATAAAAAATAATTATTGTAATAAAAAAAAAGAACTCTTATGACAAATATTTGAATATTTGTTGCCATAAAATTTTAAAGCTTCAAAATTATGTCGTTTTTGCTTTTAATGACAAAGTCGCCAAAGGTAAAGATTTATTTTCTTTTATAAAATCCTAAGTCTAATCCTCTGACTCTAAAGACCAATGTGGTAAATAAAAATTCATTTATTATGTTTGCAAGACTTATGATTTAATTATTTTTATTTCGTAAAAACAACTTAGAAATAAAAAAGTTATAAGTGTAAACTCTTTATCATATTTTATTTTTCTTTTTTGGCGTCATAATAACCTACTCATTTTATTATTGCTTTTTTTTCGTTCACATGAGTTATAGTACTAAAACTAAAACAAATTTTTTGCCAGGGTAATTTAAACGAAGATTTATTTTTAAAACAACTTTAACGGGAAAATCATTAAAGATTTTATTTTGTAAAAAGTTTGAATAATAATAAATAATTATATTTCTCGGGAAAGGCCATTTTCTCAAACACAATGAGGTCGTTTTTTCTTAGTTTTCTCCCAAAGTAGTCAATGTTAAATTTTTCAAGCGAATTCTATAAAACTTTCTAAAAACCTTTACGATTGCTTTTCTCTGCTTTTTGTTTTATTCGGAGTTGATCAGATGTTGAAAAATAAATATTAAAAAATTTGTACTGAAAAGCATTACCCTTTAATTAAACATAAAAAAATCTTAATAAACTTAATATGATACAAATATTTTTACAGCAGAGTTTATCTAAGTGCAAGAAAAAAAAAGTTTAAATAATTTATTAATGTTTTGATGCATTTTTGCATTCATACATTCGTTTGTGTTTCTTGTTAATTATTTCGCAATGTTGCTTCTGTAAAATTTTTTTCCTTTTCCTTTTTTATACTCTTTCAGTGTGAATTATTATTATTTGGAGCCACACCACATTATTAACAAGAAAACTTACAGAAAAATAAAAAACAATTGACAGCCCTACAATCAGATGAGTCAAATCTTATAAACAGTTCATCACAACAGTTTTGGATATGACATGATAATCTCATATTTTTCTGTTTTATTATTATAAGAAAACTAAATTTATATTAACATTTTATGAAAATCCGTTTGTTGTGATTTTTTAATTCTTCTTCTTTTTTTTATCTATATTTTTTGCTGAATTTCTGTTTATTGATAAATATTCTAATACAAAGTGAATTTGGATTAAAAAAAAGTTGTTTCGAAAATGGTATTTTATTTTTTTAATCAAATCCATTTGGGACTGAAATTATTTTTGGTGGCAAACAATACCTTATACAAATAAATAATAACGTTATCGTAGTATTCATAAATTTGAATTGTTAGTTTTTTGATAAAAAGTGACGTTGTGATGGTAAAAGTTAAGTTTTTCTGTAAAATTTTGATAAAAATTAAAATTTTATGTTCAATTTTCTAGTCTTTTTTGATTAGTTGTTTGCATTGAATTGTTGTTCTATTCTGTTCTGTTCTGTTTTTTTTTTCTTTTTTGGTTTAAAAACCGAGGTTGCAGCTGAAGTTTTTGTTATTGCGAAATTTAAAAGTAACTTTTTTTGTCTTTTAATAATTTTATTTTAATTTTAATGCAATTTCCACTTTTTAATGAAATTGTGATTTTGTTTGCAAAAAAAATGTTTTGGTAAAACTTTTATATTTATTGACGGAAATAAGGATTTACAGTAACGTTGCAACTGGAGCAGATGTGCCAAACCTTTGGTGTATTTTAGATTTTGTCTGATACAGACATTTTTTTTAGTTTTGGTTAATCACCGGTTACTTAACTCTATAGAGCAACACCAGCGAATAAAGGCGCTATAGCATATAAAACCTTAAAATAATATTAATCGCAAAAAATGGTTTTGTTGAACTGAATGGAATATGAACCCAGGCTGTCAAACGAATTAAATTTTTAGTAGTCAATTTGATAACGTGTCCAACGTGTTAAAAAAAAAAATCTTAAAATATGTAAGATGAATCTTTAGTTGTTTAGAGATCTTTTATTTTTATTTTTAGTTTTAATATTCTAAGTTTTTTAAAATAATAAATCAGAAACCAGCAACAGAACGGGAGAAATTAAAAAAAAAATTAAAATGTCTATCGAAAAAGTTATCTAGGATCCTCAAATATCCATTTCTATGTAAATAAAATAACGAGCACTTTTCAACCGATTCTTCCAAACATTAACATTCATAATCTATTTAAATACACTACAGAATCGGAATGAAAAATTTAAACGGTATTAAAGTAAAAAAATTGCACAAATAACATCCTCTTTCTTTTCTATTTTTTTTTATTTTTTTTATTTTATTTTATTTTTTTTTTTTTTTTTTTGTTCGTTTGACACGTACTTATTTGCTCATGTAGACTAATTATAGTCCCACTTAAAATTTTACACAGGCACTTATTCATAAACTAATTAAATGCTTATACATTGCAATATAAATAGTTAAAAAAAAGTTACACAACTTTGTTTACCCACCATAATTGAGTTAAAAATGCCACGGAGTTATTGTTGTTAGGCTTTTGTATGAATAAATTATTTTACAGTAAAAAATGGCGAATGAGCAAATTTTAAAGGTGCCCTAAAAATTATTATGCATCTTTAAATTATTTAGAATAAAATCATCTGGGTATAAGACATTAAAAGTTACGAAATTGTATAATTCAAAGGCTTTAATAAAACGGTGGACAATAAATATGTGAAAAAGGTCGGTTTGTGACCTTATAATAACTCGAATAGTACCGTTCCCTAACATATATCGAAAGAGATCCATCGCTGATATCAAAAAATACATTTTTACAGAAGTACATTATGTCAATTTCTGTCCTACGCTTTAATGGCGGCCGCTGGATTACTGAGGGTATTGTATCTTGTTAGCACGTTGTGTACAAAGCTGTTATTATTGATTTGGTGATCTCAGCCATGACCAAGTTTAACAGCTTCATATCTTCTTTTGGAATAAATATTAAGGATGGATGTGACAGCTTCAAAAATTAATGCGCCTGTTAACATCAGAGGCGCTGCAAATTGTTAAAAAAAAATATCGTGCAACTACACTGTAGTGAAAAATGAGTCATTCTATTAATTGCTATCTATTACTGTTCTTCAATACTTTAATACTCTACACTAACCCTTTCTAAACAAGCTAACATAATTTTTAAGTAGGCACTATATCCTTCTTCTAACGCTTTGGTACTACCCAAGTTAGCGTTAAAAAATGTGTTCTTCACTAAGTTATAAAAATTAAAAACGAACACAACTCCCATTATTTATTTGTTTTATTTTCGAACAATAAAACATGTCATCTAATATCTCTCCTTAGTAACTAAATTTTAATGCATTAACTACTCTATTTTGTGGCGTTATGTTGTTACTTTAAGTGAAAATATGAAAAACAGAATGTTGAAAATATCAAAAATGTTTAAACTTTAACTACAAATTGGTTCATTGTTTATCTGACACACAATTTTGCATTAAACATTTTTTCTTTTAAACATTTTTATCTTTGTTTTGGTTTTTGTCATTTCTGTAACATTAGTTTTTACTTTATGTCTTTATCTGCTGTCTCTACATGAGTGAAACTGCAGGAGCAACAATTCGTTGTTATGAACAACTGAATAGACAAAATGCAAAAAAAAAAGAAATAAAAAATTTCGTCATGCAGATATCCAATTTACTACCACAATATATAAAATTTACAAATTTGAATACAAAAATAACAATCAAATAGAAAGAAGAAAAAAGTTAAACAAGCAAAAGTTTTTGTTTTTCAGGCAGGATTTCCACTTTGAATTTAGATAAACAAATGGAATCATTTTCATATTAAAAGCCCAAGAAGAAACTTGTAAATTGTTTAAAAAAATCTGTAATGAAATTTTAATCTCTTAGGGAAATTGCAGTTATTAATCGTTTCCTTAAAAAAAATCAAGTCTAATTTCAAATCACATTATTAGATGGAGCCGAAGCATATAAAATCGTCTTTTAGAATAGTTGACTCGATGATCGAAGTGATGTGTTTTGTTTTTCGGGAAATGTTAGTCCTAAATTTAGAGTCAGTAATGCCACAATACTTTCATTTAGCAGTTTATACTGGTTTTTTCGTAAACTTACGGAAGCTCAGATGTAGTAATCAGACAGTTATCAATTTTAAAAGCTTATTTTAATGTCAAATGTTTTTTTTTAGAAACAGTCATGACACCACAATACAAAATAATAATTTTTTTGTCATAAACTATAGTGTGACAAGATAAAACTTGAAACAATATTTGGAAATGTGGCAACTACCAACTTTAGGGTTATTTTATGCGAGAGTTACCCATAACCATAAATGGCTTTACAGAGATTTTTTTTTAAACAATAGGTCTATGTTTTTACCCTTTGGGTAAGGAACCTTAAAAGTGATCTAGCGCACAAGTTTTTAAGCCAAAAGTAAACACAGCGTAAGTTAAGAAATCTTTAAATGTCGAGTATTTTTAAATTGGCTTGTGAGAGGCAAAAAAAAGTAAAAATTAATCAATAAAAAAAAATTATTTTTATGTGTTTTTTAACTACTTTTTTAACTCTCTTCGTATTTATTTAATACTTTTTTTTTGCAACAATAGTTTGTATCATTTTTAGAGCTCTGTTCACATAGAATTATTAAACCAAATTGCTAACTTCATTGCATTCATGTCCATTCCACATAAAAAAAGAAATTTGCAGTTGCCACAAAATGCAATTATTTTGATTTATAAAATTTTTTTTGTTCGTATTTTAAAGAGCTTTAACCCAATTTAAAAGCAAGCCATAGAAATAATTTTAAATTGGAAAATATTTTTGAATCTGAAAATAAAACTGAATTTATCTGAAGCCTAAAAAAAGACAAAAAGTTCAGAAATTTATTAAAATCGTAGATGTCACACAGTAAAGGAGATAAAATCCAATCATGAAAAATAAGGTATTATTTAATATGCGTTTGCTCAATTATACTTAAACAATGTTTTATCTGTACCGCTAAAGCTTAAGTGAAAATTGAGTGTAGAATAATTACGATGTCTTCCTTTTTTGTCTACATCTTTTGTAAATTAGAAAATTATTATCATCATGAAATTAAAACTTTCTCGAATTTAGTTTCATTAAAGAACAAAAAAATTTCTTAGTAATCAAATTTGCAGTCCTTAGGTAACTAGAGGCTTTGGTTTAACCATTGATATTTAGCTTTCATATTTTCTTTGCCATAATTTAACACCCCATATCCTGTTTCTTACTAACTATTTGGTCAAAAATTGATTTTCTTATGAAAAAGCATACTAATGTCATTAGTTAGATTGTGAATCTCCCCTAAAAAGTAAACGAATAAAACAATAATTTTTTAAGGCCATTTTCTGTTTGAACTCAACTTGAAAAATAGATCGAAATCGATTAAATCAAGTAGTAAAATCTGTGCGTTATTTTTGGAAACCATAAAATTTTTTCAAAGTATTATTGTTTGAATAATGGAATTATTAAATATAACAAATAATACCCAAACACTTTACTTATACTACTAGGAAAAAAAACCCATTAATAAAAAACATTTTTTTAATGTTAAAAAATATCTTAAACTGAACTATAAGCTTTCAACTGCCTTACCCTGACTGCACTTCTATTTGCGTTTTTTCTTAAAAAATAATTACGGACGCGTGTAAAATTTAATTTTAAGCAAAAAATTAAAATGGAAAATTTGATGCTGACCCTTAGTTTCGGAGTTACGGGCTTCCAAAGTTTGTATGTACAGTATGGCATGTATCGAGTATTTTGTTCTAGAGTGAGGCAATATGGTTATTATTGGAAAAGTAATTTTAATATCTATACAACTAAAAGGAAAATATAAAAAAAATTAATTCTTTATCGCCCCATATAAAATTTTCGAAAATATCTTTGATGGATTGGTGCACTTAAATTTTTTCTAGTTCATCTAGTGCCTTGGCAAAGTTTATTTTAACTCCAACACGGACGGACAGACGGACATCACTTAGTCGACTTCGCCTTATATAAGAATTCAGAATATATATTTTGTATGGAGTCGGAAATGAATTTTTAGAAATTAAAAACGGAATGACAAACTTAGATTTACCCATTTTCCATCTGCGGTGAAGGGTATAAAAATGGTTCAGTCATAATGTTATGCATGTTCTGTACTGTTGGATCTTCCTTAAGAATTCTTCATAATTATCTGCATGGAGCAGAAGCTAAATTATTTCTTATCCAGAAAAAATCAAATATATTACCAGTCTCTGCTCGCGGTCTTTTCTGTGTTAGCTTAATTCTTTAAAGAAGCAAAAGGGTGTTGCCAAGTTTCTAGATTAAATATATTTAGTGAAATTGCCTACTTTCACTTCTTAATGGTTTAAAATTTATAAATAAATGATATAAATAAACTGTGGCCTCTATACTGACTCGGACACTGAGCAAGGAAAAAATTACAATAACTTGTGATAAATATATTTTAAGTCGATAGATATCTGTACCAATAAAACAAAATTATATTAAATGTGCCGACACTCCGCTATTAAAATTTTTATAGGTATGTGTATGTATATATGTATAAATGATTAAATTTTCATCTCCGTAAATTTTTTAAAAATATATCACCAATGTTGTTCTACTAATTCTTTCTGCTTATGTTTTGTTATACTCGTTCAAAGGGTGAAAATCTTTTTATTTAAAAAAATAAAAATAATTCAACAAGTTTTAGTCATTAAACAAACCTATTTATTGTTGACAATATAACTTTACATGATGTGCTTTTGATTTATTCAAACTTATATTAGACATCAACCATTTAACTTCAAAGCTTTGGCGTAAGCTTAAAGGAGTTGGTTGTGTCTAATGCTTAAAAATGAAAAAATAATGTAAACTGTTATACTCTTTTTGTTTATCGCTGCTAAGTTTCAAAAGCTTACTGCTAAAGCTTTTAAACATGCCGTGTGCTGTTTTTATATTTGGTCAAATAGATTTCTTTAAAGCTTAAAAAGTTCATGCAATAAAAACCCATTATTTATTTTTTATTATTTTAGTTCATTTTTTATTGTACTGACAATTCAAATAATTTTTTTGATGCATTTTTCCATAACAATTTTAAATATCACAGTGTTCAACAATCAGTAATTACCAAACAGACTAACACAATTCAAACAATTGTGAATTCGAGCTTAAGTTTCTAGTTGGAATTTTTCTACACCTTTTAGAAGCAGAGCAACAGGGTCCTTAAATGTTAGACATTCAAATTGTTTGTTTTTCATCCAAAGAGTAATTTTCTATTGTTTTAAATTTTAAAAAGGGCTTCAAACCCAAAATAGTCCCTGAAGTTTTTAGTGAACGAGTTCTTCGCATTGAATAATTCTGATTTTTCTGATATTGTAAACACTATAGAGAAAACTACCGTATTTTTAATTTATTTTTGAACAAAATTATGTAACTTAACAATTAATAACTGTCGAATGTCAGAAAACGGAGAAGGTTACCTTCCATCTGTGCGGGACAGGAGTTTCCCATTAAAAAAAGAATCATAATTTAGGGTGTCCCAATACAGAATACATGATTTTTACATATTTATTAAACCGTAATGGTGACCCGTATACAATTGGAAAAAATTTGGTAAATTAAATGAAAAAATTAATTTAAAAACTAAAGGATTTTCCCATAATTACCGCAATATGACTTATATATCCCTGTATGGATATTTAAAACTCCAAAATATGAACAGTTAAAAACAGACATTTAAAATTTACACCGGACTTTTATTGTTATGTCCGCTATAAAAACGTCTATCTGCCTTTTTTTTTTTTTTTTTTTTTTGCAATATATAAGTATTTCAGGAAAAAAAAATTAACCACCTTCTTATAAAAATAAAATTATTATTCTATTTTTCTGAAAGTTACAAGTTGTGAAGAAAGAAAAAGAATTCAATTTTCAAATACTTTAAAGTTTCTGTGAAAATAGACTATGCGTTTAGGAACGATAGATTTATGAAAACTTTTGAAAAAATCATTCTGTTTGAAACAGAATTAAATAAATATTTCTAAGAAAAATCCAGCTACAAGACAAGATCATGTCTGAGATTTTCTTAATATAAAACAAATAAGAATTCTATATTCGGCTATGCCGAATCTTATATACCCTTCACCATGTACGTAAATATAGTTAGTGAAGTAATTCAAAGTAAAAAAAAAAACAAATATTAGAGTGACAGAGTATTAAAAAATACGACAGAAATTTAAGTACGATTTATAATTTCTCATAAAAATGTCACCGACTCTTAATGGATTAAGAATGTTTAGAAAACTTTATTATATCCTGAAAGATCTCTTCAAAACCTTTTAAATAATACACATATTGACCATGATGGCAATTGAACTTTTTTATGAAAATTTTACAGGCCCGAGTAAAATATGAGCGAGCGCCAATATTATCACTTGATGTTTTTTTCTTAACTTTTAATTCTTTATCGCTCCATGTATTTGTTTTTTTTTTTTTTTTTTTTTTTTTGATTGAAGTTACTTCATTGTTCAAATGATATGGAAAGATAAGAGATAAGCGTGAAGTTCAGCCCACAGCCTTGACAGACATTGACCAATCTTGCTGATTTTCAATAGCAACTTTTTCAAAACTATGTCTAATTGGTTTTTGTATTTTAGTTTTCTCTAACTCATTTAGTGCCCTGGCAAAGTTAATTTTAACACAGACAGACGGGCATCCCTCAATCAATTTCGCTATGCATTACAAGTCAGAACTTATATACTTTATGTGATCGAAAATGAATATTGTAGAAATTACAAACGGAATGACAAACTTAGATATACCCGTCTTTCACCTGTGGTGAAGGGTATACAAAACACTGTATTTACATGCTGCATGTGAACAAAACCATATCGTTGGTAAAAGTTAAAATAAATTTCCTTAAAATAAAACCTGTTAAAACGATTTTTTTAAGCATGATCTTTTTTATTTCTTTTTGTCTCATTGTTGTTGTAAAGTTGTGTTAAATTCATAAACGTTTTAAAAATCCAAAAAAAAAATCTTTAAAAATATGCAAAAAAAAAAACATAAAATTATAAAAAATTTTAAATTCTAAAGGAAGGTTATTTTTAGAAAAGAAAAAAAAGTTACCAAAAATTTAATAAAAATTTGACAAATTTCTTTAAACTTGAAAATTAAAAAAACAAAAATTGCTTAATGTTAAAAAGGTAACAAACATAAAAAAAACGTAAGTTCAATTATAAAAAAATTCTGAAAAAATTGTTTCTTCTTCGTTTTAGCACTAAAACTAATTGCATCTACTTGTTACCTTTGTTAAGCTTATATTGTTGCTGCGATTATTGGATTTCAACCAATGAAAATATTGTATCCCTCCATCTCCTCCTTAACACAGAATTTCGGTTCATTCGGGTCTAAATTTTCTCAACTTGCGTTTCCTGAAAGAAAACAAGATAGAGAAATATTAGAGCTGAAGTGAGAATTTAAAAACTTAAAAAAGATGGATTGAAAAATGAGCGGACGCCAAGAAGAATGCAATTTCTTAAAATTATTTCAGAAAGTCTAAAGGGACTATCGATAATATATGATTCTAGGTGGCTAAGGAACAGGTTCTGTAGAGTTGGACAGAGACATACAAAAATTTCTCTTCTTTCACCTCCTCGTCATCACAGCTCCTGCAGAGATCGTTTGCAAGAGTTCCTGACCTTCTTGTGTGTTCGCCTAACCTACAGCGTGAAACTCAATAGATTCTCAAACCGGCATTGGTCTAGTGTCTGGCCCAGATCAAACTCGTTATATCGCATATCACGATTCTGTCTAAGGGAACCGAGCTCGCAGGCGCCAATACAAGACAGAACCGCAGTTGCTGTCAGAAGTGGCGTAATATTAAATTTATTTAAAATTATTATTTCAATTTGCAAAAGAAATTGTTGTGATACACTTATTTATTACTCACTCTTATTGCCCAGCATGGCCTTTTAGTCACTTTCCCTGTTTCTTTCATGCTGAAAATAACGTATCGATTTTTACTTTCTTTATTTAAAGTCATTTCAACATAAATCCGAAGGAGGAGTTAAACTTTTTAAAGGGATTAAAAAAATATTATTAAAAATGAAAAGAAACATAAAAGAGAAAAAATAATTTTCTTACTTTAATTTCTTAAGTTTCTAAATGAAATAGAAAATTTTATCTCTTAATAAATTCACTTTTCCTTTTTATTTTCTTTTTTTTTTTAAATCTTTTATCCTCCCCTAAGTTTGTGAGTTACTAAAATAAAGAATTTGGGGAATATTCAATTTTGCAAATTGTTAACATAGAATTGGTTGTTATTGGTCTGTTATGTATTTTTATTTATTTTTTTATCTTTTGCTATATTTTTTACTAACTTGTTTATCCTGGTTGTTCGTTGATGTTCGAATGTATTTTTCCTTTTGATTGTATGTTTCTAAAGTGTATGTAGCCTGCTTGTATCACAAAGAAAGTTGTTTCATGAATTGAAAACGCTTATGTCAGCATTAAGATTTAAGATTATAAAGTAAAAAGCTAAAATACTATAAAATAGCCATATTATAACATCTTAAATCAAACCGTATATTGTATTACAGTTGTTTTGAAGAAACTTATTTTGCAAATATTATTGCTTCGTTTTGTTTAGTAACTTAGTTTTACAAATAAAAAAGATATTATAGTTTCTTTAATATACTTTGGGTCAATGCCCCCTTGTGCGAGTTAAAGTCAATTTAATCCCTTAAAATAGTTCTTATTAAGGTTTATCAATAAGGACGAGTTAAAGCAATAAGTCTACGATGGTTAAGTCGTATTTTATTTTTATTTCTTTCTGGTTTAATTTTCGTACGAGAATTATTTATTAAAGAAATATAAATAAATAAAACTTTCTGTTTAAAAATGGAAGAAATTGAATGGTTAACAATAATGATTTCACTTTTACTAGTGAAGTCGAATGTCCAAAGCTTCAATTTCGTTCAAATATTGCATTAAAATAATTAAAATCCACTATGAAAATTCGTTCATGAACAACCCGCTGATTTTTCTGAAAAAATTATTTTATTAATTTCAACAGGCAAAATTGCATTGGAGCTTCTGAAAATCCTAGAGTGATTATTGAGAAGCCTTTGCAAGCTCAACGTGTCACTTTATGGTGCTCTGTGTAATCTGGAGGCGTGGTTAGGCCGTTTCTTTTGAAAATGACACTGGAAATACGTTAACGTGATTAAAAACTTTAAAGACGGAATCGACTTCAGTCAGCGCGGTCATATTGGACATTTGCCAGATATCATTTTTCATTCATAATCGCCGAAGTTTTCTCTTCGTAATACAATAAAAATTTTAATCATCTTTAACTAAATTTTTTGTTTTATTTTGTATTAGAAAACATAGTTTTTGCTAAAAAAAAAACCATTGTAGTTCTGATCGTTCTTGTTTTACTGGAAAGGCATCAAAAAGTTTAAAACTTTATTTAATCCTTTTCATCTTTGTTTTTCAAACGGGTGACAATTTTTTTTTTGTCTTTTGTGTTGTAATTTTTTAAACATAATGAAAAAATATTGACTTTTGTTTTGTATCTTAATATTTTACGCTTCGATATGTTTTTTTCTGGAAATTTCTAATCGTTATATTTTATTTTTTTATTTTTTAGGGCACAACATGGCCTCAGCACAGCTTCTTTATAATATCGATACAAAACAAACAAAAACAACAACAACAGTTACTTCAAATTCATCTTACACTTCAGCAACAATACAATCACATACTGAACATCATTATAAGAGAAAACTACCGACATTTTGCAACAAAAAGGAAGTCGAGGAACGAACACAAAAAGAAAACGAACAGAATATCACCGGAAATATTAGTATCAACAGTATCAATAAAACGAACAGAAAACAATATACAGACAACAATAACACAACAACAAACATATATTGCAACAGCTCATCAAAAATTATTTGTGAGAAAAACACATTTTCTAACGCTAAAACGGAAAATTCACAAAACAAGCCACAAGCAAAAAGTGTGTTCATTTCTGACCAACAACAGCCGCTGCAGCAACAAGAGCAAAAATGGCCTGGTACTATACAGGAAAAGGAAAAATGCTGTTACACCATACGAATACACGAAGTACAACAAGCAACAGCAAAATTGCAAACAACACAAATATTCCATACAGATGATGGTATTGTGGGGAATGATGCTGGTATTCAATGGCAACAAATTGCAACAACTAAATGCAACATTTCAAAAACTATTAACTACAAATTTAATGATACAAATAAAATGCAAAAATGTCTGCAAATATCACCTACACAAGACTTCAGCAACAAAAACGACAACAGGACAATACAAAAGCAACATCAATATTTTTATGATGATAATGATAATGATGCTGATGTTTCTACACATGAATACAAAGGAATTGAGGACTTTAATATCCATACAAACTGCAACTACAACAACAAAAAACACAAAACGAAAATGCCTAACAAGAAGAACAACAACAACTACAACAAATACTTCATACCTAAAACATGTCTGTCAAACTCAGGCCTTGATAAGAAAACTACAAACGAAACTACAAAATGCTGCCATAAAAATGTTGCTACGCAATGTTGCCACAACACTGAAAAAAATAAAACTAACACAACTACAACTACAGCATCGTCAAAACAGCTACAACAACGAAATAACTATTTTATATTTGATTTATGTACAACAACTATCAAACAAAATCCACAACAAAAACAACAATTCCAACAAGAACCTACAAACTTTATCCAACCTTCTATCACCACTGTTACAAAAATCTGTCGTGATGTGCAAAAAGTATCCAAATATTTACTATCACTTTTGGTCATTTTTAATATGCTGCCATTGTTTTATGCAGGTAAGTGAGTGTGTTTGTGTTATTTAGTTTAAAATTTTTATTGAATTAAAATTTTCTCTGTAAAATTACTTGTATCTAAGTGTATTCGAGGTAGTCAGAGAATCAAATTCATTTTTTTTCTTTAATTTTAAAATTAATACAGTGTTCCAATTTGAGAAATAGGGTTTAGCTGCTTTACTTATTCTGCTTGAGAATTTTGTCAAGAAATTTGTCGTTTCGATTTTCCTTAAGTATTCAACATTTTTTTTAGTGATTAAAATGTAGCCGAAATAAACTTTTCAAAAATGCTGTTGAAAACATTTTGTATTAATAAACATGTTGCCAGAGACATTTTGTAACTTCTTGCAAAAATAAATTACAACTCCGGCAACATTATTTCTTGTTACTTCCCAAGCAAATTTTTATATTGTTTTTTGACAGCAATTCCCATGAAATGGTTAACAGAATACCATGCTTTAAGCATTAACATGAAATCAAATAGTAGGATCTTTAGTTAGAAAAAAGGAAGTTATCACTAATAAATTTACAGCAATTTCATATTGAACGAAATTTCCTTGCACCATTTGGTTATAAATTGAAATGAAATTTTTTAGTGCATTAAAATAAATCTTTGTGTTGTGTTTATAGATATTTGTCTTGCAAAATTCAAAATGCAGCTTATATTTTAAAATCGAATTCACTTAAAAAATTTCTTAAGACATTTGGTCGCCAGGCGAAAAAATTCACTAAATTGTAGATAAAATATAGATGAAAAACTATGTTTAATTAGTATTTTTGATAGAAAAACATTTTAAATTGTAATCAAGGTGGATAAAACCAGGTATATATACGGCTATGACGAATCTTATATACGCATTACCATGTACGTAAATCTAGTAAAGTGAAGTAACTCCAATCAAAAAAACAAATGTTGTGGTGACAGAGAATTAAAAAAATTAAAAAATAAGAGCAAAAAAAATTTACATAAAAATGTCACCAGCTCTTAATGGGTTACGCATTTTTTTGGCATTTCCTGAAAGATCTTCTTAAAAGCTTTTAAATGATACCCATATTGATGTGTTAAAAATATGGTGCAAAATCAGAAAAGTTCAGAGGCCCATAATTTGGAAAATATGGCCGAGCGCCCATTTTGCACTTAATGTTTTTATCTTATTTTTTTTTCTCTATCGCTCCACATATCTATTTTTTTTATTGAAATTTATTCACTGTTCAAAATGATATGGAAAAATTATAGGCGGGCGTGGTATTTTGACCACTCCTTCGAAGGACATGTACCGATCTTGCTGACTTTTAATAAAAAAATTTCGAAACTATGTCTAATCGATTTTCTCCAGCTCTTTTAGTGGCAAAGTTGACATCGCTTAATCGACTTCGCTAAGCATAAGGACTCAGAATATATATACTTAATGGAGTCGTAAATGGATACTGTAGAATTTATAGAGGAAATGACAAACTTAGATATAACCATTTTCCCCTTGTGGTGAACGGTATAAATAAATTAACAATTTTAATAAGCGTTAACTTAAAATTCGCGATGCTGCTATTTAATAAAATATTTTAAAATTTTTGAAGTATCGGTGAAGTACTTTAATTAGTTATTCATTCCTATATCTTCGAGTTTGCACAGTGGTTTAAAGTTTTCATTTACTTATTTTTTGGAAACCCTTAGGGACAGCGGTATATTTTCGTATTATGGATGTCTTTCAGTTTACCTATTAAATTAAATTTGTCCATTAAACATTTGATTCGACTCGAAAGGAGAACAGAGTTGCTTGACGAAGCAATTGTGTCTGTTGTTGAAATATAAGAAAAAAAATGAGTCTTTAAAGAAAACAAATAATATCAAGAACATTCAATGTCTACCTTCGGCTTTCTTTAATTTTCAGATATTCAGGCATGTCACACATTCCGATCGGAATGGTTTTAACTCCATATTAACAATTCCGATCGATTTTGTTTTACCTTCTTTAGAATCCGATCGATTTTGTTTATCCCAGAAAAGTATTGAAACTCCACTATTTAATTTGTATGTGGCAATATTTTGCACACCAAAGTAAACAACAAGGTTAATCTAAGTAGGACACATCATAATAGTAAATTTAAGAAACACAAATAACAAAATTTAAAGAAATTCAATTCCACCTTGAAATTTGAATGTGGTTTCATTCCGAAGAAATTTTTCGTTTTTAGTTTTCTGAAGAAGCAATTTACGGAATTGAAACCACTTTCGATCGGAATTGGGTTCTGTGACAGCCCAAAACACACAGTTACCTAAAAATGCGTAAAGATACACAAAAAGATGAATTTACTTGAAAAGACAGTATCAATATTTTGATAGAAGGACTTTGGCTTCCAAAAAATATTACAAAGTAATTATCTTTAATTAAATACGAGTAGAAACCAAAATTAATGTTTTATTATTGTTCGAAAAACATTAAGGAACGAAGATTTTATTGCTGTTCTTCTGTGCCAAGTGGTCTATTGTATCAAAGTCAAACCTTAATAAGCCTTTAAATTATGTTTAAGAAGAAGATAAAGCCAACCACTAGTTCGAATATTATAAACCCTACGAATCTTCCAGTAACAGGGAAGTTACTTGTATGAAATTTTAAGACACTTCCCATTATTATTTTTTTTTTAAAGAGAAGTAGCACTTCAGGCAATAATGCATATTTAATTAGTGTGTAACCATGCTACATTCGTTAGGAAAGGGATAGAGGAGAGAAAAGAACAGGTGGTGAAAGTATAGGCATTTTATTAGGTATTTTACTTTGCCGGCGAATATGCTATGAAGAAGTACCGACGAAAGAGGCTGCATGTTTTAATGTTAATTTTGAATATTATTTTTTGGTTGTCGCAGGGGTTGAACCCTGGCCAACCAGGTTTGTAGTCAACGTGCTTACCACCTTGACCACAGCAGCAACTATTCCTATTATTGTTCCCTAAGTAAACGATAAAAACTTTTTACTTTGTGTAAGAGGTATCACGCCAACTATCCCAATCCATCCAATAGAGTATTCATATTAGTTAGAAAGATTCTTGTACAAATATTAAGGGTTCTACATGTTCTTAATTTCTAGGTATACAATGATAGTTTTTCACTTTGTGTGGAAGGTTCCACGCCCGCAAATAAATATACAATAAAAAAAAAAAAACACATTTTATCTATGCAAAACGTAATTAAACATAATTTAGCCAATTGTTATCTGTTGCTATTATTGAATTATATCATAATGTCTATTTTCTCATTGGTTCCTTTACAATATAAGTGTCGGCCGAATATTATCAGATACTTTAAGATAAGATTTGTTCGCCTCACTACGATACTAAGCGCTACTGCTTTCGGCTATCGCCAATGAAATATTCAACGGCCGAAATGTATTTTAATCTCCAGTTTTAACGATAGCAGGATAATACCTGGTTTTATAGGCACAAAAAAGCAAATAGTCCTTTTTAGACTTAAACCTTCGTACCACGGCCTATTAGGTTTTAATTGATAATTTAATGGTGTAGTAAAACCGATAGAACTTTTCCGGTTAAAAGCAACATGTTCTAGACAAGCATAAGTTATCCTTATCACTATCACTTATCAAAGACGTCTTAATAGGCAAAGAGTAACATTAAAAAATTGAACAGATAGATTCTAATTCTAATATGCCAAATTACGATTATTTCTTTTCTAACATAGAAGTGATGAAGGTATCAGCGTTGCCACATATCCAGAAACCACTGTTGTTAATTTGTATATATAAATCGTCAATGACTATGTTTATGACACACGATAGAACGCATCTTTGTGGACAACTACTGATTGCAAAAATTTTTCTTCAGTTTCTTTGCAGCTACTTTGTATTCAATTGAAAACTGTTTTTAATTTCAAACTGGTAAAATATAATTTAATACGCACCGCTTAAATATTACTTAAGCTTAAGAACGGCTGCATATAAATTTAAGATTGAAATACTAAATTTTATTGAAATACATAATCTTCTCTTTATTTATTATAAAAATTTATAAAAGAAAAATATTTTGGAATACATAAACATTTTCCTTTTGTCCCATAATCAATTTCCCTCACTGTTTGCAAGCATAAATATGTGTGCGTATGTGTATGTGTGTGGTTGCCAAAAATTCTTGCGAACAATTTATAAAAATAAGATAAAAAGATGATGATAATTTTTATGAAATTGACTTGATTGTTAAATACAATAATGTAAATTGCTTTTAAATTTTATTTTTGTGGCTTAAGATATTTTAAATTTAAAAGCTTTTATGCATTGAGGATATCTACAAGCAAAACGTAGAGACTCCCAGTAATATTTTGATGATTTAGTAAAATTGTTGAAATGGTTGTAAATTTAAAAAAAAAAAATTTTGTTTGTCGGAAAGCTATAGCTGCCTGCAAGAGTGAATTAATCAACCTGTAAAATTTCAGTTTTTTTTTTCTAAATTTACGTGGTTGTGGCACTTCCTAAACAAAGGTTATATTTATTATCGTGTTACTTTGTAACTGCAATAGGTTGTATCTTGAAATTTTGTTCAAATAACGTTCTTAATAATACGCATAATGAAGCGAAAATTTGGCTGGAGACTTCATCTTAGACTTTTTTATTTATAAAGGTTTTTTATTTGTTAAAATAGAAAATAAAGTAAATATTAAATTTTGTTTGTGTAGGGCCATTTGCTTTCCACCCGACGATTGATAACTTCATTTGAAAGTAATTTGTCAAAAATTTAATGCACTTGAACCTCCTGAACAGAATTTCAATAAATGTTTGTATGAGCTGATTCAAAGAACATAAAAACTATTTGTTTATTTTCCTCAAAAGTGCGAACAGTTTGAATTTGAGTTTAAGTTTGAGTTTTTCGCTTGATTACCAATTACCGTAACAGGCTAAAAGAGAAATTAAATTGACAAATTAAGGTAAAAGTAGAAAGACGAAAAATTTGCATTAAAAGAATTTTATAAAAGCGTGTTTCATCGTTGTGGCTTAATTAAGGTCTCGTTGCTTTGTGTGCTTTATTCCACGAGTACCGTAATCCGATTGTGTAGAAAATTCACACGTCTATGTTATAGGCGTTTAAGGATGAGTCTAAATTTAATAAATTGATCTTACAATGCTTTGCGAGAGGGCGATGCTTCCTTAAAGCAGCAATCCTTGAGTGTGTGAACTTGTGGATTTTCTTTTAAATTTAAGGAAATATTCGGCTTTTAAAATGAAACCATTTGTTTTTTACCTACTTTGGTCTAATTTTGTCTCTTAAACGAAACTAAACTCCTTTCTATAGATTTAAGCACATTTTGTTCGCTATTTGTGTCCTTGTGCTTGGTACAAAATGTGTTTGTACACGTTTTTAGTTTTTACATATGAAATGAGCAAAAAAAAAAAAATGATCAGGACTCAAGATTTGGGAAGCTCCTGTAGCTTAAATATATGATCGATATGTATGAAGAGGTATCAAAGGAAAGCTTATGACTTCTAGATTAATAACTTTTTCGCGCGTCATTTTTTTAATGACATTTATCTCAGAAATTGAAAACGTCACGTTAAGGTATTTCTTTGAGAAATAAAACTGGCATAAAATCAAAACGCATCAAAATGTTGCTACAAATTTTTTTAAATATATAAATAAAAGAACTTTTAATAAAATGGTGAAATAAAATTTTTTTAATATTACTATATAAATTCCCGGAACGGGCAAAATGTCCCAAAATGTCTGGAAAGGGAACCGTTATAAGTTTTACCTCATTTTTTCGCATTTTCATTAGGTTGTTTTTAAAACTGTTTCAAACAAATTTGCCAGTACCGAACTAAATTTAAATTACATAAGCAATAAAAGAATGCTATCTTTTGGGGGAAATACTTAAAACGGTATATTTTACATTTTCTCAAGAAGAAAACTTGAAACTGGTTATTATATCAGGTGTCTTAAAGTAATAATCCAATCATTAATAATTGATCTACGTTAAAAACACTAAGTTTAGCCAAACAAAAAACTGAAAGTCAATTTTCTCCCTATCCAAAAGATATACAGGCATGTCACAGAACTCAGTTCCGATCGAAGATGCTTTCAATTTCGTAAACTGGTTCTTCAGAAAACGAAAAGCGAAAAAATTTTTCGGAATGAAAACATTAACAATTTCCAAATCGGAATTGATTTTCTTTTAAATTTTATATTTTACGGTTTTTAAATTTACTTTGTTTGTTACTTTGGTGTGACCAATGTTGCCATTTTAAATTAAAAAAATAGAGATTCGAATTTTATTTTTGAAAACACAAAATCAATCTGAATCTGAAGAAGGTAATACAAATTCGATTGAAATTTTTTATACGGAATTAAAACCATTCCGATCGGAATGTATGACATGCCCGGTAACCTACACATGTAAGCATATTTTTATAAATATTTTCAATGTCTAATTAAATTGAAATAATCTTAAAATTTAAAATAAAAATGAAATTTTTATGACATAAAAAATTACATGACTGAAGAACCCAATTTTGGTGGTCTACCGAGAAGCACCTCTTTACCCTAGAGGCTGATCGTTTACAAGTTCACTGAGAAACACATCTGCCTTACTTCTTTTAAATTTATTTGCGATATTTTAGGTGGGTTATGAAATACCGAATTTTGTTTAAAATAATTCGTTTTCAAGCCACTGTGGCGATTGTTAGTTTAGAAAAGTGTTAAACTGCTTATCAATGACTTAAATTCACCACAACTTGTTAGGCTAAGGGACAAACAAATATTTAAGACATATTGAAGAAGTGTTTTGTTTTATTGAAATAGATTCTTATCATAAATAATCTTTTAATTCCAAAAACTTTGTCATTCGATTTACTTTCTATTATATTTTTATAGAGATTATTGCAAGGTATTATTTTTTCTATTTAAATAGACTAAACGTATTTGTATTTAAAATTTGAAAACTTATTGTTAGTTCAGTTATTTAAAAAAAAAAATGTTGTAAATTCTTGATAAATAATTATTTAACTACAAATTTTATGACCTCCAATCTCTTTATTATAACCCAACTAAATATAATTTAAATTTTACCAAAAACCTTAATGCGAAATTTTAATAACAGCTTTAAATAACAGCTGCTGTCTAAAATGCTTTTATTTTCGGCAATTTGTTGTTAAAAGAAAGTAACTATATTCTTATAAATTTATGCGCATTTATATTCCAATTTATATGTATTTTAACGTTAAACTGCTTTTTATATTCTCACATTTGGTAGGCTTTTAAGCTGTAGCTATAGATAAGACTGTGTTAAAAAAATAAAAATAAAATGCTTTTATTTTATTTAAAATAACAAATTTGCAAATAATGTCCTTGGCGATGGGTGAGAATATCCTAAGGCCCTCTAAATAGCAACATGGCTTGGTTACAACTATGAAAACAAAAGCTTCACTTTGTGCATAATTATACTTTTTGTGCTACTATTTAATATATTAATCATTCCTAAAACCAACAACGATTGGCCATAGAATTTGTATCTTATTAACAAATATATAAATAATTTTTCAATTTTTGCTAATTTTTTTAATAATAAAAAAACAGTTTTTGCTCTAAAAAAATCATTACATATTTTTCGCTCATTAACTAGTAATTATTTTCAGTATAAAATAATTATCTCAAATGCTTAAGTATTCGTACATTAACAGTTTTCCGCTGCTTAACAACAAGCATCTAATTTTCATATTTGAAACTAGTGACGAGAGTGATAATGCACAATTGAATAAATAAAACAGTATCACACTTAAAGTTATAGTAAATTAAATTTTAAAATAGTCCTTATTAGAGATTTTTGTTTTATAGGAACATTATAAAGCAGAACATTAGTAAGGGACTCTTAAAATGAACATTAATTTATTAAAATATCAGAAGTGATGTAGACACAATTATTTGATGTTTTGTTACAGCTCCAGACTGTACAGTACACTGGAACTTTTGATACAATATTAAAATATTTCCAGTTCTTTGTTGTCGGTTAATTTATTGTACTATACCAATGCAAGGAGGGCTTACTTTACTATAATGAAATAAAGAAAATAAAACAAAACTAAAAGACAAAATTAAATAAGAAGTAAAAAAAAGCTGCAGCGTCAAGATATAATAGGCAACATTAACTTCCTAATGAATTGAGTTCAACATTTAACGAAATGGCCATAGGAACTATCTTTACTACCAAAAATCAATAAGCAATTTTATAATAAACAAACATTTGATTTTTTAGCACGCTAAAAAGTAAACTGATACAGATGGTCATTTCAACGTCATTCTTCACCAGAATAGTGACAAAGATTTGACCGGCCTTTTCACAATTATTTTTTTCTTTTGTTCCATATAATTGTTTGGGAAACGGGTATTCCCGGAAAAGAAAATTTTGGCTCAATTCCCGGGAAACCGAAAGTTACTAGCATTTAAAAAAAATACACTGATTATTTTAACAAAATATTTTGGTTGTGACATTAAACAAATTTTAAAATATGACATTTCGAGTGAATTCTACTGCATCTAGACGTCTGTACAAAAAATATTTCTTGAAATTTTTTGTATTGGTGTAGAAAGTAATCGATATGGAATGCAAAACACCTATTTTGAGAATTTTGGTCTGTCTGCTTGTCTGTCTGTCCGCCTGTCTGTCTATGTTCACATCACCAAAAAACCGCTGGATGGAATTGAATAAAATTTTGTAAGGAGGCCCCTCAGAACCCTGGTTCAAATATAGAACACTTTTTATTTCATAAAATATGTAATTTCGTAGAGAAACTAGAGATACCAATGTGAAGTCACCCAATTTTAGCGGTATAATGGTACTAAAACACTTGTCAGTACATTTTATTTTTGTAGATTGAAAGTTTTCAACACTGTTTACAGAACTCCACAACAAATGTTTAAAAATTCATTTGTTTAAATTTAAATTTTAAGATAATTAGAAATGATACGCGGGCAAAGTCGTGGGCACTGCTAGTGAGATATAAAACAGAACTAAAGGTTACTAATTTGTTTAAAAAGGAATTTGAGTTATTCGAAGCCACTAACATTTGAAACATGAACACGAATAATATTTATAACGCATTGTTGACAACAAAACATACCTCAGTAGAAAGTAAAAGGTTTTTTTCTATTGTTGGAAATTTCGCAACGAAAACAAGCAACAGCATGTTTAGTGAATTTTGTAATGCAGTTTTAAAATCATATATTTCAAAAATAATTAATAGAATACTTTTTTCAATATTTTTATCTAACGCTATGTACGTATGTATGTCTTGTCCCCTGAAGTGTGTTCAGGTTTTATAAACTGTTAGAACTATTATTTAACAATTTTTTTGTTTATGTTTTAATAAAACTATGAATTTTTTAATATTATTACATTAAATAAACTTGTTTTCTTCAAGAATTGCTTTTTTCCCGGGAATACCGGGAAATTCCCGGAATGCGATAATATTTTCCCTTTTCCCGGAAAATAAAAACTCCGGGAAATCCCAAACCCTAGTTGCAACAGACAAAAAATAGTTTCCGACCAAAATAGTTAAATTTATTTACACCCATTAATTTGAAAAAAAAAAAATTAAAACAAAAATAGAAATAAAAATTAATAAGCTGCATTTTGTGCAAATGTGTTACTCTTAAATTGTCTTTGTATGAGTTTCGATGAAGTATTTCCGCCTGGAAAGCTTATTGATAAAGGAAATCGTTTGTAGATCGTAACGAATGCTTTTAATTTCTTTTAACTTATTATGTAGGGTTTTAAATTTTCTAACTTTTCCGTCAGAATGAAGATACGCGGGCGCTAGTAATTGGCTGGATAAGGACATAACAGTTTTGTGCTTGAAATTCTGACCGCGATTTTTAAACTTAAAGTGCCTACTATTTTAGTTTTTTCTATTGAATATAAGAAGACTTTCTAAACTTGCAAAATATTAAGAAACGAATTGTTATTATTTCTTTAATTTATGAACGATTTGGAATTGACTAAAATTACCTCCTGTTATGTATATGAAAGGTGGGATAGAGCAATTTAAGGATTTTGATAAGCTAGAACCACTTTATTTGTGAGGTTACCAAAATAAAATCTTGTGGCAAGACATGGGCAATTAAAGTGGAGGTGTAATGAAAAATCCACCAAAACCCGGTGTAGTTTCTGAAAATTGAAAATTTTAAGACATAATAAAAATTTTTGTCCCCATTATTTTCTGCAAATATTCCTATCCCTATTCAATAATAAAAGGAGCCATTACTATACAAACTACAATCATAAATAAACTACTCGATTTCATTACAAATTAAAGCAAAATAAAATTGCAGAATTTTATTGTGGCCAATTTAAAAAAAATTTACCTTTCCCTCAAAGGTATAGAGCCTGTAAATGGGCACATATATCCCGAGTGCCTCGACTTGTCCGGTTTTAAATAGTTCGGCAAAATAGGAGAACCAATTAATCTTATTATGCGAGGTATTTCTGCATTTCTTATATTTAACTCATCTACCGGCAACTCCTGCACAGTTAGAAGGCTTTTTGTCGAATTAAACAATTTTATGCCCACCTCTAATCCCGATGAGAAGCAATTAAATGGGGTAACACATTTTTTGCCTACACAAAAGGGGTGAAGTTTTAACCCTTTGAGTACGGGATCTTCAAAATTTTTATCGCATGATTTAAACATTTTTGTTGGCACTTTATTTTTTTATATCTGTTAATGAGTTTTTGTAAAATCCGTACTAAAATCCAAAAAATAAAAATTAAATAGATGTTTTCAGAAATTTCAATGTTGCCCTGTTGCCCTTAATCGCAATATAAAATGATTCAAAAACATTTTTCAAACACTAGCGAATGCATAAATATTAAAAGACAAATTTTTACTAATATCTTTTCGTACTACGTTCTGCAGTAGTTTACGTTTGCCTCACTCATTGTGATAAAATGTCAAACAAAGTTAACATTTTCTATGGAAGCCTTGAAATTATCCGATAATAAAACAGCCTTTAGACTTTTGAAAAAAACCCTTTATAAATATTTAAATATAAAACTCATTAATGAAACACTAACAAACAAGTTTATTTATTTGTCCTCTTAATATCTGTTTTTCTGAGTTGCTTCGTTTGCTCTTGTGTTTCCTAGTCGCCTTAAAAATGGAAATCAGCTTAAAAACACAAGTTTGTTTTCGCTTTATGTTTTCTTCTCATTGAACTTATGGCCGGATTTTAAGTTTAACAAACACACGCAGATATAAACAAATCAATCCAGTTAATTTTTTTTTTTTGTATATCCTTTTTTTATTCTATTCTGCCATTTATTGGATTATTGTTGTTAATGATGATGGTTGTTTATACTGCGAATACATTATTAAGGAGTTCAAAAAACTTTTTGTTTATTTACGAAAAATAACATCAATAAAAATTACTGTAAACTTTCATTCATTAAATAAAATTTTTTTTGTTAACAATTGATTGTATGTATTGGTGAGTAATTTATTGTATTTACTATTTTTAGAATATTCTCTCTCTTTGTCTTTGAAAACATATAAAGTTTATGAGAACTTTCAAATTAAAGCTTTTCAAGCACTAATGGCTTTTATGAAAAGCTTGTTAAAAAGGGTATAATTTTTTTGAGATTTTATAAATATTTTGTATAATTATTCAAAACAAAACTGTCTTTTAAAACCAAAAAATGTATTTAAAATTAAGTTAAAAAAATAACTTATTAGTGATGTTAAGTAAACCAGTTTTTTTTTTACAATGGAAAGCGTTTCATTGCAAGTATAACTTCAAGGAATAGAAAAATCTGCCACAAAAGATCACTGCTAATAAGGACTTTCAATGCTATGCACGAGTGGTTAATTCTTCCGACTTGTTGGAAAATACTAGTAGTTTGAAGGACGTGGCTGTTACTCCTAATGTTTTTAAAGACTAAAAAGTTATCTTGGGAGAAGTCTAGAATAAAAAAACAAACGACTTAAAAAATTTATATACAAAATTGTTTGCAGTCAAAGGTGCAGCAAAACTTCCGTAAACTATAAGTGAAGGTACACAACACATCTTTTTGTCTTCGACAAAAGGGTGTCCAACAAATTTAAAAATAGAGAGTAAAAATCTATTCATTATACGTCACTCTTCTGTTTTAAAAGAAGACAACACTACAGCTGGCTAGAAGGTCTCTATGGTTACAGTTGCCAGTAGCAGTGAAATCTGAAGACATACCAACAGGAACGATTTTTCCATTAACAGTCAAAAAATCTTTTTATGAGGGCTTGCAATAGATTGCAAAATAGATTATGAACTATAATAAAATCGAAAAGAATATAGTTCTTTGCTAGAAAAATGGTTTCTTTCGCAACGCTTTATTTTTGACACTATTATTGCATAAACAAAAGTTAAGATTGGATTCTCGTTAAATTAAATAACAGGCATTGAACTCTTAAAAAAGTTGAAAAATATACTGTGATTTGTTGGCGGAGATGGAAAAAAATCAAGCCTTCTTTCTGCGGATTTTGCATTCTTATATCATTTATTATACATGATAAAGCTTTCCTCATCTTTAAAGGTGTGTAGCTGCCTCCAAAAGTTACACTAATGCATGCTTCCTTAGCTGAGTTAAAATTACGGATGCAGTCACTATATCGAGCATTTGCAGTGCGACTGACATTACTCGAACCGAGATAAATGCTTTAATAATTTAAAATTTTATTTAAAGGCCATTCAGAAATTTTTATGTTTTGAATTAACAAGTTTAAAGACAAGGTCTGGGGTTCTGCTGATACAGACATTTATCACAAAGTTCTGCCTGCTCAATTTAGAAATTAAACCTTTTACACGAAGCTGAATTTATTTTATTAATCTTGAGAGTAAAAAATACATCTGCTTTAGTTATATTTGCAATTAATTTCTTCTTTTTAAGACCTTTATATACTTCATGAAATGAAGTAAATTCGTATTATTTTTTCTATTCAAGATTTTTTACATCATAAAAAAGGAAATTAACAATTTTAAGAAATTCCAAAAATTATTTTGTATTAAAATAAATCGTCTGTATAATTGTTGTCCGGTTGCTGCTGCCTTTAACTGTCATTAAAATAAATTTCACGTACAGAATAAACTCTTTAAAATAATCTTAGTCTGAGTTATGTTTTCCTTTCTTTTGTTGTTTACACAGATAAGTTTTTCTTTAAATTTGGTTACATTCAATTTAAAAAGTTTTAAAAGCATGTGAAAAAACTTTAAATTGGTTAACATCTGTTTTTTAAACAAAAATAAGATACAAACATACAATGTTCACCTTTCCATAGTTCATAGGATTTTTATATTATTTTGAAAATATTTTGTCTTTTTCTGTTTTTTTTTTCATATTTAAAAGTTTTGAGGGTTCTATTATGTAAATGTGTATTTTTAATCACCTCTAGCTTTGAGCTTAAGTCAAACTTTAAAAAAAAAAACAGCATCCACACTTAACAAAAAGTAAAAATCATTAATTAAAATGACAAATATTTATTCAACTGATTTCAAGTTTAAATAATATTAAGGACTTATTTAATTCACATCAACAGTCTTATTTTGAAATTCTCGTAGCTAAATATAAATCTCGATCGCTAGCGTTATTTCGCCATGGTCTAATTCATTAAAAAATAAAAGCAATAAATATTTATAGAAATGGTAATATATTCAGTCCTTATGTTAAAATATTTAGGTCTACCTGTTTTTCTTCTGATCACAAATTGTAAACTCTTTTAAAAAAATAAAATAAGTTGATTTCTATTTGTAGGCGCTCTTAGTTATTAACGTTTTTTTTTTTTTATAAAACCCTCTTAAAGCAGTTAGTGTTTACATTCACAACTTAAAGTACTACTCAGCAATAGAATCGGATCAGCCATTTAGCAACTAAAGAAATATTTTCACCAAATCCTCAACTGTGCCCTATAACAAGCGTCTAAATGATTCTGAAGTCTTTTGGATAACATTAATACGAATTTTGTTATTTGGAATAATTTTTTTTTCATATCGATGTGGCCTTTTCGTCAATGTTTATGCAGTTTATCAGTGAGTTCTACCAAAATTTCATATAAAAAATTTAAGGCTCATATGTCTTAGACTAAGCTGATTACATAAGAACTGTTTTTAACTAAAAAGAAAGAAAAACAACAAAATTCATCAATTCATTTTTTATTAATTTTTCTGAACAAGTGTTGTCATTGGAATTGAATCATGTGGAAATATTATAAAATGTTTGCACTTGAATAACTTTTACAATCATAAATAGCTCTATGTATTTACTTTTATATCTGCAGGCAGCCCATACATTCGCCTTGATAAACCTCACTTCACATGAGTTTTGTGCCAAAGATTTTACCGACAGGAAACGCAGAAGTGTAATCACCTGTTATTATGGAATTAGGAGTTTTATTCAACTCAAGAAATCTACTCAAGAATTTTGAGGGTTCCGTACTGTAACTAAAGTGCAAAAATGTAATCATACTATTGTTGCTACAATTACTATCTGTCTGTCGTTGCATAGAATCTTAAAATTTTTACAAATTTCACAAATTTACAGCCTTTTAAACAATTAAACCAATTACAGGGTGTTCCGAAAGTAATGTGATATTCATAAAAATATTGTTATTTTTGAATTATTTCCAAATCTTATTTTAAACAACGGTCGCTGTAGCAACAAGTACAAAAAGCAAAACTTTAAATTAAAAGATATTTCAATAGTGATTTAATTTCACGTACATGGCTTTGTTTTTGAGCCGCAATGGATAGTATTATTATCATTTCAGGCGTAGTAGACAGAGATTTAAAATTTACACAAAGCATGTGGCAATATGTTCGTTATATACGTCCGGTTGTACGGATCCCTTCGTATGTAAATCCTTCTCATGTTTGAGATAAATTCTTTATTTATTTATAACCGCAACATCGTCTTACAAGATGTTCAGCTTTTAAGCACTTTTTCGAATACAATGGCACATGTTGCATTATTTCTTAAGTGGCTTCACAAATTTCGATTAACATTTTTAAGCAGCAACCACCACTTTGCTAACTAACTGGAGATAAATTCTTTACTCTGTGTTTGACATTTTAAACTTTTTACTCCTTAATCATCGAACCAATGCTTAACATGTTTAACATTTGTGTTGATGCTTTCGAAATAATATTCATACAGTCTCAAATCAGAGTCTTATGTTCTTACCAAAGCCTTCCCTTTTTAACACAACAGCAGTCCTTGAAGAGACAGAGATCACGTAAACGTTAAAATGTTTCTTTTTTTTTGGATCTGAATAAATAATAGAAAATAAATCAAAATTAGATGAATAACAGCCATTAAAGTATATAAAACAGCAAAGAAATGAGCTAGCAACAATGGGAATACATCAACAGCCATTACGTCTAGTGGTTTCAAATGCCATACAGATTCAAAAAAGAATACAAAAAATTACATTTTAAACTTCACTAATTTAGTCAAATTTTATCTAAGCTCAGATTTTTATGCTTAAAATTTATAGACTTTTTTGTTACTAAAATTTATGTCGCATCGATTAGGAGTGAATTGCTAGCTATGGTGAATACTACTCTAGCACAAAATAAATTATTGCATTCAGCCGGCAGATGCCTAAATTAACGACCTCTCGGGATTTTTTCTTTTTAGCTGATTTATAAAAATAATACATCTATCAATACACAACATACAGCTGAGGAAATTTTGAGGATTAAAGTGTTTATGTTCGTGATTTGCAAGTTAATTAGCCTAAACAATAAAAAAATCACAATTTTTTCTAAAACGTTTTAAACTCAATATGTCTTTTTACTTTGTTGCTAAAAATATAGCGACTGGATATTTTTCTGGAATAAATTTTGCATTCATTTTTTAGTTAAAATTTTTTTTTTCAAGACATCGAATATAACTGTCGAGTCTTTTTTTTCAACTGTAGATCTTCTTTAGTAAAGTAAAGTTTGAATGAAATAAATTTATTTTTTATTTTTTCTTTTGTTTTACAAAATATCTCACTGTGTTGTGAGATGTTGTTATCTTTTTAACTTTTTATAATGATGGCAAAAGTTATCAAAAACAGATGTTAACCATCAAGACTGTTCAGAGAAAACAAACAAAAGGGGATTTACATAAAACACGAGAGAAATGTATTGAATAAAATACGCACAAATCTTTAAATCTAAGCACATGTCACAAAACACATGATGTGATGCCAATCATCAAATAAGCGTCATTAAATAAAAATTTTTTTTGTTTTTTCTTTTTTTAGCAAAAATATTTGTTTAAAATGTTACTAACACTTATTAACAATTAATATGTTATGGGCTTAAAAATTCCCAATTATTATATATTTTCACCCCTTGAGTTCAGAAATCACATCAAAAGAGAGCAACTAGCTCTTGTTTTGAAAATACAGTAACATGTCACTTTTTACATGCTCCACTTCCACTTGAAAAATTTCAACACCTGATAACTAACAAAATCAAATTTGTGCAGCTATTTTTGGGTTACATAAGTGATTTTTGTTGTTTTCTTATTCGAATTAATTGTTTTAAAATAATATTTCAGGGTACGAAGCCAAAATGGCACGAAATTGTGCGATTCAGTAAATAGCTTATGTTATATTGAGGTTGTTAAGAGCGCTTATCAGAATTATTTTCGAGTTTTGGTTGGAGGCCAAGATATAAGCCTTTAAGAGAATGGATAAAAAATAAAAAACGATCTGTGCCTTTTGCTGTTTCCAAATGTATGACTGGTATTTCTGCTTGAATCAAATATGCGAACACAAGTAGAAAATCTGTGCTGATCTAAAGATCATCGTTATACTTTAAGGAATGCAAATTGGGTACACTAAATACTGCTAAATTTTATTGGTCCTAGTGAAAAAATATTGTTGCCCTGCCTTTCGACGACCTGAAAGATATATTTCTTTTACCGCAACATCAAAAACTTTGTCAAAGCCATGAACAGAGAAGCAGAAGCCTTTAGATATTTGAGGGGAAAATTTGCTTTCTTCAGTGATGCAAAAGTTAAGGATGGTTTTTTTTGTTGGCCACGAATTTGGAAGCTTGTAAAGAATCCTACGTTTGACAGAGTTTTGAGGAGAAAAAAAAAGAAAGATTGAAATGTGTTCAAGATAGTTACTAAAGGTTTTTTTTGGGAATATAAGAGAAGTTGGGGAGGATACTTCTTAAATAATATTATGAACTTGAATGCAACATGTCTCTCAAAATTCATTTTCTCCATTCTCATCTAGATTTTTGCCACTAGTTGTGGTGCGATCAGTGATGATGATGAGTGAGAGATTCTATCAGGATATTTCTGTAATGGAACAAATATATCAGAGCCATTGAAACGAATCAATGCTTGTAGATAACTGTTGGAGCGTGTGTAGGAATGCAACAAAACTCACCTAAAAAAGACAGGCCCAAAGAAGGGTTTCGTACAATGATTTAATCTTTTTCTTATATATTTTAAAAAATTATGGTGCCTGGCTATAACAACTTAAAATTCGTCAAAATCGCGGCCTTTATGAAAACACCCTTTCATTTGTTTTAATTTATTATTCACACTTATTTTTATAGGGGACATATTACACAGAGTGTGTAATTTACTATAGGGATACCCTTTATATTTTACTTTTGTTTTGAGTATTTAGCACTTATATCGGACAAAGAAATATTTCAATTCATAGTGCCTGCCTTTTGCGGTTCACAAAAAACCCTACGTACTTAAAAATCGCCTTACTATTGGGACACCATTTAATTTAATGTTTTTTTTTTTCAACACCGTAAAAAAATATTGGCGTATTAAGGATTATAAAGTCAACATATGCAAAAAATTTATAAGAGACTTTTCAAACACGTTTTATTTCAATCAACGTTTGTTATGGAATCAGGATATGTAATGGAAAAATTAAAACATATTCTGCGAAAGTTAGAAATTAAAATTTAATATAAATAAAAAGTTCTGAAATCAAAAAATCCAAAATTCTCTCAGACGAAGTGTACATTTTTGGTCACAATTGATGTTTGTGGTGAAGTGTGTCACGAAAGTCTTAAATTCATAATACAAATTACATAAGACAAAAATCTAAAAAGATATTAATAGCAAAACAAGTTGTCCTGTGCATAATGCTAATGAAGCGGATATTCATGCTTGAGTGACATACAATTGATTAAATGCAATTTAAATGGAAAACATTGTGACTGGTCAACTTTATTAAAATTATACAAACGAGTAACTGCAAGATACAATAAGATAGAAAACGTAATTTGTATATATAAAGGGCCGTATGCCGCAAATAAATCACAAATTGAAAAACCTCCAAACTGTCTTTATCTTAGACTGGACCTCTCAGCAGTTTTTTAAATTAAACGAGCAAACCTTCTAAGAAAAAAATCTTTACTTGCAGCTTTCTTAAAACTAGAACTAAGAAGCAACGAAGCTCTACTCGTAATATTAAAAGCATTAATTTCCATAAATATCTAATTATTTAAGAATTCTATAACAGGATACGTATGTATTCTATTTCTACATCTTTTTGCGGTTATACACACAAAACGTAACCGTCTGTTATAGCTCTCTATCTCAACCACTGTAATAGGTAGACTCTTTAAATTTTTACAAAAGACGTATTACTACAGCCGCTATGACAACAACTACTAAAAATTAAAAGGTGTTTCGAAAGTAACATGATATTTGCACAGTGTGAATTCTTTATTTAATTTTACTTTACCTGTCGAAATGAGGTTTTTTAACAAAAGCTCCCTTTCTTAAAAGAAGTCACCTTTTTCTGAAAAATGGTAATATTTTTTGTTTTTGCCATGAAATAAAAGTATTTAAATTAATCTGTAGGTTACTTAAATACATGCATTTTTCACAAAGTCTGCATGCTCTAAAATAAATCATTTTTTTAACAAAAAATCACGATTTGATTCAAAAATTACTATTCAAAATCCACTCTTAAAAAGATACCATTTCTCAAAATAATGATGTTGTTTTATAAATGCTTTACTTTTTTAACAACACATTTTAATAGAGATAACACATTTATGTACATTTATGTATGTAAGAATTTCATTTTTCAAAAAATTTCGTTATTTTTTTTTTATAAAAATAAAATTTGGAAAGTTTATCTTTTTCACAGAAAAGTCTTATACCGCATTTAGACTATGCAATTTTTCATGAAACTTGCATGAAATTTTTCTTTGTTGGTGAAGCAAAAAGAGTTAGCAATATGGTATTGCTGAAATTTTGAGAAGATGTTACTGTTGCTTATGTTCATTTTTAAATAACGCATATCGCTGCAACTTAAATAAGGAATTGAGAAAAAAATGCCTCAAAAAATTGCATAGTGTAAATCTGGACTTAGTTGTGACAATGCGCCTTCGGTACAAAAAGTCGTCTTTGAAAGTGTGTATTTTTCACAAACAGTAAAAATACTGCATTTTTTCTACAAAAAGTTACAAAGTTGCAAAAAATATAATTAATTTTCTTTTTGTTGTAATATATGATTTATTTTGAAAATATTTTTAATAAGAAAGAACATTTACATTCGTAAGGTTCAAATACATCATACAAAAAGGTAGCACTATGTAGAAATAAAGCTATCTCAACGCTTTCCTTATAAGCTTTCCATTAACGTCATATTGATTATAGAGTTATGTGCAAAGTTAAAGCTTAATTGCATGTTAGAGCTTTTGTGTTTTTAATATAAAATTATTAACCCTTAAATGGGCTTTAGCTTTGTTTTTCGCTCTTTTGCTACAGAGCTTTATGCAAAAGCTTTTTTGTTTTTTTTCCTCTTGTAAAATGCCGGAAAATCTGTACTTTTAATTTTGTTTACTTTATCAAGTTTTTATGTGCGTGATTTAACGTTGCCATTAATCAGTCACTTCGTGTCGGCCGTGCGCTTTAAACGTTTTTAACGCTCCCTAACAAATTTTAAAATCTTAATAAATCAACTACCAATAGAAAAAGCTAAAAAATATTATTTTAAATCAAGTCTCTATTTTCTTTTGCCAAATAAATATTTTTTTATAATTTTGCTTTTGCTAAAATTTAAGTTTTTCTAAAGCAAATTTCTTTAACATTTGTAAAACACGCGCATCTTGCCCACGCTCCGCCTAATTTTCTGCTACGCTAAAGAACAAAAAAAAAAGAAATACATAATTAAAAAATAATTTAAAAAAAGTGAAATTAAAGTAGCAAATTCTTTGCTTGCTCATTTTTGTTTTGCTATCTAAACGCTTAGTGTTTTTCTAATCTTCAAAAATAAGTTTAAATCTGAATGCAGCCTTCTTCATTAAGTTGCAAGTTTCCGCGAAAAAAAAATAATTAAATCCGTTTTAATTGTATCTAAATAAAAACAGAAATATTGGAGATACGAGAAGTATTGGAGATATTAAAGAAGTGTTTATTTTCTAAATGTGTTTTGGTGTAATAAAAAAAAAACAAATTCTAAAGAAATTTATTTAAATAATTCATTTTGAAATATAAATTGTAATTCCAGAGAAATATATTTTATGGTTTACAAAAATGAAATAAAATGTTGGTTACAATCCACATCTCTACATCTTTAACAATACAATACCTTTAACAATTGTTATTCATTAAATCTGATTTTTAAATTTATTTTTATATTTTCAATATTTCGTAAAGAACTTTGGGGTAAAATGTTAATGTTGATTTCTTTATGAGGTCGATTACATCTCCCAAAAAGAGGAATTAGATATTCTTATTTTTAGCAAAAATAAATTTACATTTTTTATTTATTTGTTCTTTGTCGTATTTTTCATATTTTACTATGTTTGAAATTTCAACATTGATCTATTAAAAGTTATTTAGCGCTTCTTTGCTGGTAATTAAAAATCGATTAAAATAAAATTAAGTTTTCATTTAAAAAAATACTTAATTTCGGTGTATCTTTGGGCTCCGTTGGCCGCCTCTTGCAAAGTTTTGATAAAATTTCGGTCTGTAATACTATTTATGTACGTCGGCTATTTAAACTATTAATCTGCTCTGTCTATATGCTCTTATTTCATGTAGTTTATTTAAATATTTTTTAATGATCTAAAAAAATTATGGCATTTAGTAAGTATCGTTCCATATTACAGTAAAATTTATATGTTAATGTTGATCATTGTAGATTATTATAATTTGTCCTCTACTCATTTTTGCTGGAATTGTCTTCCTTTTTAGAACTTTATTTCAAACTATATAAAATCGTTTTACTGACCATTACTTTTATCTTTGATATATTTATCAGTATCCTGGCTGTGTAATTTTATTTGTGTAGCTGTGCGTAGGCTAAAATAACTTACAAATCTTCGGCCTTACTTTTGAAATTTTTTGCGTTAAAGTATATTTTTATTTCGCGTGTTAATTTAATTGTTCGTGTCTAAACAATGAGGGTTCAAATTCCTGCATTAAGCGCTGCAAAATAATTGATTATTAATTAAGCATATAATTAAAATTGCTTGGATTATATTTTTTTTTAATGTTGATTAATTCGATCGTGAACTATGAAAGATTTTATTAAAAAATTACAAAACATAAAAGTTTTACTTTTAATCATTTTTTATTTTCAAATACTAAAGTACTTTGTACAAAGTACTTTATTTAAAATAACTTTAAACAAGTAAAAAAATTTTAGTATTTCCTGAAAGACTTCTTTACAAGCTTTTAAATGACACCCATACTGGCAATCGAAATTTTTAAAGAAAATTTCAGAGACGCAGGACTCAGTAAATATGCGCGAGCGCAAATCACTTGATGGATTTTTCTTGTTTTTTTTTTTTTTTTAATTTTTTATTGCTCCATATTTTTGTTTTCTTGATTAGAGTTACTTCATTGTTTCAAATGATATGAAAAAATTAAAGGCAGGCATGGTTAAATACCAATGTCTCGAGAGACATGGACCAATCTTGCTGATTTTCAGTAGCACCTCTTTCAACAGTATGTATGGTTGATTAGCGTATTTGAATTTTCTCTAGATCATCTAGTGCCCTGGCAAAGTTGATTTCAACACTTACACGGACGGACAGACGGACATTGCTCAATCGGCTTCGCTATGTATAAGAACTCGAAATATAAATGGATATTTTAGAAATTACAAACGTAATGACAAACTTAGATTACCATTTTTTAACTTTATATATAAAAAGCAAAGTTTTCATAACACCAGCTCTAAAATATATATTTTTACGAAGCATTATTTGAAAAGGTACCTTGCAAAAATAGTACTCCATAAAATAAGTACTTTAGCAAAGTGCTGATATTTTTAATAGAAATGCTATTGTGTGTACAGAAGTACCTTGAGATACCTCTTTGTATTTTAGTATTTTGTTAGAAATTGTAATAGTTCTTTGGTTATTAGGAGGACTCTTAAAAACATTTTTATAATAAGTTATCTTTAATTGCTTCAGGTACTTTTTCCTGCCAAAAAATTTTAGGTCCAAATCCAAACAAAAAAATGGCCGGTGTAAGCTATTGGTTTGCTTCTGTGTTCCTCAAATACGTCCAAATGGCTCAACCCTTTTCACGTAAATGTATGTTTTAATGAAATTAATTTTATAAAATGACTTTCGAGGTGAAATTAAATGATACAGGCTGTCTTTAATTTGAGTAGCGCTGTTTAATTAGCGACAAGAAGGTTTAAAAAAGTCAAAGAATTCTCAAACTGCAAAGTGTTAAAACACATCTAATGCTATATTATCCTTTCAGTTTAACAACATTGTTAGCCATCTATCTTTAAGTCTATCCCGTTAGTCTGCTACACATAAATTAAATTCGTATTCCTTGTTTTTTACTATTCCCTTTTTGAAATTTTTTTCTACTGTCTTTCATCTTAATGCTGACTAAAATGTCATATTTATTCCACTTTTTTAAAGGCGACTTAGTAAATTTATTGCAATATTCAGTTTTTTATCAAAACTTAAAACAAAACAATTATTTTATTCTGATTATTTGATAAAAATCCTTTGTTGCCTTTAAAACAGACTTTTTATACATTTTTAACAATTAAAACTAAAACACACAAATCGAAATGCATATTTCCAAACACATACACAAAAACACATTACCACAAGGATTATTATGGTATTGTTAACATAACTGTACAACAGTTGGTGTGTAATGAAACCCTAAGGAATATTTGCTAAAGTTTTGCAGTTTGTATTCATTTTGAATTTTCAGTTTATTCTTTTTTTTTCAACTTTTGTTACATTTTATTTGAAAAAAGTTTTGAAACTTTTAATACAAAATAATTTGTGGTTTTAATAAAACATCAGCTTTAGAGATTCAACATCATCCATATAATTTAATATTTAACTAAATGATTTTATTGAAAATTTAAAGAAAAAAAATTCATTTTGATGTTTTAATTTTATATTTGCATTAAAAAGATTTTTTTCAAATAGTTTACCTTAAATAAATTTGTTGCTTTTATAAGGCTACTTAGCTGGAACTATATCTTAAATATTAAAGTGAAGCTGGAAAGAACTGTTATATTTTTTAAATTTTTTCTTCTTTGAAAATTACTACATTGTTTTAAAGTGTAATGTCTTAGTAGTTGCTTGAAACTAATTGAATAATTCCTCAAGAAGAAGGACAAGGTAAACAAATTAAAAACTAATTACTAAGCGACATTGTTGCTATTGATTTGCAGCATTCAAAAGCAAAACTCATGTTACCAGACTATCTCTCAAAACATAGGGCAAGGAATTTGCGCATCAATTACTTTGATTACATCCTTCACAAACAGGTATAAGTAAAACTTATAAAAATTATTTGAAGAGTTTTCTTTTCAGTCAGGTTAGAAATTATTGTCTAGCAAAACAAAAAATAAATAACAAAACAGAACAGAACAGAACAAAATTTAAAAATCAAAGACATTGAAAACAAATCAACTAAAACCTAGAACACGCCGTTCTTAAATTAACTGGGAATTAATTATCTGAAATTAAATACCAAATTTTTATTTTAAGAACAAAATTTTCTAGAGTTGCATTTTTTTCTTGCAATTTCTTTTAAAACTACGTTGGATAGATGTTGCGAACTTCTCTCCGAATTGAGTCCTATTTACAATACAATTTATTCTAGATAATCGTATTAAATAATGCGGTTTTATCTCGAGTCTGCAGACTGTTAAAAAATAGAAATTTGCTCACAAATTCCCAAAAAGAAAAATTAGGAGACAATATCATCGGTGTATTATGTATGAATGATTTTCTAGGAAAAAAAGTGTTTGCAACCGCGATCAAAGACCTATTTTTTCACAGCATCTCATCTGGACTTACTCTCCTAAGGAATCTTCGGGCTGCCGTCGGTATTGTTGTTGGCAGATTCGCTTTTACCAGCCAGTTATAACCTGTGTGATTTTAGCCGTCAACGAACAAAAAACTAACACCAGCTTTGAGAGTCAGCTAGAATTCTTAGACTGTTCTTACTTAGAGGCAAGATAGTAAATTGTCAGCTTTATATGTCTTATTCTGGATATTCTCAGGTGATCTTGATCTCCCGTCAAATTTCCTTTTCTATTATTTTTACTTTATGATCACAGAAACACTGAGCTTCAACAATCTGCCCTTTCGTTTTCTGCCAATCCATAGTTTCTAGAAACTCAATAGAGCATAGCACTCGCGGTGCTATTGGTACATAGCCGGGTCAGCCTGGAGTTAAATTATATGATTTAAGTGCCATAATAGCAGCATGTGTATCCGAGAAGATATGTGTCTCCTGTTTGCGGTAGCGTATATTAAGATTAAACAAATCTCTTTAAGGCATGAATCCCGCTGACAGTTTAGTAACGCATTCGCTGAAAATCATAGGTTTAATTCTTTACTCAATAAAGGGGTCTTTGGAAAATCCTTGGGAAACACCACAACCCCTGATGGTATTGACGAATTTGAATGTAACAAATCTATTTCTTCTCTTGCACAGTACCACCAGAGTCTTTTTCCTCTTTATAGCCCTGAGAGAACAGGTACCACTTAACCGCAGTATCGCTCTCATCATTTCTCATTTGAAACTTTACTTGTTAAAATTTTAAAAATTGCAAAATTTTCCTAAAACTTTCTTAAATGAAAATGTAACTATTTCCTCCTAAGCAGAAACAGAATTAAATTACAACTTAATTTGTTGCTCAACACATGTGCTTTTATTAACATATTTGCAAGCTTTAGTCCATGATTCATATTTCCTTCGAATATTTAAATAAATAAAAAAATAAGAATTTATTATTAAAAAATTTAAATTAATGTTTTTCAAAAAATTTTTGAACTTCTTAGTTTCCCCATTATTTAATATGAAAAATAATTCTACTTTTAAAGATTAAATTAAAAAGAAAAACGTGTTAAAGAGTTTATAAGATTGGAAAACTTCAAATAATTTTATTTTAAAAATCAATTTTGTTAAAAAAATTCATTCAACTTTAAATAAATCTTTCTTCTCTGATTAAATTTCTTTTGCGTTAAAAGATGAAACACAAAAAAAATATTCTAGTTGTTGGAATTTTGCAATTTTAATTTGTAAGAAGCAAATAAAAAAATATAAAACTGAATAGTAAATACATAATTTGTTTTGTGTATGAATAAAATGCAGCATTTTATTATTTATTTTTCAATCGATTTTCTTATGAAAAATAACATTATTATTATTTTTCTTTAATATTTCAATAGTAATGGAAATTCTATTGTACTGAATTTGATAAATTTTTCTTTGAAATACAGAGTTTTTTTACGTTTTGTGATACAATAAGAAATAATTCTCTACAAATATTAACGCATATGTTTTTTTTTTTTAAATTAATGGCTGCTTGCTCGCTATTCTACTTATTATGCAAACCCGAAGAAATAAAAAAATTGATTTATTATATTTCTATAAATTTCTTAGCTTTCATAGCGTTCGCTTACATATATGTTCAGGTACCTCATGGAATCTTCATTCAATATAAGTCAGCCTACAACCGCCAGGCCAAGGTAGTGCTAGGCTTTTATACACAACTTGTTATTTCAACCTTTATAGTTAGAGACTTCAAATCAATGTATTTAATTTTTCGTCTCGATTAGATGATATTAAAAACTGCTGTTTCCATTATTAGCTTAGGATTCTCCCATTTTAACTAGTTTCTTAAGCTCCTTCTTCTTAAAACTTAACTCGAGCTTGTCTACAGCAGATGTTCGCTGCTAAGCCTTTCCGGCTTATCGAGTTACTAGCAACCGATAGCAAGGATAGTCGCTTTTCTGTCATACCATTACTGTGTGCCTGTAAATTAAAACGAAGTACAAGCGATAAATTGATATATTGTTTATATATTTACTCATTTTCTAAATTATTTTCAAGCTTTTTAAGATTTAATTAAAAAAAACACTCACAATTATTTGATTTGATGCCACTTTATTTATTCAGCTCAATATAATTTTTATATCAGGAATGTTAAATAACACAAGCTTTCGTATTATGAATACGAAACTCTACTAATCAATGTCTTGCTTAGCAGTGCCATACCACTCGCAACTGAGATTTCCGTTTATAAGAGAGTTAAAACGTCTATATTTAGTTAAGAATTTTTTTATTTTTTTATTTTTTTTTTTTTAATTTAAATTCAAAGAATTTTAATGTAAAATAATCTAACAAATTGTATTATTTATGTACTTTTGCTGTTGTAACTGTCTGTACGGACTTAATATCCAGTCTTGTTTTAGGTATTTCTTTTATTTTTAATTGCGAAGAAATCTTACAAAAAACCTAAGATTATCGTCACTGGCTATTTGTAAAAATAGCGAATTTGTAATACTGTTCAACACATGGCCTGTTAAGATATTTACCTTAGGAAGTGCTTGCTAACCGTTTTTAAGAAACAGCCGATGATGAATGATGATCTTCAACAAAAGTTAAGTCATAGCATTTGTTCAATTACACGCGGAACAAATGCTATGACTTAATTAGTACTTAAACTAGGAGACTTTAAATACTTTATTGGGCTTTCAATTGAAACTATTGTTGTTGTAAAACTTTATAAAGATCATTTTTGGTTCAATTTTGTAAAGGTATTAAGCCTACTTTCGAAAAAATAATATGTAAATTCCTAAATTTTGTACACATTTTGTTCTTAAAGTCTCACTTACCGAGTTGAGTACAGCACATCTTAGCTAGGGCACAGATAAAACTAATTTAGTAAAAATTTAACATTAACAAATGCCAACAGCACAGCAATTTTAATGGTTGAAAAAAATAAGTATTCTTCTTGTTTAATCAAGATTAGGCAATTGCTATTGAGTGATTTAAAAAGTATTTAGTTTAAATTACTGAACCAATTGTTTGTGCCATTGTAAAGTAACCAAAGTAAGTGAACAGAACTTCTTGATGGAATACAATGTGTATTGTACACACATTGTGTAGCAAAACATCTTAATCTTTCTTAAATGCCACAGCTTTTTATATTTGATCTTTATTTTATTATTTATATCGTTTTTTTATAGTTTTTTTGATGATTTTTCTTTTTGTTCTTAAAACAGATATTCAGTACAGATAAACAAAAAATCAAATTTAAATAAAAATTTGTGTAATTTACACATTGGAACTTTTTTAAATTTCAAATATTCCTTCCTGTACAAGAACATAACATAAATTAAAAATGGCAAAAAATTAAAAATAATTTTATTGTGAATTAATTTTCCAAGCAAACGTGTTCTTTACTTTATTCGTAAAAAAAAATATATAGATTTTTTCTGAAAACAGAACTGGTTTCTACCCACCATTTTCTTTTTATCCATATTAATTTGTTTTTATTGAAATTTATAAAAAATATTATTATTTTAACAGTATTTTTTTCTTTCTAAATATAATTTTTTCATAAAATTTTCTTTTCAATTGACTGCTTTCATGATTATGACTGACAGAAAGTAAAAACAAAAAAAAAAAAAAAAAGGATAAAGCCATGCATGAGAAGATGTTTCTTAGATTAATACTTCAATATTATATGATTTTTTTTTTTAAATTCATTTTAAATATGAAATTCTCGTACGCAATGAAGTGTGAATGAACAACGAAGTGCACTCATGGCTTCTTAAATTTTTTTTTTAAATTAATATTTATTCTAAAAGCAATATTTTTATTACGTTTTATTATTTTATTTTTAAATTGTTTTACTTAAAAAGGAAAATTTCGAAAAAGTATACAAGAAACACGACAATAAGCAATATTTTTAAACTAAACCTTTTCAAAACTTGCCCATTAGAATGAAATTTGAGAACAAGTTTCTTTAAAGAAAGAAGAAAGAAAGTAAAATTTATAAAAAGTACCTATTAACAAAAAACATTAAAATTAAGTAATAAATAATATAATGAAACGGTTGTGAGTGCATCGTTTAGCAAACTTACCGTTTCACAACATCCACTAAAATAAGAAAATAATTTTCTTTAAAAAAAGTGTCTTTTTAGAAATGTTCAATTAAATAATTCTTACAAAAAAAAAAAAAAAACCGACTTTAAAACAGACACTTAAAATTATATTACTTTAGGACAGTAATTATACAATAATTATATTCTATTATATTTAAAAAAGCTTGCGTCAGGATTTTTTATATGTCGTAGAACAAAATATGAATGCACATTAAACAAGAAAATTTAGTAGTTATGTGGTCACTCTTTATTTTTTACAATTTTTTTTGCTGACAGTAAATCAAAATTTGCTTAAATTTAAGCGTAATTCTATGACTGTTCAAAAGATTGGCCATACACATTAATTTACAAAATTTCTAATTTTAAATATTTATACTTGTTATTATCAGGTATCTCACAGAACTTAATTTCGATCAAAAAAGGTTTCAATTCCGTAAATTGGTTCTCTAAAAAAACTAAATACGAAAAATTTCTTCGGAATGAAACCACTTTCAAATTTCAAAGTGGAATTTAGTTTCTTTGAAATTTTGTTATTTGCGTTTCTTAAATTTACTTTAATGATGTGTCTTACTTAGATTAGCCTTGTTGTTTACTCTGGTGCGCAAAACGCTGCCGCATTTAAATTAAATAGTGGAGATTCAATACTTTTCAGGAATAAACAAAATCGATGGAATTTAAAGAAGATAAAACAAAATCGATCGGAACTGTTAATACGGAATTAAAACCATTCCGATCGGAATGTGTGACATGTGATGTAGTAATGGACATTCTGTCTAACTTTCAAGAGTTTGTCTGCAAAAGTTTCAAAGATAGGGCCTAAAAGGTTAAATAACATCAGCTACAGGTACACTCTTTAATTTCTAATTTCTATTTTGCTAGTTGTTATAGCAGGATAAGCAATAAAGGTTCTATGCAAATTTCAATCAACTGTCTTCAACTGTTCAACAGTTTGGTCATATACAACAATATAATTATAATTTTAAATATTTATACTTGTAAATATACCAGATAAAGTAATGGACATTTTGTTTAATTTTCAAGTGTTTGTATTAACAGTTCAAACGATAGGGCTAAATATGTCAATTTACTTCAAATTTGAGAACACCCTTTAATTTCTAAATTCAAGTTTTATGCTTATTGTTATAGCTGACTTAGCAACACAGATCCCTTGTAAGTTTCAGCTGTCTGTCTATAACGATTCAAAAGTTAGGCCAAATATATCAGATTACATTAACTATTCCGACACCCTTTAATTTAAAATTTTGAATATTTATACTTGTTATTATAACGGTCATAGCAATCGACATGCTGTCCAATTTGCAAGCGTTTATCTATAATAGTTCAAGAGATAAGCCCATATAGGTCTATTTACGTCACCTATTGAGACACCCTTTAATTTTTTAGACTTATTTTTGTATTAATTTTTGCTATAAGGAGCTATACTGATACGCATTTTTTTAGTTTTATAGAAGTGCGTTTTATAGATCATAATAAACTCAAAAAACATGTATGTTGTGTGAGGACAACCTTTAATTTTTAAAAATATGAACTGTTTTTTAAAACGGGACCAATTTAAAAGCATAATCTACCATATTACAAAAAATTTTCAAAATCGTTTCAGAAATGACTGAGTTATACAAGTTCAAACACAAAAAAAGCATCATTCTGTCGAATTGATAACTCCCTTCTTTTTTTTGAAGTGGGTTAAAAAGCAATAACGGAGAATGTAAATTTTTATAAAAAAATTTTTTCAAAATTCTGTAGATTTAAGTAAATTTCTTTTTTAAGATTTAAACAAGTTACTTAACTGTAAAGAAAATAATTTTTAAAAAGCATCTTTTAACAAAGCCATTTTTAAGAAAATTTCAAAAAATTATTTTAAAGTATATATTTCATACAAATGCAGTGGAGAGTTATTTAATTAAGTAAAATTTATTTCAAAAACCACGTTTTTGAAAATTAAAATAAATATCATTAACATTCAAAACTTGTTTCTTTAAAATTACGTCTTTTTGAAATACAGAGTTAATTTTTAAAAAGCTTAAATTTATATTCTTCTTTATTTACTCATTCGTAAGGAGGATAACTTACATTTCTGGAACACTGTTTAAAATTATCATTTTTATTTTCTGTATAAAAAGTTTTTAATTCGTTCTTAATTTTATGTTTGCACTTTTATTTCGTAATAAGTACTTGCCTCCGTTAGAGGCGAATAAAAAAAGGGAATAAAAATATGCGGAAAAGAAAAAAGAAATACAAAAAAAAAAAAAATACAAAATTACCAGAAAATAAAACCCCCCAGAAAAACTACCCCTCTTGGTTTTTTATCCCGCTCGCTTTGAAACGAAAAAACCATGATTTTGAAACATGCAAAAAGGCATCGTTTAAAGTGGGCAATATTTGTAAAATAGATTTATGAAAACAATTCTTAAAAATACCTCTAAAAGAAATACTTTTTTACTACTTTTAGTACCATTTAAAAGGTACAATTTAAAACAAAACCTATTTTTTAACTCTTTCTCACATCTGCTTTATTATAAAGGAAGTCTTAAAACAGCTCAGAAAAAATACTTTTTAAAAAAGTCCTTTTAAATCATACGAGTACTAAGCGTTCACCATTTTATCTTTAAAATCTTTCGAAAAGTCATATTAAAAAAAAAATCGTTAAAAAAATATAACTCACGAAGTATGTTTACTAAGAAATAAATCCTTAAATTTTTTATATTATTTTTAAGCAACTTTTACAAATTTATTTTTTTAAGAAGTGCTTTATTAAAAGTTTCACTTTAAAAAAGAGAATTTTGAAAATTTTGTCCCTTGTAAAAAAAAAACTTATTTAGAAACCTTGAAAGCAAAACTTGCTTGCAGTTTATTTTTAAATAAGTTGTAACTAATTATGTTTTATTTAAAAACAAATGGGCAAAAAAAACTTTCTTTTTAATTTTTTAAAACTGAGCTGTTTTTGCAATGAAATACTTAACTATAATATTTTATTTAACCACGTTTTATACAAAACAAAAAAAAATTTACCCTCATTTTATGTAAAACAAAATCTTAACTAATGTTTAAATAAAAAAATATAAACGTAAAAAATATCAAGAGAATTTGTTAAATCTTTGGGGTGGAAAGTAGCTTAACAAAAGAAGAAAAAATTTTATAATTTCATAAAAATATATTTATTTAATTTTTTTTTAATATTCTTGTTTTGTTAACGGTCTATAAATATCATGAAAATAAAAAATTTTTCAAAAAGAGTTTAACTTTCCGGTGAATATGAATGCGAAAATGAAATAATGATTTCATATTTTTTTTAATTTGTTTAATTTACTTACAACATTTCATGTACCGAAATACGTTGATATTAAAGTCCCGCAACTTATTGTGTTAAAATAGAAAATTTTATTTATTTAACTACCGTTTAGCTAAATTTGATGGGATATGCACAATTTTCACATCTCGTATGCAGCCTAACAAAAACTGTTGTTGCCATATTTTTGTATTTGTGTTGTTGGTGTAAAGGAATTTTTCAACAAATATATTTTCTATTTAAAGCCAGCATAGGTGTTAAATTTATAAAACAGATTTAAGAAAAAATGATTTACTGTGTCTATTGTGATAACAAATGCAACGATTATTGCTTAGACTTGTACTTCTTAAAATTTTTCATATCCAACTACAACAGCAACTAAAATTTAATATTTATTTAAAAATATGAAAATTCATTCATTCAGAACATTAACCGTTCTAAATTTATTTAAATTAATTAGAAATTTTTTAAAGCTTGTACTTCACTTTAACCTTCACTGCATTAAAACGTTAAACTAAAAGAAAATCGATACATAAGACAATGTTGCTCTAGCGCGTATAAACTCGAGAAAGTGATAACTTCAGGTGACTAAAAAGACTGCCAGTGGATTATTGATTGTTCGTATCGCGCATTGTAGATTTACGGAAACAAATTTGCCGTCAAGATGATCCACGAATAAGATTTGTAATTATCATTTATTTTGTTAATATCCAGGTTGTACAAAAATTTCTCATTTAGCTGAAGCTTTCAGTCTTATTGCTAAGATATTTGCATTAAATGTAGACTGTGTGTAAATTTGACGTAAATCACTATCCAGAAGCAAAGTAGAATTTTATTTTATACTAGCAGTGCTCACGACTTCGTCGGGGTATCATTTCTGATTTTCTTAAAATAAATATATAGAAAAATGTGTTTTTAAACATTTGTTGTAGAGTTCTGTAAACAGTGTTAAAAACTTTCTATCTACAAAAATAAAATGTATTGACAACCGCTCTATTACCATTATATCGGTAAAATTGGGTGACTTCTCATTGGTATCTCCAACTTCTCTACGAAATTACATATTTTAATGAACTAGAAAGTATTCTTTATTTAAACAAAGAATCTAAGGGCATTTCTCACAAGATTTTATTCAAATCCATTCTGCAGTTTTTACTTGATGCGAACACAAACAGACAGACAAAAATTCCATAACGATTACCATCTACACCAACAACAAAATTTTCAAAAACTAATTTCATGTACATGTTTTATTATATAAATAGATATGCTGAACTAGTTCATCATACAAATTTCATTTATCTGCAAGTTTTAATTAAACTATTTTGCAGCATTCTTCCCCATGATTACAATAAAACATAAAGAGGACACTTTAGAAATACTGAGTTTGTTAAGACTTTACAGGCAAGAATACTCAGGCATCAACTTTACAGGAGTAAAAAATTAATTACTAAGGTTTCTTAGATTAATTTAAAATAACGAAATACATGACAAAAAACAACAAACATCTATCTGTAGAATTAGAGTTTCTTTTCTCTAAAATGAGTTCCATCACTATAACGAGGCTTCTAATTTTAAGATCTACATTGAACTATATATTAACATAACAACTAAATAATTTTTCCTATTGTAAAAATTCGAATCGAATGAATCATATTATTCATTAATTGATTAATAATTTTTTTAAAGGTTTTGTATCGACAAAAAAAGAACATCTCGACATTGCCAAACAAGCTTACACTTGCAGACAAATATAACTTTTTTAGCTCTTACGAAATAAAATTTTAATACAGAACTTAAATACTTTTCCAGAATTCAATTACTGACCACCAAACAATGTGTTGTAAGGTTTTCATATTTTTATGCACTCTCTTATATTTTAAATTGCCTTTATATTCATTAAAATGCCACTTGATTGAATTATTTCCTCTGTGTAATTATTGTTTTTGCAGTTGTATTTTCTTTTTTTAAGAATATATTTTTATTTTATCATTTATGGTGGAATTTTTATGGTTTTGTGATTAAACTTATTTAACAGATTATTTGCCACTTTATTGTTAATCCATTTACAGCTTCATTTATTTCTATGAAACACATGATGACAATAAAAATAAAACAACATACTTGAATATATTTTTATATGTTAAAAAATGCTACAGTATACGTTTGTGATTATGTGCAAAAAACATTTCCTGCAGTTTTTAAAAAATCAGTATTTTTTTAAATTGCTTTCTTAAGTTACTTTATTTTCTTTTCTTTAAGTGAAAAGCAAACACAAAAGAAATTTTTAAACTATTCAATGTAAGATTTTTAAACCAATTTTACTTTTTGGCATTTTTGAAACAATTAGTTTTTTTTAGTACGTACATACGTAAAACTTTGTACAGAGACCAGTGTTATTTCTATAATTACGTAATATTTAAAAACGCACTCATACCAAAAAAGACATACTGTTTTTAACTAAAAAATCTCTTTTGCATAAAGTGTTCTTTAAAAAGCTTTGTTTAAAATTGAAGGAGCTCCCAAAAAATGGTCATAGGACCATTTATTTTCTTTTATGTTATAACCTAAAAGGTCTGTACAATCTTTTGCTGGCTTAACGCATTAACTCTACGTGATTTATTGGAGTAAAGAATTTTTTTATTATTATTTTTTATTGGACTGGAACTCACACTAGTCCCCACGCAAGCAATTGTGCTTAATGTAAGTTAGTAGGGCTTGGGAAGGAGTGTAGAGATAGCGGAATCATCAAATATTAATTTAAATTTGTCCATTAAAAATTATGCAAAATACTTATTGACAGAGTTCGCACACAAATGGTGTTGCTCTAGAGAAGACCGACTCGTGCGAAAGAACGTAGTGGTATAGAAAATAATTTCTGTAGTTTCATAATCTTCAATTCCAAAACAGTGAAACGTATCCCATATCGCACTGGTGGTATAATAAAAAATTCTATACCCGATCCACAATAGAGTTTGTGTAAAACTTTTCTTTAGAATGTGTAAAATAATTAGAAAATAATCTAAACACAAAATCCGAAAAACAAAGAATTTTTGGTGACAGAAAAAATTTAAAGTTTTTACACAACCTCTTTAAAAAATTGTCACAAGCTCAAGATTGCTTCTTGCTTAAGCATAACGTTAACATTTTGCCTCAAAGCGTCCGTCTCACGCATGCGGTTTAATCGATTTAATATTATGCCTGCACAAGAATAGCAAAAGTTGAAAATTTGACAATAAATTGTTATTAGAAAAAAAAGAAAAAAAAAAGAAAGAAAAAGAGATGATGGTGCTATGATCGGCCAGGGTTTTCAGATAACGAAAGCAGAAATATATTACAAGCTTTTAGTACTGCGCCATTTATCAAAAAGAACGAAAAAGCTGATAAAGCGCATAAAACACTTTTGTAATATAAGAAACCACAAGAGTGCAAGGGATATTTTATTTTCTGCATCACGAGTATTATTACGAGACTTTTGCATATCTATTTACAACTTTTATTTTCATTTCGAAATCATTTTTATTTGACGTTTTTTTTTCATAAATTCTTTAATAACACTCAAATTTCTTTTTATTTTACTAGTTTAACTGCTCGTATATATTTTCAATTTTCCAAAAACTTACCAGACTGAATTGATCCTCTTAGCTCTCGCTAAGAATTTTATCCACGTCTTCCTTTTTGTACATTTTTATCACCGATGATCTTTTTCTTTGAAATCTTAAGAAATGCTTAACGGAAATGTTCCTTACTATGTGGCCATAACATCTTTGTAACGAATAACTTTTTTGAAATGACTCAAAAGAAACAACACTAAAAACAATTACTCGTACCCACAAATATTACTTTTAAAAAATTTGTTCAAATATACTTTTTTAACTGCTACAAGTGAAATCATTTTATTTCATACATTTTGTTCTGTATTATTATTTCAATGAATAAAATAAAAAATCTTAATATTTTAGTTTTATTAAAAAGAAAAGAAAAAATAACGATGGTTTAACACTCTGCTTTGTATTTCTAGGAACAAAAGAATTTTTGTTTTAAATGCAAAATTCTTTAATTCACAAGGACAGTCATGATTCAACTTAAAAAAATATTGATGATTTAGTAGTTTTTCCTCTTTCAACTAGAGTTTCAGTCAGTTGAGTATGATTTTAACCACAATCTCTTTTCTTTAAGTTTTGTTTATTTAAATAATCAAAAAAGTTTATTTTACGCTTCAAATGTTGCAATGAATATTCATTACTGTGGATATTTAATGTAGATATTTAAATATTTCTATATCAATGTCCCTAACAAAAAATCAATTATTGTTTTTATAAAAATATTGTAAAAAGGATAAATTAAAAAAGTTGAATAAGTTGTTTTATTAATTTGCTTACAACTAAGGGTAGACTTAAATTTTCAACTGGAGTGAAAAATCCAGAAGCTTGTTACACATCTTTTAACTGAATTATTCTGATAGTTGGGACATCATGAGTCCCTTTTGATTTTCTCATCTTCAAGAACAGCGCCAAGAGCCATTTAATTTATTAAGTATTAATTTCTCTACCACGAGTGATGTGCAATTTGGATCGTTATCCTGTTCAAATTTCACTTGGCGACATTGTTTTGTCATTCAAAAGATTGAGGACAAGATAAGGATTTATGACATGAAAATGAAGACTAGGTTTATGACCTCAACAGCTGTTGTTGTTGTATTACTTTATCACTTCACCAGGGAGAATTTTTTTTATCCAGTTTTTATTGATTTAAAGTTAAATTTATTTATTTTTTTTATTTAAGCATGATTTTTTTTTTGCTTTCTCCATCAATCGCACATGAAATATTTTTCTTATATTTTATTAAACGACAATTGTGAAAATCATTTTATTGAATTAAGTTACAAGTTTTTTTATTTATATTATTATATTATTCGATAAAAAGATTTTAACCGAGCAGATACAATATTTTCGTTAGCCTTGATTAAGTTATTAAAGAATTATTATAATTGCTTTTTTTCTATCCATTCTATCCTTACATTTAATTGTTCTAGACAGTTAGAATTTTTCATCATTAACGAATAAGTTCTGCCTTCTTCTACCTTTCTTTTTGAAACCAAAAGCCTAACAAACTTTATTTTATTGTATTTCTATTAACCTCTACACTCAAATGGACTCTGGGGAAAAAGTTATAATTTCAAATAAACTTTTGTAAATCAATTAAAGGAGACTACAAAAAAAAAAAATAAAGACGTCCATCGATAACAGTTTTATTTAATAAGAAAATATTGACTTTTAAGGAAATATAAGGGAATTAAATCCAAAAAGAAGTAAAGTAAAATTGTTGGTCATATTCAAAGTTTATAATTAAATCTGAGCCCCAAATGTCTTTAAAGTTTCGTAGGCCCATAATTCTGAAAATGTTGCGTGCATGAAAAAAAGACTGACCACCATACCGAATAAATACTGATACAATAGCTGCGTTAATGATGGCTAAAAAAATATTAAAGACCTGCAAAACAATAAGTCTTCCTAGTCCACCGTTTTCAGCAATATAAAAATCTGAATATATATGTAAAATATCTAAAGCCTTCTTAAATTGTTACATAAGAAATCTGTACAAATCTGTACAGTATTTAATTTTAAAACTTTTATTTCCACACGTTACTTTATTTTTTTTTTTTTTTTATTACACTATCCACTTCCGATTCAATATTCAGAGTTCTTATGCATAGTGAAGTCGATTAAGCGATGTCCTCTGTCCGTCTATCTATCTGTCCGTCCGTGTTATTGTTGTAATCAACTCTGCGAGAGCGCTAGATAAGCTAAAGAAAATTTAAGAACGCCAATCGATCAGACATAGCAAGAAAAACCAAGTCAGCCTCTAATTCATCCGGATCGTTTTGAACAGTAAAGTAACTCTAATAAAAAAATATATAATGGGGTAATAGAGAATTACAAATTTAGAAAAAAACATTACAAGAAAAAATAGGCGCTCGCATATTTTTTCCATATTTTTTTAATGTGTCAATTAGGACATCATTTAAAAGGTTCTGAAGATATCTTTCAGAAAATAATAAAATTCTTTAAAAATTCTTAATCCGACGACATTTTATGTAAAATTATATTTAATACTTAAAATATATTTTTCTTATTTTGAAATTCTTTTTTTATTGGAGTTATTTTACTTAACTATATTTAAATACATATTGATGGGTATATAAAATTTGGCATATATAGAAGTCTTAGTTGGTAAAGTTTGTTTTTGTTCAATAGATAAATTTTCCTTATTTTCCCAGAAATGGAAAATAAAACTATTAATTTTATATAAATTTACTATTTATTCAAGGATAACCACAAAAATGTAACTTTTGGAGGACTGAAATTATTAAATAATTCTAGAAAAACGAAACGAATATAAAACAAATTCAATTATAATAATGATATCACTCTCATAATGGAATAAATTCGATAAAGGGTTGTACTTCAAATGTAGAGGAAATGAATGATTTAAAGAAAAAATTTAAAATCCTTTTTTTTTTAATTTATCTCCAAAAAATAATTTAGACACAGCTTTTCCAGTATTTTAACGCTTTTCTTCTTATTCTAAACGTAAAGAACTAAAACGTATAAGAATCATTATAATTATTTTTCGTTGTAACACCACTTTAATTTTGTATCTTTTCTAATTAAGAGCTCATTTAAAAGTTTTAAAGCACTACTACAACTTTATAGTTTCAAAATGTTTCAAAAGATAACGTTAAGACTTTCTTCTTCACATTAATTTTATTTTATTACTTATAAAATAACTACAAAAGAAAACTTTTAAAAAATCTATACAAATGATGATAAAGTCTACAATCTCTCTAATATTTGTCAGTAGCAGCAGCAGTAGCCAGACTGTATTCTTTTTCGTGAAGCCATTAAAAATAAGAAGGAAAAACTAAAGAGGAAAAAAAAACAATTAAACTTCAAGTGGATTTTCTTTATGGCAAAAAAGCAAAGAATTTTGTTAATTTTTTAGCCCTTATTGCTTAGAAAAATAAAAAAACTTTATAAATAAAAATTTACAAGGAATGGAAATCAATCAACGTACACTTAAAAATAAATATTATGATATAAATATAAATTATTCCAAATTTATTATTTTTTTATAAAATAATAACAATACGGGACACTCCATATGAATAAAATTTGTATGCCATACATTGTCGGAAATATTGAGGATCAATAAAAGGAAAACGACGCAGTTTATAAATTTTTAATCTGTTCAACACTTTTGCCAAAAATGTTATCCTAAATGAAATTTAAGAATTTTTAGAAGAAAAATCAATTAAAATTTTACTTTTTCGGCTTAAGGGTTATTTTTTTATATTTTATTTTCTAAACATTTTAAAAATCAAAAACTATTATTATTAAAAAAATTGAACCTTAACCAAAAAAAAAATTTAATTCATAAAAAATAAAGAAAAAAATTTTAATTAAACTTACATTTTTACAAAATTTAATATTTTGAATCTTATATTCTTATTTAAAATATCTCTAGTTTTTAAAAAAATATTTTTTTATAAATAATTTTTGAGCAAAATTTTGATTCATATCGATACAATTTTTTTCCACATAACCGGCACAAGCCTCCAGCTCTGGAAACGTAATATGCTTGACATTTCAAATTTCTACAAAAGGTGTAATAATCTTTGCGTTTTAATAACCAATATTTAAATGAATTTAAAAATTAAAAGGTTTCCCCACACATACAACCTTTTCTTTTCAACCAAATTCATAAAAAATAAAATAACTTTGAAATGTGTTTTATCACCGATTTTTCATACAAATTTGTCTTTAAATACATTTCAAATCTATTTTATCATTTTATGCATACGACAGTTAGTTTAAAAACTAAAATTAAAAATTTAACAGGTGATTACATAAACGACTTGTCTCGACTTATATTTTATTAGCTTTTGATTTATAAGGGGCAGACTCAATAAGAAGTGGAACATTAATCGTATAGAGCCCATTGTGCGTGAATTAAACTACCATTTTTCTGATTTTTTCCCGCTTTTTATTGAGCAATGATTTATCACAAGCTTGAAATTTTTCAAAACATAAAAGTTGTCCGTTTAGTTTTATATTTAAAAATTGGATTTCCATATTTTGGTGCAGTTTTTAATTTGTGCAAAATTTGGAAGAACTTCTACAAACTCTTTTTTGTAACTTTGCTTTTTTTCTTTTTGTTAGATTATGTTTACTTGATATAGAAGACATAACAATTATAAAGAATATAGCTGCACAGAAATCTGATTTCATTCTGTTGAATAGAATTTTAATTTTCAAATCTGAATTATAATTGTTTTTTTTTAGTTAAGTTTATTAAATATTTTCTTTTTCACCAAAAAAAAAATCGATATAATTTTGGCTGTTAAGTTCGTACAACATACAGACACTAAATCACTTCACAAATCTAATAAAAAAGTCTATCATAAAATATTCAAGTATCGTAAATAAAAGAAACTTTATGTATTTTTTTATATTTCATGCCTTCTGTTTAAGTAGCAAATAAAATAGTTTTTAAGAGCTTCCTCAAGTATTCCTCAATCTTCATTTATTTTTAAACATGTATTGGCTCATTTAAAAATTATTTACTAAATGTTTATGTTAGAAACAATTAAAAATAAAATTCTTTGTTTAACTTGTAATAATAATAATGATGTGAGTAAGATAATTAAAAATTTTTATTTAAAAATACTCTGTGGCAGTTTGTTTGTTCTGTTGTATTTTAACCTCCCACATTCCAAATTTAAAATTCTTAGATTTTTCAATTTGATCTTTCACTCCTTATGGCTTTTTTGAGAATTTGTTTGTGTTTATTTTTATTATTTAAACGTTTTGATTTTTTGAAAATTAATATATAAATTATTTTCAAAAATTGCAAGCTAAACGAAATGTACAAAAAAATCCATCGAACTTTTATCAAATAAAATTTAATGAAGCGGATTTTATTTTAAATGTGTTAATCAAAATTATTTTGTTGGCAATCGGACGTTTAAAAAAAACTATATTCGCATTAAAGTTTGTAGTTTTTAATTTCTTCTAAAATGTCGATGTACGATTATATTGCTGCAAAATTGTAGTTTTCACATAAAACGTGGATTTTTATTATTCTGATTCGCTAAAGCCTTCACGTTTTTTTATGTCAAGTTTATTTAAGTAATAGAAATATATCTTTAGAGACAGAATATTTTAGTTGTAAGCCTCATTTAATTTGCAATCATATTTTATAACTTAATTCTATGAGTCACTAATATTTTCTCTAATTTGAAGAAAATTGATTCTTTTAAAAACCTAAAAATAAAAAAATGTTTTACACGTTCTCGTGAATTTTTTATTATCAAAAAACAATAAAATTTAAATAATAACGTCGAAACAATGGTAACATTCTTATCGTTTTAAATTTTGAGTTACGTGTCCTTTTGCTTTCTAGATTTAATCCAGTTAAGTTTGAGACAAAGGTATCTTAATTTTCTTTTTATCTTGGATAAAATCCACAGATCTGCTATAAAAGTAGTAGCGAATTGAACATATGGATATGCTTTTCCCGCAGTAATCTTGCACAACCTGAGGTAGACAGAAGCGAAAAATGCTAATAACGCATGTAGCGACCCATTAAATGCATGCATTAGATTATGCCAGTGTCTCATTTGCTAATAATTTTTTCTTTTTTACAATTGTTAGAAATTAAAATAAACTTGAACTTGAGACGAAGTTAATTCAATTCATTTTTTATAATTTCAATGATGATCATAAATGATTTTCATAAAAATTACAAAAAATAAATAAAAATTACAGTGTATTTCTATGGAATTCGTGATTTTGACGAACATAGTATTACCTGCACAGAGGAAAAAAAAAGTGAAGACAAAAATGAAAATAAAATTGAATGAAGGATATCCCAATAGTAACTTTATTTTCAAATATGTACTTAGCTTTATTTTGCGACTATCAATTTACGCAGAATCACATCAAGGACTATAAAATTGAGTAACTTTTGAAGAAACCTGCCTTATTTTTTATAGTTCTCTGTTAGTCGTTATACAGGCTACAACTTCGGTAATTGTCAACCGAATTGAACCCATAATTTTTGTCTTAGTTTGGTTTACTTTACTTCACTTGTTTTGGTTTCTACTGAAATTTGTTTTTAAAACATAAATTAGCCTCTAATAGATTCCAATTATCTTTTTAAATGTCTAATCTGGGTTGTATTTTACCATAAAATATTGAACTTAAGTCAATATTTTTTATGCAGGTATTGCCCCAGATCTTCTCACTGATTTAATATTAATTAAATGATTGAATTGAAAAAAATTTTTCGCTTTGATAAACTAAGGATTGAAAATGGATCTTTTATTTAAAGATCACCCATATTATAAATTAAAAATAAATTATTTGTATGAATTTTCAATAAATAAAAGCTAAACAACTAAAACTAAACGCACAGAAGAGAGATTTACAAAATTTTAAATGTTTTAATTATATTTGTAAGGCATACTTTTAGGCTGTCACTTAAAATAATTAAATTGCGTTTTCTTTTTTGCATTTTTTGCAGCAGATGTAAAAAATATATGTATTTGATATCTTCACTTGTCTAAAAAATATTTTTATTACATTTTTACTACATCGCTATCGCTACTATATTCTTGTCAATGACACAAACACCCACGATCTATAAAACAGCATAAAATAACACTTGTCTCTAACTTTTCTACAAGTGTTTAGTATTTTTTGCAAAATATAAGATTAAAAAAAACAAGTTCCTTTTTATTGTAAGTGACAACAAGTTCATATCAAGGTTTTTTAGTCTGTGCGCTAGTGTACCAGTGCTGTAATACGAATTTCTAAATGTATGTATGTATGTTAAATTTAAGTAACTAAATTTTTATGCAACATTTACAAAGATTCTAAAATGTTTCATCATTTATTCCCCGTTCTACCGTTTTTTATTTTTTTATTTCATTCTCTCAACCCTTGCAATTATTTAAATGTACATTTGACTTTTGTTGACATGGCTTGCGGCGACCACATTTAATCTTCTAGCCATTTTTTAAGTCTCACATTTAAATTTAATGCAGGAGGAAGGACTCAACTATTAAATAATTGTAGCAAAAACGGAATGAAAGTATATAATAACAATATAACAAAAAGGCAAAATTCGAGAAAAATAAAAAGCTGAAATGTTTTTAGTGACATTGTCCAAATTTTTTCCTTTTTTTTTTTTTTTGCCTTAATTTTTGTGTGTGTGTGTTTTTTTATAAATAAATTATTAATTTTGTATGCGTGAGTTTATTTTAATGCATGTTTTGTTTTTGTTTTTTTTTTATGTTAAAGAAGGTCATGGTTAAGCACAAAAACAAAAATAATGCACAAACATTTTACAAAGATGTAAAGTTTTAAGTTTTTGCTGTATTATTTTTTTATTGGGAAGGTGGAAAAAACATTTAAATGTTTATAAACCTGTATTACTGTTATGGTTATAGCAGTTACTTAAAAATATAATACACAATAAATGTAATGTGTGCATTTAAAAAAGATAAATGTAGTTATCAGCAATAACATACAGTAGCTCCAAGCGAAACTCGTACACCTATGAAAACAAATTTCTTTATGTTATATGTCTTAAACTAAATAGGCTAATAAAATAAATTAACTTAAGTTTAGTACAAAACTATGTACTTAATAAAATATCAGAAACGAAATTTTGAATATATCTTTATTTATTTAAATACAGACAAATATTTACAAAAGTGGCAACTTTCGAAGCCAAAGCCAAACTCGTACATTCTTATTTAATTTGCCAACATTCTTTTAATTTGCATCTAACTTCGGGATATTTCTTAAAAATAATTTAAACAAAAAATTAGGGACTTTTCCCATTGTCATCTTTTTTATTTTCATTTATTTGAGTTTTTGTTTGAAAGAGTTACAAAAGAGAATAAAATGGGTACACAGAGAGAACAAACTTCTGTTGAAGTAAGAAAATTAATAATTTAACATCATAATAATAATAATTCGCTGCGAGAAATATCTTAGATAGTTGATAGAAGCCGACCAACAGTGCAATATATTATAACAAGGTATAAAATGGAAAAGAGAATTACGAACAAGAAGAAAAGTGCAAATAACAAAATTTTCTCTGCTGGAGACGAGCATTATATTTTACGTCAAATAAAAAAAAACCCATTTTTAAGTGCTCTGAAACTCGAAGGAATCGTTGAAAAAGACTTAGGAAAAATATGTTGCCTACAGACCATAAGAATAATATTAAAAAGCGCTAATTTCAATGGTAGAAGTATAAGAGTTAAACCTCTGATTAATAAGAGAAATCAAAAGTTAAGGTTACGATTCTCCAAGGAACATGAAACTAAGGATTTTTCATTTTGGAAGCAGGTATTACTCACAGATGAAAGTAAATTCAACTGGTTTGGTTCAAATGGAAAACCTTATGTATGGAGAAAATCAAGTGATAGCAGTTACTTAAAAAAAATAATACCCATTAATAAAAGAAACATTAAATAAACAAGTTTAAAACAAAGAAAGGTCAATCAATGTGTAGGGTCTAAGTTATTTTTAAAATTAAAGTTTAAGCCTCGAGATAATATTTAATAATAAATGACAAAAATAAATAAATTGATTCACAAAAACATTCATTATGGAATCAAAACTTTCATACACATGTTTTTCAGTTTCATTGTTGTCTTTTGTATCCGTACTACGATACACCTCATTTGTCACTAAATACACTTAACATGTCAATATAGAAATGAATGTGTTGCAACATGAATATGTTATTACATTCATGTATAATGTAAAGAATTAGGAAGTTCATATTGCATTTTCAGCAATTGAAATTATAAACTGAAAATAATCTTAAAAAATAGACAAGCCTTTTTCTTTGACCGCCTTGATAATTTAACATTTGTTCAAAAATTAATATTTGTATGTACACGGCAGGTAAAAAAGAAAATTACTAAAAATTAACAAAAATTTCGCCAAGTATTTTAAATAACGCCAGGTATTTCGCCTCTCGCCATTTTAAAATTTTTATCGCCAAAAACGAGTTATTAGCACTACGTTCAGTGAGAAATTGCCATAACTGACAACACTGTAAGCAATCAATATAAAAACAGACACCGCACAATTTGGTTGCTGTTGCCGTTCTCGCTTATAAACAAAAAAATTCCTATAATTTTACTGAAAAGTAGATTTCCGAAAACACAACAAATGAACTTTCTTTTGTTAAGTATTTGTTATATACAAAAGGTGTTTTTAGTAACTTTACTAGCAACAACTGGTAACGAGAAAGTAAAATTGAAATTTTCAGCATTATTCTCGCAAGTGTAAGCAAATTCTTTTGTAAACAAAAGTAAGAAACAGCTGTTTAACTAATTCTTGCTTCTAGCAATTAGTAATAAGTAACAATTTTGAGTCACTGAGCATCATGCTTCATATCCGAATGAATAACCAACTCTTTAAAGATTAATACTCCGGTATACGCAAAAAAACATGATTGCGGTAATCATTATGTAAGTGCAATACGTTTTGGTTGCATTAAATGGTTGTAAGCAAAATATAATATTTTAACCCTTAGTAGTTGTTGTATGTCTAGTTGTTGCTATCTCTAGCATAACAATAACATAGTAAAGTATAAATATGTGATAATATTATTTTCAAATGTAAACATTAGTTGGTTAAATAAAATTATCATAATTTATTTTAAATTAAACATTTTTATACTTACATATTGATTTCAACTAATTTTGAGGTGTTTTCCTTACCTTTCTAATTGTTTAAATATCTTGTATATTATCTTTATATATTTATTTTGTTTATATTTTTTATTTTCTCCAACAATAAATAAATTAAATGAGAAAAATGAATTGATTACTTTCTTTAATGCAGCAAATTGTATCAATAACAAAAATATTATTGAGAGCAAAATAACATTAAGAACAAGAAAGAAGTAAAAGTACTATATTCGGCTATTCTAAAACTTATATACCCTTTAGCATTAATCTAAATCTAGTTTAGTGAAGTAACTCCAATCAAAAGAAAAAAAAACAAATATAGAGATGGCAAAGAATTAAAAAATTATAAAAAAATACATAGAAATGCCATCGGCTCTTAATGAGTTAAGCATTTTTTTAAAAATTGTAGTATAATCTTAAATATCTCATCAAAAGCTTTAAAATGATACCCATATTGATATTTTAAAAAATGTATAAATTTCAGAGGCCCGTAGCTCGAATAATATGACCAAGCGCCTGTTTTTTCACTTGATGTTTATTTTTTTTTTTTTTAATTCTCTATCGCCCCATATATTTGTGTTTTTTTTTTTTTGATTGGATTAACTTCATTGTTCCAAATGATGTGGAAAAATAAGAGGTAGCACCTCTTTCGACACTATGTCTGGTCGATTGGCGTATTTAAATTTTTTCTAGCAAATTTAGTGCCTCGGCAAACTTGATTTCGACAGTAGCACGGACGTACAGACGACCATCGCTCAAATGACTTTGCTATGTAAAAGAAGTCAGAATATATATACTTTATGGGTTCAGAAATGGATATTGTAGAAATTACAAACGGAATGACAAAATTAGTAATACGCTTTTTTCACTTTTTGTGGCGAAGGGTATACAAAAGTAACAATAAAAATTATCGATTTTATAATATTTACCTTTGCTTCCTGAAGTTATATGCAAAATTTTTAACCATAGACAACATATCTACAAACTATAGAAGTTGGTTGTTTTGTTTATGTCTCTTTGTACTCGCACGAGAAAAAGTTTTTAATTGTTAAAAACGTTGCATAGTTTCCAAATGAAAATATAAATCTGATTGAAACATTATTTAATTTTTTTTGTTAATTTAATTTTCATTTATTTTTAAACGAATTAATACAATTCGTTAGTTAAGCAAAGTGTCAGTAATAAATCTATTTTTTTTTTTTTTCATTAAACAAATTAACGTAAATAATTACTTTCAACATTTTTGTTTAAAGTAAATTTATTTGCGAAATGAAATAAATTTCAAAATTTTATATCAGTTTACATTTCAAGATGCAAATAACACTAAATATTTTTAGGAATAAATTCATTGAAATTCTTTGTTGATTGGAAAAAAGTACGTGTGGCTCCTTCGTTGATTGCTTAACTCTACACATTAGGCGACTTCGGGTAACTCTACCCACATTTTTAATATGCTCAATCAGTTTTAAGTTTAAAAATTTAACTGACTGAATGAGTAATATATGGCCAAAGAAATTATTAAACAAATTTAAGCTTAAACAAAAAGATTTTATTTTCCTTAATTTTTTTTTCTACGCTTTTAACTTTCTGCTTTAACTTTTGCATCATCTGTAATTTAATGCAGCATTGATATAAGGCGGTGCCTGAGTAGTTTTGCATTTACAAACTCACATCTGGCAAATTAATATTTTATCAATTATAAATTACTCATACGACCATCCTCTTTTATTTGAACATAAATCAACATTTCATAAGTGGTTAAAAAAAGTCAAAATTTAAACCGAAAATGTTAAGAGATGAGTGCTCAACAACCAAAAAAAATATTAATTAAGTTAAAAGGCCTAAATGTTGATATTTTTATTATAAAAAAAATTTAGCAAATGCCCGATAATTTTGAAAAATTTATTATCACTTTAATGTTATTTACTCAATTATATAAATTTAAAAATATATTTTTTTAAGACGGCTTACGTCTACATTAATTTTTGGCATTTATCTAACTAATGCAGAAAGGACTGTAGAAGAAATTAAAAAATATTTTTAGTGTTGGTAATTTTTTGAGTTATCTTTAATCTGTAAGTAATATGTAGCTTCAAAAATAATTCTCATGTTGTCGATAAAGTTTTTTAAGTTAAAAATTATGATTGCAGATTTCTCTGAAAAATTTTCTACTACAAACGATTATCCTTTCAATAGCAATTTACTAGTTTATTTTCATAGCAATGAATATAAATTTACAAATTCCATCAAAATCTTATTTAACAAAACAAACCTACCTTTTACAAAAAGTACCTTCTTGCAAGTCACAATAGTTCTAATCGTTTAAAATTTTTATAAAACCTAATTTTTATAAGAAGGTAATGTTTTCATAAAAATTACTTCTCCATGAATGTTATTTAAGGCACAAGCAACACTTTAGAGGAAGTGCTTTTCATAAAATGTACTTTATAAAAATAGCTTTAAGAATGCTTGTTTATGCAAATGGTACTTTTCTACAAAAACTATATTTTATTAAAGTTGTATGTATTTGGCTTAAGTTTGTCTCTTGACGTTTCTCAAATTGGTTTTTCTAGTTGGGCCGAACAATCAAATTGAAAATCTTTTTAATCACCTTATCTGCTTTTAGAAATGCTAAGCTAACAGCCATTAATATAAGTATTATGTGCAGAAATTCCTAAGTATAAAATAAATTTAAAACTAAAGTCTATTTAAATACATTTTAAATGATTACTAATGAATTCCTATGTTAATATTAGATTAAAAACAGATCACAATTTGTTTATCTACGTTTCCTAATTCTTTATTTCATACTATTAATATGCAGCTCTAAAAAAAGATTTGGTCTGTTTTAATAATGAAATACCATTAACATGACTTTGTATTTGTCTAAAAAAATAATGTGTAACTAAAAATAATAACAACTGGTCATGCGATTTTTTTGCTGTTAATATCCAACATTAATAAGTTGTTAAGCCAAATTCCAGTGAGTAGGATATTTACAAGAAAAAAATATATGAAAATAAAATAAACCAACCAATCCTGTCATCCATCAAAGCTTGCTAATTCAAATAATTCATGAAACAGCTTTTAAAAACGGCAGCTTTTGTATTGTGACATAAACAAAACCCCTTTAATTTTTAATTTTTTGGTAGCAAAGAAAATATGAAACCCTAAAAGGTAAAAAATAAAACAAACAAGAAATAAATTCATTAATATTAATTGTTGAAAGTGCGTGTTGTTAAAAAAAAAATGTGGAACATGGAACTCTGGCCAATTGTCTTTGAAAAATAATAATAAAATATCGCTTTGCATTTGTATAAATACGCCTTAATTTTTTGTAATTTCTATGCTTTAAAAGGAAGATTAGGAGGTTGAATCACCTTTTACTTAAAATTAAAGAAAACTAAATCAGCTTTTTAAAAATTGATCACACTTGCATACTTTATTTATAAGTCTGTTATTTGCTTTTAACGAAACGATTAAGATATGACTGAAGAAATTTTGGAGCCTTTTGTTGTCTTAAAAATTATCCGTGTTGTTGTTTTTTGTTATTAATCTTGTTTTCGCTTTGTTATATTGAAGGTCAAAAATACAGAAATTCACTTAACAACTAAAAATTAACTAAAATTTTGCTAAAAAAAATGAATACTTACCAAAATTTTTAATTTCACTCAAAAAATTTAAATTTAAACCGAATATGCACAAAAAACCAACAATTAGCATAAGATTTCTGCTCAAAAGATGTTTTTGGCGGCTCTGAATCGATTTTTTTTTAACTTGTTAAAGCGGAAATATAAATCATTCATTAAAAAAAAAACAATAAAATTAACTAAAATTGGATGTGTCAAAACCACATGATCTCGCGGAAAATGAAAGAGTATCGTTGCTCTCTACGTAGATACCGCTAAAAATTGTTTAAGGACTGAAGTAGTTAATTTTTGTTTTCATCAGAACGATCTGTAAACATGTTAATGTTGATGTAGATAATCTGTGCTTGCATCACGTAAAAACTGCTGGATGGATTTGAATAAAATTTTAATAAGGAGGTCCCTTAGAACCTTGGTTCAAATATAAAACACTTTTTATTTCATAAAATATCTAATTTCGTGGAGAAACTAGAGATACTAATATATAGTCACCCAATTTTATCAGTACAATGGTACTACAACAGTCGTTAGTAAATTTTATTTTATTAAATGGAAAGTTTTTACCTTTACAATAAATGTTTTAAAAGACATTTTTCAAAAATTTAACTATAAGTAAATTAGAAATGATACGCGGACCAAGTCGTGGGCACTCTAGTATACTAAATTTAACTTCCATGTATTTAACTAATTTTAATTTTAACTAAACACTATTTAAAAAACAAAATATTTCACAATTCTTGCTTTGGATTCAAGCCAGCAAAAAACAAATCACCTACTAGTATACTTGGTTACGAGGGTAGACAGTAAGTAGCCTTCTTTTGGAAAGTAAACTAGAGTTAGAGTTCTTTATTGTTATTTTAACTCTTAAATTTCTTTTCCTAAGGACTAATTTATTGGAACTCTAGCAGCTGCTCCTTTTTTCCTCATTTAATCTCTTCCAGACGTCGTCCATATACATCAATATATATACGTTTTTTGTTTTGTTTTTTGAATTTGTGTTATTTTTAAGTGTTTGACTATACCAGCTTAAAGAGACAACCTTTAACTTCCAAATTTATATGGTTGTTATAGAAAATCTAGCAATTGATGTTCTGTGTTTGGAGACCTTTTAACTTTTAATATTTTGAACCCTTTTTAAATGGAGATTAATCCTCTACTTTTTGAAGTTGGTTAAAAAATTATGTGATAAATTAATTTGTGGTGAAAATTACTTTTTAACTTTGACACATGTCACTTAAATGATGGCGATGTTTTTTACGCAAATCTAAAAAAGAAAAATCTAAATTTTTTTTCTTTTTATTTGAATTTTCAATATTTACTTTATCATCTTTTTTGCTACACAGTTTTAAAATGATATCTCATTTCCATTCAAAGCTCCCTTCTTTTTATTTTTATTTTTCTTTCACCTCCTCACAAATATTTTTTGTGATTATGAAAGGATTAAATATATTGTTATTTTCATCACTCTCATATGCATGCAAATGTTTTAAATTAAATAAAAATTGGATTTTAAAATGTCACCAGCTAAATATCCACACAGAAATATATGAGAAAACCTTATGATAATTTTTTTTTACGGAAAGAATAAAAGTGAAATATAAAGGATTTTATAAAACACACATGCATGAGTATTAAGAAAGAATAATGTTCGAAGGGATTATACATTTTTTATTATTGTGATAATCCTTGCAACATAAATCAAACAAGTAAATGTGTACTGATTCTTACGCTTCACAAATGCAGGAAGACAGTCAAAGTAATAATAAAAGAGAGTGTAAAAATAGGTTAAATTATTTTTTTTTCCTGCTACATTTTTCCATTATTGTTTCTAGAGTTACGTGTATCTGCTGGAAGCGACAACGATAAAGATAAAGTGAAACTGTTAAAGTCTTTTTCCATAGGAAAGCAAATATGTTAAGGCTGATAGTTGTGCCGTTTTCAGCATGACAAACATGGTTGTCTGTTTTTAAACTAAATTCTTGTGTGGGTCAGAACTGATAGATTTGAGTTTTCTAGAAGACTGTAACGGACTACGGAAATATTTTTGACAGATTTTATTTCGGTACGTTAGCTTTCAGGTGTGAGCCGATAGTTCCATAAAACGGTCAGCTATAATCAAGCCTTCAAGTGTTGAATAGTCGAGGACAATAAACAGTTGTATATAACAGCCACAACGCACCCAACCTTTGCATACAATAATCTTCATTCTGCTTGGATCTGAAATTTTCAATTTTTTAATTTTGTTGCCTGACAATCAAAATGAGGTCTTAACAGGCATAAACTATCACAATCTGTGTGTTTTAATAATCAAATACCTTAACAAACTTTTATTTATGACAGTTTATTTTACACATTTTACGCAAATACAAAATTATACAGCAGTACATGCACTTTGTTAACGAAACGTGCTAATGAATTTAATAGCATTGCAACTTTTCCTTTTTTTCCGTTGCGTGTTTTGCTACACTTCTGAATATTTGTGTCAAATGTATTCTGCCTTCTTATGTTGCTTTAAAAATAAATACTGCAAGAACACTTTGTTTACGACATGAAAGCATTCTTAATAACGAAATACGATTTATACGATAAATCCAGTTTGATGCAAATAACAGCTGGTTTCGAAGATTAGTAAACACCATTTACCACTCAGTAACAATTAAAATGACATGGGCACTTTTCTAAGTCAAAACGTTCGGTATTGAAAAAAAATAAAAAAATTTGTTGGGAAGAGTAAATTGAAGAATTCAGTACCCAGCATGATAAGTTAAAAGAAGTTAAAATGTTTTTTTTTTTTGGAATTAAGAGTTGAGGTCCTGTTCGATTTATGGTATCAACTCGGATACTTAAAAGTTCGTGTTGTCCATGACAATTGCATTTACCTGATGTAGAAAGCTTTTATTATCACCTTGTATTTAAAAAAGAATAATGCTCCAATGCTTCCAAAAGCCGTTGTTTTTCTGGAAATAAACTGTAAAGCCTCTAAATGTCATCATGTGCAACAGTGCTCTATCTCTAAATTTTAAAAATTACCCTTTAGCTTCTAAATCGCAATCGTTAAAGTTAATATTGTCTAAAGGCAGAAAGCTTGATTTTTAGAATTTGGATTTCACTATTTTTATTATACTTGAGTTCGCCTTTTGGTCCAAATTCGACCAATTTTATAACTGAACACTTTATTCTTTGTTTATTTTATGTACACACTCATGTTTTCAAATATATGTATGTGTATTTGTTACATCCCAGTAAAAAATAATGGATGTCATTCTTAGATAAGGGCATCTTATTGACATCCAAAAGCTAATATACATTTTGTAGGTTTTTTAAGCTGTTTTTTAAATGTTTTTTTTTAATAAGATATTGATCTACTTTTTAGATTTACATTTTTCCTTGCATAACGACAACATTTTTGAATAAAACTTAAGTTTTTTTCAGTATTTAGGAAGCGGATAAGGAGTAGTTAAGTTTTGTTAAAAACCAACGACATGCCTTCAATGACATGCCTATGTAAAATTCACCCGAACTTGCACCACATTTTTTTCCTCACTTATTTTACTGGGATGTGTAGTTGTATCTATTTAATGTGTCTTCTATTTCTTTAATACTGACCCGATTAAAATAAATTAAAGACGGTGCACTTAAGCTCACAATATCTGTAAACATGTGAAGAATAAACAAAATCTGTTAATAACCAGAGGAGAAAAAGGGTCCTGAAGTTTTGTGTTCGCTTATTTATATATAGATATTTTGATAAACTCCACTACAAAAACAAAAAATACATATAATTTTGTCATTACAGAGCAGACCGTAATACCAAAAACAGTTGACTAAACAAATCCAAGCCAAATTCAGTGGACCCTTCTATCATCATTTGGTACTTTGAATTAAGTTGTACCAATTGGTTTCAGCAAAATCATTATCTTTAATTAATTATCAAATGTTTCTAAAAAATTATCACTAAAAAAAAACATTATTCATTGCTTTGTACATAAAGTAAATACCTTAAAGTATGGTAGATCATTATTTTATGATGGCTTTTCCATCACAAAAGCTTTGTGAAATATTTATGTCTTAATAATCTTATAAAAAATTATACATTATAGAAACATAATTTTGTTTTCCTGTAAGTGCTAAGAATTGCCAGCAAATAGTTATGTGAACTTAGATCTAAGCAACAGTAAAATTCCTGCAAAATTTAATCAAAGCCATATTGCTTACCCCTTTTGTTATACCAACAAACAAAAATTTCATGCTAATTTCATGAAAAATTGCATAGTGTAAATGCCGTATTATTTAACTATACTACATATAATAAACAAAATCATAGCATTAAATGGTAGTTAAATGTTTTCTCGTTGGCATTGTTTTAAATAAATTTCAATGGTATGGAACAACAGCCGAAGTATATCGCATTGGGTACAAAAAGTACAAAATTATACTACAGTTTAGCGCAGACAGCACCCTAGAATTTCTTCCTAACAAATTACTATTAAATAAAGAACTTTTTGGCTTTTATCGAACAGAAAGACGCAAGAGCTTCCATGCAGCATGATTTCAATACAATTCCAATTTTCTAACACTCTCTCTAAGTTAACAACTGCTAGTAAACATTTTTTCAATACAAATCTTTATTTTAACTTCACATTGGTTTGTTTTGAAGATATTTTGATGATGGCCTTCTTTTAAAATGGAAATCGAACAGTTTCTTTAACAGCAGTAAATATCTGTTTTGGACACTCTACAGTCCTTCTACGTACAGTACATTCTAATACTATTTTTTATTTTATTTGTATTTGGTACATATTTGATTTTTTATTTTTTAATCAAGGTTTTGATAAAAAGACGATTAAAATAAGAGTAATTGAATGAATAAGAGATTGAATTGTGTATGTATTATGTGGAAATATGATACTACACTGATACAAACTGCAGGGCTGTCCAACTTTGTAAATATTAGAAGTAGAAAGCAAAAGATTTTATAATCGATCGTGCATAATGACAACTAAATAAAATAAGAACAAGAACAAGTAATAGTGCTATATTCATCTATGCCAAAGCTTATATACCCTTCACCATTTATTTAAATCCTAAATCCAGTTTAGCAAGGTACCCCATTCAAAATAACAAATATAGAGGTAAGAGAGAGTTAAAAAATTAAAGTAAAAATTTTAATAAAAATGTCATCGGCTCTTAATGGGTTAAGCATTTTTTTAAATTTACGTATTACCTTAAAGATCTCTTCAAAAGCTTTAAAACGATACCCATTATGATATTTTTAAAATTTTGAAATTTCAGAGGCCCTTAACTCAAAAAATATAAGCGAGCGCCAATTTTGTCACTTGATGTTTTTTTTTATTCTCTATCTATATCCCTATGTATTTGTGTTTTTTTTTTAATTTTTTCTTTAAAGCCACAAAGAAAAGTACAAAAATAATAAAATAAAACTTTATTACATTCCTTTGTTACAGCTTCAAAATGTGGAAAGTATATGATTATGCTTAATATTTTGAAGGCAACATGGTAATGCCACCACGGAAATGTTAGAAGAAAAAAAGAACTTAACAGCGATAATAATTAAATTTGTCATGTTATTTTATTTAACAGCCCCCACCTTCTCCTATTCTCACGTGAATCGATAATTCGTTCACTTCTTTTACATTTTTACTTTATTACATAAAGTGTGTAAATAAAAAAATGGTTGTGTGTAAAATTTTGGTTGATATGCGTTAAAAATATTAAAGTAAAATAAATTCAAGCTCTATACGAGGGCTGCTATATATATATCTGGCCTGGCAACACTGAGTGCTGTCAAGTGCAATCTGACATTTCCATTGGAAAGTTTGTCATTTTTAAGCATAATCGTACTCAAAACGTTTTGACGTACGACCATTATTTGTGTTGTTTACAGTGACTTGAAAAAATTAATATAGAAAAAAATGGAATTAAAACGTGAATAATTTCGTGCCATCATTTTTCACAACTTTCGACGTGGATTATCACGACAAGAGTGCATTGATGAACTTAAATCTTCGTATGGCGATGAAGCACCATCCTATAGCACTGTGAAAAATTGGTATAATGAATTTAATCGTGGCCGAAGCTCGCTCAAAGACGAATTCCGTGAAGGTCGTTCAAAAACGGCTGTTGTGCCAGAGAACATTGATGCCGTGCGTGAACTCATAATGCAAGATCGACATGCGACATACCGAGAGATAGAGACATCCTTGGACATTTCTTCCACCAGCATACATTCGATACTGCATGAACACCTGGCCGTAAAAAAGGTTTATTCTCGTTGGATCCCGCACAATTTGAAAGTTGCTCAAAAAAAGGATCGTGTCGATTGGTGCAAAGAAATGTTGCAAAAATACAATTGCGGTGCTTCAAAAGACGTTTATAAGATCGTCACATGTGACGAATCATAGATCTATGCGTATGAGCCCGAAACGAAACAACAATCGACCGTGTGGGTCTTCAAAGACGAGTAAAATCCAACGAAAGTTGTTCGTGGAAGAAGCACTTCGAAGCAAATGGTCGCCTGTTTCTTCGGCAAAACTGGTCATGTGGCGACTGTTCCGCTTGAGCAACGTAGGACGATCACTTCTGAGTGGTACACTACGCTCTGGCTCAAACCAGAGCGTTTTTGACTGGCCAAAACGTCGAATTAATGGGTCATCCGCCGTACAGCCCTGACTTGGCACCTAATGACTTCTTCTTGTTTACACACATCAAGAAAAAAATGCGTGGCCAATGATTTTCGTCGCCAGAAGAAGCTGTTGAAGTGTTCAAAAACCATGTTTTAGAGGTGTCTCAATCGGAGTGGAAAAAGTGCTTCGACAACTGGTTTGAGCGCATGCAAAAGTGTATAAATCATGCTGGAGAATACTTTGAAAAACAATAAAACCATTTTTGATTATAAATATTCGCATTTTCACTATTAGGACAGAAATATATAGAGCAGCCCTCGTATAAAAATGTTCCCTGTATTTACAACTTAAATGTTTGAAATAAAATAAAACAAACATGTTACATGACTTCAAACAAAAGCTTGTACAAATTTCCATGTATTTTACAGCAATGGTTCACATAATCTCATCTTACAATTTTTCTTAAGTTGCTGTGCTCTCCTCCTATTAACCAATGACTGTGCAAAGGCCAAAGCAAAAGCAAGCGTCACCAATTTACACATTATATATTTACACATTATATGTAATAACATTGTGTTTTATTTAAATTCATAAAAAGTGAGAGTTTAGTAAAAAAGTTGCTGGTTTTTTTTTTTGCCTACAAAAGCTCACCTTAAAAATGGTTGAGAAAGAAATACCTAAAGCCAACCTTTTTCACACCCTCTTAAGAGGAATAAAAAAAGAAACAAAAAGCAAATTTGTTTTGGATGTTTAAAATAAAAAAAATTTGTTCTTAAAAAACGTAAAATAAAAATTAATGAACATAGAAACACAATTTTACCCAACTGGTGCGTAAGGTTTGGGTAAAACAGGAAATGGTAACACTAACAAGTAAAGCCATAACGTAACCATAAATTTATGACTTTTTTGACCTCAATTTCTTTGCCGGTTGTTCTTGTGGCTCATAAAAACCATGGAGAAAAGTAAATTCTTCTCTTTTGTTTTATTTCTTCTACTTTCTTGTTATTTAAAATTTACTTAAATGGACAAAACGCTTTCTTTGTTATAAAAATATAATGTGCATTAGGGAGGTACAATTCTTGACTACATTTTCGATCTTATTCTTAAATAAAAAATTAAAAGTGACTTAATTTTCAAACAATAAAATTTTTTATGGTACCTTTTATTAAAGAATATTTTTGCAAAAGTACTTTTTACAAAAGAAAAAGTTTTTAAAAGTAGTTTTTATAAATGGTACTTTTTAAGTACTGTTTACAAAAAGTACTTTTTTAAAGAATCTTTTATTAAAGTTATTTATTACATAAGAAAACGTGTTTTAAAAAGTACTTTTTAAAAAAGATTTTTTTATGAAAGGAACTTTTTACAATAGAAAATTTAAAATTTAATGAAATATTTTCAAAAATAAACTTTTATAAAAATCATGTTTACAAAGACAACTTTCTGTAAAAAAATTTATAAAAGTTACTTGTTTTAAAATTTACTTTTTATAAAATAACTTTTTTTTATTTACGTTGCATTCCTCCTATTTTAAGTGTTTTAATAATACAGGGCATGGACCAGTAGGAAACGATTTAAAATTAAAAATCTAGCTTGAGAACCTCTCGAAATCTGGTTTAAGGTTTTTGACATTTTTAACAAAAACATTTTTTTTTAATTTTTCTTAACAAATGGGCAAAACCCATTTTTGATACATTTAAAAAAAATTTATTTCCTTTTTATCAAATGTCGTACGGAAAGTTTGCCATTTTGTATTTTTGTATGTGTTACCATTGATATAAGTTCATGCATGGCAATTTTATTTAAATTCTTCAAGCTTCCTTCTTGCCCATATTTTATCGCTTGAGATTGAAGTGATTTCTGTGCATGCAAATGAAAGACTTGCAAACTTTGTTGCTTATCAAATCAGGAGCTTTTGCACGCACAGACCTCTTTCGATAAACAAAAAAAGTTTCTTTTTTTTTTCTTTGCAACAAATTTATAGCTGTATGACAGGCTTGAGTGTTAAAACAAATAGTTGCTGCTCATTTATGCCAGTGCGAATGTATGTAAATCATTATCCTTGTGACTGAATCTGTAATAACTTTGTGATATAATTCATATTTTTCTTCTTTTTTTGACAGTGATATGTGAGAAGATTTATTCTGGCACTTAAGATTTGGAATTTTCTACATGTTGTATGAGTCTGTGCGTGCGTGTTTGTCTGAGTTTGACAGTATTGAAATGTAAAAGTTTAAAAAAAAATTCAAGTTTTTTCTAGTTAGTTTTGTCGCTCGAAAAAAAAATTATTTTAAGTGTTGGTCCTGCCTTTTCACACAGATGAAAGTTTCTTTAACTCATTTTAACAAGGACAAATACGTTATGAGTCCGTTACGTATTTTTGTGCAAAAAGAATATCGTTGGTTCGTAGAAAATTTTTATTTTAATTGTATTAATTCCACCTCTAAAAAAATTAGAAATAAAATTTTTAATAAATTTACAAAAAAAAAAAAAAATAAATGCATGTATGTATGTATATGTAAATTATTTAAAAACCTGCAATGAGTGAAAAGTTGTGTTGTAAAAAACAATTTTTGGAATTTGAATAATTTTGCTATAAATTGACATTATTTGAAAACAAAAACGCGATTAGTTTTATTATATACCTGTGTTTACACTCTTCACCATAAAAGTTGTAAAAAAGGGTATACATTTCCAACCCCATAAAGTATACATATTCTGACTTCTTATGCATAGCGACGTAGATTAAGCGATGTCCGTCTGTCCGTCCGTGCTAGTGTAGAAATCAAGTTTGCCGAGGAACTAGATCAGCTAGAAAAAATTTCAATACGCCAATCAACCAGGCATAGTGCCGAAAAAGGTGCAAGATCGATCCATGCCACGCATACCTCTAATTTTTTCACATAATTTAAAACAATGGAGCAAATATATAAGCCGATATTGAATTAAAGAATAAGAAAAAAAACAAGTAAAAAAATTGGATCCTGCCTATGTGGAATTTTTAAACTATTTTTAAGAAGTCTTTAAAGAAAATTTTTTAAAAATTCTTAACCCTCAGCAGATACTGACACAGAGATTGTTTTTATATTTTTACTTTACTTTCTTACAAAGATTCCGTTGAGTCTTAAGAACATTGCCTGGGTTTACTATACGGGCGACTAAACCACCTCATATCTCATTCTAATAAAAAGACACCTCTCTACCTAATCACCCACTGCTGGTACACAACAGTTGGTTTGCTTTTTATACCCAATTGTTAACCTTTTACACTAAAGGCTGTTTTAAGATTTAAATCTTGATCCTGTGTTTAAAAACCAAGCAGATATCTCTATCGTCGCAGCCAGCGCGGTTACTTAACGAATATTACTTAACTTGGTCTTTTATTTAGTTTATACACCACACCCATTAGTGGTGAATTGTCAATTTTGAGCTATGTTTTTTATCCAAAATAAGATTTAACATTTTTACGCAAGTATTAGCTTTAGCGCTTTCCCTACATAAATTAAAGGGCTCAAATTTTATTTTTAAGTTTTTACTGCATATTTCCGGTTAAGATGATCATTGCGCTTAACTGCTTTCTTTGATTGAATAAAACTGTTTTATTTATTTATTTATTTTTATTTTTTTATCTTACAAATTTTAAGTGAATTTTGCTTAAAATTTAAAAGACCTTTTTACTTTTTAATCATCCTTACACGAAACTTTATCGATTCTCTGTGAACAAATTACCTTAATTATATTAACACATTTCTAAACATTTATAAATTTAGTTTTTTTATTCAAATTCTTTGTTTCCATTAAATGTGCTCTTTAAAATCATCACCAAAAAACCACATTCTAAATTGCTTGTATTATAGTGTAGTAAGTCCTTTCTTATTAAGAGTAGATATTTATCATCATTGTCATTGAACAGTTCGATTATTTTGTGAATTACCACCATTTAGTGCAAATACGAAACAAACAGCCACAATTTTAATTGCCCACAAACTTGCATTTTCCCACAAATATGGAATGTTAAAACTATTCATTAGTCTCTGTTCTTTAGCAAACACCTAAAATAACTGACTGAAAATAAAGCAACAAAATATGAATAACTTAGCAAAATACAAACAACTACAAAATATGAAAAATACATTCCAATAAAGAAAATAAATAACAGTTCTGGCACAACTGTAAAAAGTTCTGGCACAATAAGCCGCTCTTACACAATCAACTAAATCAGAGATTTTGTTTGTCCTTTTTTCCGGACGAAGTTTCTGAAAGCTGCCCGAATAATAAGGAAGCTGCTGATTTTAAATACTTTAACTTAGCTTCGCCTCTCACTTCATATAACACTGGCTGCAAGCGGTTACAAACCAATTTTTTCACAAAAATCAGGTTTGAAACTTTTTCATATCTGAGCAAAGACTTAAAACTTAAAGTTGTTTCACCACTATCAAATGTGGTGGCAGTAGTCAATTGCGAAGGTAGTGGTATCTTGTTTTTTAGTTAAAAAAACGAGCTAAAGGTTCAAGTCCCAACAGCGGCTTAAGTAGAAAAATTAAAATAATCGTTAAGCAGCATTTAAAAGGCGAATAAACGGAAGACAGCATTATAAATTCCCTGAGCCTCAATGTAAAAAAAAATATAAATTCACGAATTTTTTCCATTAAAATTACCCACGTGTGCATCAATGCATTGTCCTGATGCAAAGTAACTACGGTCATTTTATCATCAATCATTAAATCGATTAATAATTTGGCATAATATTTGCTATTGATTGTTTAACCCTTTTAAAGGAAGTGTTCTACTCGTACCAGCTGTTTGGTTATTAGCGTGTTGTTGTATCTCCACGTTTCGTTTGGGGTTACAAAACGGCGCAAAAACCTCCTGCGAGGTTGTCAAACGATTGCATTTGTGGTCGATTGTACCCAACGCAATAACTATTCAAAATTAAGACCATGTGAGATTTCCAAAGCTTTCACAAACTCTCATACTTTAAATCCATAATTATATCATGAATTTTTCAGTTGCTTAAAACGTTCGTCATTTTTCGTGTTTGGACAGTGAAATTCAGTTAACGACAACGTTTTTATAATAAAAATGATACTGCAGATTAGTTGTTTTTTTGTTTTTTTTTTCTTTGCAAAAAAAAATTACTGAGCACACGAAATTTACTTTTAATAGTTTCTCCTCAAATCTCTAGTAGTCCGCTATCACCGACTATCAAACAAAAATTGTACCATTGCGGACTTGAGACGATTGTAAATGCATCAACATATGTAATTTCTTCCACATCTTCTGCTTGCCTAGAGCTCGCATTAATGTAAATCTGTAAAAATTATAAGAAAAAACTTTATTTAGAATTGAAATTTTCTTTCCGTGTAAAGCTCGCTTTTTCTGTTTTTCCGATAGACAGTGCACTCAAAAACAAACTAAACTATAGTTACATACGCAGTCATGTAAATTATGATCGCATGCCTTTTTCACACCATTATAACCTTGTCAGTATAATAATATTATTATAACTAAGTTTGTATGTTTTAATAATGATTTCTTTATACATAAATTCATTCGTTCATTAGTGTAAAAATCCGCTCATTTGGTCTTGAAGCGTTTCAATTGCATGTCTGATCGTTGCATGTAAATGTACAAGAACAACAAAATTTTGCTTAATGACTTGACAATAATGTGATTTGTGAAACACCATTATAAATTTTGTTGTCTTAATTTTCCATAAATTACAAAATTCTGTTTAAATGCATCTTCTATCTCATTGCATGGACTTTTAAATAACAAAATATTTTTTAGATAAATTTTGTTTTATAATCTTAATCTAAATTTTTAAAGCAAAAGTTTTTTAATTTGGTTTAAAAATTACAAGGCCTTTATTTAATATCGTTTTATTAATTAAATATTTTTTCTACATAGTCAACTTACAAACATAACGTTGCGAGAAAAAATGAAATGCTTACTTTTGTGATATCGTTCATATTGATAACTTGCTATGCTTACGACTTCGTCCGCGTATCATTCCTAATTTTCTTAAAATTAATATTTAGAAAAATATGTTTTTAAACATTTGTTGTGAGTTCTGTAAACAGTTTTAAAACCTTTCATCTACAAAAATCTAAATAAAAATTAAAAAGTATATATTTGAACCAAGGTTCGTATGGAACTCCCACAAAATTTTGTTCAAATCCATCCAGCAGTTTCTACGTAATGTGAACACAGACAGATTGACAAAAAATCCAAAAATAGGTGTTTGGTATTCCATATCAATTTTATTTACAGAAATAATCGTATTACTGTTTTATTATACATCGCATTATGAATAAATCTAATGTACAACAGTAAAAGAAATCCACGTACTGCAGAATATACTTTCTGTTCTTCTAAAGGGTGTTTTTTAAGCCCTATAGAACTTTAAATTGTAAAAAATAACGCAAAAAAATTAAATTGTAATGAAGAATTGTTTTTAATATTTAAAAATGATTTCGGGCGTATAGCCACCGCAGCTGTTCATAACGACGCGCATTCTGGACGTTCAATTTTGAGTCACTTTTTCAAGTACTGCTGGCCACATGTCACGAATAACATAAACAATGTTGGCCTCCAAAGCGTCAATTGATGCTGGTTTATTAGCATAAGCCAGTGACTTGAGGTGGCCCCACAGGAAATAATCGCACGACCTTTAAGGCAAATTGACAGTTCCATTTTTCGAAGTCAAATTATCGCCAAATTTTTATTTTATTAACCATGGTGCTGTAACGTCCTCATTTTTCAAGAAATAAGGTCCGATGATACCACTAGCGTGTAAACCACACCAAACTGGGCATTTTTTTGAATGCAATGGAGTCTGTAAGGTATGTTGTGGATTGGTCTCACTCCATATGCCAAAAATTAGCCATTTCGTTAAACACAATTTGGCGATTAAACAACGGGTCAGTTACTAACTGCTCACGAGCCGAATCAGCAAAGGAACGATACACATAATGGCCTCTTAGCTTTAATTCCGGCACTAGCTAGATTTAATACCGGTGTAGGCCAAGATCTTCCCGCAAAATTTTTCACGTAGTGGACGGACAGAGTCCCAATTCCTGCTACTGACGACAAATCGATAAATTTCGATCTTCTTCCATACTTTCGTCTACAGCAGCATTATTCTCTTCAGTACGGACATTCCTTCGACGTGATGGTGTTATTGCATCCTCCATAGAGTTCGACGGATGACTTGCTCATACGTACGACTCTACGCACCATAAAAATCACGAAGTCGTCTATAAGTTACTCGAATCGATGACCGACTTTCAAAGTAAACTTTGATGATTTGGTAGCGTTGTTTAAGCGTGAGTTTATTCATAATGATTTGCCAGAGTTTAATTAAAATAATAAGAAAAAATTTCTATTGTGATTTTTTATAATTTAAAGTTCTATCGGGCTTACAAGACATCCGACACTAAAGGGTTGTAAAACCATATACTTGGTTTGTCGAAATTTACTCTCCAATTTCTATTTCAAAAAAGCGTGTCAACAGTTTTTCTCTAATAACTAATTTAGACTTTGTGATATCAATTAACAATATTCATAAATAATGTAGCTAAGGGTCCATTAAACAATCTAGTATTACCATAACACAAAAGTTTAATTCATAGCAAGTGATTGCAACAGCTTTTAAAGCAATTCGCTCAAGCAAAATTCGGCTCAGTTGTCAAACAGTTACAATTCAAATCTTAAGAATTATGACATTTATAATTTAAAAAGGGGGTATTATCTATAGGCCGCATGAGCTAATGCATTTACCTGCTATCACCTTCGCTCATAATTATACATAAACACAAGTATAAAGGAAACAATGAAAACAAGCTGCCAGATCTTTTTATATTAGATTAATCTAGGCGACTTTAGTTTCCCATTAATGGGAATCGTAGTTGCAAGTGGTGTTGCGATCAGTAAAGTTTCATGTCTATATGTAGTAGAGTAGAGTATTTTTTATTCAAAACTGTTATCAAAAAAATTATACAGAAGCTATTGAGTAAATTTAGTGACATAAGACGAAATTGTATTTGTTGTGTTTTAGTTTGCAATTAAAAGAACCCAACGACTAAATGCAAACGAAAAAAACTGATTATAGATTTTATCAAAAACTTCATCCCTATAGCAAAAGGGGCTTCTAGAAGCGTAAATTTCAGCAATTTATAGCAAAAGAAATGAAATATTTTTAAATTGTCTTTCGAATGTCTTATTCTAGTTCATATCTTACGAGTGCCATGATATTATGGGTGCTATAAACATTATTTTTCCTTTTATTTTTATCTTAAATGCTTTAATTTTTTAAAGTGTAAACCACTACTTCTTATGTATCATATTTCCACTAAGAAACAATTCAACTTAAATGAGAACAATAATGTGCTCCAATCCTTCAAATATAAACATTTTATGAAATGAATATCAAGGAATGTTTATGAATAAAAACGTTTTTTGTTTTGTTTTGTGAGACATATCACATTTAAAATATTAAAAATATCAAAACGGCTTACCACAAGTAGAGACAAAATGTTGCACCTTAAGATTTTGTATGGATGTAGAGAGTGTAAAATAATACATCGTTACTTGTAATCAATATTTTATTTCAAATTATCAAATCCGTATCAATAACAAATAATCACTGATTTAAAATTAAAGCTGGACTTATAATTTTATACCAGAAAACAAGAAGAATTCTTAACAAAATAAAAATCAGAATTATAATTTGAGAAAACTGAAATTTTATAAAATAAATAAATCCATTTAGAAATAACAACACGCCAAATGGTATTCAAAGAAAGAACTCCAAGAATATAAAAGAAAAAAAAATTACTTTAATAAGAGTAATATTCAACACCAAATTGTAAACAAATTTAAACGAACTGCAACAAACAACAGAACGAAAAAGTAACAACAACAAAAACGAATTACATTAAAACAAAAACGAAAGTGTTATTTAAATATTTATAAAAACAATTAAAAGGAAATAAAGATAAAAAAATATTCAAAATTGTAACAAACTAGACTCACGTAATTTTTTCTGCGTCTATTAAAGATCCTGTAACACAACAGCCCAGAAGATACAATAAGACTTAAAGAATTTATTTCAATTAATAGAACAAATAAATCTTAAACAAATTAAAAATTAACTAAATATTATTTGTGTGAATTACAAAAGCTTTATGAGTAACAGCGCCATGGTTGCCGTAGCAATTTGTTGCATTTTGGTGCTACTGGCTGTTTTCATAGTCATCATTATAGTTGTAGGCCAGACAATTGGTGAACCAAAGTGAGATAAACTTCAGCTGGGACCCGGCAATTTCCCAGATGGATAACAAAGGCCTACCAATTGTTAGTACATCCATTTCATTCTACCACAAGTAAAAGAATTTATAACACAAAATTATTCAAAATCACAAAGAACAAAATAAAAAAACATTTCATCACATTTAACATTTAAAAGTGCAACCAGAGAATAGCGGTTTAAAAAACATTTAACATTTATATTATCAAGTAATTAAATAAATCATTTTACAAAAACAACAACAACAACAAGTAATAATTTTTAACCCATCGTGTCAGTATCAAATTGGCTGTGATGTGTAATTTATTTAATTAAACAATTTAATCAACAACAAAATTTGTTAAATTTTCAATAAAGCATTTTTAAATTATTGAAAAAAATAATAATAATAAATAACGAGTTCAAAATTTTTGTAGAAAGAAAAAGAAAAAAATAACTTGAATTTTATTTTGATAAAAAGTATTATAACTGGTGTTTTATAAGTGTATTTAATAGTTAATAATCATTAATAGTTAATAAAATGTTGAAATATGTTAAACAAATAAAAACTAATGACGTTCCGTTATATATTTAAACATGTTGCTGACAACAAGTTGCTAAAACCTAAAACCCTAAAAAACTGTTGTTGTCTTCTTAAACTAATTTTATTAAAATCTATCGGCAGCAATTTGTTATAAACTACAAAATTGGAAAACTTATTATATGATCCTAAGAAAATCCTTTAAAAAAGTAACTCATATACTTTTGTCTGTATAATATAAACTTTATGGTAACTTCATGGAAACACGTTTCTATCATGCATAGCAACACTTTAAATAAAACAAAAACATTTTAGTATTCCAACAATATTAACAAGAATGTAACAGATTTGAATCGTATATAAACTTCATTTACCAATAACATAACATTAATGTTGCTAAATATGAATCCAAGATGTTGCCATTAAATCATAGTCATCTTATAACTACAACAATTACAACCAAATTATCCAAAAAAAAAAAAATAATTTAAACTAATTGAAATATTAAAATAAACAACAATTAATAAAAAAATAACATTAACTTCATGAAAATTACGAAAAATATATTAAATTTCTAATGACCGATATCTTTAAATAGTGATACAAAACATTACCTAGAATAAGATTCAGCAACATCTATAACGAACAACGGCGAAATAAAATTTTATTAAATATGTTCTACCAAGAATAATAAGCTGTATCTAAACATCAAAAAAACTCAAATTGTGCAATTTTATGTAAATATTTCTAAAATTCCACAAAATAGAATAATAATAAGAATAAAATACAAAAAGTTAATTAACAGAAATTATGATTCAAGAACATGTTGCTTACTTTTAACTTAAAAACAATTTAAAAGACTTTTAACGTTAAATCAACAAATGGATTAAACGAATTAACAGACCCTCAAAAAAATTGGTTTAAAACAAAATGTACTTTCATCTTCAAGTCTATTTATATATATTTCAAATAGCTTGTGGCTGTCAACATGTAGCCAACATAAAGCAACATTTTAAGCATGGTGTCATCAGCTATAAAAACCATTAAACAAACAAAAATAGTTTTAAATCTGCAACAAATACATATATTCAAGCTTAAAGTTGTAAACATCCTTCTGGTTTCATTTAAATAAACATTTTGTTTAAGAACATGTTGCGAAACACTTTCAATAAAAATTAATATATTTTTTAAGACAAATTATAAAACATTAGCAAGTTTACATTACAAAAAAGATATATCTCTTAGAAAAAAATTTTTAAATGTGAAATTATTCTTTCAAAATCCTAACGTTTATAAAAATGAAAATAAAACTTACATAATGCTAAGGAAAAAATGCAATAGCACACAAAATTTATGAACTAAACTTTTTGCGAGTATTGTTGCCTTCACATCAAGGACTTAAGGAGCAGGAGCTTCAATAAAATTCCAGAACTGTTGCACAGATATTGTTTATGAAGAAAAATTTCTATATATTAAATGATTTCAAAATGTTCGTCAATAAGATAACTTCAAAATTACCATCAACTCTATTAAAAAAAAAATAATTTTTTTTTGGCAACATGTTGCTTAGCAATTTTTTATTTCAAAATCATGAAAAAAAAATATTCTAAAAACTATATATAAAATTATTAAATATATTAATAATAAAGCAAATAAATATAATAAAATATAAAAATCGTAAACTATTTCAAAACCATCTAACAATAAAATTTTAAGTAATATTTATTCGACAAAATTAAGAATTCATAATTGTAATTTTTATACACATGCATTGAATTAAAAATGAAAGAAATATAGTTTTTACAAATCCCTTTATAACAAGGGACCCAATTTAAAGTTCATGTAAACAAAAAAAAAATAATGTTAACAACTGTCATAACTGTTGTGTTATAAATGTTTTTGTAATAAAAAAAGATAACAAAAAGAGATAATAAAAAAATATCATTATTAATAATGATTTTTCAATGTGTTTAACAATAAATTATGGATTAAATATAAACAACAAGAAAAAAAAACTAAGCAGAACCACCATCACATCTCACACGTACCCAGCCCTGAACAGTTGCTTCGTATATTGTGTTTTCTCGATTATAAATTAAAGTCAATTATAATATTTATTTTTTATTTTTAATAATAATAAACTTAATTAATGTGTGTTAAATCATATTAAACTGTAAATTAATTATAAAATGTAACTTGAATTCCTTCAAATATGAAAATCCGAATATATTTTGTTGCAAAACCTAAGAACTTTATTGCAAACGAATATTTTTAAAAACCAGAAAAAATCTTATAATTTCTTTTCATTATTTTGTATCAAATATAATAAATTCAACCAAATAAAAGCCGTAGACAACTAAAAACAAAAAAGGTAAGAATAATTTTAAACTTCTTAGACAAATTAAAGAGTTTTTGAGAGTTCTTTTTTTATTCGAGAAAAACACGATCGGAAAGAATTGACGCAGTAGTAATTAATACTTCACTTCTCTATGATTTTTCTTTGTGTTTTTGTAGTAATCCTCGACTTTCATTCTTATTATAAGTCTGTATGATCAATAGTCTTTATGCAGCACCTGGTCATGCCCTTAACATTTTATATATTCCAGGCAATAACCGGGCTTTAATATGTTTCCATTTGTAGTTACACGTACAAATATCTCCAGCAAGAGTTGTATCCACCCAGACCAATTAATTTAATTTCATTTTTTTTTTTTGCATATTCTAAACGCGCCATTTTATGCCGAGCGAATAGTCGGCATTTTCCATATTCGAAAAAAGCAACTACATGACATCTCAAACAAAAAAATCTGCGTAATGGGCAAATCACAATTAATTATAGTTAAAATATATAATCGTTATCTAAGCAATGTGCGTTTGCACCATCCTAAAAACAAATTACTTGTTGCTGAAATCTGTTTAAAAAAAAAGAAGCAGACAATACTGAATATTCATCTTCGCTTGTAAAATAAATAAATTTGTTGAACAGTTTTCGCAAGTTCCGCTACGCCAATTGGAACCACTCTTTCAATTTACGCCAGCTTTTAATTGATTATTCACTATGATAAGAGTTTTAAGTCTCTGCCTGTTATAGTTCCTTAGGAATATGATAATAATTATTCACTTTGTATGAAGGGTACAATGCCCACTGTTCCAATCCAGCAAATTTTTCACCATATTTTTATTTATTTGTTTTTATTACGACCAGCATTCAGGGAATGAAACTTACTTATGCAATGCATTGTGTTAGAACTAGGAAATTAGGTTGTTGGAAGGGAGGATAGAGGTTGTAATGGTTGTGGACATTTGATGTTAATCTTTGTACATTCAAAGTGGCAGGAAAGACAGGAAATTGTTCCATATACGAACTTCTCAGCTAAGAAATTAATTTTTGTTTGTAATCAGTATTCCGACTCACTGCCCATTCGACCACAAAGAAATGCACTCATATAGCAGAGCGCGTTGCGCTTACAAAATTACTGTTTTTATAAACAAATTTTTTTTTAATTGTTTTCTTGTACAAATTAAATTGAAAAATATTTATCTTCTATTTGCAGGTAAGTGTTTGGTCAATCATATATCTACTGTGAGTATGAAAAAAATTCTATTAGTTCGTTTGCATACAGTTAATATTAAAATTAAATATTAAATATTTAAAATCTAATACTTGCCAGACTTGGTATAAATAATTAATAAACAGTTATTATGAGATATAAAATATTTTTAATTATTATTATTATTAATGGCAGTCAAAGGCACAAAGGCTTTTGTACACATCCTATTTTATTCCGAGTATAAAACATACAAATCTCATCACTTTAGCTCAAAAACGAACAAATTTTTTTTTTCAGTATTTTGAACAAACTTTTTAAATCAAACTTTTTTTGTTTTGTTGTTTTTACTTTTTTTATTAATTCCGAAAAATTAAAACACGTTGTGTAGTTAGAAGTGCTACCCTTTTAGCATTTTCGCAGCTAAATATAACCTTTTTTCATTTTGATTTAATAGTGAATTTTTTTATTAACATGAAGCACTTTGAACATTAATTTTGAAACAATTAATTTATTCAATTATCAGCTTAAATTAATTTCATATCCTATTTTTAACTCATTTTAATAATTATTGTCGTATAGGAGTGCCAGTTTTTCAGAGAAAAAATGCCTCGCAGAAGCGGTCAAAAAGCAGAGGGGCATACGTTGCTTCCACCAGTTGTGTGGACAATTAGTTAACACAAGTGGAGCGACCTCAATGGTTGCCTTGGTGAAAAGTGGATTTGCTCTTAAACAGCAGATCTCGAAGTTCATAAATTCGTGCTCAGCATCAGGCATGCGAGCAAAGGAAAATAATAGGGAAATTAAATGGGGAAGAGCAGTACACACCTTCCGAAAAGAAAAAGACAATTATTGCTTTAAAGCTATGGCATGATGAAGGCATCTATTTAAGATTAGAGTAGTGAATAAATCAGGGTCAAGGCGCCTTTATAATGTCTTAGCTTTTAGCGTAGGGAAGTAACAGCATAACAACAATGTGTGCCAGATTTGTTATAGTTATTAGGAAAAACAGAAGATGACTGGATTTAAATTTGGTAAACAAGGCATCGAGGTGGTCGTGCCTCGCCGATGTAACACAGCAGTACAGCGTGTATGGCTGAGTTAAGAACAGCGCATGCTTAGTAAACAGTAGATCACACCATAGGATTCAAGTATAGACACCTTTGTCTAAAAGCGAAGAACGTAACATTATAATAATGGCAACCATGAAAATGATCATGAAAAATTTTTATTTTTCAGCATAATAATTATACATCACAAATTGTTAAGCGTAATATCTAATGTTATTTAGCCAAGGCATATTACTAAGGTGCGTGGAAGTTGAATGACATTGTTAAAATATTTGTGTTAAGGTTAATCTGCAACATTTTTAATTTGTGCCAGTAATCGAAATGGAATACAAAAGCCTTATTTTTGGAAATTTGTTCTGTCTCTCGGTCCGTCTATCTGTCTGTGTTCGCTTCACGTAAAAATGCTGGATAGATAAAATAAAATTTTGTGTGGAAGTTCCTTAAACCTTAGTTAAAAATAGAATACTTTTGTTTTGTAAAAATAAGTTATTTTGTAAAGAAAATAGCGATACACATGTGAAGTTACCCACATTTATTGGTATCATGGTACTAAAACAGTTGTCAGCACATTTTATTTTTATAGATGGAAAATTTTTAAGATTGTTTTTAGATATCTACAATAAAGACTTAAAAACACATTTTTATAAATTTTAAGAAAATGATACGCAGTCGAAGTCGTGGGCACTGCTAATAATTTATATTTTCTATATTTTAAAATTGTTTTAAAATAATTTTAAACATACGCTTTGTTACTGAATCATTAATTGAGTTCAAATAATTCAAAAAGGCTTTCTTCTAGAACAATTATTTCCCTCAATAGCTTGAATTTAGGATTCTTTATTGGTGAATTGTCATCCACTTTTTTAAATATTAACGATCAATGATCTCAATAGTTTTCAGTTATGTCGAGATCGGAAGACAATAGTAGGAAAACGAACATTTTGGTATTACCATTATTAACAGGAGCATCTTGTTAAAGTTCCCAAGGATCGGTCATTAACTCAAGGGAAATGTAATTAAAGCAAAGTCGTTACTTTCTCAAATTAAAATCCAAATTAGATTTCTTTTTATCACCAAAACTTTAGTACGAATAAAACAAATAAACAAAAAACATATGAGCTTTTCTGGAATTTCCTATGTCATATGCTCTCTAGCAAACTGTAATCGATTTTCTTTGCCTGCTTTGTTCAGATATCCACAGCTTGCAATGGCAAATCGAAACCTACGGAGAGTTGGATGCATTTCTAAGAACCTTTTTGATTTTTTTCTATTTCAGGTTGGAGTCAAAGCGATTAAAATCCTTTCTTTGTAATACTATCTATATTTTTTAATGTTACTTCTCTAAATTTCTCTCTAATTAGCCCGATAGGAGTATTAAAGCGAACAATAAAATCAATTTTGGCACTTTATGCTATATTTAAAGTATATTTCTTTTCATTCATTCATTTTCACTAACAAGTGTTAGAAAGTAAAATTTTTCAAAATTATTTTTAATTTTAGTCCCAGCCAGGGGTTGAACCGGTGATTATCATAAATCAATTAAAATTTTACTTTTTCGGCTTTGGTTCATTTTTAATTTAACTTTTATTAAGAAAAATTATTTTTCAAATGTACGCGGACGTTTTCCAAAGAAAACAAGAAAAATTAGACGCTGGCAGAATGTAATGCTGCATTTTCAGGACCGCCAAATCCATCTTCAGCATTCTTTGCATCCAACACCTTGATTTGCTTATACTGTAAATATCATCCATTTAACCAACTAATCAATATTAATTTGGTTGGACGAAATTCACACACAATTCAAAGCATTTTTTGTTGTCTTCTCTACAACACGTCTTGTACATTTGTTGCAATTTTGTACTACACCGTCGGTAGAGTCACGAAATACAAATTTTATTTTTAATCATTCATACTTGTTTTTCTCACAACATTATAGATGCTGTTTCAGTATCATATCAACTGTTGATGAGTTAGGTATGAATGTTAATGCGCTGTGCCTTGCGTGTTTTTAAAATTATTTTTAATTTTAGTCCCAGCCAGGGGTTGAACCGGTGATTATCATAAATCAATTAAAATTTTACTTTTTCGGCTTTGGTTCATTTTTAATTTGGATGCAAGAATGCTGAAGATGGATTTGGCGGTCCTGAAAATGCAGCATTACATTCTGTTAGCGTCTAATTTTTCTTGTTTTCTTTGGAAAACGTCCGCGTACATTTGAAAAATAATTTTTCTTAATAAAAGTTAAATTAAAAATGAACCAAAGCCGAAAAAGTAAAATTTTAATTGATTTATAGTAAAATTTTTCTTCTAATATTAGTTTAGCTTTTAAATAAATTGCAACTACTTGCAAAAAGGTTAAAAAGAGAAAGTGGTTCTAATTTTATGAACGAAAAAATATGGAACTTTCCTGTTTTTTCACGAAAAGGGTCTTTAAAATACGTTTGATGTTTTTAATCTTAAGAGGGTGTTGTTTCTAATGAAAGTTAAATTTTAGGCGAAAATACATGACCCACTTAATATGGAAATTTAAGTAGTTCTAATTATATGATTTTTCTGCAATAAAAATTTATTCTAAAAATTATTTTGTTAAAAATTTAAATTTTAAGAACCTGAAACTTAATTTTTTGTTTAAAATATTTTTGTAACCTTAAGAATGTGCTCTTGGCGATGTACTATAATAAAGACTTTATAAGGATTAAAAAAAATTAATTTACTTTATTTTTTAACACGAATTGTTTGCTCAGACTTGTAATACGGTGTGACAAACAGCGGGCTTATTTTACTACTGCAATAGTTCTTAGACACGTTTAAGTTTAACAGACTTATGAAAGTAATTTCTATAAATAAAATTAATTAACTTTTTTTTAATTTGCCTAATTTTATTGAACAACTGATCATATTTGAAATAAAGGTAAATCAGTTGTTAATTAAGGATTAAAGAAATACTTGTGCTTGTAGCGACCCTTTTCTTACAAATAACTTTGAAAGAATAAAAATCTCAATATAAAAGTTTTACTTACTAAAAGAAAATAGAAAAAGGTCTTTTATTTAAGAGCATTTACCTATTGTTATTACTGTCGTACTGAGGCTCTTACAATGCCTTTGGCATTGCAGTACCAAACTGCCGTTATTGATTTCCATTACTTCAACACAACAAGTCAATAAAAAAAAACACAAAACAAACTTTAATATAAAACATAAATACATTATTCAATATTTTTTGTGTCCTTTTTAACCTACAACAACAATCTCCATCCCTTTAGAGTTCGTGTAAATAATATGAATGTGTTGTTAAAACCTTTAGTGTGAATTTTTACAATTCCTGGCCAACACTTTGTAGAATTTTGCAATTCAGTTGTAACTAAACATTATTTCTGATCCATCTATCGATGCCAACACATTCATGTCGTGTAAAAAAGATTTACGAACACGTTATAAAAATTATTATTCACTTTTGTTTACAATGCATATTTTTTTACAAGTTAAAAATGTTATTTCCAATCATGTTTTTTTGTTGATACAACTAACGCTAGAATGAGTTGAACATAAGTTTATTTCACAATATTTAAAATTGATTTTCTTGTCTGAGTCTAAAAATATAACAGAGTTCTATTTAGTTTTATTAACTTTTAAACTAATTAATATTTATGTAGAAATTATATAGAAAAATAAAATGAAAAATGTATAACACCCAACTTTACAATCCTCAGTTAATATGTGACTATGGATTAATACGTGATTTTTTCTTTAACACTTTCTTACCCAAAAGTTAAAACCTTAAATGTCACTAGATAACAATTAGTTAGCCCAGAGTAAATGCTTGAAAAATTATTAATTACAATTGTATTTTTTTATGTTTACAAATGGCATTATTTAGACTGTTAATTTGGCGTTTAAAGGCTTAAAAGGACAATTAAGTTTTTTTAAAGCAGAATTTTTTGAATTATTTCGTTTAAGAGAAAGAGTTTATCAATCCGTGGTCTATTTGGGAACAATTTTTAAAATGTTTTCTTAGTGAAAAGTTTACGCGTACAGGAGCCATTGTACAAAAAGTTTTTTTTAAGAAATTGACAGACATCAAAAATCAATAAAAATTTATTCATCTATCCTCCCCGGACTTTTTTTTAAACGAAGCCAAGACTAAGACCTGGCTATGCCGAGCCCCTTATATCCTTCACTATGTATGCAAATCTAGTTTAGTGAAGTAGCTCCAATCAAAACAAATGTTGCGGTGACAGAGAATTTAAAAATGAGAAAAAATTTATCACGATACATAATTTTACATAAAAATGTCATCAGCCCTTAATGGGTTAATAAATTTTAAAATTGTTTAATATTACCTGACAGATCTCTTCGAAAGCTTTTAAATGATACCATATGGATCATATTGACAATTGAACTTTTTTATGGAAATTTTAGAGACCCATGACTCGGTAAATGTGGGCGAACATCAATTTTCTCACCGGGTTTTTTTTTATTTTTTAATTCTCTATCAATCCATATTTTTGTTTTTTGATTAGAGTTATTTCATTGTTCTAAATGATATGGAAAAATATGAGACAGGCGTGCCTCGCGGGACAGGACCGATCTGGCTGATTTTCAATAGCACATTTTTCGACACTATGTCTGATCGATTGGCATATCTAAATTTTCTCTAGCGTATCTGGTGCCTTGGCAAAGCTGAATTCAACACTAACACGGACGGACAGACGGATATCAGACAATCTACTTCACTATGCATAAGAAATCAGAATATATATACTTTATGGGGTCGGAAATGGATATCGTAGAAATTACAGATGGAATGACAAACTTGGATATACTATTTTCCCACTTTTTGTGGTGAAGGGTATAAAAACCCTAAATATTGATATATCATGTGCCTACCTCATCTATTGTTAGGCATTCGGTCTAAACTTTTGGGAACTACAGAAATATTTCCATTTTTTATACTATACTGCCACGCAAACATCACTACATATTTAAATTTATTTTATTTAGGAAATATGCAGGTATGTGTGTATAGATTAGTTTCTTTAAGTCTTTAAGTTATGTTTTGTCATTTTCATGCAAATTTTGTTTTGTTTCGTTTGTTTAAATAAAAATATTTTTATATTCGTGTCTTTTTATTTTTATTTTTGTTTTTATTTTCTTATTTTTTTTCCTGCTCTAGAGACAACAAGAAATTTGTGTACGTAAAATTTGAATTTTGTTTACATTTGAACACATAAACTCATCCACCCTCAAATAAGTATTTACATAAATGCAATGGCGTAGCAATGTAAACATTGAGGAACAGATGCATTTACCTTCACTATCCCAGCAGGTTTCGAAGTTTTAATTTACACAGACATTATTTACTTTGTTTTCTGCTCTATTTTCACATATGGTAACTTTAGAGCCGATTTATTATTAATTATTTAAATTATTTCATTTTTTAAGGACAATAATTAATCGCTTAATAATTCTTTCCGTACACGCACCATTTAACATTAAATTAAAAAACCTTTACAGTTGCTTCTAAAATAAACGCATAATGATCATGGTCATTCTCATGAAATATATATATATTTTTTTTTTTTTTTTTTGTTGCGGGGAAGGCATATTCATATGCCAGTTTTACTCATCTAGTTCATCAGTGGATTCCACCCAAATTTATCATACAAATTTATATAAGAAACCCTTGGATAATTAAAAAATTACTCTTTTGTTTTCTGTTTTTTTTTTTTTTCTTTTAAAAACAATTTCTTTATTTTGAAATTTTAATAATTTTTTAAAATAAAATAACTTATTTTGTTCGACTTACTGTGGAAAATATTGTTATTGGTTCTTATATTTTAGAATACTAAATACGATACATTATCCCAAAATAGTGTACAAGCAGAATGTAGTGACTGGAAAGAATCATATCTCAAAGTGAAGTTCAAGTACCACCAGAACAAGCGTTTAAAATCAAATGTAAAAAATTTTACTGAAACATGTTATTCTTTAGACACATTATAAATTCTCTAATTTATACTTTGTGGCTCTGGTTAAACCTTGATCATACATTCTCCATCGCTTACATACGCAGGCTACACTACTGTTTTATTCTTGCGAGATAAGAACTTCGAGATGTGTTCCTTGTTTAGTTATCTTAACTAAATTTTTAATTTAGTTCTTCGTTTTATAAATATTTTTTAGAAATTTCTTATATCAAAACACGTTTTACAAAAGTACAAAATTAAGAACAATGACAAAAATCTGCTTACTTTCAAAACTTCAAAAACATACGAAATATTTATTCCTTAAAATACCACAAAATTAGTTATCAATTAAAAAAATAACAATAATTAAAAAAACAAGACAGTTTTTACTTTTCTAGATTTGGGGCGGGCAGTAAATAAAAAACTTTTGTTTCGAAGTTTTCTTTAACTGTGGAAAAGAACAATACATATGTGTGTGTCTGTGTAGAACAGATTTGTAAGAAACTCATCTATGAAAGTCAGAAGGTACAGAACTAAACTTTTTATATTTTTATATTTTATGTTTGAATGTGTAAAGCCTTTTAACAGACTTAGAAATCACAGTTTTACCATTATAATACTTTTTGACAATTCGCCCACTGTTCTTTCTTTGGGCATAACGGCCTTAATTTTGCCTTAAGACATATGTAAATTAAACCATTCTAAGTTTAAGATTTCCGCCTTCTATTTTTACATTACAAATACGCCCAACTGTTTACACAATACTTGTAGAGGTCTGTAGCATGAAAAGTTCTATTTACTTTGTAATTGCATTTTTGCAAAAACTTGTGGAATACAAATCTATTTAAATTTTCAATTTGCATGTAAATATTTTTGTTTAAAATTTACAAAAAAAAAATAATTTTATACTTTAATTTTTAGATACTTAAAACAAAAAATTAATTTGGAATTTTATCAAAATTTTAAATTTGTTCAAACTTTAAAAAATTATTTTTAAACAAATACGAGAAAATCTATATATGGAACAATACAAAAATTATTAAAAAATCAGCTTTTAAACTATTTTCCTTTACAAAAGAAATAAAGAAACTTATTTTGCGTATCTATGATAATCCATTATCAACACTTGGAAATATTTTTATTAAAAAATGTTAATTTAGAATCAAACATTAGTCTTACAAAAATATTTATTTTTGTATTTTATTTAAATTGCTTCGTTCTAAAAAATTAATGGACAATTAAAGTCTGCATTATCTTCGCTTATTCATATATGTACATACTTCTTAAGAACTAAGTGTAAATTGTGTGTTGTACCAAATACAACCATAGTATTGGTGTTGTACTCCCTAGCAAAAAACTTCAGAAAAGGTAATCAAGGGTGGAAGAACTTCCCAACTAGATTACCTACCTTTTGATTTTAACAAGGCATGGGACTTTTATAATTAATTACTGAGAACTGATGACTTTAATTATTGCAGGAAATAATAATAATCATTTGTAAGTATTTTAAGTTATTTTTTTGAACTTAAGGAACTAGTTCAATTATTACGTCCTTTATTGGCTAACTAATGTAACGTGTTTTGTAAGGGAGTTACAAAATTTGGCAATCACAAAAGTAAGTGCCTTTTAAGATGATGTCAAATTTTTTGCTAGGTCTCTGGTGTTAAATTTCTAAACACGTGAGATTTTTCTAAAATAAAATCAATCAAAACTAAACTAAAGGAAGAAATAAAATTTAAATAAAAATCACTATAATGTGTGTAGAAAGATGGGAATATTTTTTTTACCCAAATAACTTCCTTTTGCTCCTACGGCATTCAGTGGACATATCAAATAAAACTGTAAATGCTGCAGCAAATATTTACATAGAAATTACCAACAGCATTCGTACAACTGTTGTAGAATCCGACGACTTAGCAAAGCTACAAGAGGTTGTGAAATGAACTAATAGTTGAATTGTCCTTGGCCTTAATTGTTTCGCTATTCATGTATTAAAATTAAATCAAAAGCATGAGACTTCACCGGAAAAAATATTTTTTTTTTAAACTCAAAATTTTTCAGGAGAACTGCACCGAAAAATACCGCTAGTAGTATCACAAAAAAATCAAATTTTTTTTTAAAAAAATTTATGCAAAAAACGAGAATCTTAATAAAATGTCTCATTTCAAAAAAGTAAATTTTACACCAAATCGAAACTTCGTTTAAAGAAAATCGATATTTTACTTTTAAATGAACATTTTACTACGAAATTCAAGGGTTAATTCAAAAATAAGTGAAAGCATCAAAGTTTCGCCAAAGTAAAAACTTACCAAAATGTCCAAATTTAACATATCAAAAACTTAAACTTCACCAAACATTTAAACAAGTTAAAAAAGGAATATATTTTATAAAAAAACTAGCAAATTTTCAAATTTAATAATTATTAAAAAAAAAACATATTCGCAAGTAGGCATGGTTCTAAAAATTCCAAAACCATCCCATTCCAGAGGTTGGTACAACGCAAAAACAAATGAACAAGACGAGTTACAGAGAGAACAACAAAGAAATGCTTTTGATTGTGTGTGAACTTCATCTAACAAAATTAATTTTGATTTAAATAGTTGGTTAAATAGATGATGTTTACAACAAACACAGCATAAGGTAGAAAGATGCAAAGAATGTTGGTGAAGATTGTAGCGATCAAAAAAATGCTGCACTACATTCTGCTGGTGTCTATTTTTTTTTTTTCTTTGAAAAACCTCCACATACATTTGTAAATAGTTTTTCTTTTTAAAAATCTTCAGACATTTTTAGAAACTACTGTGTGCGAGTCGGAAAACTGCAACAACGTTACATATTCTTTCAAGAATATGTAATACTTCACGGTATTGTATCAAGTTCAAATGGCTAAAAACGAGATGAAGAGACAATGCGGATTTTTGCGTTACATATCTTTACTTACTTAAACGATTTTTTTATGCGACTTTATTTTTATAACACGACCTTTTGTGCCACTTTTTAATAATTCCTAGCGATAACCCGGATGACTAATTTGTGATATTGGCTCCAGTAGCGAAAAATACAACGTAGTAAAAGTAGGGTCGAAACTGAGCTGAGAAACTGATGGAATACTGAAATATTAAATTAAGGTATTTCTGTTGTAAATCTGGAATTTTTAATAAAACTTTAATGAGTTCTACAAGGAAGCTGAAATAGGGAGAAGAAATTTGCCTAACAGTAGACAGTTTAAAAATGGACTTTAACGATGCAACATATTAAAATTGGTATCTAAATCAAAGAAAAAACATGTTTGTGATATGATAACAAAAACCTTATTATTTTTTCAGCAACAATTTATAGTTGTGGCAAAATATTCAAACTGATTAGAGTGCTTTTCTATTACATTAGCTATCGGATCATGAAAAAGCTTCAATTGGAAATAACGAAGAAAATAAAAATAAATATACATACCAAATAAATAAGTTAATAATAATATAATAAATAATTTTTATCTAATAATTTAATTTAATTTATGTTTCTCAATTATATTACATAACGTTTTCAACCATATTATGGTGTTTTAATTTTTTCTTTGCGTGTGTACAAAAGTCTATATTAACTTTTAATAACCTTCACCACAAAAAGAGGAGAAAGGGTATATCTAAGTTTGCCAGTACGTTTGAAATTTCTACAATATCCATTTCCGATGCCATAAAGTGTATTTGTTCTGAGTCCTTTTGCATAGAGAAGTCGATTGAGCGCTTCCCGTCTGTGCGTCAGTGTTAGTTTGAGTTAGAGAAAAGTTAAATACGTCAATCGACCAGACATAGTTTCGAAAATTTTCATATTGAAAATCCGCGAGATCGGTCCATATCCTTCGAAGCAATAAGGCAAACACCACGCATGCCTCAAATTTTTCCATATCATTTGGAACAATAAATTAAATTAATCAAAAAGCAAAAATATGGAACCAAAAAATAATAAAAAAAAACACATTAAGCAAAAAAAATTGGCGCTGGCCAATATTTACCGAGTTATCGGCATCTGAAATTTTCATAAAAAAGTTCAATTGTGAATATGGTCAATATCATTTGAGAGATCTTTTAGAAAATTTAAAATGTTTTAAAAATGCTTAATTCATTAAGAGTCGTTGACGTTTTTATGTAAAATTCTAAGTCGCACTTCATTATTATTATTATTTTTTTTTTTTTAATTCTCTGTCACCGCAATATTTGTTTTTTTTTTTTTTTTTAAGGAGCTGTTTCACTAAATTAGATTTACATACATGGTAAAATGTATATAAGATTCGGCACAGCAATATAGCACTCCTACTTGTTTTCTCTGTTATTGAAATTTGTTCATTTCCGGAATAAGGAAGAGTATTAACTCATGGAATGAAAATTATTAAATTTTAGATTTAAAAAAAATTGTATAACTTAAAAGAAATGTGTCAAATTCATTACTTCATGACATCGCCATTATATAAAATCACGACTTTATGCATCGACACACAATAATTTATTTCGCTTAATACCTATATTAACTAAACTAAGATGTTTTTTATGAAGATTTTACGTTGCAAGGGCATTTCAGTTGTTTAAAAATTAATTTAAATTTTACCTATTGTAGCAAAACTATACAAATGTTTTGTTTATATAAAAATAAGTTACAACTTTCTTTACATTCAATGTCAATTTACTTTAAGTTTTACGGCTCATACAGCCGCTAATTAAAATAACATTAAATAAAACGTCCGTTTAATAGACCTTTTGAAGTGTTTACTCAATCAACATTTAAGATATTTTTTTCATTTTGTTAGAAAAAAAATAAAACGAGTAGAAAAAGGATATTTATAAAAAAGTAAATTCTCTCTTTGTAAATGAATAAGCAAAGCAAATGAATGAAAGAAAAGCAGCTAAAAAAAAGTCTTTTTATCTTTCACAAAGAGCTAAAAATTAATCACTCTATTTATATTTAGTTCAGATCCAACAGAAAGAGGAAAGGCATTATTAGTAAATATGTTCATATAAGCGTGAACACGAGAGGTTGTCAGAAATTAACGCTAAAAAATTAAAGCAGTAACACCTTTTATTAACTTTTTCTCTTGACAGTACAAATAAGGAAGCAGATTCCCATCCTTTTGGGTCCTTTTTAACCTCCCTTCAGTCTTTATTATCAATAATACCGGCCGGTGGCATCAAACAAGCTTTCTTAGACTTGGCTTGTTATCTCCGGTCGTTTACTCATCATTTTTAACTTAGCCTTCTTTCTCATGGTCCAGCGAAATTTTTTGGATGGAAGGGGCTACCATTTTGAAGATTAGAAACTGTTTCACTTTAGACAGCTAACTGGACGACAGTTTCCCCTTTCGGAGTTGTTATAAGTTTGTCTATAAAACCTTAGCCTTATTATGACACAAGTTTTTACTTCGACTAAGAGCTAGGGCCTCTCTAAGAAAACTCTCTAATCACCACAATGCTTTTTTCCCTTGATCACCCTCAAGTCACAATTTTTGCTCCTTTCTATTCCCAGTTGGACAGGACCGCCAATACCTTCAGCATATTTTTTGACAGCATGGCTTCAAAGATCGACCTCTCGATTTCTTGCAGTTTATCAATTTTGCCCCACTTAGTGTGCCCCTACTATCCGTTTTTCTTAATTGTACTTTGCCTCTATGACACACGAAGATGAAAGAAAAAATTTTTATTGCACTCATTATACAGATAACTTACATAGGTTCAATGGCCACACACTAGAGATAAAGCCCCCTTCTAGCAACACAGCTCTGGCGTACAGTGTTTTATGCTGTTCAAGGACGTTACTTTATAAAATCAAATTCCTTTCGTCCAGCTAGCAACCCTAGCGGAGTCACTACTAGTTAAACGTAGGTGGTAGGAGCTGGACTTCCGGTAAATGCCATACTTTTGCTTTATTTACATACTAAAAAATTTTGTGCCGTCGCCAAAATTGTTTTTTTTTAAAGCGACACAAGAAGAAAGTCAAAGACAGTTTAGATAATCATATATCCTGGTGACTTTCCCAAAAATTGTCCCTAAAAAACACCACAAAAGCAGAAAGTTATAACAAGAATTTAAATAAAATCACAAAAAAAGAATATGTTTTTGCAACAACTTCTTGATGACCCCTCGATTTTACACAAAATAAGTGAAAAAAATTACTTCTATTTCAATTTTCCGCTGAACTTAAAAAAAAAACAAAAAAAAAACTAATATCACACAAATAACACCAACACTCTTCTGAACAAATACAAATGCAAAGAAACACCTGCATCAGCAGATATTTTGCAACCAAAAAAAAAAAAAAAAACACAAATATCTTCTTTTAACACTTAAATGAACTCTTTTGCTTGTTACTTTTATCATTAAGCGCTTAAGGCACAAAAGGGAAGCATGAAAGTTATCATTTTCAGCAAGATTTTTACAAGATAAAAGAACATGAAAATTAAATTATATTAAATAAAAAAAGAGTGAAGAATTTTTAAGGTAGAAATCAGGCATAAATATTATTAGAAAATTCTGTAATTTCTATTCAGTATTTTGCAACTTAAATCTTTCTCGGGCAGACTATTTTACAAAGTTATTTTCAATATAAAAATTTACATTTTATGATCGTTAAATGTTCTTTTAAAGAATCACTTAGAGACGGACCTAATGGAGGAAAGTAATTCATGGGTGGAAGTAGAAAGATCGAAAATTGATGTGTGTTTGTCGCTCAGACATATGAAGTACAAGCAGATATATGAATATAATTCAAAGGAAAAACTGTGGAAGCTTTATGTTAGCAGAAACGAAAAAAAATCGCAGAAATGTGTCGAACAACAACAAACAAGAAAGTTGTGGTACTTACTGAGAGGTTCACCCTGAATAGACCACAACGCATTTTTGTATCCTTTACCACAAAAAGTAAAAAAGAAGTTTGTCTACTTCCGGCTCCATAAAGTATATATATTCTGAGTAATTGTGCATAGCGAAGTCGATTGAGCAGTGTCCGTCTGTCCGTGCGTGTTAGTGTTGAAATAAAGATCGGGCTAAACATTACGTCTACTTCTAATTTTTTCATATCAATTGGAACAAAGAGGTAACCCTAATCAATAAAACAAAATATGAAGCGATAAAGAATTAAAAAAATAAGAAAAAACATCAAATGAAAAAATTGGCTGGCTTGAGTTATGGGCGCATAAATGAGTTATGGGCCTCTAAAAATTTCATAAAAAAGTTCGTTTGCCAATACGGTCAATAAAGATATCATTTAAAAGCTTTTATAGAGATCTTTTAAGTCTTTCTTTTGAAGATACTTAATCCATTACGAGCCGATGACATTTTATATAAAATTAAAAATAGTAATTAATTTTTTTCTTATTTTTTCAATCACCCCAATATTTGTTTTTTTTTTTTTTTTGCTTGGAGTTACTTCCCTGAACTAGATTTAAATACATGGTGAAGAGTGTACAAGATTCGGCATAGCCATATATATGTAGCACTCTTGTTTTGTTATTTAATTTTTCGAAAAAAATTTGCATAAAAATATCGTACTTTACTTTTAAAATATTTTTGATATGCTTCTGAGCTTTATCGAAGACGCTATCCGCTGCTCGTAAAATTTGTATTTTACCCATTAAATATTAAAATATAAAGCCGGCTAAGTAAAAAAAAAGAATTTGTGGTTCTAGAAAATTGAACAGGAATGTATTAGAAAAAGTTGGCATTTAAAATAAAATAATGGAGACATTTATGTTGATTTATATTAATCTTAAGAAGAAGAAAACTTTAAATTGTTTTATCCCAAATTTTGACACGATTTTTCCCGCATAGATTAGAATAAAAGCTTCATGAAAGTAAAACTAAGTTGAATGTAGCGACATTTTAATAAAAACATCTGAAAATAACTTCATAACGATTTTGATAATAAGCCCGCTAATGTGATTAAATAGTTCTTTTTGTATTAGAACAATTAAAAATGATTTTAAAATATTTTTTATGGACATTCCTTGGTGATAAATTTTTTTTTGTAAGCTCTGTGAATATAAATCGTTTGAAAGTTGCATTAAATATAGGAACATGTCACCGGTTTTATTTATTTGTTTATTTTTTTATTTTAATTCGCGAGGGGGCTTGTGACGACCACGTGTGAGAAAGATAAGGAGAAATAACGTATAAAAGGTTTTCATCTGAACTTAAATTAACTTATATATTTTAAGTATCTTTTTATATAAAGCACAAAATGTTCTTGTCTTCTGTTAATTTGTTCGTCGGAAAGCTGTAAATGCCTACCGCAGTAGACCGATCTTTCTAGAATTTTTACACTTTAGTATAAGATATGCTGTCGTTAAAATAGTGTATTGGGAGAAAGAGAAATATAATAGATAGACCCTTGAAATTTGCACTAGTAACCCCCACAACAGGAACAGATTATAATTTCAATATTGAAGTTGAATAATGAGTGAGTTTCCTGATCTTTATTTTTAATTTTTACTAACCATTTGCATAAAATTAATAAAAAATATTACTTTTTTATTTCCAACAAAAGATAAAAAGAAATTTTAAATAACAAATTCTACAACAACAAAATAATAATATTATTTAAAAAAAATGTTTTTGTACAAAATATCTGTTAATCTGTAAATCTGTTAATGATTTTATGTTTATAAAACTCATTAATTGTAGGGCGGCATATAAAAAAAATTTGTTTCATTATAATTTGACACCTGTTAAAACAACAAAAATGTTTGCAAACATAAACATTTTGTGACATTTCTATAATTATTTTCAAGTTTACTTTATGATTTAAATTGAAAATTGTACATAAAACAAGTTCTTTTAAAATCGTTTACTTGTCATTGTCATAAACAACAAACGAATCTTAAATATTTTTCACATAAAAAAGCAATAAAAAATTTACATAAAGTTACATTCAACATTTTTTGATTAATTGACAATAAACTGACATCAACATATAAAAGCCAGCAGACCCTACACAATTTTCAGAGGCATAACAACAGTAAATATTTTCCAGTTTATTGTTACTTCATCATTTTACATTAATGCCTTCCTTATGTTCATATGTATGTATGTATGCCTGTACACATGTATCCCAAGTGTCAAGTTAATAATATTAAAAATAATATGAAGACAACTCAAAGCAAAAAAATATAAATAAAAATTATAATTTAAAAGGACGTTTAAAAAATTACAATTCATTTTTTAAATTGCTAAACCATTTGTGTGAATAATGGCAACGCATTATAGGGAAAATATGTCTACTCATTTTCCCATTTTCTATTGGCATTTATAATTTAAAATAAAGAGTAAAGGAAAATTAAATAATTTTAAGTTTTCGGTTTAACACAAAGTAAATTTGTAAAGGGATAGAAACCAGTGTAACCGAAAATCATTAATCAATTATTTTAGATACATCTGCGCACCCTAAAAAATTATTTTTTTTATTAATTTTCATAAAGATTGTTCATTATAATCAAACGAACTTTTCTGAATCAGGCCTGAGTTGCATTACTCACAACGAGTTTGACAATCCTGCAACCTACAGTTTTCTACATATAAACTGGCAGACTGTATGTAAATAGCTAAGATCATTATTCGAATTCTTTCAGCTTTTGCTTCATCAAGTTTACCGCATTAGGTGCTAGGACTTCTTTCATTCTTATGCTGCTTTGTGTGGGAAGTTTCGCATTTCCTTCACTAATTCAGCCTTTTTTTACTATAAGAACGCTTTTTAGGCTGGGATTAATGAAATTTACTTTTTTCTAAGAGCTGTTGTGCAAGAAAAAAAAAATTCGCCTTTTTTTTAAAACTACACAGCCTACAGATGTCTGTGTCTGTAGGCGCTAATGACATAAAATTAAATAACACTGCATTTGCCTTACTCAGTCATCTTCTAAGCGGGCAATCTTTACCATCATTCCACAGAAACACAATGAGTTTAACGAGAGCTCATGTAGGTTGGTGTAGTGAACCTTTAAATCTGCTGACGTCGACAGTGACAAAAGCATGTTAAATATAACGCCAAAGAAAACGCGGCACTTATTTAATTTTCCATCACTCGCTTTGCTTATTAATGCACACATTTTGGGATAAGCTACAGAATTTTACACTTATTTTCTTTAAGTAGTTTTTTAGATAAAAAGAAGCCATCGAATTTTCTATCCTTCCGAGATTGAGGAACTGAACAAAAAATTGTTATAAGCGACCTGCCTTCAATTCTACCTCGATCGCAGCCGAAATAAGACTTACGAAATTATTGTACATTTAATCCTGAACCCGTCTACGCGCACAGTTTAATAAGCAAAAGGGTGTGCTATCTACTAAATGTCTCCAATTACTACTAGATGGCTAACGCTATATCCATACTCGAAATGTCACAGTAATAGGTGAATGCATTTACTTCAAAAGCAAGTCGCTTTGGCACTTTCTAGTTCAGTTATCAAAAACTTGAAAAAACAAAACATGCAATCTTAACATTTGCAAATTGAAAAAAAGGCAATCGTTTGTAGACCATATTTCCCGGAAAACTTTTGGCAAAATTCGCGAAAAATGGGAAGTTTATAATCACAACGCGTTAAAAAAATTCACTGATTGTTCTTAAATATTTTTCTTGTCACATTTAAAAATTTTCAAATATCTCGTTTCGTGACAATTTAACTACATCTATACATATAATAAAACAGTAACTCATTTCCGGACATGAAATAATTTTTGAAAATTTTGGTGTTAATGTAGACAGTAATCAAAATGGAACACAAAAAAACTATTTTTGGTATTTTTGTCTGTCTGTCTCTGTCTCTGTTCGCATCACGTAAAAACAGATAGATGGATTTGAACAAGATTTTGCCCCTAAAACCTTGATTCAAATATGGAATACTTTTTTTCGTAAAAACAAATCATTTCTTAGAAAAAATAGAGATACAAGTCTTAGGTCACCCAATTTTATCGGTATAATGGTACTGAAACAGTTGTCAGCATATTTTATTTTTATAAATGAAAAATTTTTAACACTGTTTACAGATCTCTACAATAAATATTTAAAAACACATTTTTCTAAATTTAAATTTTAACAAAATTATAAATGACATGCGGATGAAGGCAGAAGCTTATTTATTCCGTTGAAAAGAAATTTGAATTATTCGAAGCCACTAACATTCAAACAACGAACATGGATAATCTTAAAAAGGCATTGTTGACAAGAAAAGTTTATTAGAAAGTAGAGTGTTGTTTCGATTGCTAAAAATTTTTCAATGAAAACAAGAAGCAGAATGTATTGTGAAGTGTTAAATTCACTAACAGTTCTAAAATCATAAAATACTTTTTCAGTATTTTTAATCTTTGTTATCTCTCGCTATGTAATACAAATGAAAATATGTATGTTTTGTCACCTCCATTCTTTTTTATGTTTTATAAACCTTTAATACTTTTATTTAGCAATTGTTTTTATTGTTTGTTAGTAACCGACTTCAAAAAAAAAAAAAAAGAAGGAGGTTATCAATTCAACTGAATGTTGCTTTTTTATATTGGTGCCTCCATAACTCAGTCATTTCTAAATCGATTTTTAACATTTTTTTTATTTAAAAGGTTAGGCTTAAAGATTGATGCCGTTTAAAAACAGTTCTTAATATTAAAAATTTATATGGACACCCTTTAATACATGTTTTTTGTGGGTATTTTTAACCGTAAAGGGCACCACTCCAAAAGTGATAAAACTGCGTATCACTTTAGCTGCCAATGGCAAAAAGTAATACAAAAATAATCTAAAAATTGAAGGGTGTCCCCATAAGTGACTTGAATTGACCTATGGTCGGTTGCTATGACCATAATAGCGATAAGTATTAATATTAAAAATTATAAATCAAAGGAAAACTCAACAGTTCATTTAGTTGTATGTATGTGGCCATGCTTTTGAACTATTGCAGAAAGACACTTGAAACTTACGTGCAACTCCGCTTTAACAACAAGTATAAAATTTAAATTTGGAAATTAAAGGGTATCCCAATAGTTAATGTAATTTGATATATGTTGCCGAACTTTTGAACCATTATAGACAGAACGCTGACACTTAAAAGGGACCATAATAGACAGATAGATAAAATCTGTTTTGAAATCGGGGTTTTACAAGAATTATTTGTGCGTACAAGCAGACATAAGTACGTATTTACATAATTTGCGAAAAGTCGATGTACCAAAAACCATTTTTGCAGCAATTTTTTACTGCTTAACGGTAGAACACGAATATTTGTGTATTCGAACTAACATGTGATTTTTTTGATTTATGCATTTTGAACAGATTTTAAAGCATGCAACTTTTGCAATTACTCGCGCAATTTACGACAAACATGTAAAAGAACATTCGCATTCCTAAGATTTATTTTTTTGTTATGCTTAATTTACAAAGAACAAATGCTACTTCCACAAAATCTATATTTTTAAATAATACTTAATGTGTTTAGAACGGTATTTGTATCAAAACCGCAATTTTTCTCTATTCCGTGCACCTACGAAAATTCTGCAATAAAAAATTGCGTAAACCCAAATGCGATAAAAAACAGACCAAGCAGTAAGTTCAGTTCTGGAGAAAAAGAACTTCTTATGAAAAACGAAAACTGACTTGATGCAGACTTTTAATTTATTACAAAAAATAATATTTACAAGTACTGTAGGGGCTACTCGTACAAAATTTGAACTCTCTGAATATTATACTGTACTAGTTATGCGATTATACTTCAAATGTCAAAAGATTATCAGGGCAAGAAAGACATTTTAAAAATTTCGACAGACAAGATTGGTTTAATGGTGCACATCAAAACAAAAAAAATAAACACGTAAAACTCAAATTTATTAAATCGCTTTCTAAACATTTATTTGTATTAATGGAGGGAATAGTTCATCTAATTTATATCGAAAGCCCTATTCATACACATATATATGTACAAACATACATATGTATGTGTGTATAAATGCTTAAAAAAACTACCCCAAAATGTGTACTCAAGTATGAAAAAAATTTGATTTTTTTATGTTTGCATGATTTAAACTGAATGTCCTACGTGTCGTCACGTCCTTTTCGAAAGTGATACATTTTCTTGTACAAGTAATTTCCGTTTAAACACATGCGAAAAGTTTAACATACGAATTTTGAATTCATCTTTTTTCTTCTGACTTTTGACATACAACAATATCCATAAGTTAACTATAATAAATCTTGTTGTTCTTGTTACTTGCTGGTAAAAGATGACTTTGTATTTGATTTGTTTTATAAAAAAAACACGAAAATCCTGTTTATTATAATTTTCCGCCCACTTTTCGACACATCACAGTTAAAGTTTATGTTTGTTTTATGCTTATGACAGATTTGAATGAATCCTGCCTTTTCATTTACGAATATACATTTATATGTTTTTTGACGTTATTTGGGTGTTTTGCGTATAAAATTGTTTTTACAGCGGAAAAAACGATATTACAATTTTACAATAAATTAGAAAAAAACATTTTAATTACATGCCACCTTGAAGTTTGGGCAAAATTAATAAAAAAAAATAAAGATTTATTTTCAAACCCATAGTCATTAAATCAAATTTAAAATCGATTTTACCAAAAAAGGGCTTGTCGATATTAACAACCTGAGGCGACAAAATTTTTTAAGCGTGTATCAAATCTGCTTTTTATCATTCAGATAATTATGCCAAATCAGCTATAGCGTAAAGGCGCACAATATGACTTTGTCAAAATGTAAAATTTAACAAGTGGGTCAACGCCAAACAACCACCACGGAGTACATGCCGTTCCAATATATTTACTAAAGTTATTGCTTGTTATAGAGGCCACTACGTGTCACATAGAAAACGCCGCAAGGGATATGCTACACAAGTGGTTTTATAGTTTGTTTATCACTTGCATGTAGAGTTGCCAGATTTACAAGAAATTTAATAGTCGCCAAGTACTAAAAAAATCTGTTAAGATTTTTTAATCCCAACTGGAGACATAAAGCCAAATTATTATTTTAAAAAATTTGCAATATTTTTTCAATCAATGTCTGGTAAAAAGTAAATAAACATTAAAATATTACAGCAAAGTTTTTTCTTTCATTGCATTTGTAATACTTCCTTTATAATTCTTTTTAAATCAAGATTTTTTCAGTGGCTGTAAAGATATCTGGTAACCCCGTTTGCAAAAGTAATCTAAATTGTGCACAAAAAATCGCATTCTTTTTCAAATGTAGTTAAGCAAGCCGCAATCGAATGACATATTAACATAAGGAGATTTAAACGAGAAAGTGCTCAACCTATTGAATCGATGATACCTTTCAAATTCGTTGTGCTGAAGTAATTTAAAGGAAATTTATAGTGAACCCTCTGGTGTTTTACCAACCCACATCAGACAAATTGTTCCCCAGTGTTAATGATTTCGCTTTAAGAAGACCCTTAAAACCGCTTTTTTTAAATTTCATGAAGGTTTTACGTTTTATCAAGTTTACGGTCGGGGTTGACTAATCCGAAGCGACTCCAATGGCTGTAGTTTGCATTTGCAGGAATGTGAAAAAAGAAGCGTTATATCTCTTTATACTTTTTTTACCATCAATCTTTTGTGATCGAAAGAAATAAATTACACAAACGTTAAGCAAATTTAATGATTTTCGATTTATTAGCTATGTTGCCCTTAAAAGTTTTCTTGATTTAAAACGCGTGCTTTTTAAATGTTCTCTTAAAAATAAACTAAGGCAAAGGAAAACAAATTAAATAAGAAGAAGCATAATTATTGTTTGACTTTTTGAATAAACAATCCAAAGAAATACGAACATGTATTTGTATCAATGTATGTAAGAATTGATTCATCATTTAATCTAATAATTCCCATTTGAATTTAATTTAGTTTCTTCGTTTTTTTTTTTTTTTTTTTTTTTTTGTAATTTGCAATGCGTACCTTATGAAAAAAATATGAAATATGTTGTCTATTGATTAATCTGTTTATTTCCCCTGATACTTGTTCGAAAGTCAAAATGAAAGTCAAAAAATAAGTAAATGATTCATAAATCAAAATTTTAGGATTCTGACGATGCAAAAATGGAAAATAATAAAAGAAAGCATACAGACATTCATAAATCATTTTATTTCATAGGATAAAATCTTAATCTTAAAATCTTCGATATTATTTTTTTTTATAAAATTTTAAAGATTGAAGTTTAATAAAAATAAAAAAGATTAAGACATTTATTTAAAAAAAACTTTGTTTTATGTGCGCAATGATTACAGTTGGCAACAAATGATTTCAGGTAAAAATGATTTTTCGAAACAAATCAGTTAGAATTGAAATTTCAAAGAAAAGAAAGTAAATTTGAATAAAACAACAACGGTTAAAAACATCAGGTATGAAAAAGCACATCATTGAAAGTGGCGAGTCGGATTTACTTCAAACTTTTACTCCATTTTTTTCTTATTCAGGCAAATATATCCGGCGTTATTCCAGCAATAGCTTCAAAGAGATGAACATCGGTTGGTCTGTTACCGTTGACTACAAAATAAACTTAGCTGCAGTAATTGGTGTCGTATGTTTTTGGGGACCAATTACTTAAAACATGCCGTATGCTAAACTAGTCGCGAAATCTCTTCTACATTAGCAGCCCTATTTAAATAATATTGTTGTTGTTGAGTTTAAACGATAAAAAAATTCAGTTAAAATCACTTCATACCGAGCAACATTTGCGGTTACGGTGAACAAAATAAGATTTAGAGCAAAATAAAATTTACTACGTATTGAATGCATTATAGATGCGATTAGTTTTTGATACAGTGAAGACAATGTAAACGATGATATTCAAACCTAACTGAATATTCTGCTGTTGGCATATCACATTTAATTTTCTTTTCTAGTTGCTTTTATCGAAGTAAAAACAAATTCCTTAGGCAAAAATCGAGGAACGCATTTTAATGTATGTTTCTATCTTTAAAAAAAAATTTGTGTTGCACAATGTTACCCTTTCTTAAGATGGTGTAATAAAAAATTCTTAGCATTTTCTTATTTATCGATTAATTATTTGCAACTAAATGTTTCTCGATCAGGGTTATAGCAAGAGGTAAAAATAAGAATAATAGAATATAAAAGGCTTTTAATATTTATTTCAAAAAGAAATTTGGAAATTGTTAGTTTATTACAGATCTTCAAGTAAGATACATTTAAAATGCCGCAATTTTGTTTTTTTTTACTTCCTTCTTTTTCTTTGTTTTTATTGCACCAGCTGTTTATTCATTTGAAAAAATATTTAAATTTAACGCCACGATCGCAGCGTGAACACTTTCGTTTAGTTTTTTTCAAAATACTGCTTAAACGATACGACAAGTTGAGTCGTCCTAATGAGTATTCTCTTTCGTCATCAGATTTTCCATTTAATGCAACGAAAGCTATTTAAATAACATTTACACATACATATGTTTTCTGTTATTCGTTTGTAACGTTAGTTAAAATATAAAAAACAATATTGCAGTTGCATAAGATATTATAATTATAACGGTCTTTAAAGATAGGGCCTTATAGGCTAAATTACATGAGTTATAGGGACACCCTTGAATATATAATTTCAAGTTACTTATTGCAGCGGACTGAGCAAAAAAGGTTCTGTGTAAATTTTAATCAACTTCTACAACTTTTCAATAGTTTGGTCGTAAACAACAAATACAGCAACTATTGTAACCTTCTATAAATTGTAATTTAAAATAATTACACTTCTCAATATACTAGAAAAAGTAGTGGACATTCTATTTAATTATCAAGTTGTTGTACATAAAGGTTCAAACGATAGGGCCATAAAGGCCCTGGAACATCCTTTAATTTCATAATTTAAATTTTATACTTGTTGTTAAAGCGGACTTAGCAATACAGGTTCTTTGTAAATTTCAGCTGTCTATCTATAACAGTTCAAAAGTTTGGCCACATACATTAAATTACATAAGCTATTGGGAAACCCTTTAATTTATAATTTCGGATGTTTATACTTGTTATTATAGCGGTTAAAGTAATCAACATCCTGTCCAATTTTTAAGCGTTTGTCTATAACCATTAAAAAGATAGGCGCATACAAGTCAATTTACGTTACCTATGGGGACATCCTTTCATTTTTAGATTTAGTTTTGTATTACTTTTTGCTATTGGAAGCTATGGTAATATGCATTTTCTGTAGTTTTAACGAAGTGTGCTTTACGGTTCATAATACGGATAAAAAACATGGGGACACCCTTTAGTTTTTAAGATTATGAACTGTTTTAAGACGGGACCAGTCGCTAAGCATAATCTATCGAATAGCAAAAAAAAATTTAAATTGCTTAAGAAATGACTGAGTTCTGCAGGCACAAAGCAATGCCACTTGAAAAATATTTCATTTATGTGTGATAATATTTAATATCATTACTGTGATTTCTCAAGAAAAAAAAAATAATTAACAGTGGGATAAATCATTTCATCAATATTATTGTAATAAAAAGAGAAAAGGAAATTATAACTCTTTAAAACTAATGTCCCAGGTATCAAGATTCTATGTAAAATTTTATTATTGTGATAAATTTTCATATAAAATATTGCTGCAATAAATTTTTTAATTCATAAGGTGCAATATTTCACCAGAAAGCACTTAACGAAAAACGAATTGCCATAGAACATTTTGTATTTAAAATTGTTATCACTATTATAAATTTCTTAGAAAAATGCATTGTATTAATGAAACATTTCCACAGAAAATATTACAATTGTAAGAAATGACTACAGATAATGCAATAATTCTATAGAATATATTAACAGTGTGAAAACCCTTTTATAAATATTACTACAGTGATAACAAATTTTGTTTGTTATTATTATTATGAATAATTTGAATTTACATAATATGTTAGCAGTTTGATAAATTACTTTATAAAATACTATCACTGTTACAAACATTTTATACACAAATTATTTTCTTTGTAATAAATTTCTATCAAAAACATTATCGCAGTAATAGTTGATAGCAAACATTATTACTTTGATAAATTTTTTTAGATAATATTAGTATTGTGGAAACAATATGTAAAAAATATTATCACCGTGATAAAAATTTACGAAAAATATTATCACTATCATAACTTTTTAGTAAATAATTATAACATTATAGCTTGTTATATTAATATAATAAACCTTTATGCAAATTACTGTTTCTAAAAAATATTGTCATTGTGATAAATTTTCTATGCAAAATATTTTTATAACAATAACTGCCGATTTCTCTAAAGCGAACAAACATTTCTTTCGCTTATTTATATTGAAAACAAAAACAATTTCTTATATTTTGTTTTTGTTTTCGATGCAAGTATGCGAAAGAAGTATTCGTTCGCATGTAGATAAATTGGCAGTAAAATTCTATTAATAATATTATTTCAATATAAATCGGTATATAAACATTAGAAAGACAAAGCCCTACAAAACATATTATCACTGTGATAAATTTCTACGGAAAATAAAGTTTATGATGAAACTTTTATAATCAGAGTGATAAATATCGCCGGAAAATATTTTCATTGTGATAATTTTCTATCGAAAACAATTATATTACAACTAATTTCCATGAGAATATTGACACAGTGATAGAGCGATATCTCTTAATATGTATAACAGTGATTATACTCTTTACAAAGATTAATAAATGGGATAAAAATCTTTATACTGTGATGAAGCTCTAAAAAAATATTATCACAGTAATAACCTTTTTTAAATTATCACTGCAATAAATGTCCATATAAAATATTTTAATTGTAATAAGTTAAAAAGTAGCTTTATTCTACATACAAGCTTTGCACAGCAGCACATGTATTTATTACAGCCAGAACTTATGATATTAAGGCGCTAAGAACTGACGGCGCATCCTCCATATGCTCTGAATTATTTCTCAATGATCTTTGGCTTTTCCAACCAGCCTGTAAAACAAACACAGATTTGTTAATACCAAAAACAATGAAAATTGTTTTTATTAAATCAATTTATTATTAAAGTAAAAAATGTCTTTAAATCTAATATGCGTTTCTAAATAAATTTTGTTAGACAGTGTAATTAATTCGACGTGTGGGTGTTGAAATCTCTTCACTTTCGTTTAAAAAAATAACAATTATTCATTCATCCATTCATTGATTACTTTTTAAAACATACTAATAAAAACACACACACACATACGCATAGCCTGAGATAGAGAAAAGAAGTAATAAATAAACTTTTGTTTTAAATACAATAACGTAATGACATGGACTTGTATGGAAAATATTCAATTTTGAACAGACAACTACTTAAATGATTTTTGAGATGATGTGTCAATGATAATGACGATGATGGTGCATGAAATGATGAATCTGATGATGCCGTTACTGATATTCAAGGATGCCAATGCAAATTTTATTTTGTTTTTGTGTAACCAACAACGTCTCAATATACATGGGACTTTGCTAAGCTTTTGAAATAATTTTCTATTTGTATCTAAGACTGTGTTGTATAACCCTGGCATATAAAAATATGCTTAGAATAAAAAAAAAGCAATAACAACAACAATGGCAATAAAAAACACTTCAAACCGACTGCACAAGTGTTTAAATATGTAAAGATTTTTTATGAATACAGAATTTCTTTTTTCATTTTATTCTAAGGATCTTTAAAGTGTTTCTGGCTGTTATGAATGAGCAATTATCGAATCAATATCGATAGCAGTATGAACATTGTGCACAATGTATGGTAAAAGTGTCTTTTAGTTGTTGTTGCAACGATTTTTTATTCAACTGCAACTGAATTGCTAAGCAATCAACCTACAAAAGAATATGATGTCAAAGTCATAGTCATCATCTTCATTACCAATATCAGGCCACTATATTAATCATAAAATACTAAATATATAATTAATAATATGTGTTGTCTTGAAGCATAATATTTGCCTAATTAAAATTACAAATATTTTAATGGATGCTAACAAAGGACAAGGGCAAGTTTAAAGACATTGATGCTTGCTTAACGAAGTTTTTTTTTCAATATACGCAATAATATTGTAGCGGATTTAGCCTACAAAGTATCCTTGAAATAATAAATAAATAAACTGAAATGAAATGAAATGAATTAATTTTTAGCACGTGTCACAACCAACTGATGCGTCAGAAACCGTTTTCACATGTTATCGCATGTATGCAGGCTCGAGTTGTACTCAAAAAGTGGAAAAAGCTGCATAACTACTTAAGTGATCGGTGCCAGAATTTCAAGTAACATTCGATACCTGCAGACTGTGTCTGAAAGAAGCTAAGACTATAACGTAATAACAGCTCGAACTCAATGATAGTAAGATAGTTATTCTTGCATTACCAATCGGGTGTTATATATCAGTGAGGAATGACTTTGAAGAGAACAGACTTAACCTATAATAGTACTTTTATTAATTAATGCTGCTCAAATTCTATAAGTGATTTTTACTTGTTTAAATAAAAGAAAAAGTCATTTCAAAAATCAAAATAAAGTCTGCACATTACAACTTACTTAGCGTTTACTTAATAAATCGTGTCATAAGTTGTTGTTTATTTATTTTCAAGGTCTATTTATTTACATAATTGTACAATTATTTTTTTAATGTTTCAAGACTTGATGACTGCGTCATTCGTTATGTTATTTTAAATTAAACAACAATGCAATTTAGAAAAAAAAAAAGTGTACTAACAAGTATTTAGTAACTAAACGTATTACGACCTTCATAAGTTGTTATTTAAAAATGCTGTTTTCTTCTTATTATTAATTTTAAAAATATTATTAAACAATTTTAAAATAAATAATTTTTACCAAAAAAATTTTATAATTTTAAAATTGTTCCTTCCTTACAGGTAAGAGAAACTTATGGCTTTTTTGTGAGTATATTCTATATCTATTTATATTTAGCACAATATGTGTTCGTTTGTTTGTTTGTCGGTCAGCTGTAAGTGCCTAAACCAGGGACCAGATTAAAATAAAGTTTTTTACATTCGACGTTGGCGTGTCACTTTCCATAAGAAGTAAATATTTATCATCGTGTTACTTTAGTAGGCCGTACCTTAATTTTTAATATAGTTAGGGGTCCTTTCGCCAAAAACGTTTAATTCCATACTCAATTATCTTTCCTGGGCGCTTACAAGACGACTACAAAAACATTCGAATTTTACAGAAGCTTTCGTAGTTTTCTCATACCTGAGACACATGATGTGGCCTTTGAGACAAAGTTTATTTGAAATATATATACAAATGAGTTGATGTATGTATGTTTGAAGTCTATAGACGACTAAGCAACTGGATCAATTTTCTTAAAATTTAATAAAGTAATTTCCTGTATGTCTAGAAGAATTCACTTGCTACTCTTTGGTATTATTTATGCCAATTGCTTAGTTAAATCTATAAATCAAATAGTTTGAGAACATGGGGAACATGGAGTATTGCAGCACACCGGGCTTTGCAAGTATTTCATAAAAATTCATAAAATTAAAGGTTTTTACCCATTTGAACAGATTTGTCGGGATACAACTAAGGCCTTGGTTTAATGTTCTGCTTTTAAAAGCCATGAACTTTATTTGCCTTCTAACACTTTCTTTTAAGCCTCTAAGTCTCCGGTGGGCGTCAAACTCACAATATCTTGTTTACTAAACAGGTGCCATCACATGAAACTATAAAACCCACACAAACGTAACCTTTTACTCTGTATCTCCTTCGAGTTTTGTTTTCAAGATCATGTATTTACTATTCAGATGCATTAAACAAAGCAAAACTTCTGACTTGTTAAAATCATTATCTTCTAAAACGAAACAAGTCATCGTGATTTTAATGAGCAATTGTTTTTTTTTCTATTAAGACTCCGGTTAAATCTGAACTCACGAGCTTTTATTTACCAAACATGCGCCTCGATTAATCAGTCATTGTGACTACACATTTCTTATGTATTTATGTTTGGCTTGAGCTGTTCTACTTATTGAGTTAGTTTTGCTAACATATTTACGTTTTTAATACTTGCATACTTGCGAGAAATTTTAAAGTTCAAACTGTATTTGTTAAATTTTATTTTACATATTTTAAAAATATTTTATTGCTTTAAATATTCAAATTTAATTTCCTGTTAGAATTTTGATTTTGATTTTTTATGCCGAGACCTGAATGGATGAAATAAGACTGCTAAGTACGATCAAAAGTGGCTGCTGGGTATTCAAATTTTATTTAAATGTTTAAAACAATTTGACGTATTTGTCAAATATCATTATTTTTTAGAAATTAGGTGCATTTGGCGGTTGTATGGGCATGAACTTCAAAAATTTTAGGTAAAATGGATTAAGCAACTGGGTAGTATATTATACAACCTTACTTTAAATTATTAAAAATAAAACAAACAACTTTGTAATAATAAATATTAAATTAATTTATTTTTAAGACAACATGTTTTGCATGTTTTTCGAATTGAAAACATAATGAAACTTAATTTTTAAATACTAGTAAAAATTTTCTACAGATTAAATAGGCCTTGAGTCACATAATTTGAAGCTTACATTTGAATGTCTAGCAGCTCTATTAAAAGCAAATCCCATGTAGTCAGTGATAAATTTTTACATTTTTCACTTGATCACATTTCTCAAATAAACAATTGAACAATTCGCAATTCTGAATAATATTTAACTGGTAGATAAAGTTTTTGACATACATAAGCTTAAGCCTTCTAAAAAAAATATTTATTTATATAGATTTTTAAAGAAATAAGTTAATTTTCTTAATTTAAATAAATATAATTTTCGACTTACCTTGTGAGCATTTTTATTAAAATTTTGACCTGCACAATATCTCGAGGCTGTAGTGCTTTTACACGTTGTAGAACTTGCGATTATTTTACCAGTTTCTCTTAAGTTTCTTTAAAGTTTTTTTTTAATAAAATTTAGAAGATTTATAACATCAAAAGGTTAAAGTTCACATAAACATCAAGTAAAATACGATTTATTTATACAGTTTTTAATTTAGTCACTTGTGTGTTTCATACTGATACAGTCTTTTCTAGTAGATTTTTCTATTTTTACAGTTAACTCTACACATTGATTTGATACTTTTATTATTTAGATGCAACAGTCCATACAATGACATTTAATGTACTTCTTGTACATAAAAGACTTTTATGAGCAGTTAATGTTCTTGTTTTACTTGTTCTTTCAGTTTGTTTTGCTCATAAATTGTTGAATTGATTTTGTTTCTAAACATAAAGTTTTGTTCAAAATGTGTTAAATTTAAATTACTCTTATTCACTTAAAAACCTTAATGAATATATTTTATCCATTGATTTTTATAGATATTATTGTTTTAAATTAATAAAGATATTAATAAAGAGATTTCATAAATAATGGGTTTAAAGGACATGGAATGGCTTCAGATAATATTGAAACCATTGAATGGTTTCAATATTATTTTCTTCTTCTCTCTGATCAAACTTGTGAAAATTATTAAGCAACTTTACTAACTTCGTTTTAAGAACAATTTATTGGTTGAACTCATTAAAACAACATTTTAGAAGAAAAATTGTAACATTTTGATTTTGCCTACAATACGCACGCTATAAGTGTATACAAGTGCCGGAAACAATTAGCAGTTGATAAACATGCTAACAGAAACATTTCGTAACTTTATAAAAAGAGAATAGAGTACAACTTCGACAAACCCAATATTTTTGTATAGACTTTTGACAGCATTTCACACAAAATGGTAAACAGAATTCTATTCTTTAGTCTGCGTCGAGATTTCAGCTTCCGAAAAAAGTTACAAAGAATTTTTTTCTACTTAAAGCGTCGACCTCACACTATCAGGCATGTCATAGAACTCAATTCCGATTGAAATTGTTTTCAATTCCGCAAATTAGTTCTTCAGAAAACGAAAAACAAAAATTTTTTCGGAATGACTTGATTTTCTTTCAAATTTTATATTTTGCGGTTATTAAATTAATTTAAATTAACTTTTATTTTGTATCCTTATTGAGATCAGCCTGTTTGTTACCATTGTTGCCATTTTAAATTTAAAAAGTAGAGATTCAACTTTTATTTTTGAAAACACAAAATTAATTAGAATCTGAAAAAGGTAATACAAATTTGATCGGAATTCTTAATACGGAATTAAAACCATTCTGATCGGAATGTATGACATACCTGTATAAAGAACTTTAACTGAGTAGGCGCCTTAACCAATGCGGCTACAGTCTGTTTTCTAAGTTTTGCACTTTTGCTCTAAATAAAAAACTTGTTACTAATAGCACTACAACTATTTTAACTTTTATTTATCACACTCACCATTCCGCACATATGTAAAAATTTCAATCCCATCGCATCAACTAGCGCACAGTGGAACAGCCACACACAGCCATTTCTAAAGAACTAGGCCGAGTTTGATATGAGCATAGCAGAAAAGTGACTGAGCTCAAGTTTTTAAGCTTAATACCATCCACTAGCAGTGCCCCCGACTTCATCTGCGTGTCATTTATAATTTTCTAAGGAACCTCCACAAAAAATGTTATTTAAATCCATCTAGAAATTTAAACGTGATGCGAACATAGACAGACAGACATTTTGATTACTATCTACACCAACACACAATTGTTTTATTATGTGAAGAGATTTTATTTTAATTTTATTGCACATCCATTAAAAGGGAATGGTAATAAATATTCTTGAACATCAACTGCAACGAGTTCTCTTTTTTAATTACAACTTAATTTTTTTTTGTGATTCTAAAAACACATGAAAGTGATAATCGAAAAAGAAAAAAAAATTTTAATGTTTAGTATTTTTTATATCCGGTTGTTCAAAGCTATGTATATAATTCCATGTAGATCGATTAGAAAAATACTAAAAAAAATTATATCGGTGATTTACAGTTTACTTGTTCAAAATTTTTTTATTCCTCTTAATAATTAGTCACCTTCTTTGAAATATAATCATCCTAAAAATTTATTAAAACTTAATCGCAATTAAAAGTATTTTACCTAAATATAAGAAGCTTTAATAAAAAATATTTCCAAAAAAAAAACTTAGTAAAATTAAATTATAACAACCTGGCAACGGAAACGACTAAAGCAGAAGAAGAAAACATAGCAACAGCGTTATGCGCTATGGACACCTGATGCCACCAACACTAAAAATCGTTATACTTTTAGGAAAGATTCTTGAAAGCTTTTAATCGAAAGAGTTTGTTTATTTATGTACTTTGTGTGTGTGAAAATATTGTTGAGTACTTTTCCCCTTTCCCTGTTGCTATTTTTAAAATCAAATGTGCATGTGCGATTGTTTTAATCTTTGCCTTTAAGTTGTTGGCATTTTTTGTAAGAAAGTTAAGTTTATAAACTTTCACATACAATGTGTTTTTAAAAACAACTACGAGCACAACGACAAATATAAATTTAATATAAATATAAATACAACAACATATTTTACGGATTAACAAACACACAGCAGGTGCTTTAATTTTATTGGCTTCTTTTTTTCTTGTTCAAGTATTTTCCGTATTTTCTTTTTCTTTTATTTATTTATTTATTATAAACCTTTTTTTTAATTAAAGTTTATATTTGTTGGCAATTTATTTTAGGATATGCCTGTCTGAACTGTAGCGTAAACAAGTACAAGTTTTGTTCAAAATTTTATTACATTTTTTTTTCGTTTTTTTTTCAATATTTTTAATTAACTTTATAAATGTAGCAACCAAGTAATTTCATATTAAATTTTTGCTGTTACTTACTTCCAGCTGCTTTAATCAATCAGCATAAGTGTCTTAAAGAGCCACTTGTTATTAAACTCAAATCATTTATTAAAGTATAAATTCATATGCATAAATATCATAGCTGACAGCTAATGTTGCATAAAAAATATGTCGCGTATGCGTGATATTTAATTAAGTTTTCAAAACTTATACGCCATGAAGCACTTTCAAGAATATAATTTTTATGTTCACACCTTGTGAACTTCACAACAAAGAATGTGAAGTTGTGTAAACTTGTTGTTGTTTTTTTGATGCAGAAATTATAAAATTGTTTTAGTGATATTTTTGACATTTATTTGTTATATATTTTGCAATAATATCCTCAAATTCAATATATTTTTAATGCGGATTTTATTGCAGATTATTGTTATTTTTAATAAATGTTTCTAACTTTTATCTAAAAGCAGAATAAATAAACATATACGCATACAATCACTATAAACATCGTAAATACTAAAAAAAAAATATAACTCGCAAAAGTGAAGTTCTTGGCCATAAATCTCGACTGTCACTTTAAAATACGATACTAAAACCAATTCAATCTTATGAAATTCAATTGCGGGATTACTGTCTCTATTTTGAGCTTTTAAGGTGACGAAATGAAACTGTCAAAAGGTTTCTTGAATACTAAGAAACTAAATTCAAAATGATGACAGGAACAATGACAGTTTTTTTTTGGGTTTTTGTCTAGCTCTGTCTGCAGGTATAAAAGTATAATTTTTAATTTCATATGTGAATATTTATGATTAGTTTAATAATATTGAAAATTAAGTTAATTAAATCATCAATAAAATTGATCGTAATATTAGATCAAATTAACGAAAATAAATATATTCCAAAAAATATTTCTTCTTTTAAATATTTTAATTTAAAGTTACATTAGGCCAAACAAATAATCTATAAATATATAATAATTATAAAATAATATACTTAAATCTACAAATTATTTCAAAATAAAAATCACATTACATGTTTTTATTCTACTTAAGAAAATTCATTCGCTCGGAAATATATTGCGGCTAGCGAATAAACAAAAGTAATAATTTTTAACCAATTAAAAATTCATTTTCAAGCCTGATAAGATGAGGTAACTATACTAAATAGTCATTTAAAGTGGAATTAATGTGAGGCAGTGCTGGCAAATTAACGAATTTGCTTTGTGAAAATTAATTTTAACCACAAACAAGGGAATAAAATACGTTTTCATAATATTAAAAAATTTTCCCCTTTCTTAAAAACTATAACAAAAAGTTGATGGAGTTTGAACAATTAAAATTTATTTTTGGTTTAAGTTCATTCTTTAGTTTCTAAAATTTTTTTTAGGAAGAAAAATTAATTAACAAATGTATGCGGACGTTTTTCAAAGAAAACAAGAAAAATTAGATACCAGCCAATTTAATACTGCATTTTCTGAATCGCTATATCCTTCATCAGCATTATTTGCCTCTGTCTACCTAAGGTCTTCTACATTGTAAACATCATCTCCACAATCAAACAAGACATGCACATAACACCGGCAGAACAAGGGTATTAATTTTTCCATGGCGAAAACGTACCGATGTTGATGTTCTGTCTAAGCATATTTTCGTTATTAAAAGAGTGTTCGCTTTGTTAATCAATATAAGGAGTTAATTCGAAAATGAAAAAAATGAGAAAATCATATTTAATGTCGAACATCATTGCTCAGACCAACGATGGCTGCACATGAACGAAATTGAGAATCTACATTTGCCGAGTTCACTCGCTACATGATGTTTATGATGTTACAACCAATTAAGTTAGCTTCATTGTTATATTTACTATTTATTTATATTTATTTATGCACAAAATGTATAAAACACTGCGTAACATTATCAGTATCAGCCTTAAGGTTTATTCTTTTTGTTGTTGGAACTTTATTTATTTGTAACATCTCTAATATGTACCGACGTTTATATTCTATAATCTTTATTTACAACTGATACATCTTCAAAATAAGGATAACGATTTAGACTGACACAATTGGAAAAAAATTTAGTTTTTGTGGATTATTAACGTCTCTATATCTTTGATCAGATTTATGTCCAGCTATTCTAGTTTTAAGTTTGTTCTTTGTTGCACCTACATATACTTTATTACAATCTTCACTACCATTACCATTACAAGGTATTTTGTATTTTATCTTTTGTTTTACTAAATAATCTGTTTAGAGTATTGAATGTTTTGTAAGCCATTTTATATTTTTCAGAATTATAAATTTTTTATTTTTCTATCCTTTCTGCTATTTCCGGTACGTAAATTAAAGACACGTAAATTTTTATTCTTTTGTTATGTTTAAAATAAAAATTAATACATCTTCCGGAAGCTGTCGGCCTTTGATACCAATCCATATTAAGTTTATTACCTCTCCTTAATACTAACGTATCTAAATAGGGGAGTTTAAAATCACGTTCTATTTCTTTTGTGACTTTATGCAACTATTATATTTATTAAATGTTCCTAACATATTTTCAATTCCAGGTTCCGAAATAAAACAAAACAAATCACCAACATATTAAGTCGATTTTCTTGGCTTAACACTAGGTTCTTCAATGTACATGTCTAATAATTTCTCCTTAACAATGTCTGCCACAATTGGAGAGGCTAGAAATCCCATTGGAAGTCCCTTTTGTTGCAAATATTTGTTATCATTGAAAATGTTTATTATCTCCTATACAAAATTTTAAATTTTAATTTTATCCCTGAATCACGTCCCATTTTTCTTTCATTATATTTACTGATAAGTCATAAATATTCTACATAAAATGAAATAGCTAGAACTGAATTAACTTTAATAATTGATAATCAATAAAATCAGTTAAAATTAACTAATAGAGCACGTCGAGAGAGCTGAAAAATATTTAAGAAGAAATAGAGACATACTTATTTTGAAAGCACATAAAGGTAACACTACAGTAGCTATAAGTAAACTGATGCATTAAAAACTAGAAAAGAAAATTAATTATAAAAGTCAAAAACATTTATAATAAAAATATTGCTAATATACCGAAAAATTACATTGCTATCAGGATAACCTTGATGTCATTTTATTTTTTAATTTCATTTATTTTTATAGCTTTTGTTGCAGTATATCTTCTGTACAAATTTTAAGCGTCTGCTTATAAGGGTTTAAAAGATAAGACCTTATTTGTCATTTGCACGGCCTTTAGGAAACACCCTCTAATTTCTAAATTTATTGTTTAGAGTTTATTTTTACAGCAGACATATTTATACACAATCTGTGTGAATTCTAAATGTCTGTGGTTGAAAAGCTAATATTGCGACACCCTTTAATTTAGAGTTTATTTATTCCATTTATTGCTATAGCGCACCTAATTTTACTGACACTGTGGGTTTATAAAATAACAATAATTTTATGAATATAACGTCACTTTAGACACACCCGTTAATTTTAAATACTAGTTGTAGCGGCTATAGTAATATATCTTCTGTGCAAATTTTAAAAGTCTACCTTTTACGATTCCAGAGATAGAGGGCTGTGACAGACAGACAGGCATTGTGACGAAAGCAATAATGTTACGTTTTTATATTTTGTGTACAAAACCCTAAAAACATTATTGGCCCATATTTATAGTTAAAATAAAGTCTACTTTTAGAAAACTAAAGTCGGTTTTACTTTAGAGTCGATTCTAACTCATTCATAGACAATTTAAAATATACTTTTGGCGTTAAAGTCAACTCTAAATTTAAAAATAGCTAAAGCTGTTTTTAACTCATTTTTCCATAATTATTTTATTTGGTTTAAGAACACAATACTCTTTATCTGATTTTTAAACCAAAGTGAAGAAAATAACAACAGGGTTACCTTTTTCTAATGTTTGATTAGAAATTGTATGAAAACATTTATCAAACTAGAGTTGACACCCAGGTAAAGTCGATTCGACTTAAAGTATGCTTTATTTTCGACTATGAAAGCAAAAAAGATAATAAGAGCTTTTTAGTTTATAGTATACTTTAGCAAGAGTCGACTTCAGTATATGACTATGAATATGGGCCATTTATTTTATAATTTATATTTTTTATAATTTATTAACATTTGCTATCTGTGTCAATGTTCTGCCTCTACGTAAAGCCGCTTTACTATTTATTTATTTTATTCTTCAAGCGGAAGTTGCAACGAGCTGTAAAGGCTGCTTTTTAAAGAGGTGTGTGCGCACTTCAGATGATAAGTACTCCATCCATTATTACAAAATACAATCTAACAGTTTACTTTCCGAACTATTGAAAATATATTTAAAAAAATTTATATTGTTCTCCTAAAATGTTTGACTGCATTTTAATCTTGCAAATTTGCTCAAGTGTAGCAAATTTCCGTTTGTTTTTTATTCTCTCGCAAATTTTAGCTTTTATATATGATAAACGATTAGGTTTTGCGGATGATACAAGTGAAGTGCTTTTGACACAATGAGAATCCAAATTATTTTGCGAAAACCAATTATAAGTATTTTTTACTGTAAAACAGGACTGTTTTTAATCAGCTCTATTTTTTTTAAACGATCGTTATTTGTTATTATTATATTGAAATATTTAATCAATATAGAAAATGAAAGTTTAAATAAAAGCAGCTATTTAATGGTCACTGTGTTTTTGTTTAAAAGATTTTAGAGTCTTTATTGCCTTTTTGCTTTGTAGATTCAATGTAGTTCTCATTTAATCAGTCTGCCTTTTTATATAAGACTATAGAATTCGGTTAAAGTCCACTGATAACCTTTATTGTAGTAGCAAAATGGCCATATGGATATGCTTTCCCTGAAGTAACACATTTCATTTTTTAAGTTTTTTTAATAATAAATATTTGATTTAATTGTAAAAGGTAGATTAACTTAAAATATTTAATATTTGAATTTTTGTGTAGCGTTTTAAGACCATGATTTTAACTGCATCTAACATTGTTGAAAAATTACTATAGCGTCCACATGTGCATAGCACGATGTCAAACTTAATTGAGTTTAATATTGTAATTAAATACTAATTATGTCACATCCACACAAAAAAAAAAATGCAGAAAAATACAATTAATTTTAATCCTATAAGGATACATATTCGTGTAAAAAAAAACGCAAATTTGTAATTTTAATTACACTGAAAACAAATAACGTAACATCTCCTACATCTCTATCGGCTTATTATTTTTATTCAAAAGCAACTATTAATTTTTAATTAAAAATGATGTTAAATATTTGCTTTGCAATCTATGCAATATCCGTTAAAAACTAGTTATTTGCAAATTAAAAGACAAGATAAAAAAACAACAAACATAATTTGTCACTTAAAACATAGAGAACTAAATTACCAATTGCAACACATCCCTTCATATGAACAGTAGCAAAAAAGCAGAATTTGAAATTGAGAAAGATTTAAGCCCAGTTGTTTTTTAAATATGTTATCGCTGAGAATGAACTGAAAAAAATTATCAAACTTAATTCTCAAATTAAAGATTAATTTTCAAACTCGTTTTTCAATTGGTTAATAACAGTTAAGCTATTTACTATTTAAGCACCTTTTATATTTTTTTATAAATTTATTAGTTAAACTGTTTATTATCTTAAAATAAAAAAAACAAAAATATTATTTAGAAATGACTGCGGACATTTTCAAAGTAAAAGGAAAAAATTAGACACTAGTAGGATCGCTAAAACTAAATTGTAAAAAGTACAATGTAAAAGTTACCACAGGACTTTCTGTTTCACAAGAAACCACAATAATCCGGTTTTTTTAGAAAAAAGTATTTCTATCTTTTTTTATTATTTTTTCTATTCATTACTACCGTCCGTGACATTTAGATCCCAAACTAGCATTTTCATATTTAAAATTATATTGGACTAATTATTTTAGCAGAATTTTTTTCATTTTATTTAATGTAATTTACATTTTAGCACACGGAAATTTTTATTATTTTTATCAAAATTATTAACCTTTTTTACAAAGCTATACTTCTGCTTAATCTTCTGCGAAAAATTATATTTTTATTTAATTCTTTGTGTGTTTTCATAGTCATAATCTACAATATTACATTGTAACAAAATAATTTCGGCTTTTAAACATTCGATCTAATTATTTCTGGCAGCCTCGCAGTATTTAGGGACATCGAATTCACAATATTCAACGAGCCTTTTTTGTCTTACGCAACTACTTAGACCAAAATGCTCTATTCTGATCATGCATGCACTCCATCCGATTGAGCCACGACTGCTTTATACCATTATCAAACCGGTTTTTCTTCAGCTGTCCCTTCTTTAATGTTAATTTTTCGAATGTTGAATAAATCATTTTTTATTCATTTAAAAAAAAAAAATCCTAAAAAAAAGCGGAATCTCATTTTCTCCTCGAATTTTATAAAACCAAAAAGTTTTTTTTAATAATTTGTGTTTCAACTATTTAAACTAATCAAAGACCGATTTTTTAACAATGTCGAATAATCTATTACCCTAATCTTAACGAGTTTAACTGTTTTTCTAAATGTAAAGGTTTTCTCAACAACTCATCTGTTTTGTGGCACTTAAACTCATGATCTACTGTTTACCAAATTAACCAGCAGACACCTCTACCAATTAGTAGATTGCAACATGGCTGCTCAACAATTATTAGTTAACTCCTCCTTTTATTCTGTTTATCATACACAGAAACGCCACACTTTTGAGTGGTGAAAAATAACGACTTACTTAGACATAATTTAATACTTTCCTTTAACGGACAATAATATTAGATTTTCGCTTTTTATTTTTAAAACAAATTTGTTAAATGTGATTTTCAATGATTTATTTTTATGAACTTTTAATATTGTAAGTCCATTTATTGGTCTGACAAAATCCTACCTTTAACTAACGGTAACTTAAAATAATGGCCACAAAATTTGAATTAGTCTTTTTGTCTTTTTACTTGGGGCTATTTTGCACAGTTAAAAGAGACCCAAAATATTTTGCATATTTTTGAGACATACACTGAGCAATTTTGCAAGAAAACATAATGTTTTTGTCCACAGTTGTCAAACTGCCAGTTTAAAATGATCAGTGTCAATTAATAAGAAGAGAAAACATCTATTCTTCTGTAGTTAAAGTGAAAAACTTCTTACAAAAAAATATATTACAGTCATCTTATATAACTTTAGGTTAAATACAGTTTATCATGTTTTTTTTTTTTTTAATACAATGAAAACTATAATGAAGAACCTCAGCTCGCTCAGAATGTAAAAAGCAAGATGACCATAATATCTTCATGTGAGAAATTTCTTACTTAAGTACGGAAACAAGTCATAGAAAAAGCTTTGTTTTATATCATATTATGTGAAATTTTATTTCTTTTACTTTTTTGTTTTAAAAATCATTTCTTATAGTTTGCGAAAACCCAAAAAAAAATTTAATGTCAAGGTTTTCCGATATTTCAGGATCTCAAAAAATCGCAGGGTTTTAAAAAATCATTATTGATTCATTCCAGAAATAAGTAAAGTTGCTAAACAACTTCCGCAGATTTAAAAAGCAAACTCATCTTAAATTAAAAATTTTCAAAATTGTTAAGTTTGGTGTCTTTCTTTTAAAAAATTTAACTTAGATTTGATTCCAGATTTTTTAAATTTTTTTTTTTTTTTTTTTTGATATTTTTCAGCTAACCAACGTAATAAAAATGTACAAAAATTTTATAGCAGTAGAACACCTTACAAACTCTGTTTCGTGAACTATCCTACTTTCAAAATATTAAACAGTAAAGTAGTTCTCAATTAACTTGTTATTTAAAGTAACATTTATCTAAAGAAGCAAGTCGGTTTGCGCTGTCAAGTTTATATTTATTTTTACCACTTGGTTTTTATGATTTTTTAAATACAGCATTGTATTTGCGAATGTGTATGCGTATTCAGGTGGTCAAATAAAATTTTAACGTTAAAAAGAATTTTCATTTAGAATACCATTTAAAATTTTCAAATGCAATCTAGTTGCCTACAACAGTTAACAGTGGGGCAGAATCAAAATATCTTAAAAATAACTCAACCAAGGGCTACGCCGATTGATGGAAAACTAGCGTTAGAAGCAACTGAGCTTAAGTTATGAAGCTGGATTTCATTAAGATTCTAGTGGTGGCGTTATGTGGTCTCAAAATTGCGTACCTCTTTTTCTAATGCTTGGCATTTTTTTTAAATTTTTGTCTGCTTATATAAAATTATGCATGGCCTAAAGCGTCTAGTTAATACTTACAAGCTGGTGCTTTTATCTGCAAATTGTGTTTTAAAATGATTGAGTTATAAGCATTTTAAAATAAAAATTTTTGATTTCTTAATACCCTGCGTATAATTTTTAGCAAATTCTTTTTTTTTTAATTTTTTGTCGTATTTATCGAGCAAAATGCAAAATATTTTGTACAAGTTTAAAGATTATATAGTTTCTTACTAAAAAAAAACGTAAAAAACGCATTTGTGTTTTTAGCCTAAGAATCAAAATTTTAGCAATAACTAAGCTATTTCAAAGGTTGATTGGGTGGCGCCATTTGGTTTTAAAGTTTTTTTTTTAATTTTATCATCGTTAGTTTAAATGCTTCACAACTATGCTCACATTAATCGGTCTAGCCTTAACAAGTGGCTGAGTTTTATTTGTATTCTGTCCCACTGTGCAGTGGTTAGTTGAAATACATTTGTTGCTTCGCGTTTGTGTTAAAAGCAAAATTTTCCTGATAACGTTGCTTTCCTCAAATGATAAATGACTTTTGTTTAGTAGCAAGTTGGTTTTGTGTTGTTCGCTTAACAAGACTGTTGTTTTCTGATGATGATAACAGGTTAAATACACTTGCAAATATTATTTATTATTGGATTTTTATCATTTCGTAGTACGTGTTGGTTGTTCTTCTTTTAATTTTTTTTTTTTACATTTACGTTTTTTTAAAGTAGAAGTTTATGATAACAGTCCATTTCTATGTGTATAATTTTGTAATTTAATTTAACATTGTTTTTGTAGTGGCAATAATAATACAACATTTAATAAAGAAAATATGACTGTGACAAATGAACTTATAGTCAGATATTGCACCGAAAATAATAAGGTTAAAATTTTATCCTTTGGGTATGGATCCTAAAAACAAACCTCTTCCTTTTTTATATTATGTTTTTGCTTTTCAAATGAAAAAGTATTTTAGTTATCAATATAAACGCACCAAGTTTTATTTATCATTTTTTTTTTGTGCCTTCGGCTTCGATCTTCTGTTAGACAAGCATACGCATAATCCAACGTGTGACTCGATCTAACGATCTCTGTTTTCTACCTACGACTGCTGACACAATGTTTTGTTGTTACCTCTTCTCTAAAGCTTTGGAGAGCTTTTTGTTTTGCCAACCAGGTGCATTAATTTAACTTCATCTGCATCAGCGCTAAGAAGCAACAGGATAGCAGGATTTTTAGCGTCACCATATTTTCTTCTATACGCCCGACTGTCTAACAATTTTTTTACATTACTACTTTACTTCTTGACTCACTAACAAAACTTGATTTCATTTATTTGTATTTTAAGTCTGTTTCATTATGTCTACTCAAATTCAATTTTTTCTCTATATTTATGAGACTTTTGGGATTTTAACACAGTTCACTTTACCGTGTAAAGAGTGTTTTAAAAGAACTTTAAAATAGAATGAAACAAATATGAATTTATAAAATTAACATTGAATTAACTTTATTCGAAAGATAAACTTTTGGCATTATAATTTAAATACGACTTCAGGCATTTGACTGCAACGGCTTATTCGGACTAAATCTAGTTTGGAGGTTCAACTTTCGATAACTTTTATCCAAAAATTGTGGCCGGAAATCGGAAATAACGCGACGAATGTTTTTCTTCAAATGGTCAATCGTTTTGGGATTGTCGGAGACTACTGACTGTCAAATCCCCACAGAAAATAGTATAGAGTGGCGTTCAGTCACACCATCTTGGGAGTTAATTTACGGGTCCGAAACGTGAAACCATGTGGTTACCTTACGTTTCCTTAAATAAATTAACTGTGGCACGAGTTGTGTGACATATTGTGCCATTTTTTCTAAACCACAGCATTGCAGTGCAGCATTGTTGTTCAATTAATGAACGAAAAAGAAAGTAATCATTAGAAGATACCATTGATTGCAACATTCTGTCCAGCATATTTTTAAAGAAGTTTGGACGAATGATTCTACCAGTCCATAAAGCACTCCAAGCAGATATTTTTTCTGGATGCAACAGTGTGCGGTAGCTTAACAAAATTCGCTCTTAAAAGTTAGGATCAACAGTAACCTCGTTTTGGGCCCACTCACCGAATCTACGCCTTGCCAGGGAAACGCATGGCTTTAATCGTCGTGCAACTACTTGGATTCTGTAAGCACGCAAGCCAAGTTCTATCTGCAAAATCTTCTTTTAAGTGTATGGAAACATGTCCGATATCTGTTCATGATGGAGGATCGACTGATTCGGTTCTTTCTCTATGCAAGGCTCTACAGCGGCAATCACATCTTATGTACGCACTGTATGACATCACAGTAATTACATACGTGTTTTCATTTAGAACAAATGTGGTGCACAAACGTTTCATATTTAATCGAATTAATTGATTTAATGGACGATTATGTTGACCGTAAAATGAACGTAGTGTGCGATACCATGATTTTTAAAATAAATTTGCACAATTTGGAAGCGTTGTCCAGGCGTCAGTCTATTTAAGCTGGAAAAACTGCCAGTTAAAGAAATGTTGCCAATTTAAAGTTCTATGCGTCTAGAAAAAGTACGGCAACTTATTATTATTTAGCTGTGTTTTTTTCTTAGCTGAAACAGATTCTAATATATTTTTTAATATTTAAGAATTTCAAAACAATATTTTATCCGTTTTACTTCCTTTAGGTCTTTTACAATATAAAATGTTACTTTTTGCTCTTTAGAACATAAATTTTAATACAAAATTCATTTAAAATTAGTAGATATGAAACTAATAATAGGTCTGTTTCTTTACTCTACTTTGGGATCCCGTGGGATCCCAATTTGCACGAAAAGCGTTCCCGTACTTAAATATTGGGTAAATGAGAGCGGTTTTGAGAGAATAAAGTTCTTCTTCTTTTTGCACGAAACAGCCCAAACTTTTTCTTCGTGCAAGTTATTTTTATTTGTGAAAAAGCTGTAAAACATAAACAAAATAAAAACAAATAAAAAAGACACTAGCAATATTTAAAACTGGGTAAAATAGTAATACTAATATTAAATACAATTCATAATGGCAAATGAAGACGAGTTAAAAAACATTGTTGCAGATTTGGTAGAAAGAGTTCAAGTGATTCTAGTAATTGTGACGACATCTACTTAGAAAAATAAGTTTTGTAGTTTCTTTTTGAAATTTTTAAATGCCAAAAGACGAATAGCATTCCAAATTATTTGAATGAAATAGTTATATGAAAGTTATATTTAAATTTATTTGCAAAATTTGCAAAAAGCCCCACATATGCTTCTTTGCGAGCTGACAAACGTAACAAATTTGTAAGAACTGTTCCTATTTGTTTTTTTTTTTTTAATTTATTTTTAAATTGATTTTTTTATTGAAACAGTAAAAATACTATGACGTTTTAATTTGTGTTTAAAATTTAAATTTTGTGTTCCCGTATTTTTATACAATTTTGTCTCTTTATGAGAGAAAATTTAACTTGCTCTCATTTTCACGAACTTTACCCAAAAAGTAAAGAAACAGACCTAATTTTTTTATAAATATGACAATGAATTTATTTTTAAAAAGAAAAAAAATTAATTAAAGCCGTTATTTGAAGAACATTCGAAAGACATTTCCACGAAGCTTAATTTTATACTTAGATTAAAATTAAAAAAGTTTTGTTTATGTGTTCGTTTACTCGAATTTTCATTCGAACATTTTCTTTTTTAGTGGAATAAAATGTGACACCAATAAATTAATTTGATAGTTGTCGCATTGTTTTATAACAAAAAGAAATGAAAATTTGAAGTATTTGACAGTTTTCATTTTGTATATTCACTTGATTTCATACGTGTGCATACGAAGGCAAACTTAAAAGTTCTTGTAATTGAAATGAAATAAATATTTTTGCTGGGATTTACTTAAAATTATTATCAGTAATTTTTTGTTAGGAAAATTTAATGAATTTTCTTAACCGCTATTTCTTTCTGCATCGTTTTTTTATATTTTTATAAAAAAGTGAACACTTCAATATTATGATTTTAAATCATTGAATAGTATGAAAAATAAACAAATTGCATTCTTGGCAAAAGCAAAAATTGCAAAACGAGGCCTAACCGCAAAAATATCGTAAAATGTTTAATTTAAAATAATAATAGTTACTGAAATACAACCTTTTTCATTTTCACGTAAATTTCTTGAGCGCTGTCCATCTCTACGACGATCTTCTTATATGTTCTTTATTCGTTATAAAATCTACGCCTGCTTAGACATGTAAACTGAAATTTGTTTTCACTGACTTTGAAAATGTTAAATTTAAATTAAATTTGATTTTTTTAATTATTTTTATTTTCTTATTTAAGTAGAATACACAGTATATTGGATGGAGTGATTAAAAATAAAAACTTTTGAATTTAAATTACTGGAAAATTTATTAATAGAGAATATTAGCGGGAGAATTAGTCTATAACTGGCATGAGGTCATATAAAGATGCAAATAAATTTTCATTAAAATTTTTTGTGGATTTCGTATTTATCGCGGTGACACTTTATTCTCATCTGTTTTAATTTTTATGAAAAAATTTTAAACAAATTAAAAAAACTGGGAAAAACCCTTTTGCTTTAAAATTTGCTTTTGAGGATTTAATACTTTAACCGATGCTGCTCGATGTGATTATGAATAAGAAAATTTATAAAATTTCTATTTTTAGGCTTTCGCCCTTTAAGGATGAGAGTTTTACTCTATTATTCTGTCCGTCTCTTGCAAATCTCCGTTAATTAAACTCAAATGAAGTTTAAAATTTAAAGTCGTCACCGTCGAGACATTTTTTTTATGTGCGCTTAGAGTGCATGTAAAATAAAACATAAAATTGAAAATAAATAAAAGGGATTTGCAACAGAAGGCCTGATCTTGGCAGTCACCTAAAAATTACAACAACATAAAACAAAATAAATATATTTAATTTAAAAATTAAATCATGATGGTCCTTCCGATGGTATAGATGTTTTAATTTAAAATTAAATTTTAGTGACCCTGTTTTTATTTTACTCCAACCAGATTTCATTTTTAATTCAAAGCTTAACCGCTAAGAAATAAGCAAAATTTATCTCAAAGATTTGTAGAGTCGTTGTCTTTTGTGTGTTTTAATGAACCAAGACTTGTAGTGAGATTATAAATTAAAATATACACAATTAAAAGACGTGTCGCTTTCACTTCCAATGCGTTCGTGTACTTGTACGTCTTTTTTCACCTTTTTAATTCTTTATATATTTCATAGGTACAAAATAAGCCAAATGATCTCGACGCCTTAATTTGAGCTCTAGTAAAGTTGATATTCCATAAGCTAAGTTTTAGCTGGTTCATTAATTTTATTTTATTTTATATTTGTTATTTAATTTTTATTATTGCTTTCGCCTTTTTGGAAGGTTAGTCACAAAAGCAAATTTTTTAACTACGCCTTGAAAATTCCATATTCTTACTTATTCGTTTTATTGGATTATTATTTTTTTTTTTTTGCTAAAAATCGTCGAGAAGGCGAACATCGATCTGAAAGTCTGGCATCGTTGTTAGGATTTATTTTTGTTATGATCTAACTTTTTATACTTTTTGCATAATTAGGTGTGTATAGTAACTTTATAAGAATAAACTAGTAATGAGAGAGTAAAATAGAAACTTCCAAAATTATTTTCTTGAATGTAAAAAATTAAATGAACGCTTTACTGGCAAAAATTAGCACAGAAAATTGTTGTGACTTTGATATGACCATTAGATAGTACCTCTTTAAAAATAAATATACCAAAGTGAACAGACAGAAAAATTAAAAATACTCTAAGAAACCAAATAGCAAAAACCTATTCATAAAATGCTTTACATTTTTTACTATTATGTAATTTTCAAAAGCGTTTACGATGTTTAAGCGCATCATAATTATAATTCTTTTTTTCTTGCATTTAGTTCTAAAAAATATTCTTATTATAATTAAAATGTAAAACTCTTTACGTTATAACTAATCTTACTTCATACATGTGTTTAACTTATTTATAGTTGTTTACAATTCCTACAATAGATTAATAATAAAATAAAACTAGTTTTATCTCTCATCTTTGAAAATACTCTTAAACCATCTGTCTGTAGCAGTCATGCATGTGTAACTTAAGTTTTCACAAGACTTTTACATGCAGTGTGCCAAAGGCATAAATATATGTATGTTATATTTATGACTTTAGTTGTTATATCTTGGAATCTTAAAAAGCCCATAAAGTCTGTTCACACTTTTCTACTGAGTATAAAGATTTGTCAATTAACTAAGAACTTTGTGAAAGTTTAACAATATGAAAGCAATTGGTATGTTAATATTAAATAGTACAGAAAGAAATTTCACACTAAATAATAAAAACTTATTTTTATAAAATGCTCGAAACACTTTGAATTTTAATTTTATCAGGTTGTTTTTTTCTACTCATAATTTTCATCTTACTTGAATTGTGGTAGTGTGGAAAAAAATGTAAAGTTGCGTTAATTTTTTTGTCAATCACGATTTCTTTCTCTAAAATCTATTGTAGGTTATGACTTTTATTAAAGTATGAAACGGGCTTTACTGAAATTAATTTTTTTTTTTTTAAACAAGATACCTAAAATTAATCGTTTGTGTAATTTTATCCATAAAATATAATTGTGACTTAATTTTTTTATCTCAAAAGTTAGGTAATTAATTGAGTAATTTTCTTTTACAACAGTCTATATCAGAATTTGTTGCAAACAACTGAAAAATCAGTTTTTTATGAAATTTAGATTTTCGTCGGTTCATGTTTTTTTTTTTTTTTTGTTTTGTTTTTTTTTTTTTTATAAAACTTTTACACAATTTTCATTTAATGATTTCATTTTAATTATTACTAACAACAGAATTTTTTAAAGTAAGATCTAAAAAAGAAGTATTTTAACAGCTTTTAGAAGTTACATGGCCGCCTTAAGAATCCACTCTTAAGCCAACACAAATAACTAGGAATTACTAAGAACATTGCACAAGTTACAAACGGAATAAAGAGTATAAAAAGGAAAGGGTAACACTTTTGGCAAAAGTTAATATTAGCAAAATCATTAAACTTAAAACCTTAAACATTTTAACCAACTTATTAACCGTCCCTCGTATATAACGATAAATGATAGATAAAAGTTCAAATAAAATTCATTATAGTTTACACATGCACACATTAAAATATTCATCACATACATATGTATCTACGTACGTATAAATGTATAAATCACATAATGTGGATTCTCTTGAATCAGTAGAAAATAAAAATGTTGTTTTATTTTTGTCATCATTATTATTTTCTGCGGATATTAAAACGAATAAATAAGTGAAGAAATCACATATTTCAAAAACATTATTCACTTTTCGATCTGTCACGCTGTCTTTAATATTAGATTTGAATCTTTGTATCGATAAAAACAAAAATCTTTTCCCCTTTTTTAGTTAAAATCCCATAACGATTCCAAAATGTCACTGATGTATGCCATACAGCTTAAAGTTAACGAGAAATGCTTTTATAATGAAAGTGAAATCTATTTTATTAAGAGCTTTTATTTTGTTGTGGAACCTGTGTTGTGCTGTTAAATGAATCTGTGCAAGAAACTTCTCCGAAAAGCAAAATAAATGTCTTCTTAAACAATAAATTAGAAAATAGTGTCACTTAGAAATTAAATGACGTTTGAAAGAAAAAGAAACACTTTAAATTAATTTTAAAAATTACAATTGAATGATAGGAATGATTTTATTGAGATGAAAATACATATAAAATATAAAAAAAATAAAATATTTTTGGTAATAATTTAATGAACTTTTATATTTAGTATCGACTAAAAATAATGATAAGAAAAGTTCTTCCTAGAAAACGATGTAAATATTTATGTTACCTTCAGAAGTAAAAAGTATATAAAGGCTTTCGTTTACTTGCTCTTGTCAAAATAAGTACGTTTTTCGTAAGGGACGCTCTATGAGTGACTTACTGGCCTTGCTTTCGGAAAAATTGTGTAAATTCATTCACGGTTTCGGCGACAGCAGTTGCTGGGTGCAGATATTTTCAAGCCGTTTGCTGCACTCATATCAAATCTTATTGCTTTTGGTGTCGGTGTCGGTGTCGGTGATGGCTTCTCTCGATTTATATCAAACTTTCCATCCGAAATCATGATCTTATGGCAATTTTCGAATGAGGTTTTGCGAACAAAATTTAAATTAACGCTCGAAGTATCCAGTGCTGTACGCTTTCGCGCAGGCGTACGGCGAAATATGCTACATCATCTGTAATTATGGTTTACAAGGGTATTAAAGTGTTAGAAGTTCTAGTTATTCTTGGAATGAAAATTCAATGCGGTGTTCGGTGGAAGAAGCATATTTTGAAGTCGCAAAAGAAGCCTCCAAGTGCCTTGGATTTCTGAAACGAAGCTAGAGATACTTCACTCTATTTGATCTTCTCGCTATCTATGTTACCCTTTTCAGACTGAAAAAAAACAACTTTCATGTGTGAGTCGGTGCTTTGTACACTATTTTGGAGTTACTCATTGGTTACAGAAGGATATTTCGCTCTTTTGACGCAATGTGGGATGTATTTCACTATTTTATTATTACTACAACGTAATGTGCTTAGATTAAATCAGGGAACTTGTTTCTAAAAGCCTTTATTGCGTATGCACAACATGTTTTTCATCAAGACCGCATACATTTAAAGTCGATTGGTCAGTGAATCGCATTACAGAGCAAATTCGTGGTTAAGCCGAACAATTCGTTCATGGAATAAACTCAATGTGGAGGTCCTTCTTGTCATTTAAGTGTGCAAGGATTCAAATCGAATGTCCACTCCCTCAGTCTTACTTCCCATAACTTAATTTCCTAACTCTGCCATCGTGCATTGCCTTAAAAAAATGATTGCAGTGTAGCCACAGTAACTAAGTAAATTTTTTACACGGTTGAACTTGTTGACTGCTTTCATATCCTTACCTATAAAAAAAACTTTTGTGTCGAAGCTATTTCAGCCACTATTATGAAGTTGCCACCTATTTTAACTTAAAATAAATAAAGAAATTCACAGAACCGCAAATGTCGTATGACATGAAGGCTCTTTGTATAAAGTAAAATAAGGGCCCAAGCTTCTGCCTGCAAGGTAAAAGCATACATAGGGGAATCCATTTATCAATGTCCTTCTCTCCGTAATCAGGTTGAAATCAGTTTTGCCACATCCCCAGATTAGCTGCAGAAAATTTCTGACTACTATTCTCTCAGACATACATAGTTTTGAAAAGAAGTGATATTGAAATTTAGCAACATCGTTCCAGGAATGGTGGAAATATGTTCAAGAAAACCGAATGCTTCTATTTTCCCTACATTTTTCAGATTTATTGTTTTTTTTTTTTTTTGTTGGTTTTTGATGTTTTTTCTTTGTTTTCGTAAAAACCGAAATTTTAGAAAAAACGGCTATAAATTACTAGATTTTCACTAAAAATATTAAACTTTGCTAAAAAAAATTGTTTTTTTCAGAAAAGAATTAAAAATTGCATTAAAAATGCAGCATTGCTTTTAGAAAACTATAGACTAGTAAAAAATTAGAATTTTGCTAAACCCACCTAAAAATTTTAAACGATGTAAAAGTTGATTTTTAAAAACCCTACTCTCGCAAAAAAAATATATTTACACTATTGAGTCATTTGCATAATCATTTGTATAATTGTACAATCGAAGCTGAAAACCAAATATCTTACATTATCTGAATATTTCTTGCAGCAAAAGCTCGACTTACTAAGAGCCTTGCTTTTTTTGCTTATATTTTAATAGATTCTTGATTGGTTTTTGAAGGAGAGTACAGAGCAGACCCCAGGGTGACAAATAAATAAATGATTTATTTTGATTATATCAAATACACACCCATTCCGAGAATAAATGCATAATTCTATTGGTTAAGGGATAAAAGATTTGTCACAGTCAAATACGGCACTTTTACACATTAATCTCAGGCTTTAACATTTTTTAGAAAATTAATTTTAATAATTGAAAAAAAAAAATTGTTTTTGAAAAACATAAAATTTTTTAATAATTTTAATAATAATTATTTTAATAATTAATCTTGACTTTTCTTCTTAACTCAGAAAAAAAATATGTAAATAAATAAAAATCAACAAGTTTACATTTAAACCAACAGACAATTAAACAATAAAAATTTATTATTTTATTTAAGTAAAAAAAACTTTATGAAAACTTTATTGCACATGTATGAATATGCGTAATTAATACAATCAACTCTCTGGAGGTTTTATTATCAGGCATAATCATCCATTTTTTACTGCAAGAAACTGGGATAGTAAACGAAAATTTGAAATTATACCAAATAGCTTCTTAAATTGTACTTTTCGTGCTTATATTGTACTAAGAACATTTTTATTGCAAATTTAAATTTTTGTTCATATTGAATAGAAAATAACAATAAATTCATTTAGGCGAATCTTAACAGAGATCAAATGTTTTGAAAATTTTGCTAAGGATTTTTTTCCTTCACCTGTGTTCTATTCGCTTTTCTTAAGTTTTGTTTCTTAACCAGGCATCGCAAACCAGAGAAAGTGCTTTAAGTCAGAATGTATGGGTAATTTTGCACTGCAGAATATGTCTGCGTTTGTACCCCTCGATATTCTTCGAGATCTTTAACTTCAATCGCATAAGGTATTATTTGGTTATTTGCTCGATTAAAAATTATGTTTTTCTACTTAATCCTATGGGAATCGTCAACACATCAGCTACTATTCTAGGCAAATTTAGAGGGTCCTCTCGCTGTCCTAATGAAAATAAAAACTTTACAACTTACCAACCCAAAGAAATGTATAGTCATTATAACCGCAGTCGCTCCAAAAGGCATAAAATAACAATACCCATATAGTGAAGGATAGTAAACGCCAATATCGGAATGTATCTGTTTTTTTTTTTTTAACAGTGCCATTTTTGTTGAGGGTTAGCATGTGTGTGATGTGTCTGTCCCTTTGTAAATAGCTTTATTTAATTTTTTTTTTTTTTTTTTGTTGAATTGTATATTTAAATCCGCGGCGATTTTGGCATTGTTGTTGCATATTGTTTAAACGCAAACACTCGCATAAATTCATATATAAAATATATTTCACTAAAGATTATATTTCAGAAAACCACAAAACGTAGAGATGGGTTTTATTGACCTCAGTTTACAACAATCACAAAAGATTACCTAGAGGGCTTTAGCAAAACTTTACTCTTAAATTATTCACGCATATAAAAACTTTAAAAGGTCAGTTATACGGCTGGGCTAGAAATGATACCTAAAAATATTGCTGAGCTTCCACTAGTCAATATTGATGCAGCCCCTCTAAGATTTGATATTTGCGATTCCTAAATAAAATTATAATCATACAGACCCATAAGCCAGTTACCAAAATTATGGAAGCTATTTTTGAAGATGTTAGTAACTGATATAATCCTAATTCTAAGCGACAAAAGAATGTATTCCAAACTATGAATTCGAATTCAGGAAAAAACATACAATCGATCTAAGCTATCAAAAAATTATATTTCTCAAACCTTAAAATAGAAAGCAGTGAGTAACAGGAGTTTTATTTTATTCCAAACAGAGAAATTCGTATACATATTTTGTTTATAAACTGTTTTCGTTTTTTATGTGCTAACCTTCTCTCATTTTATTTTTATTAATATTGTATCACTATTAATAAATTATTACAGTGAATAAATTATTATATATTTTTTTAATATTTTTTAGGCTAAATAACACAACTGTTTTCATTTGCTTAATTTATTTTAATTTGTTGTCTATCGTACATGTACTTTTTTGCCGTGCGTACACGAACTTAAGTTCATTTTTTCATGTACATTTTTTTCGTACACGTTCTTAAAATCAAGTACACTCAAACTACTTTGTCTTTCATGTAGGTTTTCAGCCGTACACATACATTAAGAATATCTACACTCAAACCTACATGTTCGTGTACGCAAATAAATATTTAAACAAAACACATTTATGGATGTGTTCGGCACATTTCAAAATTTGGAGATAAATATAATTGTTATAAAAAAAAAAATATGTGTGGATTGGTTTAAGTTGTTTGGAAAATGGATTTTCTGACCACTTGATATTACTTCTATAATAACTTTCATTCAGTAGTTAGTTCTGCAGCTACTTCAATTTCGGGGAAAAATTTTTTGCCATCGTGTTTTCAAGTCTAGTTTTCAGTGTATCCACTATTAGACCTAATTCACTTCTTAGTCTTTTCTTCTTAATATACAACATCTTTAAAACAAGTTATTAATCAATGATTAAGCAAACTTCTTTACACAATTATTAAAAAACAAAAGGTTTTTACTCTCTGCTTATGGAAGATGAACAATAACATAGAAAAAGTGGACGTGAGGTTTTTACAGTATTAAAATATAAATCTCTAATTTTATAATGATTTAAACTGTTTTTATTTTTGCTGCCTTAACTCTCAAAAACCTTTTCATATTTTTCTACAAAACCGTATAAAAAATTATGATTTTAATTTCGAACGGAATTTTTTTCATTCAAATTTGAAATAAAAATTTTTCCTAAAATAAGTATAAGTAGCTGTAAAAAAAAGCTTTTCACAGAAAAAAATCTATAAAGAATCTTTATTCGTAAAAAGTCAATGAAAACGTATGCAATTTACACAACTTTCCTGAATTTAGTAGTGTCTTAAAACATCAAATCTAGAGCAAATGTCTTAAAAATTAATTTTTTACATTTTTTAAAATTATTTATTGGCCTAATATCCGGCTACATTGATAAAATATCCTTATGTTCGACGCCTTATTTGTAAGAGTGTGTAATTGAAAGAAGAAAAACTAATTTAGCTTATTTGCCAAAAACTATACTCTAGACTCTTCTATTGAACAACATTATCTGCAAACCAATATGTTGTATGGAATTAAGTTATAGGGAACTCCTTCTGTTTCCAAAAAAAAATTCAAAAAAATTCAAAGGCGCTAAACCAAAATTCTTTGAATGATCACTGCTGCCCTCTGATATGTAAAAAATTCAAACCCCCATTGAAACACATCCCAATACCCAAGCGCTCGTCATTAAAACGATTGTGGGACCATTATAACTGGAATATAATTTAAATATTTTAAATTTTAATTGGACTAAAACGGAGATATTTTTATATCTCGGTGGCAAATTTTATTTGTAGCTTATCGTTTTTTTTTTCTTTTTAATTCTTATTTTAGGTTTCTTTCTTTAAAACTTTAGTTAGATTTTTACTCACGGCTTTTTTATTATTTACTAAACAAGAACTTTAACAAATTCATGTAGATATTCAACGAGAGCACGGCGTTGTGCTTAGCAGCATTTACTTTATACACACACACCACACTTTTAAGTGGTAAAAAAAACAATGTATTTAGCTCTACTTATCCAAGACAGAGTCAAACATTTTTAGCTGAAAACAACATTAGCTTTCAAACCTCTTTTTTTGTTACAATATTTTCCTCATAGGGAACTCGACAATCGAACAATCGACCTATAAATCCATACTTCATACTTCTGATGAAAAACTAAATAAACAATATAAACAAAAGAAATTTTGTTAATTGGACCAAATGCGTCATTTTTACAGCAGTAACTTTTTTAGGATCCAATTTTTTAAACGAAATAAAAATCAATTGCAACAACCTTTCCAGCTTTAATACAAATACAAAACGTTTGCCGTCACAAAACCACGTACATCCCACCTAGCATTTTGAATCGTAATAGACTCTTCCACGATCAAAGCAGTCGATGAAATTAATCGCATGCGATGTCATATTCCAATCGCGCAAGTTCAGTTTAATAGGAGAAACTGCGTCATGAAGGCGACTCTTCCATAAGAGTCGTCTACGATGCTCCGAAAACAATCGTGTAAGACTCCTTAATTCTTATTTCAAACGAGTCGTGCAACAATCGCCTATATGATTATAAAATGAGCTAAAAATGAAAGTGTTTTTTGAGAGTCTAATACTGATTTTTTTTAATTATAATTTCCATTGGAAAATGAAAGCATCTTAAAGAGATAAAAATTTGGCTTAAGCCGTCACATTTTTTTGGTTTTGTCCCCCTTTGTAAGTTTGTTATCAACAGCGTCATTAATTTTAGAAAAATTTAAACGAAACGTTTCTATAAAAGTAAAAAAAATAGAATTATTAAAAACAATAAATTTCATATTAAAACACTTTTTTTACCACGTTGTTTAAATTAATAGAGACGGCGACAATTTTTTTACATTAATAAAAACCGATTAAAGGTTGTACTAAAAATCAACATATTAAAAAGTACATATTTTACAGAAAAACATAAAACTAGCAGAATATCTAAATAATATATGTAGTTCAAAATGAAATAAATTTGCCTAACTATCGCCAGAAAGATTAAGTTACAATTGTGGAATTCTGTGAAAAATAATCGTGCAAAAATCGTAAAAGCTTTATTTACAAGAGTCAAATGCAATCTTTGACTACTAATAATCTTTCAACGCTCTTCAAAATGCGTATTAGACGATTCACTCTTTTAAAAATCGTCAAAGTGGCTCGCAAAAGCTGAATTTGGAAAACAAAATACAAATTTAATTGTACAATCGCCTAGACGATTAAAAAAAAGAATCGTAAATTGAATGCGCTCTTTGATTAATTTTCCAAATGCCAGCTGGGATATGTTTTAAAAATATAAGATCTACACAATGAAAAAAAAACAAAGCTTTACACATACACACAACTACAAATTGATTAAAACCTGAAACTAAATTAAAATTCAATTCACGCTTTGGTTTATCGATGAGGATGCTAGTTTCTTTCACTTTTTCACAAGACAAAGAACATACGGAGCTAACGGTGGTTCTCTTCTTTAAAAATCCTTACGCAATTTTCGCACACATTCTGCAATATGATTTTCAAAGTAATGTCGCAATATTTCCCAGCGTTGTCCTAGCGTATGCACAACCATATTCGTTTAGCGAAAAGATAATTATCTGTCGAATCATACATGAGCCAAATGTTACCATTTGCTAAATAAACACTAGTTGAAAAAAAACCTTAGATGGCGAACCCTTTACATACATAGTTTACTAATTACACACACACACCCTTATGGGAAAACTCTCAACTACAGAAGAGCTATTACAACAACCATTTTTTAGAAGCTCTTAGAAACTTAAGTTGATCCAAAATGGGTTTCGTCTGCTGTTATGTGATGTTTCATTGTTTGTTCTGCCCAAGTGTATTTTTTTGTGGTAAAAAAAAACAAAATCTCTTTTTTTTAAGTTTATATCATATTTTTAGCAGCTTAAAGAAAGAATTATTAATCTGTTTCAATCGAAAAGTAGACATAACACACCTTAAGAATTAAATTTCTAATTTATTTTTTCAATTTTCACAAACAGATATAAAAAGAAGTTCAAACTTCTAAAGGCATGTTTACACATTTTCTTATTAAAAATATATTTTTTATGTAGACAAAGAGTATTTAATGTGACCAGCGAAGAGACTTCGTTCAATGAACATTAACATGTTAATATTGATTACAAATATGCTTGCTGAGTCGTTTAAACGATGAAGCTCTCTGTCACACACATGGATTTATTAAACCATTAATGCTATAATTAAGATTCAGGAAACTGCCATGTGATTTTTGAACTACAAAGACACAGCAGTGAATAGAGGGTATCAAAGTGCTCATCACATACTTTTGAATCACTCATAGACTCCGAGTTACAACCTCATTCTACTATGCTGAGACCTTACCGAATTCCGTTAACATGCAAACAAGATTCTAAGTTTTTGTTATGCATACGTCCCTTAAACTTTTAGATCAAATATACAGAGGTTCTTTTGACTGTGAATACAATTTTAATTCTTGTTTTCCTCTTTTATTTCTTGTCTTGTATTTCTTCTGTGGCTCTGACTACATTTGCTCTCACGATCTCATAATTCCCTTGTTTTACTAAACATGTGTATTCTCTAGCTCATCTACCAGGGCCACAAAACAAATGTTTTACCTTTCCACTCCCAAGGCTCCGGTGAGGTTTGAATTGCTTACCCATTTGTTTAACTTTTAAAAACTTCTTCTCTACGGCTACTCAACAATAATTATTTTTTCTCTATTAATGACTCTGTTGGGATTCGAACTCATAATCTTCTGTTTGACAAAAAAGAAAACTATACACCTCTCTCTAGAACGTAACATACTTAACATGTGTAAGCTTATGTAATTTTGTTATAACACACACCACACTTATTAGTGGTGGAAGGTAAGAACTTACTAAACACATAATCAATTGAACATTTTTTTAACGATTAACAAAGTTTAGGCTTTATAGTCACCGATAAGTTAAAGATTTGAATAAACTTAACATTTGCTGTCATTAAACTTATTTTAGACAGATAGTTTTTATTCAATATTAGTGAATCCTTTGTTTAATTTTATTTTTTCTTGGAAAAAATTAGAATTCAATTACTAAATTCATAGTATCGATCACACAGTTTGTGAAGGCATAAACAAAATTGGTTAATATTTCATTGAAAAAAATCATAATCGCAGAAAACACAAAATAAAAAACTCAACAAAAACATTATTTAAAGCAATTAAAACTGTAATAAAACCCAAATATAATTTCAAACAAATGTTTATTAAAATAAAATTTATTTACAATTTATCCTTATCTTTGCATATCCTTTCTTAATTTATTTTGTTTTAATATCTTTGCAGAATGCGATCAAACATTTGTCTCCCGCATTGGTGGTCCCCAAAATGGCACATTTTCTGCTCCCCTATTGCACAATCAAAACAATTATTCACGTCAATGTTTATACACTTTCCTAGCAGGACCTGGACAACGAGTTGAAGTCATTTTTAAAAAATTTAATTTAAGAGGAAATCCACCAGAGTATGTAAAAAATGTTTCAAACTTAAACATGTTGTCACTTAATAAATTGTTTAAATCAATTAATTTTTAATTAAAAATAATATTTAATTCATTTTACACTTTCTTTCTTTAATTTAATTTTAGTGGTTCAGCCGTTGGTGAATTACCATCGTAAGTAGTTTAAAATATGTTCTTATATTTAGTAATTTTACTTTAACAAGAACTCTCACATAAAAATTAGATTGAATTTGAAATTAAACAACGAACATTTAAATAAATAAAAAACAAGTAAGAGTGCTATATTCGGCTATGCCGAATCCTATATATCCTCTTCTATGTATGTAAATGAAAAAAAATATATTGGGATAACAAAATAATTCCTTTTTGAAAAATTTAAAAGTTTACATAAAATTGTCATCGGCTCTTAAGGGGCTAAGAAATGAAATAGTTGCTGATAATTCAGAAATTTTTAACTTCACATGCTAGACGCAATTTTGAGTTAAAGCCTTCCAGACTTTTTTGCAGCAGCGCCCTAAAGTCCTTAATGAAATAAGACACCTTCGAGATGAAAAGTATTAATGATGCATTTTTTCATCAGATCTAAAAAAATGCTCAGCAGTTTTAAAGTCTTGATGTTTAATTTATTACATTAACTGCACATTTTTTTAGTAAATGTGAAAGTCTATTGGCGGTGTTCCTGAACTAATTAAAATGCAGCAGCTAAATTTTATCCTTTTAACAAACTTTCATATTTTCAATTTCGAGGGATACGAAATAAACAAAAATTAAAACTAAAATATTAAAACTAAATAACAACAATATAACTTTTCTTTTAAATATTCATTTAAATCTTGACTAAAGAGCTGTAATTCTTTTACGTTAACTTTTTGCTTAAACTTTAACTAATTACACACTTTAAATATTTTATTGATTTTGTTTTTGTCGTATTATTGCTGCTTTCTATGTCTAATTATTTTATCTTAAATTCTATTACAACAAACAGATAGATGATTTTATTGTATAATATAAATGCGCAAATGTGTGGGTACGTTGAGTATCCACGTTGAAAAATATAAAAACAAAAACAAATAAGAGTGGCATAAGAAAAAATTAGACATTGAACCAAAAACTATTTTCAATTTAATTTTTCAGTTAATTGTAATCACAGTTACTCTATTATATCAGCAAGAATAAATTAATGTCTTTTTTAACAATATAAGTCAGGGTAGGAAAATAAACCAGACGAAACGTTTGCTCTCATTTTGTTTAATTTTTTATTTTTTGTAGTAAGTAAATTTATAACTAAACAGAAACTTCGAAAGAATTTTGTCGTTTGGTTTTGTATTGTTTTTCTTCGGAAACATAAACTGTACATTAATTAAAGTACGCGGCCAGAAAAGAAAACAATGAGAAAAAAAGTTTCGCAAACCATTGTTACTTAGTTTGCTTGTTATAGTAGATAAAACATAATCGCTTAAAAGTAAAACTTATTTCTTAGCGAACTACTCAAAGCAATTGTACGATTGTAGTGGTATATCAAAGCAAGTAGTCGAGAGGAATGCCAACTTTTTCGTTTACGTTTTTTTATACCCTTCACCACAGGTGGAAAAATGATATATCTGAGTTTACCATTTCGTTTTCACAATATCCATTTCCGAACCCATAAAGTACATATATTCTTAATCTTTATGCATAGCGAAGTCGATTGAGCAATGTCCGTTTGTGCGTCCGTATTAGTGTTGTATTCAACTTTGCCAAGGCACTAGATGAGCTAGAGAAAATAAAAATACGCCATTCGATCAAACATAGTTTCAAAAATTTTGCTATTGAAAATTAAAAAGATCTGTTTATGTCCTTTGACACAGCGGGCAAAACACCACACTTGGCTTTAATTTTTCCATATCATTTGGAAAAATGAAGTAACCCCATTCAAAAAAAATTATATGGGACTATAGAGAATTAAAAAATGAAAAAAGAAAGTACGATTGCGTAGCATATTTTTTAAGACATCAATATGGGTATCATTTAAGGCCAGGATTCACTATCATACACAATCGTTCGATTTAATCACACAAAAATCTGACAGAATTCTGTCCTACTTTAAAAATCGTTTCAAAATGGCGTCGTAGGTGCCACACTATTATACAAAAAAGTTGCGAAAAACATATGCTTTTAATATTTTGTTGTTTTATAAACTCATCTTCAAAAAAAAATCAACTCTGATCGCATAGAAAAAATCATTTTATGAAATATTTGAAAAGATTATAAAATCGTACAGATCTGTCAAAAAGTCTGTCACACACATACACTTTTAGTCCACACTATCATACTTTTTGAGCACACATGCAATTTGTGACAGATCGTACGACTGAGTATGATAGTGAATCCTGGCCTTTAAAGGCTTTCGAAAAGATCTTTCAGTAAATGCTAAAAATTTTTTAAAATTCTTAACCCATTTAGAGCTAGTGACACTTTTTAATTCTCTGTCAATCGAATATCTGTTTTTCTGACGGTGAAGGGCGTATAAAATTCGGCATAACCGAATATTTCACTTTTCATTCAAACGCTTTTTGTTTTTGTTTTGCTCATGTAAAAAACGATTCGAAACTTGTAAAAGTTTAATTCGTTCAATGTAACATTTTCCCAAAGTTTTGCTTGATTTCCATCACTGTTATGAATATTGTAGCCCTATGATCCAAAATGGAGCTTATGTTTTTCTCAAACTTTATGAATTATGTCCTTTTAAATACGATTTAAAAAAATATATTGTCAATTTAACGTTTTTAGTAAAAAGTTTCTATCAAATTTATCAACTCCTTTTTATCTAGGAATTTTTTTTTCAAGGTCTTATATCTCTTATAAATTTCAGATGTGTTCATGAGTATATGGATATTTACTCAGAAGTGCAATCATCGGAACCAGCAGAACTGATAAATTCACCATTTGGTGGCCGTTTTTGTGGTACAATACCGCCTAGACAACGCATTTCTATGTATCGTGCCATTGCCATTTCATTTTTTACAAATAAAAATATTACCACTCCCGATCTATTTGAAGGCACATTTCGATTTATAAATGCATGTAAGTTATTAGTTATAATTATTCATTAATTATTTATTTTTGTAACAAAAAAATCTGAGAAATATTTTCTAGACATTAACATTTTTTTTTTATTATAACATTTAAATAGCGGAATATGAAATTGGTATACCAATAGCTGGTTCACCATGTTCCTATACAATAACACCCAGTTTGAGTATAAACAAAACGGGCGTTTTAATATCGCCCACCTATCCGGGTGCCTATCCCAAGGATATGTCTTGTACATATCAATTTTTGGGCGAACCGAATCAAAGAGTTAGATTAGAATTTCGTGATTTTGATCTATTTTTTGGTGGACCACAGTGAGTACCATTAATAGCTGTCTTAATACAAGAAAATAAAAAAAAAATAAAAAATAACAACAAACTTATTAAAAGTTTCCTTAAAGTATACTTTAACTTGATTAATTTTAAAAATAAATAAAACATGAAATAAAGTAAACTTTAAGGTTTGTTACCGACTATTTAAAAACAAAATTTTAAAAATTATTAATTTTACTTTTAATTCGCCTAAATTAGCTGCCCATTCGATTATGTTAAAATTTATGATGGTCCGGACAATTCATCGGCGTTAATTGGTACATATTGCGGACAACAAAGAAATTTAGTTTTATATTCTAGCGAATCGAGTCTTTTTGTGCATTTTTTTACTTTGTCACGTACGGCAAATACTCAAAATCGTGGTTTTAAAGGAATTTATGAATTTAGTGAAAGTTTTGTTAAATTAGATTTTATACGTAAGTATTTTTAATATTTAATATTCATTTATGTTGCTTCACGTTTTTTTTATTTTGTAGAGTTTATGTTGGTACTTTTTAATTTTTGATTTCAAGTTTATTAGAGAAAAACTCACTCAAAAAATTTTTGAAATTTTTAACCGGCTTTTTAGGAAAATAGAATGAAGGATAATGCTACAACTTTTATTCTGCTTCTTTTAAAGGATAACCAAATATTTATCGATACGATTGATAAAGAAAACCTCCTGATTGGATTACTTGCAAAGAATTAAGAGAGTAACCTTAAATAAGATATTCCATTGAGTTTATGCGGTTAAAAAAGGTTTTAGTGGATCTCAACATAAATAAGTCACCTGAACGTAATGGATTTTTAAAACTTTCCTTAAAGCAGTACTCTTCAGTGCCAGGCTTTCCATTAGCAAATATTTTTAGCATTTTATGCATCTTAATATTGAATTTGCAATGTCAGAGAATGGATAATGTAAGGCCAGTTTATAAAAAGGAGAGTCAGTAACCCTAGAAATTACCCTTCAATTGCAATTTGCTCTACATTTTCCAAATGGATTCAAAGAGCACTTAACTTCCATTTTGCTAAGGAACTGGAGTCTAACTGCCTCACAACTGCCAATTCTGCTTCTATAAAAATGTGAATGTTCTATTATAGTATTGTAGAAAGGCTTTGAAAAAGTAGAGCTTTAATATTCTTCTTAAAAGATATTTATACTATTAAATAAGATAAAAGTTGTTTAGATTTCTACTTGAGATTTTCTTTTTTTTTAAGTTTACGATTCCCACTTTGGAAACTAGGAAGCTTAGATAGAGTGAGTCATTCAATTTTTACATTGAAAGTGGCGGAAAAGAAATCTGTATGAAAATTATTTCTTTTGAAGGAAGATTATTTCTTCAGGTCCCTTTCGGGAACGATTTTCTTGAGTCAATATGGTTGGATAGCTTTCTGTTACCGATGAGCTTCTTTGTCTTTTGTTGTTTGTGGTTGAGTTGCTCAAAAAACTTTTGATCCCGGCCTGTACATGAGAGCTGTACGCAATTGCCGATGTATTACAATGGGTATAAATAGTAGGGAGATCATATTAAGTAAAGTACCTCTTACATTGTCTAAAAAAAAATTTTTTTTTTATTTAAAAAATAATTTTACTCCACGAAACTAAATTCTTATACCAAGAACAACAAGAGCTTCCAATTCTTCGGAACTTATATCATCCATGCTTACAAGCTTCGGCTTTTTGTCTAAGGGGTCTTTGGACAATATTCAAATCTGCCTGAATGAATGTATGTATAATGGATCAACTTTAGGCGAACTATTGCCAGATGACTGCAATAGCAAACTAATTAAAAGGTGGCAGCGAAGGTGAATGCGTTCATATTCACCGCATACATTACTGTCAATATGTTACCAACAGAGAATAATGCTTACTGAATCTCTCTGAACGAACTCATCTTGTTTCTGCTGTTGCCCTGAATGTGAAACTCCATTTTTAAACAGTTTGACATAAACTTTTTATATATAAAGTTTAACATTTTGGTTAAGAGACAGAGTCATGGCGAAATCATGTACCAAGTGGTGGCAGTGGAGATTCATTAGTTTTTGCCGTTGCAGGAAATGTCAAACTTCATATAAAAAGAATTTGACGCCGATTTTTTTAATATGAAGTTAGACATTTCTTACAACGGCGAAAATGAATACATTCGCCAGTGCCACCTGGTACATGAATTCGCCATGGATGGAATGCTATCACCTTTGATTAATTTGCCTTAGTTTGACAAATTGTTTGATTTTATAAGCACTTTTCAGACCCCCTAAATGCAAAATAAATAACTTCTAATTTTTTTAGTTTACGGAGTTTGGCAGTTAGAGCAGAGCCGGAAAATAAATGGTTGTGCCTAAGCGAATCAATTACTTGGTGATCGCGATGGCGAGATCAATTATTTTCGCCTAAAGCCTAAATTTCAAACTCCATACATAAAAAATATGTATAATTTTTCTTTTTTTATGATGTTTGATTTTAGGGTTTCGGCGAAATCTAATGAACTCGCAATCGCGACCACCTGGTAGTTGATTCGCCTTAGTTAAGCCTTTTCTTTTTCTGATTTTAAACAAATTTGCATTTTTTTGAAGAAAATAATTTAATTACAGCCATTATTTATTACTTTGGTTTACATTTAAAAGCTTTGTGTATGTGTATGTTGTTTATTTAAAACTAGAGCGAAGATTATTGATGCATTTTTTTTTAAATTATATTCCTATTTTCAATTTATTTTACTGATGTGTAAATAATTGGTTAAAATTTACTCTCTTTTCTAAAATAAATATTTTCGAAACAAAAACTAAAAATAAACACACAATTGGATACAAAAAAAAAATGTTTTAACTCAAACACCGAAAATTGATTCCAATCTAAATATGAAATTATAATCCTGTCCACTAAACTCTCTATTAAACACTTTTGATAAAATAAATATTTTCTAAAATAAATATTTTCGAAACAAAAACTAAAAATAAACACACAATTGGATACAAAAAAAAAATGTTTTAACTCAAACACCGAAAATTGATTCCAATCTAAATATGAAATTATAATCCTGTCCACTAAACTCTCTATTAAACACTTTTGATAATGCAACAACAACCTTTTCGCTCCTTGGATAAATTTTGTTCTAAAAACTAAAAGGTGAAAATGATGGCATTCACATACGTGGCTCAGAATGTGACCAAAAGATCTTATCGAGAAAGGAATCAACAGGTTTTGTACTTTCACCAAATTATCCTTATCCTTACATACCGAAAACCGTTTGCAGGTAAGAGTACTTGATGCAAAATTATTATTTTAAAAACATTAACATAAATATTTCTTTACTTCTTAAGATATTTTATTTATGGTATGCAAGATGCCCAACATTTGGAGCGCGTACGTTTGGAATTTACATCCTTTAATATACCCAGAGTTGAAAGCAAAGATAAAGATAAAGAGTAAGTTGTCCTGAAATAATTTGATTTTACTTAATTTAAAATATAAAAATTAAAAAAAAATATTTTACAGAACCAACTGTTCCGATGGTTATTTGAAAATCTATCTTAAGGGCCAGGAAACAGCTGACGCTTATGATAAATTCGACTATGAATTGTGTGGCAATGAAACTCAACGTGTTGTTAGTGATGGACCTCGTCTAGCGATGGTGTTTAGTTCGGGTGAACTAATGGGTCGTGGCTTCAAGGGCAAATATATTTTTGAAACTGAGTATAAAATTCCTGGTACTGCAGCTCCTGATGGCAGCTGTAGTTTTACATATGTGAGTTCGTCGAAGAAACGTGGCGAGCTAAATAGTCCCCGCTATCCATCTAATTATCCATCAGATACGAATTGTTCGTATTTGTTCTTGGCCGAACCCAATGAACAGGTGACAATTGTATTTGATCATTTTAAAATAAAAGCGGATGGCAATTCAAATGCAACAGCAGGGGCGTATGGGTAAGTGAACATTCTCTCTCAGTCTTTCTCGCTTTCTTTTGAACATAATTATTCTTGTCTTTTTATAGATCGGTTATTTGCTTTGAAGATTGGTTGGAAATGTATGTCGTCTATCGTGATAATAATGATCGTTTTCTTGGTCGCTACTGTGGTATGACAGCACCCGGCCCTGTCGAGAGCCCAAGAGGTGCAGTGGGTCTGCGTATTACATTACATACCGATCAAGAAAATGTTGCCAGCGGTTTTAAGGCCCGCTACTTTTTCGAAACAGCCAAAAGCGAAATAGGCGACTGTGGAGGCAACTTTTCCAATGAAGATTCAGGCATTATAACCTCACCCAACTATCCAGCTGGCTATAAAGCTCCCGGTCGTGGTATGGCTTCCATGGCATGCAATTGGCTAATGACTGCCAGACCTGGCTATAAATTGTCCATACATTTTGAACAATTCTCATTGGAGGGTGATCCAGCCAGTGAGTTATGTAACTAAAAATCATAGAAAAGATGATTAAAAAGAAAAAAATTTGTTTCGTATTTTAATTTTAATAGATCGTGGTTGTCCTGCTGCTGTATTACGTCTTTGGGTTAATGTTGATTCTGATCAGCCGCCTTTGGAATTGTGCGGTGAAAAACCACCCATTGAACAGTGGCATTATATTTCTACGGGACAAACGGCCCGTATTAGTTTTACCACCAGTGATAAAACTGTGGGTGCACAGGTGAGTTATTCTATCCATTTAAAGTTTCTATTTAATTTTTCTACTTTCTTATTTTTCGTAGGGTTTTCGAATTGTATGGACTGAAATACAAGACTCTGGACCAGGACCACCATCCATTGGTTTGATGTGTGAGTCCACCTATCATTTTCAATGTGAGGTGGGCTATTGTATTTCGGATAAACTGCGTTGTGATGGTGTCAAAAACTGTGGTCCCAATGATGATAGTGACGAATTGCACTGTGAGTCGTGAGTGAGTCGAACGGTTCAGTTCATTTTTATTTACTTTTTTTATTATTTTTACTTTTATGTTTAATTTTGTATTTAAGTTGTATTTTTTATTCTTTTTATCTATTTGAGTTTATTTCGAAAACAAAAGTTTTAGCAAAGTTTTTCTTCGTAAAAACTAAAATCAATTAACAAAATTTATTTCGAAAGTTTTGCTAAATTGGTAAAGAAGAAAAAAAGATATAAAACAAACCTTAATTCAACTATTCTTTACACAAATTTCTAAAAAATTTAAATATTACGTTTTACAAAAAAATATGGAAATTTTTTCGTTGTTTTATAAAATAATGTTTTCATCTTCAATCAATTTCTAAACTATAAATTAAAAGATTTTTTAGAATTTTTTATTACCACTCAGGTAGCATTTAAGTTTTTTTATTTGGTTTCTGTAGTTTTTTTTATTTTCTATTGATTTTATTTCCTGTTTTTTTTGCAATAAAACACTAATGAAACTTGAACCCGACGATTAACACTTTTTCCAAAAACATATTCAAAAAACAAATATCTAAAAAACCTAAACTAATTAAGTTGTTAAATTAAAATTTATTTACAAAAATATATATTTTTATAATACACATTTTAAATTAAAAAAAAAAATAAAAAGTAAACAACTTAATATTCCAAAAATCACTTCTTAGCATAAAGGAAGTAACTGAGTAGCCGCGAATTGTACAGTACAGCATAAAACATTATTAAATCATCACATAGCGTCTGAACCTGTAATAATATCTGATGTTATTTCAGCAATCTAAAATTCAATTCCAGACATCATTGCAATGTGTAGATCTTAAATTATTGCTTCCTTTCAGTAACATATGTTTACGATACTAACTGCCATACAATTCAATTATTTTAGATATTCAAAATTGTTTTGATATCTGTTGTTGAACAGCCTCTTTCTGTAAAAACCAAATTCGAGTTATTTTATTTTGATTTCAAAACAAATTTACGGTCCTGCAATAATCATTGTAGTCCCATTCTTATAGATTCGGCAACGAATTTGCATTGTCTCGTGATGACCGCCATTAGGTCCCACATCTGTGGTCTTTGCCATCCTCTTGCTAACATAAATGTCTAGCATTTGAGCATGTCAGCTTCTTTACCAACGTTTCCCCTGCTAGAAATATGATTCCTAAAATGTCCTCATTACTATGCAGCGCACAAGGAGTGACTGTAAAATATCTCATCATCCTGGTTCCGTCATTCTTAAGCCAGTTTCCAAGAAAAACACAACCGAATTACCTAAGCAAATATTCTATAGATCGTAAGCTATTTATTAGCCTTCTCGATAGCATTAATTTTGGCATGGAGGATGTTACATTCACCAAGAACTCCAAAGGACATTATAACTCTAAAAATTTTATATAGACTGGCATTTTTATCCTCCCTTAGTACCCACCGAGTATCCGCTGTACGTAAAGAAAACTCGGCATTTATTTTAATCTAAAAATATTTATTTAAAATTCAAATTAAATTTTTATTAGATAATGAGACATGCGTGGAAGTGCAATACAATTGATTATACAACGTGTCCGGATTTTAATAAAAAGTTTTTTTTCTTAAACTTTACTTCGAATGTAATTGAATATACTGAACACCCAATTTTGTACATTTAAGCTATACGCTGACGCTACAAACACTTTAATTATCTTGATGTTGGGAAGTGAATATTTAAATATCTTTGAAACAATTAGTTGCAATTTAATGTAAAATGCATGTTTATGTTTCTTCTTTTAATTGTTCTCCAAGTTGTTTACTTTTTTATTTTACGTACGTATTTATATATTTAATATTAAAATTCTTTAAGAAGCACTTGATGTTATCGTGTTAAATCCTTATTTTATTTTATACAAGTAGGTGTTGAAATCCTTTATTTGAAGTTGGCTCTGTTGTTTTTTTTATTTTATTTAAGTAGTGTTCAATGAAAAAAGAAGATAAACCAAAAACAATGACAAGATGTCTCAAGTGAAATTTTTTTTAAAATATAATTTCGTGGTAGTACAATGTTTTTAGTTATAATTGCTGTCTACGAAAAGAGATTAGCCGAAATTGTCAAAAGGCTAAAAATAAAAAATAACCGTTAAATCTTACAAGCATGAATTAAAACGAAATGACGAATTAAAATGTAAAAATTAGTTTAGATCATCTTATTTAGAAAACAGCATTTAGAAAAAATAACTCTTAATTTCATAAGTTCATAGGTGGTATCATTACCTTATGAACTTTTTCTACACCTTAAACAGAAGGAAGGTATCGTGATTTTTACCGAAAAATCTGAAATTTGAACGTCAGCTTATAATAACAATATTTGAAAGTTGTTAAAAAAGATATTTTTTGAAAATTCCTACAATGACTTTTCAAACTATTTTAGCCAAAGAAAAAAATTACTCTTTTAATTACAAATTCCATATCTGAAACTGAATTGTTTTACTTTTTAAATCATATTAAATTGTCAGTTACTCTTGAAATTAGAGATGCACACTTACTCACGTCCTTACTTTTTGGCTTACATTCATGCGAGATCACATGAGTCGAAAAAGTATTAGTCACGCTCACGATTAACCAACGAAGAAGAACAACAAGCAAAATTGAAAAACAAACATATTTCACTTTATTTTGCCTCTAAGAATTTTTATGATCACTTCGTTAATAGTGCGAGAAAAAATCGCTAAATAATGGTAAATGTGGCCGATAGGATAATACAAAAGCAACCAAAAATTAAAAGACAATTCAAACATACATACTTATGCATGCTATTGTACATTAAACGCTTTGACTCTATTCTAGTAAATGGGCGTTCGCAAAATAATGCCTCCTATTTTAGTTTTCTATCAAGTCGAAAAAGACATTTTAAAAATTCTACTCAAACACGGTCAATCGCGGCAGAATTTTGTTTACTCATATTTTTGCACTACGTGAGCGTAAAATAAAAAATTTAAATGCTTGAAGTCACAACAGATCGTCAGCTGGAACTTTAATTTTACTTGTAACTTAACTTCAAATTCAATCTGAAAAATCAAGTTCAGATAAAAAAAAACAATTTTTTATCAATACAGTTTTTCTATACTTTAGCTTTTTAGCCTTTCTTTGCTTTCTCGCTTTACTGTATGCCAAAACTCATGGTACATTAAAAGAAAAGCTGACGTGCATTATACCTTAGTAAAACGCTTTTCAGTGGATTATGGAACAGGGTATAGTCCATGGCACATCCGAAATCGGAAAACTGAAGTGAACTATAGCCGTATATTTACAAATGTTCCATAAGCAAAGGGATGGTCACTATATAAAGATTAGTAAAAACTCAAACAGCAAATCTTTAATTAAAAATAATATGTGAGTGTAAGCTTGTATTATTTCAAGAGCATACTTTTCAGATTCATTCCGTGCCACTTTTTTTTACCTGCAAAATTTAATTGTATAATAAGGCAAAAAATTTATTTGAAAGAATGAGAGGTTGTGCAAGAAAAGCCTATTTTGGAGATTTTCTAACATCTAACTTTACAAAGAGTTAACATACATAATTTGGATAATTTCTAAATAGTGGAAAAATATATCTGAAAATAATAAAGTTTCAAAAGTAAAGTGATACCTTACCTGAACAAAATCCAGTTAATAAAGATTTAAAATAAAAAATAAATTCTGCTTTAAGTTTTCATGAAATACACACGCATAAAAACATTTAACAAAAAAAAGTAAAACGTACTTAAGTTTTTTTAATTAACTTTTACTTACGTTAGACGTTTTTACTCGGCTATGAATAGAAATCGCAGTTGCCAGCTTTATGACAGCATTAAATCGAACAAAAAACTTGTGTGTGCATTATAGTAAACAGAACAGATAACTAATATTAATCTCATAAATAAAACGAATGCATACAAAGACATTTTCTACGTGATTATTGGTACATGATTGACGTATAACTTCCGCCTACAAAGTAGATGAGAATAACTTTTGTAAAATTGATTTTGGTTCAGTGCAGAACTACACTCTTCTTACAGCTTTCAAATGCTATTATCTTTTGTTCTACTGGAGCTGCGAGGAGTGTTTTGATCAATGCCACAGAAGTTTTTCTAACTCTGGCAAGAAAAAAAATGAACCTTGTCCAGTTTAAAAGCGGGTGCAAAGATCAAATTTCAAAATTAGCACAATTAAAAATAAAACTAAGAGGTTAAAAACACCAAAGAAAAAATACATGAAATAGTTCACAATGACAACACTCAGGCTAAATCCCGTATATTTAACTTATTCTTGTCCTCAGAAAAATTTTACGGATATACAAAATTTTTAATTTCTTTGAAAACAGGAATGTGATAGCTTTCTCATGCCTAAAGCCTTCGTTGTACTCAAAAGGTGTAATAACAAAAGAAGACTTAAGGCCTTTTTATTGAACCACTTTGGAGTAAATTTGCAGTGATTTCACAAAAAAGTAAAATATCACCAAACTTTAAGAGTCGAAATAGTTTTATAATTTTTTTTTTCCTTTAAAATTTGTAATTCTAATTCAAATAGTGTTTAGTCATGCTAATTTTAAGTAGTTTGAGTTAGAGTTTATAAAGTTTAGCCCGATAAATTAAAAAACAATTTAAAATCAAATCTTCCTTTATGAAAACAACCTTTTTGTTTTATCTTCTTTGTCCTTGCTTTCCTTTCTTTTACTATTTAATACAGCTCATATTCCCCTTTCCGCTACAAACTATATTTCTTCCTGTCTACTTAATTTCCTTTCTTCTACATACAATTAAATGTGTATTCTTCTACTTTTCTTGTTTTTTCTATTCTTGTTCTTCTACTTTTTTTCTACCAAAACAATAACAACAACCATTAAAAATTTTTATTATTTTAAATAAAAAAATAAAAATGAAATAAAAAAAATACACAGGTGACGGAACAATTACAATTCATTCAATATCAATTTTATTGAAAATTATTAATTTAGCAATATGTTTGAATATATTGTTGTAAAAAGATGCTACATAATTATTTGAAAACTTGTACATATTGCTGATTTAGTAATTGCATAATTACCTTAATTCATTTGTTTATTTTGGTCCAATTCCAATTCATTTCAATGAAAACTTTATCACCACAAAAATAAATGTTTAAAACACGTGAGTTTCTATTTTCTCTTTTCGCCATCTATTTAAAACAAATTAAATACAATAAAAAAATAATTCATTTTATTTTTTCCATTAAAATATATACAAACACACAAATATATATTTGATTTTTTCGTTTTTTAATTTGTAAAACAACATTTAAAACTAAAAACAACATTTCGTTAACATTTGACACTGTTTCATGTGGTTTCATTTACCCAACAATATTTTACGTCGTTTCCTTAACGTTTTACACTAAGCGCCATTAAACATTCATCACTTTGGACATAAACAGTTCGATAATTAGAACTTGTAAGCTTAATGATCCACGATTAACTTTTAAGGAGCTTTCGTTTTTCAAAAAGAAAATTATCATGAATTTAGATCTCATAAAAAAATTAACTAAAATGAAATTTAATAAAAGAACATATTTTATTGCATTTTTAAGGAGTTACAAAACTCTCATTTGTGTAAAGTGTTCTTAATTTGCTCATTTTAAATTTCAACAATTTTGTATACAAGTTTTCAATACAACATAATGTTTTATTATCCTAGAGGAAGCGAAAACCGTTTTAAAGTCCTTGATCCATTTAAAGTTATTCAAGGAGTTTCATAAGTACAGCAAACTTAATTTCAATACTTTTACTGGCATAAAACACACATATTTGTAGCTCGCTTAAAAATCACTAATAATATCCAGGCATCAGACTAGTTTTGGTCAAATTTTTTTAAAAAAGCTATCCTATTCATTTTTCATTTTTTTCTGCCGACCATCAATTAAAAAAATGGGAAAAATGTTTGACTTTCTCTCTTCAAACGTAGGGGATCCTTCGATTACAAGCACCAGCACTTCAATTTTTAATTTACTCTCGGCCTTTTGACTTTTAATTATTTTCTGTTTTTAATTTCACATCATATGCCTCTGCTTCTGGTTAGATTTGTTTGTAGCTCTTGATTACTAAACATGCGCAGACACAATCGCTACAACACTATTACTTCGGCGGCACTTGAACTACTCCCTGCCTTTTTTAATATTTGTTAAACGAAACCAAACTATGTTGTGACTCCGACAAAGACCCGAAACTCACAATCTTATTTTAGTTCCGCCAGAGGTACTAACAGAAGTCTGGCTGATATCTAACCTAGGCACAGACATAGTACACTCGGGGTGTAGCGGGAACCAGTCCCCCGGAATGCAGGCACTTAAGGTTAAATTAGACGTGCCATACCATAAAGCCATAGCCGTAACCATGGCCATAACCATAATCATATTTGCTGCCAGCGAATAGTGGTGCCATAGCCATTAGCAACTCGTATTTGTTTTGCCGTTTGTTAAGGAAGCAGCATAATGAAAATATCCATTAAAACTCGCCAACACAATGCAGCGAACATGAAAAAAAAGGACAAAATAAAAAAAAGCAAACAGTTAATACCTAAATTCAATTGTCTACCATAAATGGTTATGGTAAAAATCAAAATTTAATTTATATCTATGGTTACGGTTATAACTATGGCATTATGGCATGTCATCAATAATCAAATATAGTGTTTCCCATAAGGTTGGTTTAAACAGCTGTTTTATATGGTTATGGTTATGGCAAGTCTAATTGAACCTTTAATCTAGTTAGAAAAGTCGGATGCTTCGGGCTACATGTGGTGGCTGTCGGTCATGTTCAGTGTCCGCAGGGAAGGTGCCATGCTGAACAAGTGTGCTGTTGCATTCTCAACAGACGGTGTTGGATAGTTTCCAACTCTCAAGCACGGGAAAGAACATGGCCCTGCAAGCTATGTTCTTGAAATTGCAATTCTGTTGACAATGCCTAGCAGGGGGCGATAGTCGACGCTTTGTATTTTACATAGTAGTAAGACCACAGTCAGGTTAGGGCCTCTTGATGATTTAATAACAATCAACCCTTTTCAACCAACTTAGACATGGCTGCCATTTCATCCTACGTATGTACATACCTCCGCTACACATATCAATTGCTTTCCTTTTTTGTTATCGAGGTAGGTTGATAAAACTACCGATTTTCATTTATGTATTCTTCTATTTAAATAACTATTCCACAACTCATCCGCAATTATTTTTCTTTCTACTCATACTTTCGCTGATTGGAATTGAACCATTATCTTTTATTAAACAAACGCGCAGCTACAACTGTTGCTCAATATGTGTGAGCTACCTTTTCCTTTTATGTCGTTAAAATCACAACATACTTTGTTATTTCGTTAGCGGTAGAAGTAACAACTTATACGTATAGTATAGTTTTTAAAACAATACGAAGGCTTCAATTTAAATATGAGATAGTGAGAGAGAGCATGTGGAGTAATAATTCATTTCCAATGTTTCAAGGGTAAAACACTACATTTGTTTGAAAAATATTCTGGCGAACCCAAATTCCAATAATTTCCTAAATACTTCCAGTTTCTTAACTTAACAAATAAAATGAACCGTTTTCGATTGGAATGCTCTTAATTCCGTAATAACCATTTCGGTTTATTCCTAAGAAATGCTTAATCTCCATTCTTTAATTTAAATGTGGCAATATTGCGCACACCACGGCAAGCAATACTAATCTAAGTAAGGACACACAATAAAAGTAAATTAAAAAAAATGAAATGAAAGAGTAGTTTCATTCCGAAGAAATTTTTTCGTTTTCTAAGAAACCAGTTGGTAAAATTAAAACCACTTTCGATCGGAATTGAGTTCTTTAACATGCCTGTACATGTATGTAGATGACGCAACCTCATTCATTGTTATTTTAATGAGAGCCAATTTAGAAAACATAACTTTTGGGCTAAAAACATTAAAATGTCGCAGAATCGGTGTTGCCCTGTGTAACTTTTATTTGTAGTTCTCGGTCTCTGTGTCGCTCGTTGATTATAACTATTTGCAAGACAACTTTAAACACGAAGTTAAAGAGCGAATATTGTTCCACTGGGGCAACTTAACGACGATTATGCCAAAGTTTTCACGATCCGAAGGGTGAGGAGATTCTTTTACACTTCTTCTGCCCCTGATTGAAATGTAATAACTCGCCGCACATTTGTTCTGTGCTGCGAATTCACTAAAAGGAAGAACTATACAGATATTACAATAGGCCTAAGGGCTTAATTGTTTTGAATGACCTACGACTAGCTACCAACTGTATCTAACCTCAGGTTGAGTAAATAAGTTTTTTAAATTCTCCAAATATGTGATGGGTAATTCGTGGCCATGCGCTCATATAGTACTGCGACTATTTATAAAGAAAGTACTTGTCACGTTAATTTGACTAAAAAGAAGTATAATTTTGGCGGGCATCACAATAGTGTTGCTTGAAGTGAAAATTTTACTTTGATACAAATTTGGTAAATGTTACGCTTGTCAACCGTAGATTTTTAACAAATAATTGTTACCGTGGATTCAGATGTTCCAGACCTGTCAAAATATTATAAAACGAAAATATTTCTCGGAAAAAATACCTTATTTTACTCACCTAAAACTTATACCCAGTTTTTAGCTTTAATTTCAATTCTTTTTGAAAGCTCTTATAAAAGCTAAACTGTTCAATACCTCATTCTTGCAGAAAATCATTTAAACCACTTTCATCTGAGTTCGTGTAGAAAACAGCTTAACCTACAAGTAATGAAAAACCCCCACAAAAATCATAATTTTCATTCATAAATTAATCAAAAGAAGTTTCTGTAGTTTAGTTTATTCAAAATAGTTTAGAAAAAACCTAATTTCGTCTACATTATCATAACTGCAATCAAATTATAAATATTTCATATTTAAAATGATTAAAATAAAATCGTTTTTAGAATAGTGTTTCTTTCTATGTGTTATGTTTAATTTATTTACCAAATTAGTATATTGTCAGCACGTGATTGCCTTAATGCACATTTTTGAATTTGTAAAAAGAAAAATGTTAAGAGTTCCAAGCACTTACTGTGTATAATAAATGTATTATATTAAAATTAAGTTTACAAGAATGGATAGTTTAGTTATCTATTAAAACTCTCAAACGCTTTAAGCATTAAAACTAAATATAGTGGCCTTGAAACGTAAACCATAAAAGCTTAAATTCACTACAGAAAAAAATAATATAAAAACAACACATTCCAAAGCACACAAATTTAAACTAAAATTTACATAAAGAAAACAAATAATAAAAACATTTTATTTTTATACAATGTAAAATTTCACAGGATACTGTAATAATATGTAAAATATCTTATTTTTAAACAAAAACTTGCATTTTTTATTGTAAGTTTTAGTATGAGATTGTCCTTTAGCAACAAAACGCAATAATTCAACTAGAAAAAATTTATTGGATAAACAAATGAATTTTATTAAAATCACTAGCAAATAATATTTTTTTGGAAAACTTAATTTAATTTAATTTTTTGGAATATTTAATTAAACTTGTAGTTTATTCTTAAGAGAGATATCACAGAAGAGCCTCTCGCAATTTAATGGTAATAAATCTGAAGCTTAAAACGTCGGCTTTATCGGCAACTTAAACCGGCAAACTAAAAATACCCATTTTATATAGAATTAAAAATATTTTTATTAACAAAAAATAACAAAACAGAACAATTCATTGTTTTAAACAATAATGTTTACTACAACATTACAAAATAATTGTTACATAAAATAACACAAAATAAAGAAAAATAATCATTTTACAAATAAATCCGGTTTTTAAAAATACACCATGAGGTTAAATTTTCTGAGATCTCTTACATTGGACTTGGAACCAAGAGACAGATTAACTAGTGGTATTTTTTACTCTTCTTGTTATTGAATCTCCTATTGAAATAAAATTCTGCTGCGACATTGTTGTACGAAAAAAATATATCTTTTGCCGCACTGTTTAATTAATTCATAATAATGGTCAGGGTTGCATAAGTAGTTTTACTTTTCCCCTTTTTAGTTTCTATCAATTCATTTGTTCAATATTATTTGACGATTTATTACATTACGAGAATAAAATCAATTTTTAAACTTTATCATCTTAAAGCATTTTCTTAATTGGTTTATTTTTGATATCATAAAAACCACATACAACTGTTTTGGTCAGGAAGTGATCAGATCATTTTTTTATTTCGACTTACATCATTTTCATTATTAAGGGTACAAATTTCCAGGGAACAACCAACTTATTAACGATATTTTAACAAATGTAACAAATTTTCTAATGATGCCCAAAAGTAATATTTTTTACTAAAACTAACAAAGTTACCGTGATTTAAGAGATCATCGAAAAATTTAATTTTTAGACCAAAAATCGGCAAATCGGCAAATTGATAAATGAAGAACTTAAATCAAATAAAGAAGATCTCTTGGTCATATGTTTACAGATATTGGATAGAAGCAGCCTCTCAGGCTTTTGCTTTATTCTTAGAGCAACTTAAATCAAATTAAGAGATTATCTTCATTATAATTCTGCAGATATTGGAAAGATAATAATTTCTTCCCTATCGAATACCTCCAGGCTTTTGCTTGCATAAGCATTTTATCTCAGAGTATTCTATATCAAACAAATAGTCTTACTTTTGTTTTTGTACGGAAATAGAAAATTAAAAAATACTTTCTTTTGAGGAGGAGCCTTTGTCTCTTTAACAAAATAAAACTTCATCAAATAACAAAAGAAAGTATTTAAAACTAAAATATTGTGCGTATTGATAATAAAAAAATTTTTTTTTCACTAAATCCACGAAGTTTTCAATGTGACAAATTTAGAACCGTTGAATTTAGCCTTCAGTCAACTAAAATGAAAAACTTTTAAAATGGAATTATTGCGTTTTATGAGGGACCTGCTCATACAACATTTATGTATTTGTCTATACTCTTTAAACTTTAACGTAATTAATATTTAAAAAAGCTTTTTTATTATTAAAAATAATAACTTTTTCTCGTTTTGTTTTTTTTTTCTTCGAAATTTTCTTTATCCCTTTCATCTTAAACCTTTTGTTTAATCTGTTACAATTTGAAACGAAAAAAAAAAAATTCTCTTAAATCCATCATGTGTAAAGGTACCACAAAAGCACAAGCGGAGGATCACGGCGTTCTAATTATAACAACACTTCTCGTCGTCTCGTTCCTAATTTGTCTCCTATGCATACTTTATCACTCCAGAAGAAAACGTAGACAACAACTGCATCAAATGGGTCTACATCGAAATGCTCATTATGATTCACAAACCAGTGCTACAGGTATGTTAATTATTTAATATTTAATTTTAAATGAAAATAATTGCAGTTGCAAAAGTTATTTAGAAATAAGCGACTATTGTCGACGATCAAAAAGTTTGAGAAGGAAATTAAAAACATATTATGTACAAATATGAAAATTTATTATTTATTTGGTTCGGGATTTAAGATTTTTGAATTTTATCTGCAATATTTAGGCAGAATTAACTGAACATTTAATTTTTTAGTTTTAAATAATAAAAAAATTACATGACGGTTTGTATCTTAAAAATCTTAAAAATTAAAGGGTGTTCACATACAACACACGTGCTTTTACGTGCATTTTGAACCGTAAAGGGCACCATTTTGAAATTAAAAAAAAACTGCGTATCGCTATAACTCCCGATAGCAAGACCTAATACAAAAATAAATCTAAAAATTAAAGGGTGTCCCCATAGATAAAGTGAACTGACCTAGAAAATTTGATATAATGTCGATCACAATGATCATTACAATAACAATTATAAATATTTGAAATTATAAGTTAAAGGGTGCCCCAATAGTGCATTAAGCTTAATGTATATGACAATACCATTAAATAGTTTTAGAATGACGGTTAAAATTTACAAACAACCTATATTGCTTAGTCTGCGATAACAACAAGTATAAAATATGGATTTGGAAATTAAAGGGTGTTACAATAGTTCATGTAATTAGATGTATGTGGCTAAGCATTTGAACCGTTTTAGACGGACATCTGAAATTTACAAAAAACCTAAGTCCGCTATAACAACAAGTATAAAATTTGAGTATAGAAATTAAAGGGTGTTCCCATAATTGATGTAATTAGACCTATATGGCCCTATTGCCTGAACCGTTATATACAAACACTTGAAAATTACAAAGGATGTCCACTATTTGGTTTGGTTTATTAGGAAGTATAAATATTTATAATTATAACTTAAAGGGTGTGACAATAGTTGATGTAATTTAGAGTATATGACCAAACTGTTGAACAGCTTTAGACAACCGGGTGATATTAACGAAAAAATTGTATTGCTAAATCCACTGTAATATCAAGTATAAAATTTGATATTGATTTTCAAAAAGAGTGTTCCTATAGTTGATGTAGCTTGATGTATGTGGCCATACTTCTGAACTGTTATAGACAGACGGTTGAACTTTACAAATAACCTTTATTGCTAAATCTGCTACAGCAAGTATAAAATGTGGTTTTAGAAATGAAAGGGTGTTCCAATAGTTGATGTAATTTGATGTATGTGGCAAAACTCTTGAACCTTTTACACAGACAGCTGAAATTTAGAAGAGACTGTATTGTTAAGTCCGCTATAAGAAAAAGTATACAATAAATTAAAAGGTGTTACAATAGTTGATGTATTTAGATGTATATGGATGTTAAAATTTACAAAGAGTATGTTTTTTGCAAGAGTTATGTTATAAATTTTTAATTTATTGCTTAAAAAGGCAAATCCAGTATTAATTAACTGAAAATAACTTAAAAAACCTCTTGTTAAAGTCTAAAGATTAATAAATTCCAGCATGCGGCTGATCTAAATCTGCACAAAACTTCATTCAAATAATTATCTTTATATTCAATGTCATGTATTTGAAGGCTCCTCGAAGTCATTTATGATTCTAAATATTATTTCAAAGGGAACTAAAGTCCTTTAACGAGAAGGATCAATTATATCAAACATTAAAAATTTCTATTGGGAGAGGGAAGGGATGTCTTAACTCTCCCTAGATTTTGGCTTATCTAAGCCAATATTAAAAAAAAGATTGTTTGTGTGACAACTTCCCTAGAACTCTCTCTAGTTTTTGGCCAAAAAGTCGAATATTAAATCAGTTAACATTTAGTTGTTAGACAAAAAAAAATCCTACAAATCAACGTTGCCAGAAATTATCACAGAAAAATCTCTTATTCGTGTATTGTAAACATCGTCCATTAAACCAACTAATCATTTTACGTTAGTTGGTACAAAAGCAAAAACAAATGTGACCCGGTCTACGAAAAGGGACCTTCGGTGTGAAAATATAATTTTTCACTTTTTTGGCGATTCGGATAGAGTAATGTGTGCTCTTTCTAATGGCGCAAAGCAGAAGTTTCCAACTCGTAAAGAAGTTTGTCAGGAATTTTCCAAAAAAAAGAGCAGAAATGAGTGAAAATGAAAAAAAATTGGACATTGAATTATAACATAATAAACATCATTTCATACTTTTATTTGAAGGGAAACCAGCCATTTTACATAAAAATCGAAATATAAAATAAATCTATAATTTTTTTTTTTGCGCTTTATATTTTTTTTCCGATGCCAAATTTTTTTTTGGTAGTAGAGCCGCAGAATCTTCCTCGTCATTACCATCTGCCCTTCGTTTCTTCGATGCCAACTTTTTTTTTGGTAATGGAGCCGCAGAATCTTTCTTGTTATTACCTTTTGCTTTTTGTTTCTTCGATATCGAATTCTTGTTTTGCAAGGGAGCCGCAGAATTATCTTCTCCATCAACTTTGGATTTTTGTTTCTTTGGCTTTTCTTCCGGTTTTGGGGCTAAAATATCTACTTTTCTTGGATCTGCGACTAAACTGCGGAGATTTTGGTAAATATACCATTGGCGTTCCAACGTTAAACCAACTGGATGTATAGTTTTTGGCATTTCACTGACGATAGGTTCCAACAATAGATCAAAAGAGTCCACGTTCTCACTATCCGCGAATTTTTTTGCTTTTACATAATCTGTACAGATTATGAAATGATGGAACTGCGTTATGCCAACGAGTGGCCGATAAAATAGTTTGAAATAGGTATCCCATTGATACCATGTAACATTCTCTGCTGATACTACTTTATTATAACCACCGGGTGAGGATTCAACAACACATTGCAATAAATCTTCATAAGTATCGATGTTGCTAAGAGCATACTTTACTTTGAAAATCCCGAAGAAGCGATCAGGCGCAAATTTCGTATGTCCTGTTAGTAAGAAATTGAATAAAATCGTTTGTTCAAGTTTTCGAGCAACTCTCCATTGTAAATACGATAATACGGTATTATTTTTGTTTTGCCCTACGCAATTGTCACAAAAAATAACCAGTTTTGGGATATCTTTGCAATGAGTTTCTAAGTAGTGATGCAAAATGCTGATGACACAGTTCGGTCCTTTACCAATATCATCCTTCTCATCAATTAAGTAATTATGCTGAAAATGAAAATTAGGTATAGTTCAAGTGGTTCGAGTTTGTACAATTACAATGTTTGATATTCTCACCTGAATTTTCAATTTTTCGTTTGTGATTCCAAAAACTCCACACTTTTTTGTAGCTTTAAAGTATGCTGAGCCCGGCTGCTGTAGACTAGTAGGGTAATGTACAGTTTGGGCAAAATCAAACGAAAGAATTACTACCGTATCATCAGTATTTTCGCACCAACTTTGATAATACGCTCGTTGGTTACGGGCCTTGTGAAGATGATCAAGAAATTGATTCAGTTTTTGTTCTCGTTCAATATCAGAGACGTTTTTAGTCAGCGCAATCGAAACCGTATTTTCTATGTTAAAAAAAAGTCACGTTTAGTATTGGATGTAATTATTAAGGTAACTACCAATTCATCTACTTACCACGACATGTGTCGCATAAATCGCTGGTTTCATTGTTGTTACATACGGAATATACTTGGCCCATATACGACAAAAGCTGCGATAACTCATTTTTGGTTCGTTCTCTTGGAGTGAATCAATGTATTTTCGATAAACTGACGACTTTGTTTCGCTCGAAGGTAATTTCATTACTCTGTAATCTTTAAATTTTGGAAGTCGGCCAGGTAGTGGCAAAGCTAACAGATCTGCAGTGTATTCGATAAATTTTACAGCCTTTTCAATTTTAGCTGGTGTAAATGATTTCGTATTCGTACTGGATTTATTAGCTGGGCCATGTTCTCGCACTATTAAACCGTTTTTATGATAATGAGTTACCAAATGTTTGTAACGTTTTATTCTGCATGCGTGCAGAAAAAGGAAAAGTGAACGACAAATTGGTATGCCGAGGAAAGAGAACTGAATCTGATGCCTTGTAACTTCTTTACCTTTTCTGCATTCTTCTACCTTCCGCTTAGCTATTTGTGAGTAAACACTTTGCAATGCTGCATTATACCTTTTTCCAGCTTCGATATTACTTAGTATCACTAGATCTAGTTTGTTTTTGGAAAGCTCGAGACAGTTCATTCTACTATCAACAATCCGATCTCGTGGTATAAGTGTATTGCATTTCTTAACACAACAATCGGTAGAGAAATATTTTGTTATCAGCTTTTCTTCTTCTAAATCCACAATAGATAAGTACATTTTAACGAAACTTTCCTCTGTATTATCTCCTGCCTGATGTAAATCATGATCGCTGTCGAAATCGTTATCAATGTCGGTTTTATCACTATCTTGTTCGTCTTCACCAATATATTGTCTAAGAACGAAACTAACCTCTTTATCTACACTCATTTTTAATTTATTTCGGAATCAAAAGACGCATAAAAATGATTCAGTAAACGTAATTGAAAGAGGAACGATGTATAACAGCTAATTTGTCAACATTGATAACGTTCACAAATATCACCTCTTCACTGTTGGTCGTTAACTAAAAAAGAACTCGGTAAAACCACGAAATTACGCCATCTAATACGATATTTTTCGAGACAGAAACAACACTGAATATCTTTAAACACGGTAGGATGAGTAGGGATACAGAGAGAAGGGAACAACTGAAGCGAAACTTATCACATGACTTGTTTATCTTTAACAGCTATTTTCTCGAAAACTTGTGTTTACACCGAAGGTCCCTTTTCGTAGACCGGGTCACAAATGTACAAAGATGAGTTGTAAAGATAACAACAAAGAAATGCTTTAGGTTGTGTGTGAACTTCTTCCAACCAAATTAATATTGATTAATTATGTTTACAATGTACATAACCTAAAGTAAATGGATGCGAACAATGCACCATTCCTTCCATTCTGCTGGCGTCTTATTTTTCTTGTTTTCTTTGGAAAACGTCCTCATACATCTGTAAATAATTTTTCTTTCTAAAATTTTTTAGAAATTTAATTAATAAATGAGCTTTAAGCCGAAAAAGTAAATTTTAATTCTTTTAAAATATACACGCTTCAGATCCTGATTGGGAAAAAATGTACAAAATTTTTATTAAATGTAAAAATTAACAAGTAAACGTAAAAATCAAAAATTATGTGTATACAATTTTTATGTCCTTCACCACAGATGGAAGAAGAGTATATATAATTTTTTCATTCCATTTGTGTTTCTACAATGTCAGTCCGTGTTCGTGCTGAAATCAACTTTTCCAAGGCACTAGATGAGCTAAAAAAGGAAAATAATTTTAAGACGCCAAACGTTTAGACATAGTTTCGAAGATTTTGCTATAGAACATCAGCAAAATCAGTTCATGTCCTTCTAAGCATCGGGCAACAACAACACACCTGCCTCTAATTTTTTCATATCATTTGGAACAAATCTAATTTACTGAAGTAATTCCAATCAATAAAAAATAAAAAATATGGGGCGATACAGAATTAAAAACTAAGAAAAAAGCATTAACTGAAAAAATTGGCGCTCGTCCATAATCCGAGTTATTGGCCTGTGTACTTTTCATAAAAAAATACGATTTTGCGCCATATTTTTTAAGATGTCATCAAGGGTATCGCATAAAAGCTTTTGATTGTTATTTTTTTCTTAGTAGTTTTTTTAATTACAAGTAAGTAAAAAGATGACTTATCTTATAAAAGTGTTTAATAGCCTGTTCACACATAACTCAATATTTAGCTTTTCTCAATAAAAGCCATTATTTAGCTCAATATTCCCTACAAAATCTCAATAATTTATTGCGCAATAAGCACGAAATTTTTATAATTTTGAGCAGAAATGAAAATACAACACTGTTCAGAAGATGTATGTGAAGCCAGGTTTAGAAATTTAAACATCAGACACAAACCAATTGCGTCTAAACCAAACTAATTTTTTCAATACACAGAATATTGACTCAAAAAAAGTGCAAGTATGAACACACTAAAAAATCTATTAGTAATTGAAAATATTTCTTTATTACTGTGAAGGTTTTTAAATTATAGTACGTACATTTGTTAACTAACAAATAATCTTGAGTTTATAAAATCCCTTTTATGTGACGTTTGCTAATCAATTACTATATTTCATTATATTTAAATTTACTTTTGCAAATATCCGTTCAAAGTTTGCAGATGAACAAGGAAGACATATTAAATTTAATAAAAATTTGGAAACATTAACTTACTATCCGCTATTGTAATATATTTTAATTTTTTGAAATATTTATTAAAGTCATGTGTCAGAGTTTCTTAAGTTATTTATCTAAATTTTGTTTATCACTGTCTTTAATCAAATATGGAAAAAACTTTATTACACTTGCCAGTAAAGGGTCAGTATAAAAAAAGCTTTTTTCAGGTTGCGTCGTTAAAGTGAAACCGTTCTGTTATAAAATCTTAATTTTGGAAAAAGATCTTCAAATGTTATTTTGATTAAAAAATCGAAATAAAATCTTTATTCTCGCATCGCTTCTACAAATGATCACTGCAGCAATTGTAGGATTTTTTTTTTTTTTTGCTGACTATAAAATTTTTAAATCGAGGCACTTCCCCATAACTGATTTCCAAAACAACATTGCAGATAAAGTATAAGTTTGCAACTTAACCTACGATAGAGTTACTATTATTTATTGGTTTATTGGTACTGTTTTTTATTTTAAGAAGAATTCCGAGGTATTTGATTTCTATGATTTGGAGATAGATTTGGTTAATAACTCCAATGGAGACACAGTTTTCCTCATTAACTTATATTTTTTGGTTCTTAAATCAGTTTTCCAACTGAAGTATATGGTCTTGCAGTATCGATATGCTGCTAAGTGGCTTAAGTGATGCAAAAGCCGTATGACGTATTCGTATAAATAGTTTGCACAACAAATCAATATTTGTTATAACAAATTCTCATTCTGTAGTTAAATTTTCACTTTTAAAAAAGAGTTTTTTTAAGCATTTCTAAACATTCAGCTAAAGCGTTTTTGATGAAATAAGTAAAGAAATCAGATATTTCCCTGGTTAATTTTATTATTATTGAATACCAAAACTTATAAAATCAAATAACAAAACGTCATGTTTAACGTGTCCATTTAAAAGCCAATTTCAACCCAAAAAAAAATCATAAGGAAAGAGAAACTATACAAGATTAAAAATAAAAACTACGCCATGATAATCGATGTTATGCGATCATCCTTTAGATTTTTGTTATTTTTTAAGCAAATATTAAAGTTGAAAAATAACAATTATTTTCAGAGTCAAAATTGAAACTTGAAAAATGACTTTTATTTTCGGACTAAAATTAAGCTGTGAAAATAACTTTTTTTTCTTAAAAATAATAATTAATTTCCAAGCAAAAAATTAAAATTGTAAAATAATATTTAAAAATAAATTCTTGGATAAGACTTTTAACTAGGACGACGGTTCCTAATATCAATTTCTGCGACATGACTTTTAAAAATAAATAGAAATTAAATGAAATATTTTCTTATGCCTTTTTTTTATTTAATCTTGTTCTTTTTTATTTTTTTTTCAGTTTTTAGAAGATTTTAAATTTGATATGTAATTTTTATTTAAGGTAATTATGTGTTATATTTTCATTTTTAAGTTATAAATTTATTTTTTTTAATTGATTTATTTAAAATGTGTAAACATTGAACTGAAACGAAAATTAAAATGAAAGAACTTTACGCACTTTTAACACGACTGCAAAAGATATTTTAAATCCCAGCTTATACCACACGTAATTGTTTATAAAAAATTTAGAAAAACTCTCCATCTTGAAAGAGTAGTCATTGTAGCCAAAACTCTTTCGAGACTATCAAAAAATAAACGAAGTAATTATTTTAAAAGGGTTTAAAACAATGTTTGCACCGCTAATAACTTTTCAACTAACTTGTGCTTTTTTATTAACCATGCATTTTTTAAAAATATTTACGTAATTTTGCTTTCGGCAGGTTTAAATTCAAGTCGACGTCATTTACAAAGTGGTGGAGCCAGTATTGCTGGTAGCTTGCATGGCATCAATAGCGGTAATTTAATAATACCGCCAGCACCATTACCACCCCGAGCCATACACCAACCACCACACATCTGTATATCCGGCTCCAGTTTAGACCTGGGTCCCGGCAACTATCCTGGCATTTTAATAAATGGCGACTCACTTGAGGACTCATCAACAACATCCAACGATTCAATAGGAAGTATACCATTTTTAAATGAATGCGAAACTGATAATATGGGACGTATGATTATGCTACAAGGCGAAAATGTTTAACAAATAAATAAACTAAAAATATTTCATAAGAAAAGATTTAAAAATTTTTTAAAAACAAAAAGAAATGCTAGAAAATTTATGGAACAAAAAATGCACAAAGTTTTCAAATATTTTCAAAGATAAAAAAATTCAAAACAAATTTTAGATTAAGAAAATTAAGAAAAATACTATTTAAGCTAGAAATTATGAAAAGTTAGAAGGCATGAAAATAAAACGAAAAAAATAATGGATTTTTTTTTATTAAGTGAAATTATAAAATTATATACACTGATGTTTAAAACATAAAAAAATGTGTTTTAGCAAAACTAAAGAAATAAAATATTTTGTAAATCTGAAAAAAGCGAATTCCAAAGTTAACAACACCCAAAGAAAAAAAAACCTAAAATAATAAAATAATTAAAATTTAAAGAATATCATAAAATACCCCGACATAAATTCATTTAATTTTTTTTCATATTTCACATATTCAAAAATAGACGAATTTATGTTTATTTTAAAATATTTGAAATATGAAAAAAATAAATTAATTAAACTAAAGAAATACTAAAGCTAATAAAAAAATAAAAAAATTTTAAATATTTACTAAAATAGCAGGAGTTAAAGTTAATAATAAAAAATATTAAAAATCCCAAGAAACCGTTTAAATAGTTAAACAAACAATAATAATTCAAGATACGTATTAAAACAAACAAAAATTAATTCATTATTTATTAAATGAAAATTGCCAATTTTATTGCACAAATGCAATAAATAAAAATAAAGAAACTAAATTTCAAAGATTAAGACAAAATGGCAGACAAAAACTTGTTGACTTTTATATTTGATACAAAATAATTATTATTCTTTTTACATATTTAGGTGAAAGAAAAATAAAACATACACAAACGAACTTAAATCACACACACACACACACACACACACACACACATACATACATACATAACGATGCAAATAATTTAAAGTGAAAATGTTTTTTAACAAAATTTTTTACTCAAGTTTATATAAAAAAAAACTCACAAGGATTTAAATTAATTAAAAATGTAATAATTTTTATAGAAATATTAAAAAAAAATCACTAAATATTTAATCTAGATGCTAAAGTTGTTGTGTGACCCCTTTTCCACAATGGTTTCTGGTACCCGATTAATAACTCATATCTTACTAACATTGATTCCCATGCTCTCCATCTTCTACTACATTGCAGAGTTTTCTGTACTGGCTAACATTTGTCTAGGGCTAAGATCCGTCATAGTATTCACATTATTATAAATCTTTTCGTCGTCTAAACCACCACATGCCCTCAGTCTTTTACAGCACAGTCTTTAAGTATGGCCTTCTTCAAATATCATTTTGTTCCGATGATACTTAATGTTCCCATGAACTGTCAAAAATGCAATTATCCAGCTTAAAGTACCTCGCCCGATTATATACGAACAACTTTTTAACCTTTCATTCGAGACCTTATTGTCTCAGAAGAGCCTGTAAAGAATCACCCGTACCTCACTCGATTATATACGACCAACTTTTTAACCTTTCTGTCGAGATTTTATTACCTCGCCTCAGGAGAGCCTTTAAAGATTCATCCATGCACCTGTTGTAAGGCTTTTTGCCTTTGCCTGTTGGCTTCTCACGCTCATGCTTAATTTTATTAATTTTAAAACACGTAGAACTCACAGTAAAAGAGAAAAGATTTCGTCCACTCTTTTAGAGCTTCATGGGCGGAGGCAAATCTTTCTTAAAAACTGGAAGTCAACATCAGATTCAAAACCTAAGTAGGAGCCTGTTACCGGCCTGTCAGCTGTTGTCTTAGCTTCATTTTAAGAAAATTGATGTCTATCGATAAACTTTTAATTAACTTCAAACTCGTCTTTTGACAAGTTCAATGTAGAATTAGAAATAAGGAAAAATTTCCTCCATAAAAGTTGCTTGGCTTGTCAAACAACCAGCACACGTGTGTTTATTTAGAACTTAATGAATCAAATTTCTCCACCATAATATATATCTCGTCTTGGATCCTGGCTTTTTGACACTGGCAACATGTTGTTTTCCAGATATTTAGCAAAATTTAAGGCAGTTCTTGTGTTTAACCCTTAAACTTTAATTTGAAAACTTTCCCTAATAACTTTAGTTCTGGATTAAATAAACAACTAAAATAAAAATTTAAACAAAATCACTTAAACTTATTTAACAAATTCCAGAATAATCGCTTCATACCACATAACCATAATACAACAAAAAATACGAATATTTAAAATCAATAACAATAAAGTTTAAACTCAAATAATAAAAAAGAATTAGAGACTATCAAAATTGGATCTTCCAAAAAAAATAAAGAAATATTTAAAAATAATAATAATAAAAATGAATCATTAAAAATAATAAAAGAATATAAAAAACTAATGTCTAAATATTTATATAGTTATTTATTCCTTTTTCACTTCTACGAGGAGTATACGGCCGTATTTTTTAAATTACAAAACTCCTTTTTTTATAAACAAAATCAGCAATCACAAGTTTTATTTTTTTTAATTCCTAGGTTTCGTATATGAACTCGAAATTTTAAGCAACGACAAACATGCCATTGTCGCTGATTTTTCCTCTTGGTGCAGTCAAGTCTTTGAGAAATATAACAAATTTTTGTTTAGTTTTAAGTTTTACCTTCATAGTGAAACTATTAATTTTACTGTGGCTTAACTTTTTTGGAATCGCTCAAGTGCGTTTTCTTGAATTCTTATTTAAATTAATGGCTTGTTTCAATTAATAAATTTCATTCTTATTTTAAAGACAACTTGTAAAGCAAACACTACGCAGAGATGGAAAATGCATTGTTATTGAACTTTCCTCTGGCAGTACTCACGAAACAAAATGAATATTTTTTTTAATATGAATGACAACAGTAACTTTAAATGAAGCTTAAATTTATAAAGCGATCCAAGTATTTAGTATTGCATCTGATTTATCCTTCCTAAATGAAAGTTTTGGAACTGAAAAGTTTAATTTTTTAATCCATTTTTTCAGCAATTTTCAACGTTTCCTAAAGAAAGTGGGCTGTATTAGGGAACTCCCTTACATTATATATTTTATAGAAAATTAAGAAAATTGCCAATAGCTTAACATTTCACAAATGTTAACACTTTCTCATAAATATATTTGCAAGTTACCAGATTATTTCTATTTAAATAATTAATAAATTTCTGTGTAAATATGTTTGTAAGTGACCTTACTTCTCTTTAAAAAAAATTCTGTTTTTTTACAACAAAAAAAACTAATAAAAACTTTCATAATTTTGGCATCATAATAAAGTGCGCTTAAGTTGGTTTTACACGGTATGTATTTGTGACCTGACTTGTAGATTTTAACATATACATACTATTTAAAGCTATTTTTAAATGATTTCCCAAGATAAAACATAGCTCCTTCTTATTTCACACATACAACATGCACACGCAGTGTTTAAAATGTTAAAATAGCGCCTGTAGCTTTCACAAATGGTAATTTGAAAAATACAAATCGTGTACAACCACCTTTATGCTCGTTTACACTATGTGTTACGTTTTTTATTTTTTTCCAATCAGTGCCACGTTTCTGTAACTTGAGTAAAAAATTTCTCAAATTTCTCAATTCTTAAACAGTGTGGACTTGAGCAAAAATTGTGTGAAGAAAAAAAGTTATAAATATCAATGTCCCGTATTTAATGATTATAAAAAGGAATTATTATTTAATTTAATAATAAAAAGTACAGTACGTTTGTACAACAAACTTTTGTTTCAATTTAAATAATTTCGCAAGATGCTGACTTAAAGTATAAATATTAATCACCATACAGAGAAGTAAATAGCAAAGAATGTTTTTTTCTCATATTAGAAATTTAAGTGCAATGTTCCTATGTTTTCTTAATTTCTTGTATACAACTGTTTCAATCGAGTTTTCCAATAAATCTAAAGACTCATTGCGAATTACAGAAAGATACAAATTCAGGGATAGTACTGGAAATAGTCGTGTCAGCATTAGCTTCGTAAATTGTATTAGAAACACAAGATAACAAAATAAATACCGATGGAATTTCCCTAGATCTGGAAGGCATATTTGAACAACTTTTAAAACTAATTTCTTCATATTTCCCGCCTATTTTTTTTTTTTTTTTTTTTTTTTTTGTAGTAACAATTATAATTAACATAATTAACAAATAAACTTTAAATAAATAAAGTGTTACAAAAAATTAATAGTTAGTAATGCTAATAAAATATATTAATAGAAAAATAAAATCAGATTGAAATGAAAACAATTTAATATTAAAAACTACACGTTATTAAACACTTTTTATAATTGCTTTTTTGTTTTTAAATTGAATTTTTTATTTATTTTTTATTAGAAAAGAAAAATATACGATAAAAAATATAAATTTATTGGTTTCATAGAGCACTTACGTTTTGCAACAAAGTTAAAATTATAATGAATAAAAAAAAAGCATTAAAGTTAAAAATTGTTGTTAAAAAATATAAATTGAAAGAAAAAAATTAAATACTAAGCAAAACTCTTTAAATGTAAAAAATATAAATTTTAGTTTAAATTAAGAATAACTTTATATTAAAATTTTAATAAAATTATAGTTTATTTATTTATTTTTTTTTTTTATTAAAAAGTAACTTTTATAAGCGTTAGAAAATTATTAACTAAAAATAGAAAGAAGAATTGTTAGTAAATTTAAGCAAAAAGAAATACAAACAACAAAATTAACAACAAAAATTAAAAACGAAATCCCAAAAATATTTAATTAATTAAGAAAAAAAAACAATATAACTAAAAAATCTCCCCATAAACTTCATGTTAACATTAATGATAATGACAAAATAAATAAAAAATATAAAACAAAAAAATAATAAAAAAAAATATTAAAAAAACTAAAACTAATTGATTACATAAATGTTTAGAAATGGTTTTTATTTTAAAACAAACAATAAAACTGCAAAATAAGAAAAAGGAAAAAACGTTTGTCGTCAATATTATAGAATTTATATATTGAAAACAACAACAAAAATAATAATAATAATAAAAACATTAATTATATCTATGTGTATGTTATAACTAATTATTTATATCGTTTAAAAAATATTATTGTAAAATTGATTTTATTATATATTTTATTAATTATTTTTAGTTTTTATGTTACATTTATATTTAATAATTAATTATTAACTATAATTTCAAACAAAAGTGCTTGCCAAAAAGAGAACAAAATGATTTAAGCAAGTAATTTAAGTAAAAGATTAATTTTAAATAAAGAAAAAAAAAAAAAAAGAAATATGAAATAGAAAAGTAATTATTGAAAATGGAAAATAGTCAAAAGTCTGTAAAAAGCCACAAGTTTTAAAATGTATTAACAAGGCCAGCGATGGCTGTGGCATGGCATTGGTATTAAGATTTATGTTAGAATCGGTAGCTTTTCGGTTAAGTTCTTGGCATAAATTAACACCGCTGTTTTGATAAGTGCGAAAAGCGCACGATCGAAACTAATATTATTTTTAAGTCACGTAAGTATATTGAAGTGTAAGTAAATCACAATCCCGTTGGAGTACTCTGACTATCCCTGGAGCCTGCCTGAAATGACTTTTAAAAAATCAAAGCAACAAGGAAGCATTAAAACTTGAGAAATGAGGCAAACACTAGAAGAAGATATGAAGTAAAAAAGAGGAAGCAAAAAAAGAGAAAAAAATGAAAGCCTTATTTCAAACCGATTATGGAAAAACAAAAAAAGTGGCATCACTTTATTGAATCCCTAGATAAGGATCCAGAAAATACATACTTTATAAGATTGGAAATAAATATTGTAGAAATTACAAACAGAATATCAAACTTGTAAGCTGGATTAGTTTAGGTTGCACAGGCTACCGGTATAAAAAACCGGTTTGGGAAACGGAAATTCCTGGGGGCTATCCACAATTTCCCGGGAAAATTTTGGCTAAATTCCCGGGAAACGGAAAGCTTAAAATCTTTAGCACTTAAAAAGATATACAAATATTTTGGTTGTGACATTTAAAAATTTTCAAATATATCGTTTAAGTGAATTCTACTAAATCTGTAAATGAAATAATTTTTTGAAAATTTTGATGTAAGTGTAGATAGTAATCGATATGAAATAGAAAATATCTATTTTTAGAATTTTTGTCTGGCTGTGTTTGCATCACATAAACTCTGCTGGATGGATTTCAATAAAATTGCGTGAGGAGGTCCCTTACATAAAAATATGTCATTTTGTAGAGAAACTGGCGATACAATTGTGAAGTCAACCAATTTTATCGGTATAATGATTCTAAAACAGTTGTTAGTACATTTTATTTTTGTTTGCAAAACTATGCAAGAAATGTTTAAAAACACATTTTTCAAAATTTTAATTTTAAAATATTTCATTTCTAAAATGATACGCGGACGAAGTCGCATGATTTTCTAAGTAATGTCGCAATATTTCCCACCATCGTTCCAGAGTATACACAACCATATTCGTTTAGCGGAAGGATAAAACTAATTATGTCAAATCAAACATGAGCTAATAAGCACTAGTTGAAGAAAAAACGTTAGATGGCAGACCCTTTACAAATTGAATTGTTAAGTTTTATAAAGTGTTAAAACTATTATTTAACAATTATTTCTATTGTTTGTTTATGTTTTAATAAAACTATTAATATTTTAAAATTATTTCATTAAATAAAATTGCTTTCTTCAAGAATTGCTGTTTTTGTCGGGAATGCGTTAATTTTTTACCCGTTTCCCGAAAAACCCCAACACTAGTCCTGAGTGTAAAGAGTATAAAAAGACATAAGTAAGCGCGCCGAGTGTATTTAAGCAAATTATTTTCCGGGTTTTTTTAACGCATGGTTGAAAATTTACTCCTCCGTGAACTGCTTATTGTCATTATTGTCCCCAAAAATGAAAAAGTTGAGTACATTGCTAAACATGCTACAAGTAATTAAAATAAAGTTGTGTTATTTAATACTTCAATAGTATAAAAAATTACGCGCTATGGGAATGTTTTTTTTTTTTCTTTCAGAAATACCCATGACATGGTTTCTAAAATCCGTCTAAGTCCAGTTATTATCAAGGAGATTAATCATGTCATTGTGGTAACCCCCTCTAACTTATCTATCTCTACCATTACAGCCGTATATCAACACATACAGTATAAATTTCAAGTGTCTATCGGTTACGGTTCACAAGATAAGGCCATATACGATGAAACCGCGTCATTGTGATAACATCCTTTAAATTTTCAATAGCTGTTGTTTAGTAATTATGTTAACCCCAATAAAGTGAATGCATTCAAGAACTTTAAATTAATAAATGTTGCTAAATAAACAGAAGCATTTCATAAACTTCAATTCATTATGAATACATTTGAATTTTATTTCAGTTGATAATTTCCAATTTTTTAATTTACAGTGAATTTAAAGCCAAATTTTTAGGTACTCAGTAGCAAATTTTTATTTTTAATTTACTTTTTAATGAATTTAACCAGAAGCATATAGCAATGTGAAATAAAATAAAAAAAAACGAATGGGAAAACAAACACGGTATTAAAAAATACATTTGTTTCCTTAAAAGTCCAAAGTATAAGAATTTTATAAAACTACATGAAAAGCAATTTTCTTAATCTATGAGTAACAAGATTTTACAACTAGTCGTTCGCGTGAATTCGTTTTAAAGATAAATTTTTCAAATTACTCAGCATTTACTCAGTTACGAGATACGTTTGAAAATGAAAAAATTTAATTTAAAAATTTAAGATAAAAACAAATTAAAATTATTTGTTAAAAAAAATTTAAATTAATAAAAAGTTTATTTAAAACATTTTCAGCTTAATTTTAAAAGTGGTAATACTTTATTGAAATACTTTTCTATTATTGCAGTTCCATACAGAATATTATCTAAATTAGCATGCAAAACTAATAAAGTTAAAACGTGAATAAAATTTCACTTATAAAATTACACAGTCGCATAAACTATTAAAAACATATAAACATTAATTTCAAATTATTCTTTCTTAGAAAGCAAACGCATTTTCTCCACCATCTTATTGAATGCATCCTTATCTCCTTCTACACTGACCTTGTCCTATATTACAAAAGCAAAATAATTTTAAAATAGTTTTAAAATATTTTTTTTTTTAATATGAATTTACTTACATTTGCTATGAGCTCGTCAAATGTTGTTTGCTTAGAACCCATCATAAAAAAACTTTCGTCACTAATCGTTACTTGGGCGTCAGGAGCTGAACAAAGGCCTTCATAGATATTGAGTTCTTTAAAATCAAAAACTAATAAACATGATTTAAACACTATTTTATTGATAATGTTTTTAATAACATGAGCAAATTTTAAAATTTGCAACAGAATTTTATCTTATTTTTAATACTCTACCTACCCACACTTTTTATAAGCTGCCCTTTGGAATCAGTAAAATGAAATTGAAATATATTCATTACCGTACGATTAGCAGGATCAGATTCTTGAAGTTTTTTACGTATTTTTTCAATTATTTGATCGCTTTGCATGTTTTCGTTGATTCGTAGAAAACTAAATAAATTCAAAGTTTAAAATGTGTTGTTTCTTTGTTTGATGTCGATAAATGACTGAAGATTTTTTTTCATTAGCAATCAATGTGGATTATTACTGACGATTATATACAATATTATCTATGTATCTATTGTTATCAATTAAAGAATACAGAGTAAAGGAGTGTATTTTTATGGATTTTTTTTCTTTTTATTTATTTTTACTTAAAGCAGATTATTTTTAGCATCTGTCAGTCATATTTTGCATAATTATTAATTAAATTCAATTTGTTATAAGATTTTAGGTAGTTTTACGTAACGTCCCTTTCTTCTTCTGTATAGATAGACGTCATTAAAATAATTGCAGTTACAGTAAAGAGGGCAAATAGAAATAAATGTGTTGTGAGAAAATAAATTGTTTAATATCTTGAATTTAATTATGGTTTCCACAGTTTTAATAGACCGTCTTCACTGTAGGTGGCCAATAAATTTTGATGAGGATGATGTGATAAACCAATTACATCTTTTTCATGTACCTTAAACGAGAAAAAAATAAATACATAAAATAAATGTTCAAACTGTTAAATTTTAGATGTATTGATCAATTAAACGTTACATTTAATGTTCTCTCCAGCTTTCCAGATGATACTGAGAAACAGTACAAGACTTGATCCTCTCCGGCACAATAAATAAATTCTCCTCTGGGTGATAAAGTAGCAGCTATGAATGCTCCCCCTTCTCTTTTACCTGAACTGAAGGATCTTACAATTTGACCAGCCATATTCATAATGACCACAGTGTTTGAACGATTGCAGACAATAAAATGTTCTGGGTTTTTAGGTAAAATAAGCACGGTATTTACTGCCAATTCATTGCCTAAAGGTTTATAGGTGGACAGGCATTCGGTAGTTTTTAATGACCAGACTTTAACAGTACCATCGGAGGAAGCACTTAAAATACTATGACCGTCAGGAGTAAAAGTAACTTCGTTTACAAATGAAGTGTGACCTTTAAATTCTTTAAGCATTTTGCCAGACTTTAGGCCATGAAGACGTATAGTTTGATCAAAGGATGCACTAAGAACTTGACTGTTATCACGGGCAAATTGTAGACAGGTAATGCCTTTTGTATGCGCTTTATCGAATTTTCGTAAACACTGCCCCGTCATAATACGCCAAACTTTAATTTGGCCGTCTTGTGAACCTGAGGCAACCATTTCTGAATCTCTTGAAAACGAAAGAGCCAATACGGCCTGTTCCATCATCATGAATTGATCTTGAGCTTGATATTTTAAATCCTTTCTTATTTTGCCAGTGGTGAAATTCCAAACTTCCAGAAAACCATCAACACTACCAGTAATTAAATATTGGCCGTCTGGCGAAAACTGTGCACATTCAACATGAGACTTTTGCCCAAATTTAATTTGACGATACATTTGTGTTGGATACATTTCCTCTTCCTGATCTTTCATGGCAGCTTTGCCTCGGAACAAATCAATTGTTGTGCCTGGCGGCAGCAGTCCTTGATGTTGCTGCCATTTTAAAGCTTGTCCTAGTAGAGCCAAGAGACGTGACGAAGGTACAACATGTACTTCGCCACTTAATTCCTGAGCAATTATACCACGTCGCTTTTCTTTGCTGCTTCCCTCAGGATAAGCCTCTCTGGGGTCGAAATATGCTCGCTGTAACATATTTTCTGAAAGAAAAGAGCGAAGGATTGTTCATAAGAATAAGGCCTAAAAATTTATAGATGATGCAAACAGACTATCTAAAAACTCTGTTGCAAGTGCTCTGAAGCCCCGAAAGAATTTAATGACAGTTACCAAATTGCTAATCAATTTAACAAGTTTTTTTATAAATAATATAAGAGACATAAGACTATAGAAGATATTTAATATGTAAACAAAGTACCTATGAAAACAAACGTTTTTAGTTTCCGACTCATTACTTTACGAGAACTTTGGGATGTTTGTAAAAAGATGAAAAATAAATCCGATTTTAACAAGGTATCAACAAACATTATTTTGGATAATTGGAACATAAATGGAAATAAAATACTTCATATAATAAACCATTCCCTTCAGATCGGTAGTTTTCCAGAATCATTGAAGGAATCAATGGTGACTCCAAGCGAAAAAATAAAAAAAAACCCAGAAAAGTGAAGAATACCGCTCAATAAATACCATTAAAACATGCGAAAAAATAATTGAACAAGTGGTTAAATTACAATTAGAAGTCTATATGGAGAGTAAAAACTTATTTTCGAAACATCAGTCAGAATTCCGAAAAAAATTCTCTTGCGAAACTGCAGTCAACTATGTGGAAGGGGATAGATAAAAATAACAAAATAATGGCAATTTTCATAGATTTTAAAAAGGCTCTTGAAACAATAGACAGAAGTATTCTACTGCAAAAATTATATGTATGTATGTATGGTGTAATAAACAATGAATTAAGATGGTTTAAATCCTATTTGTACGGAAGAAAACAAAAAACAAGAGTAAATAATGCGATATCAGGTACTTTGAACAACGATTTCGGAGTGCCACAAGAATCAGTACTTGGCGCTTTATTATTTATTACATACATAAATGAAATGCCGAAAATATTAGAAAATAGAAAAATGTGAAATTGTACAATATGCAGAAGAAAAAACTGAGGAAGAGTGTAAAGAAAATTTAATGTTTGATTTAATGAAAATAAATGAATGGATTAAAATGAATAAATTAAAATTAAATGAAAATAAAACTAAAGTAATGGAAATTAATATGAATAGTGATATGGTAATAGAAATTAATGATACAGAGATTAAAAAAGTTCACAATATTAAATATCTCGGTTTTATTATCGACAAAGATTTAAAGTTTGAGAATCATATTGAATATATATGCAAAAAGGCTAGTAGAAAAATTGGATTCTTTAAACGTTTAAGAATCAAAGTTTCAATAATGACAGCAATTAATATATATAATGTAATTATTAAACCTCATTTCGAGTTCGGTTCCACGATTTTATATACATGCTGCACAAATACACAAATAGAGCGACTCCAAAAATTACAAAATAAGGCGATGATATCAATATTGAAATGCAATCGATACACATCAAGACAGTTCATGCTTGACACCCTAAAATAGTTAAATATACAACAAAGGCTACAATTGAATACTCTTAAATTTATCTGGAAAATAAAAACAGGAGATGCACCGCAATACTTATGTGAACAAATAGAGTACGTCGGAAAAGTACAACCTTACTGCCTTAGGAATTCACAAAATTTCAGACTGCAAAGATTTTCAACAAGTGCAGAGCAGCGTTCACTATTCTTCTATATACCGAAAATCTTCCCGAAGTAACATCTAGAAAAGTTCCATTGCTAAGAAAAGTAAATTTAAAAAGACTAAACACTTTGCCAAGGTATCTAGAGATGTTGTGGCCTTAAAAAATGACACAATACACTCTGAAGCGATCTTTAAATTAAAATTATATAATTTTTGCATGTTAAATATGTTTATGCAGATTCAAGAAAAGAACTTTTCGGTTGATCAAAATTCAAACCATAAAAATAGAAATTTTTATTCTTAATGTCGACAGACATTAAAAGTAGCAAAAAAATAATTTTCATACAAATTTCCTCGTTAATGGAAATATTTTAGTGGATATCTGTCATTAAAAAACAGGACTTTTTTAATTGTTTATATCATGGTTATGTTCATGTGAAAACTTTATTATTTAAGTTGGTTCTGGCACTAACAATTTACTAACAAAAGAACAAGTTATATAATACCGGCTTTCAATAGATAAAAAACAATTTTAGAAAAAATTTACTAAGTTAAAAGCTTTTAAATGAATAATGTCCCAATCGTACTTTTTTCTATAAGTATAAGATTTTCTGGCACTAGGAGCACTTACCCTTTTCATTTTAAAAAATTTTAATTTATTGGTGCAGCGCAGTGATGAATTTACGAAGATCACATATATGTACTTACCCAAGTGTATATAACGTTCTGGTTCATGCTGTTTTAACATTATCATTGGATCTGTCTGCCTTAGCAGAGAACGTGCAGCGCCCAGCTCTCGTAATTCAATTAGTTCCAACACTATTTGTTCATATAAATTTAACAACTTTTTATCTGGCAACTTAAGACTTTGTGTCACTTTTAGAACTGTGTCCCAGTGTCCATTTGTTATGTCCTGAACAAACCCATCTACGCTATCGACAGTATTTAAAGAAACACCAGTCTCTTCTTGCAACGTTTGTAAAGTTTTATACAAATTAGACTCCTTTAGATACTGCTGGATCAGGCGGATGACACTAATGTAAAAAGCAAAAGGTTAAGTACGGTAAAATACAGACAACTTTTAAGAAGTACGCACTCAGCCGATTCAATTTCAATGGACATTCTGATAAATAACTATTTTTTTAATAAATAATTTTATTAATGCTATAAAATTTATTTATAATTTACAATAAAAATTCAAGAATTAGAGGATTCCTGTGTTTTATATTTAAAAAAAACATATGGATTTGTTTGGTTTAACAGTTGTATTTATTGGTACTATTTTTTTAACGACTCTGCTATTATTAGAACAATAAAATATAGTTAGAACCTGTTTTAACGAACTCAGTTTATAGTTGCTTAATGATCTAAATTTGGTTCCTTTTTTATGATATTCTAGCTATCCCCTGTGCGCTTCGCTACACCAATAGAAATAATCGTGTAACATTAACTCTTCCGATCCATTCAGCGTATTAATTAATTTTTCACCATAGTAAGAATTCCAACACTTAACATGTTATAATTATGCAGGAACAACGCCTACTGTTTCACACTCTGAATTTGTCAGAATATAAAAAGTTTTATCTGAGTTACTTGAGCAAGACTTAATAAATCTACCTGTTATAGCATGGCGAAATAATACTATGTGGTCTCGATAGCAAATTCATTGATTTTCGCCAAAACATTAAGTGTCAAACACCATATAAAAAAAAATTATACACAGTTTTTATACGTGGAGTTTGATATTCCAGGTTTTGGAAAAAAATTATTGAATTCGCCATTGCGATCGCTTAGTATTGATTTGCCTTGTGTTATAGTCCTCTATGTACCCGAGTTTCAACGCCCACTAGCCACTATATTAGCTATTTAATAACCCTTGCCTTGCTTCTTCATTTTTGGACTATAAGTAATCTAAATATTACTTTTAGCTTTAGTACCATTTCATTACCCACCAATAGCAAAAGCTAGGATTTTAATCGGTCAAATAAACCTTCTTTTGGTAATAACAAGTAGCGCTAAAAGTGTCCAATCAGCTACAACAGATATTTCCTTTAACTTTTAACGTAAGAGGTTTATTTATTTGTATTTTCACTCCTCTATAAGGGAAACAAAGAAATAATGCCACCGTGTTAGTCGGGTCTTGGAAATTGCTTAAAAAATTAAATAAATCTCCCAAGATTTTGAACGAAAGAACTAATTGCCTGGTCCATAGGAAACAACACCTTTAAAAATTACACCCACTTGAATTCATACCATTACAGAAATATTCTCCAATTTTCCCATAAGAGCATCCTTTGTTTAGTATTGAATTTCAATACCTTATGCTCCACTCAACACCGAGTCTTTTCCCCGCCTTCTATAGTAGGTCTTTTTGCCGCATCATCTACGGGTTTATTCTATTTTGCGGATCCTGACACATATTCGGATGCTATTTACTTTTTTCATGTTAAAAAAACTTTTACTCGAATCTCGCTTTATAGAACGAGTATTAATTAAACAGTAATATTTTTATTAATTCATACAGTTTATTACACATTCAACTTTAGTAACTTTTTATTTTCTAGAAATTTGGAATTGCTATTGCAAATAAAAGATAAACTTTTATTAAAAAATAAATTATCAAAAAAAAAAAAAACCAAATTGTATTTGTAATTGAACAAATAATACTTAAAAAACTTACAAACTAATAATAATTGCTATTAATCTTGTTGGTAGATAAATTTAAAAATTTAAGAAAATTAACAAAAATTTAGTAATTGTATATTTTATACAGGAATTTAAAGAACAACGAATTCAAGTGCTTGTGGCAGGATATTAATATTATTTATGCACTATTAGCCACTACCCGAATAGAAATAAAGTTGAAATATTAATTATCCTTCTTCATTCTTGTTGAAGTCATGCGATAGATAATGGAATCACGGCCGGGGTCCATGGTCCCGATAGCATAGCAGATGGCCAAAAGAGCAAATCCAAACACAACCATAAACCACAAAATAATATTGAAAATTACTGGATAGTCTTCGTTGTAGTACTCAGCCAGATTAAATTTACTCTATTTTACAAAATAAGTAAATAAAATGAGACTATGAAAGATGACTAAAACATTTTTTACGTACCTTTGCATCACTAGGGGCTACCTCACGTTTGCTGCGACTATTACCATCAGCCTTATTTACAGCTGCTATAACTAAAACTTCGTTACTGCTAGATTTCTGAGCAGCCGAGTTCAAATGTTTGACTGCAGAAGAAAACAGATCCAGTGCCTCATTGAGCGCTTCAGAGTTTTCACCGTGAGCTTTGACAACACCATCAACAAACAAACAAATGTTAATCAATTTGCACGATTTCTTTATATTCACAAAGTTATCGGAAATAGTATTAACGTATGCAATACTTTCCAAAAATTGTTTGTCCGCAGTATGTAGATCACCATTCAAATATTTGGTATTGGCAACTGAAGAAATTTTAACATCACCGAACGCATTTCTAAAACCTATTTTACCTTCTTCTAACTGTTCAAAGTTAACAGCACAAACGGTTTCATTGTCGGCTTCCATTTGAGCAGTAACACCATTAAAGGATTGCTCAACCATGTTACCTTGTATTTGATAAGTCTTACCAGCAGCAGAAACTTTACTATGCACGACCCCATTTAAACTCACCGAAACAATGGTTCTCGGTAAATTAAAGGGATCTAGAATGTACAAACCTGACCACCGACTGTCTCCAGATACGGCGTTTCCCAGAGATGCATACACAACCTCTCCAATGTCGTGACTAGGTATTGGTTCATTGCCCTTAAAGGATAATGATTTGGGCGAGTTTAAAATTGTTAATTCACCAGTGGATTTTACTGAAAAAAGTTGAAATAAATATTAGTGTACTTTGTAAGATTTTTTATTTCAAATATTGAAAGTTTATATTTGATAACAAAAGTTTCTTTCATCATACAATACAAAAATCAATAACACAGCACTTCATAAAACATCATTCACCAACTAAATTCCAACATTTCGCGTTGTACCCAATAAATTTCTTCATGAATTTATTATTGCTCCTGATTTAATTAATTATGTTTTATTGTTTTTACTCACCCGCAACAACGCATAAGAAAAGAATTATCAGATTTTCAATCATTTTAGTTCTTTCAATAAAATTTGATCATATGACAAACAGGGAGACGACCGTGTAGATTTTTCACTGCTAATAACAGTGTTGCAATTTTGTATATCTTTTGTCACATGACAAGTGTCTATACTCATATGTTTAAGATGTGTTTAGTGAAACATACTGTTTCTTTAACATACGGTCTACACTAGACATGATAGCTGCTGATTTATCTTAACAAATGTCTGATTTCCAAATATAACTTCACACTTATGTGTTCACAACGTTTTTAAGCGAGATGTTTAATAAATCACAAGCGTTCACCCTGTAATTTTAGTGTTTCAGTTTGACACTAGTTTAGCTTTCTAAGCAACTAATTACAAAAAATTGTGTTAAAAGTCATTAATTATATAAACATAACACTGATATATATAAAGCGATATTTTGGATGAAAACAAGTACTATAATTGGATATGTTGTGCCTTAATTCAAAATTCAATTGATTTGAGAATAGAGCAATACCATATTTTATTGATGTTGACAGAGTATTCTTATGGTTAAGTGATAAGGTTTCGAAAAATGCTATCAGTAGTCAATTTTTATTAACCAGTTTATTTTTTTCAGTTATGTACATGCTAAAAATAAACAATTGAACTTTATATTTTATGCCCAACTAAAAAAGTTAAACAGGCAGACACAGAACTAAAACCAACTGAATTCACTTTACTATTTTCAGCAGCAAAACGAACACACGACGGCTATGTATTTAGTTTGGAAATAAACAGTACGCAACTGAAAAGCCAGTTCGTGTGCGTTTAGCAAACGTAGTTATGTTTTTTTAGTATCGTAACTCAACTCAAATAGTTGAAAATGAAAATTCAAACAAATTTTTGTTAGCGCTGAAATTTAAAACCTGGTAGCAATAGGTAATATTACCGAGTTCACACACGTCAATTTTTCTTGCAGCAATTTTGAATTTTTTGGAAGAGAAAGGAATGCAGAAACGTCTTATTTCTCGTTTTCTCACCCACAAGAATTGATGCAAGAAAAATTGACGCTTGTTGATTTGAGAGCTTATTGCTTTAACATAATCAAAGGCTACCGACTATCGACTACAAAAGAATCTGGCTACAAAAATAGCCAAGTCACCAGCTACTTAATTCTTTTAACGACTACCGACCACTAACTACAAAAAATCAACATCTGTTTTGACATATGTATTAAAGTTAAGCAAAACAACCAAAAAAAAAAAAATGCGCCAAATAAAAGTAAATGAAAAATGTAAACAAATGAGGGTTTTCACACAAGATTAATTTTTAATCCGCACAACTTTTGTTCTTTCGTACTCACACCAGACTAATTATGCTGGCATAAAATTGTGTACGTATACACAGCTTTGTGTGTGTTAGTAATTTCTTTGTTTATTTCACGTTTGCTTTTCGTTCGTTAAACACATACATAAAATGCGGAAATATGGCTGAAATAATTTATGATGAATTGGCAATAATTTTAGGAGGAATTTCTAGTGGCTGTAACTTGCAAGCTGCATCATCACTCCTAGAAGCTGAAGATTTCAATTAATATTTTATTCATAAGAAGAAGATGAAGAAGATTTCAATTAAATAATATATTTATATTTGACAAAAAGTTCGTTTTCAATTTTTTTCCTGTAAAATACATATAAAAATTAACTTAAATTAACTTTAAACTTAATTTCCCTTTATAAAATATAAGAAAATTGAATTCAATCATAATAAAATAATGTTTACGCGTCGATGGACGACTAAACACTAAAAATCGCTCTGCAAAAAAAAACGCAGAACCTGTGTTTTCATAAGTGTGCATGTGTTAGTTTTGTTCTGCTTGTGCGGGGTTGAAGCTGGTTGAAAAATTGTGCCAACTAAAAACCACTCTCTTCACCGAAAAAGCCTACAAACTGCGATTTTATGCCAGCACAATTAGTCTTGTGTGAAAACCCTCAATGAAAGGATGATTAATATTTTTCAATGGTGCAAATATAATAGTTTTTCGCGTTTTTAATACCGATATTTAATGTATTGCGTTTTTAAAACCACCATTTCATGCATTTATTGTATTGGCAGCACTAATCTTTTTTTTTAGTCAAGAAAACTAGAAATTAGCCTAAGTTGGTTACGGGCTACAAAAGTAGCCGTGTAGTCGGTAGTCGTGTAGCGGCTAATGTTGACAACTTGTAGTCGATGGTCGGTGAATATGATTGTGTTTATAGTATATGTCATGAAATTGTTTTGATGACTATTTTGAGATCTGCACGTAAGAAAATCATCTCTTTCATTCGAAATGTAAATAACAGAGTTCGCACACGTCAATTTTTTTTTGCATCAATTCTTGTGGTTGAGAAAACGATAAATAAAATGATTCTACATAACTTCATCTTCCACAAAATTCATAATTGCTTTAAGAAAAGTTTACGTGTGTAAACTCGGTATTAGAAACATCGAAAAACCACAGAAACTAAGAACATCATTTAAAGCATTATTTTGACATTGAATTAATAAATTAATGCTATGAATATTGGAGCTCTTGAATTGAGATTGTCTGATAAGTAAATGTACCTTAATAGCACAAGTGGTTTAGAATCAGCTGTTTTACCGGAAGAAGTTCCACAGTTTAAAACATTATTTTGAATAAAATCAACAACTCAAGAAAAGAAGATAATGAATTCACTGGATAATATAAAGGATTTAATAAAATCTTGTTTACTACCTGAACTTAAACAAGACTTGGATAGCATACCCATTGAAGAAGATCATTTTAAAGATGTTCAAAAGTGCTTAGAGATACATTTGCCCCTTTTATACGATTGTATCGAACAGGCACCAAAGAACTTTGTATGGGCTGGAGAAACAGATGAAGTAATAAAGCAGGAGGTGATACTTGACAACTGTGACATGAGAAATAATAGTAACTCATTTTTACATATCCTTTAATTTTAATTTAGATACAAGCATATCTGATTCTTCTTCTCTGTGAAATCAGTGCACCCAACTCAATTTTTAAATTAAATAAAACAGAATTAATTTATAATGCAGAAAGAATATTACAAAACTCGAAACTTTTATCTAAAGAAGTAGACGATTTAATATTTAAATATTACGAGGAAAAATTACATAAGGATAAATGGAAACGACAATTGGGAGCTGTTCATGGATTCGTCAAATATTTGGAGGTGGGTACTAAACAGAGCTGTAAAAGATTGCAATCGATTTAATTGTAATCACATTATTTCGCAATAATAGTAAAGAACTACTTGATTGCAATCAAAATCGCTATTGATATTATGATTTCGGAACAAATCTAGTTTAGAGAATCAACTTAAAAATGAGTTGCGGGGTGTAAAGTACAATTTCAAGCAAATAATGTGAAGTGAAAAACTAGGAGCTGACGCTAAGTTTCAAAGCTACTGTCCTCCAAAGTTTGTATGGATAATATGGTATGTATCGAGTATTTTATGGCGAAATGAGAAAATATGGGTATCATTAATAAGGTAATATCAATACATATTTAATTTAGAAGAAAAAGAGTAAAAAAATAAAAAATTAGGTAAGGACCAAACAGAAAGTTGTTTTCACATAAAAATAGTTTGCTCAAAAAATTAAGCTTAGAGGCAATACTGCACAAAAAAGTTGTTTAGGTAGTGTAATTTGAAGAAAAAGATTAAATGATAGTTTTTTTAGGTTTGGGTGTAAGGATTATTTCCCTGTGGTAAAAAAAAATCCGGCTTTTCTTACTAAAAATTAACGGCATAGCCGGCCTTCTGAGCACAAGAATTTTCTCCTTTGTCGCATGACTTTCACCCGCTTCGCTTACTTAAGATTGACTGCATAGCAGACCTTCGGCTTGTTTTCTGCCAAATAATTTTTTTGTGTACTATTGCCGTTTAACTTATTTTATATGATTATATGAAGTAAATCTGGACTTACTCTTTTTCTTTTCAATTTAATAGGTATTGAGATTCCTTTTTACTCTGCCATAAAATACTTGATATATGACATATTATACATACGATTTTTGAAGATCTATTACTCCGAAACTAAGAATCAGCCCTAAAATGTTCACTATACATATTTTGCTTAAAATTGCATTTTACACCCTGTAGAAAACTTCTTTCATTTTTGAGCTGCGTCCGTAAATTAGATTCAAGTCATGATATCAGTTTGAAAGCATTAAAAAATCAATACAATAAAAACGAATGAATAAATTTTTTGAAATCAATTTGAATATTAACTGATTGCAATCAATATTGAATTAGAATCAAAATCTTTGTAAATAAGTTTGGTTTAAATCACATTGATTTCAAAGCCAATTGATTTCATCTTTTTACACCACTGGTACTTACATAAACAACTATTTATTTAAATCGTTAACTGAATTTGATTAAAATTTTTTAGTTTCGTTTTGGAATTGTCAGTAATATTGGCCAAACTATGAACCCCAGATTCACTAAGTTCTGTTTAGCTGTAGCATTAAATATTCGATCCTGCTCTGAGACCCACTATAAAATTTTAAGTACGTCTATATTTGTGATAATACTACGACACGGGGTAATAATTTTTTAATTCTTAATAAAAAATTTTATCACAAATCTCTTTTTGTTTTAGGATAAAGATGATATTGTTTCTATGAATATTCATAGCGTTATTTATGATGCTGTCTTTAAAGATATTCACATTATGGACACAACGTGTTTAATTGTTCAACAATGGAGTTGTTTAATAAAATGTTTGGATTTTTATAAAAACTTCGATAGCTTTGAGGTAATTTTTACAAAGCTTTTATTTAGAAGCAAGGCGAATCAATACCAGGTGGTCGCAATGGCGAATTCATTAATTTTGCTCAAAACCTGAAATGTCAAACTCCATATATAAAAAATTGAGTATAATTTTTTTTTATATGGTGTCTGACACTTAACGTTTCGGCGAAAATCAATGAATTCGCTATCGAGACCACCTAGTATTATTTCGCCATGTTTAGAAGCATACATGAATATTTTTATTTTAATATTTATAAAGAGGTGTAAATAATTGAAGGAATAACTTTAATCAGGCCAGGAACCAAATACAGTGAGTCCTCGATTATTCACTATGGTCCGGACCGAAAGCATTTGTAACTAAATTATTACAGGAGTAATGATGAACTTTTAACACATTGTTTCTCAAAAGTTCATTTATTATCTTAGCCTTGTCTTCAATAGTTACGACATTTTACTGCTGCTTTTAATGAAGTTATTGTACTTCAAATGTTTAAATTAAACTACACTCATGTACACATTCCTCTTTATTTTAGTAACATTATGTTTAATTGTTCAAAAATAATAGAATAAAATATGTTTTAATTCTGAGATGATAATCAATACAAAAAAATTTAAATGGCTAGAAGAAAAAACAATTATGTATAATTTTTTTTCCAAATAATCGACGTTGACGGTTAATCGAATAAGAGATAATCAAGGCCCTACTGCAAGCCATTCCATTTAAATCCTGGTTCCTGTATTTATCAATTATTTAAAAGAAGATTTAGCTTTTCAATTCGGTGATTATTTTACAAAGGGGACTGAAAACATTTATTCTACTGCGATAATATAATGCACTTTCTTGTTCGACACATCTCATATCTAGCATTATTCATACACATATATACAAATTTTCTTTAAAGTTCGAAAAATTCTTTCTTCGCTTTTACGTTTATTAACATTACATTAAGGTGATAATAAATGTTTTCCAACTTTTTCATAATTGCATATGTCAGAAGGTAAAATGCCTAACTGCACTTCTCAAAATTTTCTTAACTTTGTTTTATTACTATCTTACCAGCTGTAAATTCTTTGAAAATGTTTTTGTTTTTCCAGTAAAAAAATTTAACAAATTGTTATACGTTTTGAATATTCACCCTTATTCTAGTTTTCGGCGTCGTCATCGTCATCGTTTAGTATCAATATCACTTCGTATCAATGTCGTCGTCAATTTGATAAAAAATTTTCATTCTATAACATCTCTGTGACGACGTCGACGGTTTATCGAGTTTTATCAAATGAAAATGCAAATCACTAAGTTTTTTTGTTAAATTTTTTCATTTAAAATTTCAAGTACCTTCTATCATTATTTTGAACCTTTATTTTTATTTTTTTTTTTTCGTGTATCTCTTTTTCTCTTTTGTTTCGAGCTCTATCTACCTCTGCTTTCTTTGTCAAAAATTTAAGCTTCTTATTTTCAACCTCCAATAATGTTTTTGTCGCTTATCAACATCTCTAAGAGTGCCTTTTACTGGGGACATCAAATTTGAAATGTCGGAAAGTAGTTTAGTCTGTTTCTGGCTGTGCTTCTGCAGTAAATTAGTTTGATTATAGCATGATTTTTTTGCTTTCTGTTTAACTACTTTCAACGGAACAGGCTGAGCAGATCTGGTATCATTGGAAGAAGCAATAACGTGCAAGGATTTTCCCTTAACTTTCACTGATTCTTCAACCACAATTTTGACTTACGCAAGTTCCATTTCATAAGAATCGTTTCCCATGTGAACCATTTGAAGTCTTTGAACTGCTCCTTCAGGACTCAATTGCTTCTGAAGTTTAAAAGGTTTGCCACAGCTTCTTCCAACGGACTGAGTGAAAATTGATTAAACATTTCGCCACCAGCGGCTTTACACTCCTCTTTATTAGCAACCATCTTTTTTCACTTTGAATTTTAAATCTCGCCAAACCTTAAAAGTAATTTTTACAAACTTTTTTATAAATTACTATTCGATTCTTTATTTTGTTATTTTTTGCCATCCATCTGCTAATCTTCCAGGTGGACCAAGAGATTTTAGTATTTTTTCAATTTCTTCCCATTTTTCTAATTAATCCACTAATTTTTCAAATTGATTTGCATTTGTAACCTTCACTTTTTTACCTTTTTCCATTTTTAATGTTATGTTTGGTTTAAATCAATCAAATACAATACAAAATATCTTTAAGCAGGAATCGACAAGTAGAATAATAATTCGAATCCGTCGACACATATCAACATTAAAATGTGACGACGCCGACAACTAGAATAAGGGTGAATATACGAAAAAAGTATTCAGTTTTTAAACGCAGGCGTGACTTTTAAGGAAACCGATTAACTCTTTAAAAAAAATTTGCATAAAAGCGCTGTTTACTTTTTCAGTTATCCTCTTGTTGACCAAGAGAGATATGTTATATTCAGCTCTATTGCGAAAGACGTCGTCGACGTCGTTGTCAATTTTTAGTCGCAGTCAAATTTGGTCGACGCAGATGTCAACTCGTCACACAGTTGGTAGTAATTAGCGCGCATGTGTTGACGTCGACACGTCATCGATAAAAATTGAAGAAAAAATATCATCTCCATTTATTTTGGCTGTTAGTAAACTTAATTTTTTAAATTTTTGTAAAAAAAATGTTTATATCTGAATCAAGTGGAAGCAGTGATAAAGAAAATAAAGAAATGCCTAGGGTTCGGAGAAAAGTAGTGAGACAAAGTTCAAACATTTTTATTTTTCCGGACAGCACGTAAGTAAGTGCACTTTAAACAGTTTTGTTGAATATTATTGACTGAATAAAACAGCATTTAAATTCGTATTAAGAAATGTAAGCCTTTAATAAGAAGTGCCATTCGTTTAACATCAATTTCCAACACGTTAAAGTTAACAACAACTTTGCGGTTCTCGGCTCATGGCTCATACCAATCGAGTGTTGATTTTAATCTTGGATTATCGCAACCAACTGTATCCTTAATTTTGGAAAAAATGCTCTATGTTTTGAAGTCATTTACACGCTTTTTATTAAATTTGAAATGGCTGAGGAAGGGAAGGTTAAATGGAAGTAGTATTTCTTTGAGAAGACGGGATAGGCTGCTAGACGGCAAAAGTTAAGCTTCTAAGAAAGATGATTAAAATATGTATTACATTAGAAAGGTTTTTTTTAGTTTAAGTGCCCCGCTTGTAAGATAGAAAAAAAAATTTCACTATGTCGACGCTAAAAACTTTGTTGACAAAAACAAAGTCAATTCCAGTCAACGTCGACGTAATATTGCCTTCACGACAATACAGTGAGTGTACTGTCGACATCACTTGTAACGACGTTGACATTTATTATTTTTTTTCTTTCTCACTTTTAGTGGAATTATCTAGACGATATGATGGAAGTGTTACTTCGTAATATATCACTATCTTCAGATAGCGCCATTTCAATATGTCTTTTAAAGTTTGTTAACAAATTAATTGTTTACTTCACAATTGATTACAAAACGTTCGAAGATTTTTTCAATAAAGACTTAGCACTAGTAGAGAATATGAACGAATGTCGACTATTAGCCAATAATAACACTAGTTATACATGCTACAGATGGGCTAAACGCATATTGCAAATGTTTGTTTTAGAGTCCTTTAAATTGCTGCAGTCAGAGGAAACAGCTAAGCAAATGTTGCAGGTATTTTACACTTTTAAAAAGTCACACTAAATAACAACTGATCACTTATACTTACATATCATAGGAAATACACAAAATTTATATTTTGGCTATTTTACCTATTCACCTGTCTATAGTAGAGCCACACTTAATTACTTTCTTGGATAAATTTATACCTGTTCTAATGGAGACTGTTAAAGTACATAAATATCAGGATAACATAATGTCGGTGAGTTTAATATGAATTTATTCTTTTTTTATTGTATGTAAAAATATTTATTTTTTTAGATAATTTGTTCACTCTTGGAAACTTTTCACGCTCATCTACAAAATTCGGAAGAACTTGCACAACTTCAAATTTTTAAACAAAACATCTACGCACTTTTAAAAACCGAGATATTTAAAAAGTATTCAACAATATTTAGCGATAAAAACTAAAAAAAGGAAACAATTTATTAAAAATAAAAATATTAAAAATATATACTTTGGAAAAAATATGTAAATATAAGTTATTCGCAATTAATCTGCACATCGTTCTGATATACATTGAGTAAGAACATTATGCAATTCATTTCTTATGTATTGGACGTGATCTTCAATAGTGGGCGCTTCCCGGAGAAACTCTTGGCTATTTATGACAGCCATGTTGCGTGCAGTTTCTGGTTGATTCTCCTCTTCTTCATAGCAGGTATATAAGTTTTTTAATTCCAAATTTTCATCAATCTTTTTGCTTTGTTCACACACTAAGTTACACATGTTTATTTAAAAACTCCTTAATAATAGTTTTAAATAATTACCCTTATCATTAGGACCATTTATTGCACTTAGATTTTCGGCTACCGATTGTACCAAGTGCATATTAAATGATTGTTTTTCATCTTCAATTTCAGCCTTTAAAAGTAGCATTTCTTCTTGTAACTTCTTACGCCTTTCTTCCAATTCCATTAGTTTGGTTTGTTCATTTTCCAAAGTTTTGCATAGCTCTCGAAATGTATCATTTGCCTTTTGCACCAATAGTTGTTGTTTGTCATACATTAAAGCATCATCTGATTGTTCACCTGTAGATAATGATGAATCCTGAAGTTCAGAATTTATTAGGGCTTGGTCATCGCTAATACATTGGTTTTCGTTTGTATTAGATTGCAAATTTTCCGACATTTTTGTTGAATATTAATTTTATTTAATTAAAAAAATTAAATTGCATAAAAATAAAATATTTTAAACAAATGATTTATTAAAAAATCCTTAAAAGTTTGTTGACAATAAGTTCTCAGAATTTTTGATTAGAAAATCAAGAAATCATAAGAATTTCAGCTTTTAGTACGTTTAGTAGTGTAAAGTGTATTTACAAAATAATTTTCTTGTAAAATTTAAACAATACTTAAGCGGCTATTAGATGGTCAAACCTGGTATGTGAACATGGTGCGATGGCATACCATCACACTCGTGTAACAGTGCAAAATTCGTGTTTGTCAACTTGGTTGAATAGTTTTTAAAAAATTTTGATATTGAAATCTTCTCTCATTAAACCGCCCTCATATGCAATGTTTGACCGTCTAATAGCCGCTTAAGACATATTCTTAAAACCACTTTTTACAAAAACGATTTTAAATCACAAAATTGATATTTAATTGAACTGCCAAAATTTTGTTTGTAAATTTAGTATTAAATGCTGAAATGAGTTTTTTGCTTTGTTTCAATTTTTTTTTGTATTTAAGTTATGTATTTTATACATACATAACTAGCTCATTGTACCCGGAGTTCTCTGGGTCGAGCTTTAGGGCCTCTCTAGGCACTATAGAATTATTCCAATCGAAAATAAATAAATCGGCGTTATTCCCGTTGACGTTGTATTTAAAAAACAAAACAAAAACGACAATGTAGCATCATAGTTGTCGTTGTAGACATTTGTCATAAGTTAGTTAGTTAGTTAGGAGTGGCAGCCTCTCACGACGAAGCTCACTTGAGCACAATCGAATTGCCCGTTGTGATGCCACAAGGACGCCGTCTTCCTTACCCCTTACCCAGCCGAGAACCATGAAGATTCCCGGATGAACTTCGCTATGTACCCTATAGATTTGCCATAAACATATCGATATTCTCCATTTTGAAGCAAAGATAGTAACGACAATAAAAATTCAAACGACCACAATAAAATAAGTTCGAAGTTTTGTTTTTGAAATGAAACAAAAACCCACTTACGCTAAAGCTGGATTCACCCATTGTCAAACTACATATAAAAAAAATGTTTAGGAACAAAATTTTTGTGAATGGGTGAATCCAGCTTTAAGGTTTTCGAAAGAGAATGAAACCCTTAAACTTCAATGGATTTTGGAACGAAATCGCAGAAAATATAAATACGTTAGGAACTCCTGTTGGTGAAGGAAAAGGTTAGCATAAAGTTAGTAAAACTGATTTAGCATTATATATTTTTTTTAAATGTTTATAACAAATATAAATACATATGCTTTTAAATAAAATGAATGGAAGGTAGTAAAATTCGAGGGAAAAAATAAAACTGAATTCAAAGCAACAAGGGGAGGGTGTTATAAACAAGTTCTATTGTCACCATGGGAGATAGCGGTATTAAACTTATTGCAGTTTAAAAAACAAATCAATCCAGAAAGAAACGTAGTAGGATTCGTAGACCATGAAGAAATATATAAATTAAAAACACAAAGCTACTCTTGGATCTTGATGCTGAAAAAAACTTGAGTTGCAAAAAGGGCAGCTAAATTATCAAGATTAGTTAGTTTTCTTTTATATAACTCTATTTATCTTTTTTCGTCTTTAGTTATATGAAATAATCAATAATGAATTTTAAGAAAAAAAATTGAGGTTGAGACAAAATTTTTTTTAATATTTCTCTGCAATATTATAAATTCTATTGGATATCGTTACAGATTGCAAATGTGTTAACGTTCTGTCATAGCATATCCAGACATATATTTATATTCATTCTTTTATCATCTTCATTGAACTTGAAAAATAAATTTCAGTTGTATCATCTACAGTAGTAGACAAAACTGTTCACGTACATATCAACTGTCTGGTAACTCATTTTTAAACTAAGAGATGTTTTAGACGTTTGTTTGATATCATCGAAATAATATTACTTGTGAACAATATTGTCCGCAAATAAATTTTTTAACAATTTCTTTCAATTTAGACCCTACCAGGAGAAAATTGGGTAAATATAAATAAAAATTTATTTTTTCTAATTAAAGTGAAGGTAATTTATTGTATTTTAATAAGTTTGCAGTCTCTTTATAATGGGAAAAGCTATAAATTCTGTCTTAAAAAGAAACATCTTAGAAGATATACAAAATATCGTTTCGTACCGATTAATTGCAAAAAAGTACAAAGTATCTCTTGGACTCATCAACAAAATAAAATATCAAAACACATTATCCGTCCCTCGAAATTATGGCGGTCGTCCGAAGAAGCTATCCTTAGCTATTGCGCGGATTGCCAGGCGCTTAATCGTTTCGGGAGCCACAAACACTGCAGTGGACACTAATGAGGTCCTAAGAGAAGTTCATGGAGTCAACGTCAGTGACAAAACAATCTGCAGTTGTCTTAAAAATAACGGACTTTTGGCAAGGGCTGTTATAAAAAGACCATTTTTAAATGAAAAACACCGTAAGGCAAGAATAAAGTTCGCTAAAACGTACGAAAATTTCACGATTGATGATTGGTAGAAAGTTACATGGTCGGATGAAACTAAGATTAATAGGGTGGGGTCAGATGGACGCAAATGGACATGGGTTGATAGACGTAGCGGTGTACAAGATCGCAACATTTGTCAAACTGTGAAATTCGGGGGTGGATCACTAATAGTTTGGGGATGTTTTCGTGGTAATGAGCTCGGTGTGCTTCGGCGTATCAATGGTATTATGCGTGCCACAGACTATATTGACATACTGGAGGACTCTTATCTCCCAAGTATGGATATACTCGGTCTCGAACCGTAGCAAAGCGATATATTTATGCAGGATAACGACCCGAAACACACCGCAAAAATAACCAAAAAATGGTTTGTAGATAACGGTATTAAACTGCTCGAATGGCCTCCCCAGTCCCCAGATTTGAACCCAATTGAGCACCTTTGGGCGATTTTAAAACGAAAGATTTTCGCTGAAAAGTGTGCTCCAAGAACCGTGGATGAATTGTGGGAGAGAACCGTACTAGCATGGTAAAATATAAGCCCAAAATATTTAGAAAACCTTATAAACAGTATGCCACAAAGAATCAAAGCTGTAAAAAAATCCCGTGGAGGTTATATTGAGTTAATTATTAATCTCCCTTTAAAACCAAGGGACAAAAGTGTTCACATACCCTTTGTATTAATATGTATTATTTTGGATTAAATAAAATAAGTTGCTTTAATTTAGATATTCTTTTAGTTAGTAAACTGATAACTCTATTAAAATGTATTACCATTATTTATGATATATAATGTATAATCAACTTTTTTCTTGAAATTTAAATTTTTGAACTATTTGTGAACAGTTTTGTCTACTACTGTATATTCAGTAGTCACCATTTTTTTTTAATTTTTGCAAAATTATTAAAAACCTTTTTAGAAATTTACGAAAATGTCAAAAAAAAAAAAAAAAAAAAAACCTAAAAAAATTTCAGTGCTACCACACTTTATTATTTTTTATTTTGTTGTTAACAACGTTCCTTCTTTGTTTTAATATATTTCAAGAATACGAATTAGGAACGAGGCGATGGTAAAAACGAGGACATAAAAAACAATAACACCAAGCAGAATAGGGCAATAAGACAAGATTTTACTTCAGTTATCAGGTATTGTATAAATGCTGGTCGTAATGTTAAATAAAGTTTAGAATGACCATTATTTTGTAAACCGTAGATAATAAAGTATTCGGTTGCAAAGTACTGAATGTTTTATTATGTGAAACAATGTCATATTTTAATTGGCGTCTAAGCTTTGTAACATTCATGTGACTTTTTTACTTCTAGAGAAATCACAGTTACATTTACATTTTATTTTAGCATTTTTAATTTAAGGGCAAACAATATCATTTTGCATATAAAAAAAAACAAATATTAATCAATTCATAGAAATTAAAAACAGCTAAAAGTTTGAACAAATCAGAATAAAATGATTACTGTAATGTTCCTGGTTCACTGTTTTAACTTTATTTTACTAACTAATATCAACCAGTATTTCTAATTTCACCAAAAACGATTCAGTCGTTTAACCATAATTGACGCATGCACAAACAAACAAATAAAGAAACAAACATACAAAAAGATTTATAATATATATTAGAAAAGAGTGGAAATAAAGTTTTTTTTTATAGAAAAAAGTAATACAAATATTAAAGCTAATTATTCGAATATTCCACTGGAAACAAACATTTATGATTTTTACTCAATACATAAGAAACACAATAATAAAATGAAAAATTTTCTTTTCTTCACAAAATAATTATTAATACTTAAACAATTTAAAATTTTTTGAAAACTTAAATTAAGAATCGTTTGTAAGCTTTTCAATTTCCAGCTGTAATTTGCGTGATTCCAATAACATCAATGTTCTTTTAATTTTACAATTTTCCGTAAGTTTTGTAACATAGGCAGTCTTACAACGATAATACTCTGTCTCTGCTTTAGCTAATTCATCTTGTAATTGTTTTGATACCTTAGAACGTGGCATTAAATTTTGTATGACGTCGAGTTCTTTTTCAATATTATTCAAATCATCATCATCGAGTTCTTGGATCTCATTGTCAGTATCAAGCAACGAATGGTTGGTGTTATTGTTAGTTGCATGATAATGTTCAAAAGGTTCAGATGGCGGCTGATGTGTTGTAACAGGCGTTTTAATTGGGTTTTCCTCTTGATATAAAGTAACGCAAGGCTAAAAGAAGAATTGTTCAGAAATGGCATATAATTTGTTTCGGAAATAACAACCTTTTCTTAAATTGCGTGATATAGTAAACATAATATTTGTATCATTATTTTTAAGAGCTTTATGTAATACTTTAGACAAATAGTTTTTTGTCTTCATTATTTATTTTTTAATCTAATTAATTTAAGCACAAGGTCAAAGCATAATCACTCTTATTGTGTTTGCGTTTTCGTAGCAAAAACTCAGCGTTATTTTTTAAGTTTCGAATAGATTAAAACCAGCTCGTAGTCAAAATACGCCTAGGCCAAATACGATCACCCCTTTTCGTGTTTGGCGTAGGCGTATTTCGACTACGACAATTCTGTAATAGATTAATGATAATTGTTACGAGCTGTCTTTAATCTTTTACAAAACTTTTTAAAAACGACCAACTTTCGCCACAAAAACGCCAACCACGATAAGGGTGAATACTTTAATTAAAAACAGTTTGTGCTTAAATAAATTGGATAAAAACTAAACAATAAGTGCCAAAAGACTTTAAAATTTAATCATTAAGCGGAATATTAATTTAACTAAAGCATAATTTTTTCATATCATAAAATTTTTCTATGTTAATTTAATTAAATAATTAATTTTAGTTGACTGTTCAGTTATGTGGCTTTGTAATACGTTTTTTTTTTAATTTTTATTTATAAAATAGCTAACAAACTACAGTCGCACATGTGAATGCGTCTGATTTCTTATGTCCTTTTTAACTGCAGGAAAATTAAACTTTCTTTTATAAAAATACACATTAGGAAATAAAACTTGAAAACTTAGAAAAAAAGGTAACAGAAAAGAAATGTTATAAAAATATTCAGATCTCTTTAAAAACTTTTAGATGAAAGTTCAGAGGCTCATAACTCGGAAAATATGGGCCAGCGTCAATTTATTCACATGATTTTTTCTTATTTTTTTTTCTAATTCTCTCTCTCTCTCTCTCTATATATATATATATATATATATATATATATATATATATATATATATATATATATATATATATATATATATATATATATATATATATATATATACATTTTTTTTTATTTGAGTTGCCTCGAAGGACATGAGATGAACTTGCTGATTTTCAATAGCAACATTTTCGTATTTGAATTTTCTCTAGCTTATCTAGTCCCTTGACAAAGTTGATTTCTTCAACCCTAACACGAACGGACAGATGGACATCGCTCAATCGACTTCGCTATGCATGAGGACTTAATGGGTTCGACAAAGGATATTGTGGAAATGAATGACAAACATAAATATCGTTACCTTAATATTGAAAGGCCCTAACTAACGTTTGCCCTTCTTTACAGGAAAATGAAAAAACTTGATAAAAATTACAGTTTTGTAGTTGGAAATTTTTTATTAACGCAATGTGTTATTGAATTCTCTAAGCAATTTAATAATGTTAAAATTTTTTAATGTTGCATTGGAGAGTCATTTATCGGAATATGTATAAAATTTGAATTAAATAAATATTAAGGTAACAATAAACTCTTCTTCCACCTGTTGTGAGGGGCGTAAAAAGGTTTTGAACAAAAAAAAAATTATGGTAGGAAAGGATTTTGTATGACGATTATTATGGTTATACATACACATATGGTGAATAGTATATAAGATTCGGCATAGCCGAATATAGAACTTTTATTTGTTATTTAAACTTAAGAAATTAAGCACAAAGAACATTACTGCATTTCATTTGAAAAGCATCACTGAATATTATGATGTGATACTTGATCATAGATGTGCATAGCACATACATTCTTGTTCAGACTGATGATTCACTATTGGTGCAAAGTATTAAAAAAAACAATTTTAAACCATCATATATAAGTCATTTAGAATTTATTAATTATCTACTTCTAACTGTTTAATTTCTAATCTTAATTTCTTTACTTTTAAAATCATCATTGTTTTATTAAATTTTAAAGTATTAGTTTCGCTCAAAAAATATTTCGACTTTGTTTTTAAATATTGAATCTTAGCTTTTAATTTTTCAACTGCTCTATCCTTTTCTGTTGCAGATTTAGTTGACGATATACAATTTTGTAAGTTCTAAAACAAGAAATAAAAAATTGCGTTCATTTTCTGTTTGTTTTTTAGTTCTATTCGATATCATTCGCAAAACATTTTAGATTATTATGGACTGCATAAATTTCCATTTTAAATTACTTACTTCCACTGTGTCCCCATAAGAATTATCATGTGCATTATCATTATCATTAAATTTGTCATCATCAAACTCTATATTACTTAGTTCAGTTTTAACATTTGAACTTATACTGTCAATTTGTTGAACTCTGTCAGGTTTTGATATGCGTCTCTGTAAGAAACAAGAAAAAAAAATATATTAATATATTTAATAACTTAAAATATATTTCATTAATCAATATATAAAATATACAAAAGGCGCCGGGTAATTAGACCATATGTGCCCAATCAAGGAACATATTTTTAATATTTATAAAAATTATCCACTAAAAGTAAATAGATTGTGAATATTGAATTAACTAAACATTTTGAATACCATGGCTTTGAAGACTACGCTTTATAAGAGATAAATACACACAAGTTTGCTGTCTTTAATTTCCTCCAGTCGATCACCAATCTTTAAGATCAACATTAAAGTTAAAACTGGTTAAAATAATATTGAATATTAAAGAGAGCCTTGCCAACTTTAATCCGACTAGTATAGTTAAAGTTATATTTAGGTCTTAGCCGTCTAGGGTAAATTCTCAGTATTATTCCAGATTCGGCTCGCTAGAAAATTGTGCTTTACATATTATTCCTCTAATAAATTAAAAATTTATTCATTATTCTCATTATTTAAGCCAAGAGCGTGGGTCAAACTTGTGTTTGTGCTTTTAAAAGACAATGTTTTAAAGTATATTATTTTATTCGTTTGGAATGTTATTAATGATGGTAATTTTAAATTCTATAGATCTAACGTCCGATCTTTTTACCCTCAGCATTTTGTCTGATAATTAACCAAATTATTTGCTGCCGAAAAATCCAATTGAGCGAAGTTGCAAAAAGTTCAATAAATTATTTGCTCCTCGAAATTCCTCGAACCATCAAATTAGCTCCAGACAAAACCCATTTCACTGTTACTTCAGTATAGCAATAGCCGTCTTGTACACAATGCCAAAAATATATGTGATATCTATACATATAATAAAACAGTAACGGAGCCATTTATGTAAATGAAATATTTTTAATTTTGATTTTGGTGTAAATAGTAATCGATATGGAATATAAAGCACATACTTTTGGAATTTTTGTCTGCCTGTGTTCGCATCACGTAAAAACTGGTGGATGGATTTGAATGAAGAGGAGTTCCCTTGGAGAACCTAGGTTCAAATATAGATTACTTTATGGCAAAACCGATTTTTTTATCATGCACCATTAAAGTCAACTAAACTGACTCATTGATTGTCTAGAAAAAACATTTCAGAAATGCTATACCACATTACCCGAACTTGCTTTATAACATATACCCAGTGCTTTTTTTTGGAATAAGGGGGTAGAACGCTCATTTAATTTAACAATTTTATAATCTGCCGAAAAAGAAAGTAGAACTTGATTCCAGTGCGTTCTATAACATAGAAAAACACAGCATATACAAAATGTATTATTAATTTCGTCTGATTGTAAGTAACCATGATTGTGTAACTACAATTGAATAATTCTAATTAAAAAGTGTTCAGTATTGAATTGCAAATAATGTGCAATTAATTTAATTTTTACTCAGAAGGACATTGCTTCCCAGTAATTGTAATTAATATGCCAGGACTGGTATTTACATTAATACCTATAATATTTCGTGCCTAAGAGCCTTGTCACCAACAGAAGGCTGGCTATGCAGGAAATTTTAAAGTATTTAAGTAGTGTCCTAATATTTTTTGGGTGAAGTGGTTAACAAATTATAAAAAATGTTTGCTACTTATATAAGATATTTTCAAAAGCTTTAAATGATACCATCGTATTTTTCTATAAAGTTTCATAATTTCGAAAAAAATTGGCGACCTATAATTTTTAAATTTTATCACTCTGTAAACTTCATGTGGCTTTGCTAAGCCCAAAAATTTACGGAAATTATAGCCAAAAAACTTTTGCACAAAAAATTTTAGCAAAACTCTTGTTAAGGAGAATTAGTTTGTATAGTTATAAAAGGTCAAATGCGTGGCGAAATTATATACGAAATGTTTTTGTTCTGCCTGCCATCTAGTGTTTACACATTGTTTATACATTGATATGTAGATACGTATGCATGAACATACATATGTTCATATTTTCATAACTAGATAATGTTGTTTGTGTGCATTTACATACGCACATTAATTTTGGTTGTTTATATTTTGATTGCCGTTTACCTTATTTTCAACGTTTGGAAAATGAGCTTGATCACCACTAGTAGCACGGTTTGCAATGCATGAATTTCTAGAAATAATATGTTCATTATTACATTAAAAAATTTTCTCTAATTTCATCTGTATGTTAGGAATTTAAAAACGCATACCTATGCTTTTGCAAGCGTATAGCCGCCGTGTTTTGTAATACTCGATTACACGACATACAAATAGCTGAATGTTTACCATTGTCAACTTTTGGTATAAATCCATACAATTCATAGGCAGAACTCGTTTTGCGTCCGGCTACTTTCATTTTGCTTATTAATTAAATATATTTAAGACAAAGTTTTTATAAATATAAAGTTCACTGACATAAGAAAAATTATAAATACATGTCTTCACTAGTTGACGCGTCGAGTAAAAATGGCGTAGATACGATGTAAATTAATAACATGTTTGCTTTGAATGCATATGTAAATGTAATGTATGTAAGTAGTTGCCACATTGTTTTTGATACACTTGTGTTAAAAATTGTAGTTTTAAAATATTTGAAGATATTTTAACAGAAATGCAGCAGCGATTCTAAAACTTGAGAATGATTATTTTTGATATTGTTTTAAAATTGCTAGCACCTTTCTAACAAAATCTTTAAAATTAATTATTATATCATATTTCGAAACAAAATATTTATGTATTTGTTTCAAAAGCTAGTATTTATTGTCTCGATTGTGTTATCGCAATTTTTCAACCAATATTATACTCAATACAATACTTGCTGCATGCTCCTAATTAAATAAACAAGTTTTCAGAATTATTTATTTTATTTCAGTACAAAAAAATCCTTTAAGAACAATAGAACGTGTATTAAAAAAAGTAGCTATCTTTTCTATAAAATATAACTTGCGCTATCAAATTTTTCATTAAACCAGTTGCATGAAACTTTTGTTTCACAACTCTACTGCACTCTACTATATTGCTTTCTGTCTTATTTATCACCAAACTTTATTTACCATATTTGGTTAAAAAATTTTACCTTTTTCGGCCTAAGAATCCTATCCAAATAATTTGAATATGGCGGAACATGTCCCAATCTCATGCTTCATCAATTGACATTTTTAAGTAAAAACAATCTCTGTTCCTTTGGACAATCAATTTAATTGGTCAGCCTTTAGGACTAGGTACTGAACGACACAATATTGGTGGAGTGGAAGATAAATTTTATAACTTAGATTTGACATTCAACTGATCACGTTCTATTGTTAAACAGGTAATAAATTTGAATCCAATTGGAAAAGTAATCGAAGGCAAAGAAAAATCTATAAATAACAGTAAAACGCTTCTTAAATAATCAATCATTAGTCATCCTTATTGATAGGAAATATTCAAATAAAAGGTAAATACTAGCAGGTTAGCCACAAGCTAAATCTGATGAAACTTTTAAAACTTTAAGAAAGGTTAAAAAAAGGCATGAAAAACTAACATTTAATAAATCTGAATTAAAAATAAGTTTTTGTTTTTATATTTGCACTTTAATCCTTTATTTCCATTTAAATTTTTTGCGCTAAAAAGAATTCTGCAACATCATGTACTTTATGTTTCAATTTTTACATGCGAAATTATTAAACACGATTCGATTACTTATAACCGAATGCGGTTACTTGACCCATTTTAACTGAATTGTACAACACTCATTGTTTCTTTTGTTTTTTACACGAATACAAAAAATTTATTCGAATTACCAAAAAATCCAACACAACATTTACTTTTGCAAATTAAACGATTAATAAAAATATTCGTCAATTCTAAGCTGTTTGAATTTCAGAAACCGTTGTTTTAATAACTCACTCATTATAATAAGAATGAGCGATAACGACGAGTCCAATAAGGACGTTCCAATACGTAAACGTGCTAGTCTGGTTTGGCAATATTTTGAGAAATTAAGCAGTGTTCGTGTCAAATGTCGTATATGCCAACATGAGCAACGTTACATGGGCAATACAGCTAATGCTTTAAGGCATTTGAAAGCAAAACATGATATAGATGCTAGAGCTGTTGGTTTATCCGATCCAGAAAATGTTAAGCGTATGAAAGCCTTGACTACATCTGGCATACCGTTTGAACCGACTATAGCCGCTGTAAATATAAAAAATGAATGTAATTTTTATGATGAAGATGATCAACGCAATGGATACAAAACAAAAGATGATGACGGCGATAGCGAAAACGCAATGAAATATAGCCGCAGTCGTCCACGCTTACACCAGTATGATAATGAAGCTGATGTAGATCCTTATGGAAATAATGAAGAAGTGTGTATTTTTTATTTATGTTTACTGAATTCCCATTATATAAGCTTTCCTTTTTTTCTTTATTTATTTTAGCCCTTGGTTGATTTTGTCGATACCAACAACCATTACAATAATAAAGATGAAGAAGACGAAACATCCAATTACAATCGTAATTCCAAGTTGAGCTCGAGTCGCAAACGATCTTCGTTAGAAGATGAACGTATTAAAGCTGAAATTGAGTATTTTAGGGAAAAGGCAGCATATTTTCGAATTCAAAAACATTTAACCGCGCTACAAGCTAAAAAAGTTAAATTTGAATTGGAGCTATTATATGCAAAATAAAAAACCGTTGTATATATTACATACCTATCCTATATGTAGATATTAAAATTTAGAATTTAGTTTTTATATTAAAAAAAAATATGTATAAACACATATGCAAATAAAAATAAGCTTAATCACAAAATTGTAAAAACAACTAAAGGATTGTGTTTTAAAAGTTTTAAAAGTATTGAGGCTAAGTCTGGAGAAGACTTACTTGCACTTCATATCTTTCGGTCAACATAAATCGTGGAAGCTTTCAACATATTTTTATTTATATTTTATTATTTTATTTTATATTATATATATATTTTTTTAAAGTGATTTATGCTTCTTTCAAAATATACGGCTCATTTAAAGATTGCCTCATAAGAATCGGGGTAATGCAACGTAAGTTGGATAAAAAAATTACTTAGGTGAAATAATAAGTAAATCGCGCACGAAGGGTTCCATAACATATATGGGAAACCCTTTAATTACTAATTTTATTTTTTATACTTGTCATAGTACACATAATAATACATAGCTTGGGTGAATATTTCGTTACTATTTTCGAATATTTAAATATTAAATTTTATACTTCCTTTTCTAGCGAGCTAGAAACACATACTCTGCGTAAGTTAATGGTCTTATTGATATCTGGACACCCTCTTTTAATTTTATTTGTACTTGTCCTTATAGCAGACATAATAATAATTAGGTTGGGTTAGACAGGCAGCTGTATTGCCGCAGCCCACTTGCGTCGATTGACTGGTCCCTTTGGATTACCTGTTGAGAAAAAGAAAATTAGATTTTAGAAAAGAGATTAGATGAAGATAAGGAAATAGGAGTAAGGAACAGAGAATAATGGAGCTGTGAGCGTAAAGAACGCCGAAAAACCCCGCTAGATAAGGCCCGTAGGCCAAAGTGCGCTCAATCTATTGACTCATTCACAATGTTCAATTGTGGGCCAGTGAACCACCCACCGCACCTCAAAAAGGAAATGATCCTACCACGTCCCAGTGACGATATGCCAGATAGGCTGCCGTTGTATCATTCACTTAGCATTGGCTCTAAACACCAAGTCGCGTAATGAACTTCTCTTTAACTGTAGTAGTGCAGCCGCCTAGCGATCAATAATCTTGTGTCTTTCGACCGTCTAGCCTGAACCAAATCGTACAAAGCAGCGTCAATACGCTGTCCCGAAGCAGAGATGAGTATCCCACAGATGTCAATGGCACCCTCTTAAACCATTGTTCCTTTCTTCGCCAATTCATCAGATTGCCCAACTCGATTCCATGTCCTCTCACTCATTTAAGGGCGACTATCGAAACCTACGCCCGGCATTCACAAACAAATTCAGATGTGGTAACGTACCTTTAAGAGACATTATTGGATATGTTATGGTACCTAACAATTATTATAGTTTGGGAAAATTTAAGCGTTTGCCAATAACGGTTCAGAAGATATCGACGTTGTCATAAAAATCGCCCCCTTAATTTTTTAATTTATTGTTCATACTTACTTTTATAGCGGATATTTCGGTACATGCTTTGTGTATATTCGGAATATATCTCTGCTTCGGTTGAAAAACTAAATCCTTTTTTTTCCTTTTTCCTTTAGTTCATTTATTTCGTAATATAAAGCCCAAATGGGCCAAAATAATAATATTACAATAGATTTAAGTCTGAGATCATACTTATATTTTCAAAAGAGAATACAATAATCTAAGTTCAAATAACTCACAATAATTTGAAGATATAGTATATATAGGTTTACATGTAGGTTTTGTTTATGTCTATATCTATTGGCTCCCCAGCCTAAAACGTTAAATATATAGAAGGGTATACATATAAATTCACACAGTAAAGAACAATTTAAAAAAAAATATATATAGGAGTATTAATTGGGTGTCGGAAAAATTCTTCTTTGTGTGAAAGTTACTAAAATAATGATGATGGAAGGTCGTAGTTAGTGGTCATTGCCGTATACTCGAAGACACAGTGTTATGAAGCAGAGGTGACAGATCATTATCGAAAGTATATATTTTACGTATTAGCATTGACAACGAAATGATAAAGTAGTTTAAGACGAAAAACATTGTTGGAATATGAAAAAATACGCAATTCATAGGGCAAATAATTCCAACACCGTGCTATTCTTACCAGAAAGGATTTTGCAAATAAAGAATAAGTTATTCTCGGTATAACTAGTTGTGGGTTTCTAGTTGATCGGGTGAAAGAAAATGATTCATAAAGAGGAAAAGGTCAACGAGTTCTCATAATTTTATAGAAAGAGAGCAGGCATCGAATCTGAACAAAATTAATAAGGAACAACCAAAAAATCTTAGACTATGATTCGAAATATGAACACGTCTGTGTAAGTTGTAGACAAAACGTACAATCATATTAGCAATACGGTAAAGTCTAGTTAAGTTGGAACAAGAAGTACCTAAAAACACTTTTAAGCCGTACGTGATGTGAGGCATCAAAAGAGAGTACGCCAGTTTGTATCTAACATGAACTGGTAGGTAAATATTAGTTGAAAAAATCTTTCGTAGAATAGAAATGATTCGGTTTGAAATTAAGTCAATATGAAAATTGAAGCTGAGTTTACTATCTAAAATAATACCCAAGCATCTCATTTGATTGACAAATTCTATTTCTACGTCTTCAAGAAAAATATTTAAATCCACAAAGAAGCGATCTGTAACACCAAACATTATTGCCTATCCATAGGTGTTAATCACATTACTATAGAAACACCTTTAATTTAAAAAAAAAAAACGCTTAACCTTAAAGCGTTTGCCTATTGCGTTTCACAAACACAATTAATTAATTTGACGTATCTGCCTATCACAATTTAAATAGTTTTTGCAAAAAATGACACCAAAGCAGACACATGGCTAGAGGGCTATAGAGTATGAAATAAAATTGTAATAAATACTTTGTTTAAATTTCAATTGTCTGTCTATAAAGGTTCAAATGACAAGCACGTGAATACGTATGAAATCATCACCTATAAATACACCCTTTAACTTCTAATTTTATATTTTATACCTACTTGTTGCTCTATATAGTATTAGCAGTGCCCATGACTTCGTCTGTGTGCATTTCTACAAAATTTTAATTATATTATTATATTAAATATAAAATTTACTTCCCTTTAGTTCATCCAAACTGAATGTAAATTATTTTTAACTTCTATTAAGATATTTTTTTAATTAATGTTCTTGACTGTTTAATATTTTTATTTATTTTATTTTATTTATTTATTCATTTATTTATTTAATCGAGCCCATAGGGCCATATATGATTAATATAAACACAATATATAGGTAATGATCGTTATTACATAATAGTTCATTGTAACATAATGACAATTCATTTCTTATTCATCGCTACATTTATATACATCTTAATTTTATTTATACAAACATTTTTTATTTTTCATTATTATTTTTTTTTAAATATATTATTGGCTGAAGATATCGATAAACATTAAAATTTTGTAATTTATATATTTTTTTTAATTTTTTATTTATTTTTTATTTTTAAGATTATTGTAGAAGAGAGAGAGAGAAAAAAACGATTTGGTTCTATCCATTATTTTTGATGAATTCCAAGTACTTATATCTCATTGCTGTTAAAGAGAAGTTAAAAGTTTTCAGATGTCTTGGCAGAGCATTCCAAATTCTGGATGACCGCACTTGAAATGACCTTTCGAAGATACTGAAGTTGATTTTTGGAATAATTATAATTGGACTGCGTGTTGATCTTGAGAATTGATAGATGTTTGATAGGGATGAGGGTTTTTGCGTTTTTATTATACGGTATAAGGCTAGTAGAGTCCTCAAGTTGATCAATTGCCGAAATGAACAGCCTATAAACTGAACTGAATACCGGGATACAGAGTCCGAAAGCTTGAGTCTTAAAATAAATCGTAGGATGCGATTGTATATTACTTGCAAATATCTTATATTCACTCCAGTTGTGCAACTATACACTTCAAGACAATATATGATATGCGACAGCAGTAGAGAATGTGATAGCTTGATTCGAATATTAGTGGGTATAAAACAGTCTAGGTTATACAGTGAGCGAAGGGTGTAGCCAACCTTACCCGCTACTGTTGAGATGTGGTTCTTGAAATTAAGGTCTTTGTCTATCACAACGCCTAGGCATTTTAAACTTTCAACAAATTGTACTGGGCAGTTGTTAAAATGGATATTCATTGTGTAAAATAAGTTATCAGCTGAACCAAATGAAAGAGCTTTAGTTTTGATGGGATTAAAACTAATTTTGTTCTTGTCTGCCCAGAAGGAAACTCTCGATAGAACTTAGTTAACTGTCTCTAGGTGACAATCTAGAAACTGTTTATCGCCAGTAAATAACAGGTTAATGTCATCTGCATATAAATAAGGTTGACATTGCAGGGTTGCGACATAATCAATGAAGTCATTCATAAACATTAGAAAAAACAATGGGCCCAAAGTAGACCCCTGCGGTACTCCACTGGAACAGATTTTTAACGATGAATTGTTTCCATTGTAACCAACAAATATTTTAACATGAAAGAAATTAAAACACCTTACCTTTATTACTTCCTTTAAACTTATTAAACTAAAAAGATTTTAATATTAAATATTAACTAAAAATCATATAGTTCATTCAATATTTTCCGGTTGGAATCTGGGATACAAGGCGTACTCTGGATTTTCTATTTTTTGTCATATTACAAATCCGTGTATTTAAAAACCTATAGGAGTTTTAACAAATTGCTGTTGTGTGTCGTGTGCTTCATCGTATTGTAAGGCTTAAAAATTGAATATTTTAATATTTTATTTAATTGTACTATAACCATCTTTATGAAGAAAAAAAATATTGACTAAGTTTCGTTTTTTTTATTTAAAATAAGTTGTTCGATTTCTAATTTAACTTTTTTAGCTTGCAACGCCGTTAAATGTTTTTGAATACGAAAATAAGCAGCCTTTTCACGATAACATTCAGTTTCAGCTAAAATGCGGTCTTCTTCCAATTTTGTCATTTTAGCCGATTTTCGGTCTCGTTCCTTTTTATCGATATTATAAATACACTCCTCTTGCAGCTCCGTAATGTCTTCGTAAAACATATCACCATCAAAATTCTGAAATTTAAATATGCAAACATATTTACATAGGTACATCATTTTATTGTTAAATCAATTTGCAGTGTGCACTACCTTTTGTCTATTGTCGTTGTTATTGTAAGGATCAACAGTGTCTGATGAATCACTAGCTGATTCTTTATGTATAATTAAAGGTTTTTTATCAATATTTATTGAAGTTGTTACAGAAGACGTCATGTTTATTAATTCTTTGATACGTTCTTGATTTTGAGGATCCTGTTGTCCTTTTATAGTGACATCTAAGCTATGACGGGCCTTCAAATGTCGCAGGATATTGCCGGTCGTTCCTTGATAGTTTTGTTTATGCTTACACAAACGGCATTGAACTTGTTGTCTACTTATCTTTTCAAAGAATTTCCATACTAGACTACGCTTTTTTGTTCTTTGCTCCTCATAATTATTTAGGTCAATGTCACCGCCATTCATTTTTCAAATTAGTAACGGTTTTGTTAGAACTCAATCTAAGTTTACAAACATCAATTGTTGTTGGTGAAAATAGTTTAAACAAAAAATTATTCGTAATTCTTAGGGTAAAAGGTAAAATAACTTTGCAGAAATCCGGTTTGTACTTTTATAGTGATGTAAGATATTAACGAAATGAAGATAGCGATTATTTTTTTTCGAATAGTTAACGAGTAATCAGTCTATGCTTAAATTTTACTGTGCTATTGCTTTTAGCTCAGATCAATGCATAATATAAGTTTTGAGACTTTATTAAATCATAAAGGCAATTAAAAGCTTTAATTTAATTGAAATGAAAATTGTTTTGTTTCGTTTTAGGCACAATCTCTCATGAGATATGTGCAGTTCGACATCTTATCAACTTTTCTTATACCATGTACTTTTTTGATTTACGATGTCAGAACATTTTTTTAATGTCAACTAACCAATGAATAATTATTCGAAGGCTAATTTTGTCTGAAAGTAAAAATCTTTAATTTCTTTATTTTGTTGTTCATCAAACCACCATTCTACGTTTAGTGTACCCATACTGTTTTATTGTGTACTATCAGCGTTGCTATTTTGCGTTTCTATGTTTTATATTCGCCCCCTTTTCTATGTTCAATAAACTGCATAAAACCGATTGCGTTTAGCGTCTCTATTTTGCCATTCGTTGAATTACAATTACTCGTATTGCTCAAAAATATAAATTGGTATTTCTTGGGTTTTGAGCTGACTACTCAATTATTAGTTTCATAAACAAAACACAAAATATTCAATGTTAAATACCGATTATTTACAAAAATCAAATCAAAACAAATCCGTTGTTCCATAATAACAAATAAATGGAAAAATATGAGATTCAGGAAAATGCAAAGACATTGATTGAAACTGATTACGAAGTGAGTGAAATATACGAGGGGAGTTTAGATTCTAATGACATCGAAGTGGTAGATATTGAGACGTTCCAACAGCATCTTTCGAAAGATAGTTTCGTTACAAAAACAGTTGAAAATACGTCCGTTTTATCCAAGGATCCTACAAAACGTAAATATAGTTTCGTGTGGCAATATTTCAAACCCGTTGATGGTACTAATCAGTTCCAGTGCCTATTGTGTCAATCGTGTGTTGGAAGTCAAACAAGCAATTTGGCTAGACATTTGTCCTCTTCACATGATATTATCAAGCAAAGAGACGTTAGTTTTTTTATGTGTATTATTATGTTGTCTCAATAGTTATTAAATTTTTTGCTATAAGCGTTTAGAAAACTTAGTGCGAATACATCCTAGTCGTAGTTTCATTTGGAAATATTGTACCAAGGAGGACTCCAAACACGCTCGTTGCCATCTGTGCAACAAAGTTTTATACTTCGGAGGAGGTAACACAGCGAACATAACCAAACATTTAAGACGGTTGCATTCGGAGTTAATAAAAGAGAAAAAGGTAATACATGTATAGATACTTATTTACAAAAATGTTATTTTTAAACACTTCCAACGTTTGATTAAGTAAATGTTACTTCTTGCAGAGATTGTCCTTTTGCTTTCCGAGTGCGAAGTATATATAGGTCTTGTTCTACTACACGTTGTTACTTTTAATTCATATTATGCCGTATTATTTATTAATAATTCCTCAAGTTAAAATTCGAAGAATAAATTCGACTATAAACAACTTGATTTTCATCATTACATTTCTTAGCTTAAATCCATGAACTTCTTTGGTATATCCGATATTTTGACTAGATATAAATGTTGGAAAGTTTTAATTTAAATTTTTACTGTTCTAGTTTAGTGAAGTACACTTTCCAACAACTTATCAAGTTTTTGAAAAAAAAAAAAAAAACGTAACTTTTCGTTTCGTAGGGCATAGCTTCAATATTTATGTCTTAAACAGGCAACTAATTGCTCATTAGCTACATAAATATCGTCAGCGTAATTATATGCCTTGAAAAATTTTATACTTGAAACAGTTCGTGTATAAAAAAAAGCTTTTAAATGATACCCATAATGACTTGATGTCTTCCACAATATGGTGCACAACCGTACTTTTTAATGACAAGTTCTAAGGCCCATAAGTTGAAAAATATAGGCGAGCTCCAATTTCTATCGCCCCATATATTTATTGTTTGACTAGATTTACATCACTAAACTAGATTTGTTTCAAATGACATGGAAAAATTAAAAGCAGGCGTGGTGTTTTTTCCGCTGCCTGGAAGAACATGGATCGATAATGCTGGTTTTCAATAGCAAAGTTTTCGAAACTATATTGATCGATTGGCGTGTTTATATTTTCTCTAGCTCATTAGGTGCCTTTTCAAAGTTGTTTTCAATTCGAACGCGGACGGACACACTGAAATCACTCAATATATTTCGCTATGTATAAAAACTCAGAATAAATATACTTTATGAGGTCGGAAATAGATATTGTAGAAGTTACAAACGGAATGACAATTTTAGATACTATACCTGTGTTTTCATAATTTAGAATTTTGTTACATTTGTTTGTATTTTACTTTTTTACTCCCTTCATTGCAATTATTCACACATAATAACAAGCTTAGGCCTAACTAAAACAACTTTAATTATATGTATTTTTTTCAGAACCCTTCAATTTCTTTTAAAATGGATGATGAAACCATTCAAGCTGCTGCATCTTTGTCAAATACAACTTATGATGATGATCAAAATGGTGGTCGATCCAGTGTCGAGTTATTGTCGGCTGAGCGTAAGGAACGTCGTGGCGCCAGCTACGTCTGGAGCTATGTGGAGAAGCTATCACGACATACGATCCGTTGTAAACTCTGCACAAAAGTCATGTCTTTTCATGGTACAGCCAATGTTATAACACATCTACAGCGACGCCACAATGTACTTGGTGAACCGGGATCTCAGTTGAACCAAATGATAAACGCAAAAACTGAATCACTGAGTGAGTTAGAAAACCATGATGATTATGAGAATACCGATTATACAGGCAAAAAATTTGGGCGAAAACCTCTAAGCACAGCCAGTGTAGTGTGGAAATTTTGTACACGCATTAGTCAGGATCAAGTCAGGTGTTGCTTTTGTAAGAAAAATCTATCATATCAGGGTACTTCAAATTTGCAACGCCACTTGCATCGTATGCATGGTGTCATAACACATGGACGTCTCAGCAAGGCGACTGAAGGTTTTGTTGCTATCAAGGAAGACAATTTTAAGTTGCCCACAAACATTGATTTCATTTGGCAATTCTGTTCCCAGCTAGAAGATCAACGTACAAAGTGCAACATGTGTGATGCTTTTTTCGAAACAAAAGACACGGAGACAATAGTTAAACATTTGGCCATGGTACATTCAGTAGAAACTAATCAAAATTCTCAAGCCGATAATAAAATTGTAATTAGAACTAAGAAACGTAATAGGCATGTCGACTTCGTAAGTAATAAATACTATTGCGAAATTATTAATAAAGATGATTTGTAAAAATTAACGTTATTAAAAAATTATGTAGGAAACAGACGACGAAGATGATTTTGACACTAAATGGAGCAAACTTGATGACAACGTAGACCAACAGATACCCACCCAATTTGATGAGACAAATATTAAAAAGGATGATTCTCTGTACGATGATATTATAGAGGAAGATCCGAACACTTATGATGAAGAACCATTTGATCCTAGTGTAAGAATTTTTTTTAATTGATTTATAATAGTATTGATTTTTTATGTTTTTTTTTTTTTTTGCATATTAAGCTGATGCATGATATGCCACAAGCCAATCCTCTATCGCCCCATTCATCACATACTGATTCCCCTCATCAACAATCAGCGACTATACAGTATCAAAATCAACAACTACAGCAGCAACCGCAATCTCAATCGCAATCGCTACAGCCAAACAATCTACTTCCACCTTTAGAATCAAAAGTTCTTCTCAAGCTACAGGAAGATCGTTTGCGCATGGAAACTGATTACTTTCGTGAAAAAGCTGGCTATTATCGTATGCAAAAATATTTGACAGCTTTACAAGCAAAAAAGGTGCGCATTGAATTAGATCGCTTAAGTCGGACTGAAGCAACGATCGACCTAAATGGTGCTTACGCTGTTGAAGTTATTCCAGAACATCATATAGCACCACAGCAATAGGACAGTATTTATTAATAACATTTTACCGAATAAGTTGTTTAATTTAATAGTTGCATTAAAATGATTTTTAGTTAATTACAATTACCTACATATAATTATTGCTTAACGTAAGAGCTACAATAAAAGTGTTTGTAACAAAATTTTGGCTTTTTTTACGTTTAACAATTACGTATTAACTATAGAATTTTTTAAATATGTAAGTGAATATAATAATTTTTTTAATAAATGTGTCAGAATGTCGCCTTTTTTACATTAGAACTTTATAGATCCGCCTACTTTTTTTTAGAATGGTACTGGAACCATATCTTCGTACTTTTTAAAATCAAATTACGAAATTGAGCAGTTGTTACATTAAACAAAAATAAAGCTGTAGCTTTTGTACACGATTAAAAGTTTGCTCAATGCTTATGCGCTGAAAATTGCGGGACTATTAAACAGCCTATTTTGTTTCTGCATTTGATGGAGATCGCTTTACTTACATATATGAACAGACATAACTAATATCAAGGATTGATTGTAATGTTGCAAAAAAGCCGAAAAGACCCGAAAATTACTTCTGATTTCGAAATCACACTAGTGATTGTTAGCGCCTTTTCCGTAAATCAAATGATTTTTGATAACATTTCGAAATTGAGAAGAATTAATAAATTAATTTTTTATTTAAAACATGAAATTCCTGGAGCTTTCTCCTTGTTAGTGTTTTATATAAAAAAAAAAAAATGACGAAATGGTAATTTTTGAATTTGTAAGGCCCTTTGAATTTAGTGAAATGTTAAAATTGCCTAAAAATTTGTAGTTTTTTTCTTTTTATAAATTCAAAAAAAAATTAATTTTAGCGTTTATACTTGTCGTTATAGCGGATATTGAACGAAATACTTTCATACTTTGTGCAAATTTCAAGTGTTTACCAAAAAAAAAAAAAAAGAAAAAAACACGAATTGCATAGTAACATGGCGAAATAATACTAGATGGTCGCAATGGCGAATTCATTAATTTTCTTTGAAACGGTAAATGTCAAGCTTCATTTATAAAAAATATGTATAATTTCGGTTACAGAGATAGTAGACTATGGTAGCTTGACAAGCGCTCTATCGACAGGAAAGGGGTGCGAAATCCCAAAAAGAAAAAAATATTTCGTTAACTTAATATAGAAGGGCTTTAAATCGTTTATTTATTTTTTCTTTAAATTTATGTTTTATAAATATTTTGATAAATGATTCTCTAATGCACCTCTAAAAGATTAAAAAAGTTGTAACAGTATTAAATTACTTAGAAAAATTAATAATACAATGCGCTAATAAAAAAAAAACTTCCAAATACAAAACTGTACTTTTTTATCAAGTTTTTCCCTCTTCCTGTAAAGAAGGGCGAAAGTAAGTTAGGGTCTTACTATATTAAGGTAACGATTTCTAAATCTTAATTAAAAACAAAAATTCTATTATACAAATTTGTTTATAAAACAAATGAAATCGGCTTTAAACAAAAACGAAACGAAGTAGCTTGTATCCTTCTAAATAGATTTTTAATCGATAGACAATTAGAGCCAGTTTTCTGTTTTGCAGTATCTCCGCAAGTCGTAACGATGATTTGTTTTAAGAGTAAGAAAACCCTTTGATGTATAATTTACCAATCGTTCTTCAGCCATTTTATACCACAGCATTTTGGTCGATATTTAGAACATACCGTTTTTAAAATTCTTTAAAGGTCTCAGTGTCTTTTATCGCGTCACTACGATTAAAATTTTTTGATGACAAAGGAATTTGTACATTTCGTATTAAATTTGATATTCGTTATTGTAGTTTCTTTTGTTATTTTAAATAATACACATATAACAAAAGTGGTGTAAGTGTAATCAAAAGTATTATTTATGTTCCCATGAAGTTTAAGTCCCTTGAAAGTAAAAACTGATATAATTAATTTCCGTAAAGTATTTGTTTCATTGAACAGGTGTTAAAAATAAATAAGCCAGTAGTAAATAAAAATAAGGTCTGTGAAAATTGTTAAATTGAAAAAAAAAAAAAATAAATTTAAGGAAACGAATTAATAACCTTTTTTATAAGACATTGCCACTGACCCATTTCAATCCAATTACATAATTTTTTTGTTTTGCAGAAAAATGCATCCCTGATGTAATGATTCGTAATTGTCTTTTAAATATATCCAAAAAAAAAAAAAACTAAGAGACTGTTAAATTTTAATGCGTCTTTGCTCTCAATTTGTTCAGATTTATTACATATTTTGTTTAAACCATCTCACCTGTACTAATTTGACATGTCATAAGACTTCGGTGACCATTAAAGCCACCCTTAAGCAAAATATCCCCATATTTCCATTAACTGATATTAAATAAAAAAATTCTACACTGTTGAGCTATTCCCTAGACTTTGCTTTAACACACAAATTTCCAGCCAATAGAATTCTTTGTTATACATCTTGCGAGCATAATGCTTCTCTGATCTAAAACTGGGGGGTTACTATGTAACTTGATTCGAAAGTTAAATATTACGAATTCGGATTTTTCCTACCAACTAACTCGAATTCGCAAATACATTTCCTACTTTCGAGTTGACATATCCGATTTTCGGATACTCATGCTCTACTTGCGGATGTGCATCACTATGTATTTCGAATTTAAATGTCAAAGTCGGTCGAAAGTTTACATTTGTATTCGTTTGATGTTTAGTTAACGGATGATACATAAAAAATCTTTAAAAAATCGAAACAACGATAGCAGACGCTGAAAAATTTAAGTATTTCTTAAATATGTATATATTGATTGATAAATGTTAATTCAAGTGTTTTTCAATAGGGAAAAGACTACGAAAAATTTAAATACCAAGCAAAGTCAATTTGAGATCATGCTCAACTTTATGACGGAGCATCCACAGTTGGCTAAGGGGTACATAAAAGCTGCGGCCGCCAAAAAAGCCACCAATGATTTATGGGCACGATTGATAGAAGACCCAAATGCAGCCGGACCACTAATGCGGGAAGTGGTCGGTTGGAAGAAGGTAAGTAATTCATAGTTTGTCCATAAATTAAATTAATTTTTTCTCCTTAGGTTTGGGCAGACCACAAGACTCACCTTAAGGCCAAATTGCAAAAGAACCGCATTAATTTTTCGGGCGCAGGCGGTGGTCCGGCAAAAATGTGTTCAGTCACCGCACTTGAAGAAAGTGTAATTAATTAACTTCAAATGAAAGAGGCGGTTGACGGTATGAGTGGGGTGAGGAAATTTGGAGCAAATAGTACCTACACAACTGGCGACGACACTGCTACTGGAACCAGTAACAACGACATGCAAGATGTTTACATTGTACATGATTATATGTGTAACCAACATGATATGGGGGAGACAGATGCCCTTCCCCCACCACGTTGTTCATCAACTGCTCGCGCACCCATCACACCACGAGCACCATTCAATCCCGTTGTGTCGAAAAAGCAAACATTGCTGGAACAGCAAGTCAATAATCAAATGGAGTACCACAAGCGCTCCATATCAGTGTTAGAAGAAATGAGTATTAGTTTAAAATCTCTAGTTAAATAAAAAAAAGGCAAGTAGAAATACACGAGAAAAAATATAAGCTTGCAAAAAGGAAATTCGACCATGAACTTATGTAAATTGGACGTTGAAAATAAAAAACTTTAACTTTTTTTTATAAATTGTTTTTTATTTGATTTCTTAAAGCTTGAGCTAAGGCTAACAACTGATTTCTGTCTTCAAAATCTGAAACAGCGGTTGAGGTCAATTCCATCTCTTCATTATTCCATTTTTTTTAATAAACATATATTTCTTGTTAACTTTTATTTTTATTATTTTGATATTTTTCACATTTTTGGGTAGGAAATGCTGCCAACTTTGAATAATACATTCGAAAGTACTGCCAAAAATAGTTCCAATTAGTGGCAGCACTTTTCACTCGATCCGAAAGTGTTACATAGTAAGAGCTCAAATTCGGATCGAATACAACTTTCGAGCTGTTCGAACTTTCGAATCGAGTTACATAGTAACCCCCCTGATCTTAGATAGAAAAAAATTGTTCAAAATTTAAGTGAAGAAATCAAAGGCAAAAATTCCTTAAGGATGCGGGTAATTTTTGTTCACGTGTTAACGATTGCATTTTGTGGCTGCTGTAATCAAATTGGTAAACACGTTGACTACAAACCTGATTGGCCAGGGTTCAACCCCTGCGGCAACCAAAAAATAAAAATGTTTTCTTATATTGAACAAGCAGCCTCTTTCGTCGGTACTTCTTCATAGCTAGTCGCCGGCGAAGTGAAATAATTAATAAAATGGCTATATCTATCTTTCTCCTTTCACCACCTGTCTTATCACACATCTATGCCTTTTCTAAAGAATGTAGCGGTTACAAAAGTAACTATTTAGGCATTATTGACCGAAGTGCTACTTCTCTTAATAAAAAAGGGAAAAACATATTAAGGGAAAAGATAGTCATGATAAGAATTAATGTAATCTAAAGCTCTAAAGACTTAATATATTGAGTTTCTAGCAAATTTGGTTAAAGCAGTTTACCCCTTTTCTACATAAATTCCCAGCCAAAAATGAGACATTACGTTAAAAAGTTCTTACTTTTCTGATTGGCAAATTTCGTTCTTTACGTTTAAAAAGGAATACCTTAAAATTCGTACTAATGATAATTATTATTTTCTGTAATAATCATTGTAAAAAGTTCTCAATAATTAATTATACGAGTCTCATGCCTTGTTAAAATCATTAGGTTGGTAATCTAGTTCGCAAGTACTTCCGCCAAAAATGCTAAATTCCACACTCGATTACATGTTATAAAATTTTTTGCTGGGTTGTGAGTCATCTTTTTACCATATAAACTGAAATCTTGTAACCTTCTTAGAAAAATTACACACAAAAATCATAACTTTTCAAGCTTTATTTTTTAACGTTTTAATGTCACGTAAATAAGTATGTTTATCACACAAAAATTAAATTTTTCATAACAAACTATTGTATTACGATTTGATTTAAGGCGAATTAATTTACAGGTGGTCTTAATAGCCCATCCATATCGAAACAATATTAGGTGGTCAAACACCATATAAAAAAAAAAATTATACATATTTTTTATATATGGAGTTTGTCTTTTGGCGTTTTGGCGAAAATTAATGAATTCGCCATCGATACCACTTAGTATTATTTCGCCATGAGCCCAGCTGAGTTTTGTTTACGCTCAACGTTATTAAAATTTTAAAATTATTTTAAAAAGTAAAAATTTTCAAATAATTTGAGAAAGTAAAAAAATTGTTAATTAAAAAAAAATTAAATTTGAAAACTACTGTATACGCAGTTGAAAGAAACCAACTGATACATCTTCATTTAAAGAACAAAATGTTGTTGGAAGGATAAATTTGATTCGGCTTCCTTTTATTCAGTCACATATTTTTGACATCAACGTAGTGCTCTGCAACAACAAAAATACTTAAAATGTTTGTTTTTGTAGCCATGCGGCCACCTCATATTAAATTCGCCTTGATTTTCTTTTTATTTCAATAATTTTATTTAATTCTTAATTTCTAATTTTATTTTTCTGTTTTTTTTTTTTTTATAAAAATTTTATAAATTTTTTAAAAGTTTGTAATAAGGTTTTAATAAAACAATTCTTATGTTTATATATGTATGTATGTATATCGTTTCTATGTAACATAATTAAAAAAAATATAAAATATTATATACTACTGAAATATCGATTCGTAATTTTTTATGGCTTTTGTAAAAAATACACTCAAAAAATAATAATTATATTATTATTTATTAAAAATATTAAAATAATTTTTAATTAGTTAAATAATTGATTTTCTTGAAATAGTTTCGGATTTACCAACTAACTAACAAGAAAAATCTTTAAAAGTTTAAGTCATACATTTTAAATATATTCATTCTAACTAATTTTTATAAATACATATTTATTTTTAAAGAGCAATGTACAGAAACTATTCAATAATATTCAGGTATGTGGTGGAAATCGATCGATTTGAAAACGACTCATTTTGGGATATGTTTTAAACAATAGTAAAAAATTTAAACCAAAGTAGTTGTAGAAATTGAATGGAAAGTTATAGAAAACTACATTGAAGATATTTAAAACACAAAATAGTAATGATATCGACACCAGTCTCGGTTTTAAATCGTTTTCTATCACATACCTTATTATATCGTTTATTGGGAACTATATACCGACAGATAAGTGTGACAAGCCTCTGGAAAAAACGTATTTATCTGGTTTCAGTTTGAGTGTTTAAATTTAAATATTGTTTAGTTTAGAATATTTGATTTTGGATTTCTTCTGCACGCACATTTTTCTATTGTTAATGATTCTTAAAGAAATAAAAGTACTTGTGTTGGCCAGTTTGCCAGCATAAACATTTTTCGGTCATATTGTTGCCTTGTCTTATCTGCTGGTTTAAGTTGCCCTCAATGGAAAAGCTAAATCCAAAAAAAAAATTTTTTTTAATTATATCATTAAAAAGCTGAAATATGTTCCCCTTAGGAAGAAAAGTTTGTACTTAAATTTCTGTTTTTAATTTTTAGATTTGGTAATATGCATTTTAACATTTAAACGGAATTCACTACATTTAATAATTTCAAATTTGTTGTTTGGTTTTGTTGTTTCAGTGCTCGAAAAGAATAGTCATTACTGCCATTAAAGCAATACCAGCTATCAAAGCCAGAAATTGTTTAATTGATTCTAGGCGATTATTTTCTTGCAATAAATCTGGTAATACTGTAACTAATGCTATGTGTAAAAAGCCTCCGGCGGTAAATGGCATAATCCAGGAAGTGCGAGCCTCTAAAAATTTTATTATATTTTAATAATAAAAAAAAAAAAAACAAAAATAACATTAAATATTCATACCCATGGCAGAAGTTACACCAGAACCACCAATAGCTACTAAAGCACCAAAAAGACCAGCTCCAGCTGTTAATAATTGAGCACGAGCAGCATCCCACCGACTAAACCCGGAACGTAATAAGATCGCAAAATCGCCAACTTCATGAGGTATTTCATGCACTAAAATGATAAAATTTAACATTTGTCTGTTTTGAAAAAATCCAGAAAATCTAACTTAGTAAAAATTAAAATTGCTCCCAAGAATTTAAAAATTTAATTGTAAAAAACAATTTATTAATTTATAATTACTTACATAATATCGCAAATGTTGCTAAAACTCCATGACGAAATGAGACCAAAAATGAACCAGCCACTGCCAAACCATGAGTAAAATTGTCAATTGAATTTGCCATAAGATTCAAATAACCAGCCACCTTTTTTGGCTGTTCTTTGGTTTTTCGTTCCCGTTCGAGCAGAAAACAACCATTTGGAACGTCTTCAATGTCACAGCCATTACCACCACAACTTTTTGAAGTTTGTCCTTCCAATATTTTACCGCCAGTTCGACGCATTAAGCAATTAGCAATTTCTACACATTTCGGCTGAGGATTTTCCTCATCCGCATTAACATAACCGGAGAAAATTTTTTCTACTATTGTGAAAATTAGAATACCTGATAGAACCCAAAGACCTGACTTTAACGATGGATGACCGTTAGTAGCTGAAAAAGAAAATTTAAAAGGGAAAATAATTTTAAAATAAATACGGAAAAAAATAAATTGAGACAGCGAACGCGTTTAGTTAAAATAAAAGTCGGATTATAATCGTAATAAAAATAATCTGTTTCTAATACTGAATTTTTAGTCTTTGCTTTTAAAATTAATTTTATGCTTACTGTTTCTGAACAGATCAGGTGGGTTTTCATAATTTAATGAACTTACTTTTCAAGCAACTATCTAATTTTTCAATATTTTTTCAAGTAATTTCGTCCGAAAATTTGCAATTTAATTATAAAATATTACGATTCATAAGTAGAATTTTTTATATTTTAATTTCTTTGTTTTTTTTTTATTTTATTATTTATGCCTTCATTTAGGGGAAAGAAATGTGTTATTTTTTTTATTATTTAAAATTCTCATTTAGTTTTAGAAGATAATTGAGTTAAAAGTTTTTAAAGTTTTTAAATTTCTGGTTAAGTATTTACTGATTTAATTTAATGCTCCATTAAAACACATTTTGATTCCACACAGCAAGAAATCGATGACGAAAACTAATACGTACAGAATTTTGCACTTAAACATTTGTAACAAGTTGTATTGAACGGCATTTAAAGTAAAATTACAATGAAATTTTGAATAGACCAAATGTAATTTTTGACTTGTGCTAATCGATATTTGGTTAACAAAGTTCAACAAATTTTTTGAAAATGTTTATAAATAAATCTGATTTAAGGATCAGCTCCAAATTGTATTAAACTTTAAAAAAAAGTCAATTTAGGGAACGCTATTTTCTACACGTATTACACATGTACAAAAGTTTTAATAATTTTTTAACTTTGTTTTCGCAATGACCGGTATTTTGGTATTTAACAATGACAGTCAAATCACCTTCAATTTTTTGGTAGAGAATTTGCAAGATGTCTATTGCGAAGTATTTTGTTTTTGCTATTGTGCGAAGAAGTTCATTATTATATTTTTGTATTTGAACTTTGGCCTGTGGTTATTTTGTTTAATTATATTTTATTTGAATAAATCAATCCGTTAATTTTTGAACTTATTAAAAAAACCCGGCTTAACGATATTAATATCCAGTCAATTATTATTGCGCGCATTCAGGATTATTTTTTCCAAACTTTTCTTTCCCTGCCCTTTCTCTTCTTAATAAGTTTCAAAGATACGGTGGATACGCTGACGAATTTAAACATTTGATAGTATAAATTTGAAACCGAACAAGCTTTTAAAATCTTTTTAAATGTTACTTTATTCAATTCTAAAGTCATGGACATCCGGTTGGCGGAAGTTTTGCCGGATGTGTCGACTTGACAGGTGACATGTCAATAAATACTGCCAGAAGTATATTCGTTTCTTCCTACATACTTTTGATTTCTTAACACAACTAATTGCGATTCTGTTTTCCATTTGAACTTAATTTCTAACACATTAGAGTAATTTGCAGATTATCAAGGACTAATTTCTCTCTCTCTCTCTCGTTCTCTCGCCCTCGTTTTTACTAAGGCTCTAGTCAAAAGAACACGACGAACATTGTTTTTTCCTTAATTTACTTCCAACAACAACGACTTAAATTTAATTATCTGAAATGCGTAAAAAATGTATAAATATTTTTGTTCAGGACTTTAAATTAAACTTTATACCCTTAACCCGATCGACGTTTGTTTAAATTTTTAAAAAAATATTTATAAGTATGTTGTGACTTACTATACGTACTGTCACCTTCCCAGGCTTCAGGCAATAAATGCAAGAAAACATCACCCAAAAGACCACCCACAGCAAAACTGAGTAAAACTTTAAGGAACTTTGATTCAGCAGCTAAAAAGAAAAAATAAAAAATTTTAATACAAATGAAAATTTTAATGGATTTTAACAAATAAACTTACGATCCTTGAATCCTTGTGCATTTAATTTTTCATCTGTTGGTATTATAAACAGTGGTAGAATGCCACTTAAACCAATAACCACTGAACCCAGCAGTGAAAATACCCAGGGTGTATATTCGAAACCAAAAAAATATTCGGGCACATATTGATTAAGCAAATGTGTATATAACATGTTGATATGGTCGTCAAAAAATCCGACTGTAGAATTCATATTCAAAATATTAATGCTGTTTTTAACTTTAGTTAAACTAATAATATCACAATGGGGCTAAAGTGGTTAAGAATTAAAACTAGGTTTTTTTATGTTGATCCTATTCTTAAGCTAAGAATATTTAAATTTCAACACGCCAATTTGAAATTTATACGAATTACTTTGCCTTTAAGTTGCTTGGGAACAAAGTGCTGAAATGATAAAAGAAATAGTAAAAAGAATCATAAGAAAGGCAGGATTTAATATCAGATTTATTTTTATTTTATTTTAAATTAATGGGGACGTTTTAAAATCTACTTAGCAACATTTTTCTTAAACATCTTAATATAGGGTATTTTTTTAATCCCATAGAACTTTAAACCGTAACAAAAAACACAAATAATTAAATTTTAATATAAAAAAAAAAATATTCGAAAGATCAGTACATGGAATTAACATCTAAAAAAGATTAAGGCACATGACCACCTGTGGCAGTTTTTGATGAAGCGCATTCTGGACATTCGATTTTTTACCACTTTTTCGAGCATTGTATAGCACGAATAATGTTGGTTTCTAAGGCATACGCCGGTGATTTTACGTGGTCCCGCAGGAAAAAGTCGAGAGGGGTCAAATAGCACGACTATTCACTTTATTTCTCAAAAACAATTTATTACCAACTTTTGATTTCAACAAGTAGATGATTGCTGTCGTCGTATGACATGTAACGTCATCCATATTTTCAGAGAAAAATACATTGATCATGATTTATCGACTGTAACGAGCGAGATAGGGCTTCATTTTAAAAGAAATAGTGTCTAGTAGTGCCATCAGCGTGTAAACAGCAACGTTGCTTTTTCCGGATGTAATGTAGTCTGTTAGGTCTGCGTAAATTGGTTTCGTTCGACATGTGACAATTTAGCCCACTAAAAAACTCGTTAAGCCAAAAGTGAGCCTAGCTGCTGAACAATTGATGACTAATTTTCAAAGTAAATGCTTATGCTTGTTTTTGCTTAAATTTTGATTTTTGTCTTTACTTTATTGTTTGGACAAAAATCTTTAGTTTATTTAAAATGTAAGTGAGAAGTTTCCTGAAGAGCTAAGTAAGCGGTAGCGAAATGGCCATCGAAACGTGCTTTCACCTTCAATAGTCAATATCGGTGAATTTAATAATTCGGTCGGGATAATCAGCACAATTTTTAAAGTTTAAAGGTAAATGCATATAATTTGGCACCATTGTATAAGCGCCAATCTATTTATAATGATTTGCTAGAGTATATTTTTATATATTTACAATGTTCGTAGAAAAGCAGTAAACCAGGCCGCTTTTTGCATTTTGTTCGGTTTCAGTTAATCCAAAAATTTGGCCACAGTTCCAATTTAAATATATACCCCAGGATTTATGTGCCTTACAGAGCTATGTTAACTTGTTAACAAAACTATGTTAACACAATTGGTTTTTGTCAGAGATATAAATTTCGATAAGTCGAATAAATAAACTCATTTAATACACCCAATGAAGAACAAGTAAGAATACTATATTCGGCTATGCCAAAACTTATGTTTATACCCTTCATCATATACATATGTAACAAAAAAAAAAAAAAAACAATATTGGGTTGACATAGAAAAATAAGAAAAAATTATAAAATTTTAAGCATAAAAATTTTAGTATTTCCTGAAAGATCTCTTCAGAAGCTTTTAAATGGTACCCATAATGACTTGATGTGTTTTAGAGTATGACGCACAATCGTTTTTTCTGTTTAAGGTTCAGAGGCTTATAACTTGGAAAACACGGGCGAGCGCCAATTTCTTCACTTAATGTTTTTTTCACTTCTTTTTTAATTCTTTATCGCCCCATGTATTTGTTTTTTATTTGAATTACTTAACTAAACTAGATCTTTTCCAAATGAAATGAATATACTACCCTGTTATTAATTCATAAAAAAAAAACTTTTTTAAGGTTACTTTTGTATTTTTTCGATGGTGAATTGTATAAAATTATTACATTTGAAAATACAAAAAATGTGATTAAAACAACAACAAAAATTGTTTTCTTTATTCAGGCGGACTCTGCAAAGTAAGGAAATAATATTGATTACTAATATTTATCAAAGTATATGATAGTTCATCCCTTTATGAAAACGATAGTGGAACTGAACTTGCATTCCACTATAGTGCCAATGGATTTCTAGTTCACTACCACTAAAAATAGTGGAAAATGAAATCCAATGCAATAAACCCAACTCTGATTGTTACATATATTTATATGAATGTCACATATCTATAGGAAAACCCTATAAATTTTTATTATTTCGTTATAGCGGACATAGTTGTATTACATATTCTGCGTACATATTAAGTATTTGACTACAGCGGCTTGAAATTAAGATTATATTACAATTTCGAGTGTCTTGTTATTCCGGTTCCAAATATGCAGGGTTGTCATAGAAACCAATATTGTCAGAACTGGTTTTAAAACCTTCAAGAAAAATGTTTTGGGGTCATAAAACCAATTTAGTTGGCTTTATGTTTATGTTTAGTGTTTCATTTTTGAGCGCATAAGTTTTCATTTTTTTGCAGCGGGCTATTTTTTAGAAATGTAAGTAAACTAATTTAATTTAATATTTGCTTTATGAAGAGAAAAATTTTTTGCATTGATTTTTTATTTTCTAGGGGAAAACATAAATACAGTACACAAATACCATAATCAAAGAAATTCATGGAAATATATCCGGATTTAGCTTAAAGCTTCACGAAGCACGACAAACCAACAGTGAACGCACTGTGGGAAGAACTGAGTGATTCATTGAATGGTGCCGTGCGGCCACCACAATTTGACGTGAATGGGTGGAAAAAGGTAAACAAAATTTTTTCGCAGTTGGTGGAAGGTGTTTGCAGCGTAGCATTTAGTCTTAACGAAGATGTAGATGCTGCATGTGAGAAAGAAGTGCCATCTACATCTTCAAAACGGCCATTGTCTCCCGTTGTACCAACCAGTACTGCAAAAATATATAAAACTTAAAATACCGGAAAGCGTCTAAAAAAATTTCTAAATGAAGACGATAAAAGAAAGAAAGAAATGAACGATAAGCTTTGTGAATTAATTCAAACTGAAAAAGAAAACTCAAGCAGCTTAAGACGCATTTATAGAGCAATTGCAAAAGGCAATGAATCTGTTGCAAATGCTGTCAATGATTTAAACAAGGAATTTGCCCACGTAAGTACAGCAATTTTGGAATAATTGCAAGAAGAAAATGAATTAAAGAAAAGACAATTGATTCTGAATATTTTCAATAAACACACTTTATATTTCATACAAAAAATTATAATTACAATTGTAAACAATTATACAAATGTAAACAACAGCTGATTCGAATATTGGTTTTATTTGCATTCGAAGAGAACAAAACCGACTTGGTTTCATGACACCAAATAGAACCAATATTAGTTTTTAAAACCGCGAAACATCAAAACCGACTTGGTTTCTATGACACCCCTGATAAAGACACACATTTTAACGATATTGTTTGGGTAAAAAACCTTTTGGAATCGGAACCCAAAAAAACAATATTATTTCTAAAATAAATTAAAATCTGTTTATGATTTATAACCAAAACTTGTGTTATTGCCAACAAGATTAAGTGTTTTATTTTTATTTTTAAGCCGGTTTTAAATATATTTTTTTCACTTTTGCTGGTATTTGACACAGTTTTTAAAACGCAAAATAAGCGTTAAAAAACATAAATAACCGAGCCAAAGAGAACTGTTTTTAATTTTAGAATATGAATCATATTTCAATTTTATAACGACTTGTAAACTTTGTTTCAATGGCGTCATTAAAATAAAGAAATTAATGTAAATCTCAAGGAAAGCAAGTAACACAGTCTGTAAAAATCAGGTCTACGTACGGAACATTTATTATGTCAACCGCATGCAAGAGATATAATAAAATAATAAAATAAAGAATTGATATAAAAATTAAGAAAATTAAATGTGTAAATTATTAATGCATTCAATAAAAAAATGTGTGCGTTTAAAATAATACTCAATTATAAAAACTTTTCTACCATCACAAACCTCGCAAGATAAATAATAACTAAATTCATAAATTATTGAATACTTAATAAAAATTTTATTATTATTAAAAAAAAAAGCATAGAAAAAAGACATAAAAAGAAAAGCACTTCTTTTTTATAAAAAAAAAAAAATACAAATAAAAAACAAGTACACGGAAAACATTATAAATAATATTGATTAGTCGGTTAAATGAATGATGTTTACAAAATATAGAACTTTTTTTAATTAGGACCAGCACTCAGGGGATGACCCCTACTTATGCAATGCATTGTGCCAGAACTAGGAAATTAGGTTGTGGGAAGGGGGATAGAGGGAGTAGAGCTTGTGGCCATTTGATTTGAATCTTTGCACATTGAAAGTGACAGCAAAGATCTCTGCAGGGAGTTTATTCCACATACGAACTGTTCTGCTAAAAAAAAAACGAATTTTCTCTGTAATGCGTAGTGCAATTTACTGGCCAATCGGCCACAAAGAAATGCGCTCTTGATGCAGAGCGCGTTGTGCGTATGAAATGACGGTTTTCAGGAACGAGTTCCCTGATTTCATAAGAGCACATTCCGTTGTAGTAACGATAAAACAGTGAAACACACCCCACATTGCGTCGATGTTCCAGTGAGTCATTAGAGCTGGATACCCTACTGTCACCGATGAGCTTCTTCGCTGTCTCCTGTATGCGGTCGAGTAACTCCAAAGTACACTTTGAAGCACTGGCCCATTCATAAGAGTTGTATTCCATTTTCGGTCTGATAAAGGTGACATAGATAGTAAGGAGATCAGATGGAGTACAGTATTTCTTACACCGTTTCAGAAAACCTAGGCACTTGAATGCTTCTTTTGCAACATGAAAAATATGCTTGTTCCAACGAACATCGCATTGAACTTAAGGTAGATAGATGCGAAGAATGCTGATGAAGGATGTAGCGGTCCGGAAAATGCCGCATTAAATTCTGCTAGCGTCTAATTTTTCTTGTTTTCCTTGGAAAACGTCCGCATACATTTGTAAATAATTTTTCTTTCTAAAAATTTTTTAGAAATTAAATTAAAAAATCCACCTCAGCCAAAAAAGTAAATTTTAATTCATTTAATATTATTATTATTTTATTTTTATTTACTTTTGTTTTTGCCATGGGACATTTTTTTCTAATAAACTGTTTACAAATTTTGTTACGATGGGTCGAGTCTAAGTTTGGGATACCCTCCCGGGAAAAAAGCTATTCACAATTTCGGGTGAAAATTTTGTCTAAATTCCCGGGAAATGGGAAGTATAAAATTATTACCACTTTAAAAAAATACATTGATTTTTTTTTAAATATTTTGGTTTTGCCATTTAAAAATTTTCAAATATTTCGTTTCGTTTCAAATGTTTCGTAAATTCGTCTCTATAAGATATAAAACCAAACAAAAGGTAACTTATTTGTTCGAAAAGCAATTTGAGTTATTCAAAGCTACTAACATTCGAACAACGAACATGGATAATCTTCACAATGCATTGTTAACAATAAAACCTTAGTAGAAAGTAAAAGGGTTTATTTTACTACAGGAAATTTTGCAGCGAAAACAAGAAATAGAATGTCTAGTGAATTGTTAGACGCACTAATAACAGTTCTAAGATCATATCTTTCAAAGAAATAATTAATCTCTCGTTATGCAGTACATATATATATATATGTGTGTTTTGTCACCTGGATTGTTTTTAAGTTTTATAAACTGTTAATACTATTATTCACCCCTATCGCAAATGTTATGGGAATAAGTTGTGTGGGAGTAAACGTGTATTCCCATCCCCAACAAATTGGTATCGCCAATTTTTTGGGAGTAAGAAGTCTACTGTGAATATAGGAGTAACAATTTCTATTTTGAATTATTTGTTTTGATTTATAGTTTGCGTGCTTATATTTTGTGAAGAAATCTTGCCTCCTAGAGGTAAAATGTTCCCTGTACCCACCGTAGTGAAATTGGCTAGCACCTTAAGTTTTTTGGCGAAAGGCAGACAAATCGATGTCGACTTAGCACAATCTACATTTAGCGAAGTGCTAACAGAAGTTTTCTTGCCCCAGTGGATTGTGTGACCATCTCTGGATAAAAAGAAAGAGATTTCAAAAGGTTTTTACACAAAATATCGAATACCAGGGGCGGTGGGCTGTATAGACGACACACATGTAAGGATCTTCGCTCCATCAAAAAACCGGCATTTATTTTATAATAGAAAAGGTTTCAACGGCTGTTCAACGTAGTGCTTAGCACATTCCAAAATTTTGCAACATAGATAGATTGAAATCCCCTACCATACGCTGGCTGCGCGCACATGGCTTCCACCAAGCAAGTACTTTGATCCTTATTAATACTCCTTCTATAAAATAAGTTTAATAAAGTTGGACATTTAAAAACAAATATGTAGCAACTTACATTTGTACTTCTGGTTCCCAATAACAATTTTTGTGAATTGATTTTGTAAAATAGTTTTTGGGAGAAAATAATCGCGATGCCATATGTTTAATGTTTGTGAACGCATTCACAAAAAATTTCTATGAGAACATTCATGATAGCAAATCATAATATTTGGGAGTTTTGTCTTGCGAACGTTCATTCGCGATTGGGGTGATTTATTTTTATTGTTTATGTTTTAACACAACAATGAATTTTTTAATATTATTTTATTAAATAAAATTTTTTTCTTCAAGATTTGCTTTTTTCCGGAAATACCGAGAAATCCGGGGAATGCGATAATTTTTGCCCCTTTCCGGTTAAAAGCACATTCCAAGCCCTAGTCGAGTTCTATTAAAACAAAAAATATTGATTTTTTGAATTGAATAAAAACTTAATTTTTTTCTGTGTACCGTATGAATATTATTGAGTAATATGTACGTTATGATAAGATATCTACCCATCAGTGCGGTTTTAAAGCTCACACAGAATGTTAATTCCATAAAAATGACAGACAGGACTACAAAGTAGAAATGGTATTTACCGATTAATTTTAATGTTTGATTTCAATCGACTGATAAATCACCCCGTGGCCAAAAAATTAAAATTAATAAATTATTATTTAGTATACATCGAGAGAGGGTGAAAATTTGTGTGACTGTGTCATATAAAACTGCGGTATAAATAATAACACAAAAGACAACGCTGATATTTTTTCCAGAAAGAAATAATTAGAATAAGAGAAACATGAATGCCCCATCAGAAAAATCTTTATTGCATTGAAATAAATTACAAAATGGGGTCAACAGTTAAAATTTTTTAAGTGAAAATAATAACATTATTCAGATAATAAATTAATATTTTGTTGCAAGGCTTTTGTTAGCAATTAACCAAGTCATAAAATTTTTTTTTCAGAACTCTCTTCCACGACTCCCTAACCAAAGGCCAAAGTTATTTGCTGTTAGTAAGTTTTGATTCATAAACGTTTTTGTTTACGTCAGTCAAAAGAATATCTTTTTGGCTTAGATCAGACGACTGAGCAGACCACTCTATGATATTATAGTCTATAAACCACTCACGATATAAAAAGAGTGCCTGTTAATGCTAATCTAATTTTTGGAGTTCCATGCTTTATTATTATAATGGATGTAACTCTAGGATCATATTTTGCATTCGGAGATCTTCTAACATAGCAACAAGAACCTTTTGCACAGTACAAAACGATTTGATTTCATCCCTTTACAAAATATTGTCCACTAAAATAGCCATATAGTGCTATTATTTTTGCAGGCACTGTTCAAAGATTTAAATTAAATTTGACGATGAAAAAGAGCCGAGATTCGTAAAAAAGTTTTTTATGAATCTTCTGTTTCCCAGACCTGATTTAAATTATATTTGATTTTAAAAACATTTTTTTTTTTTATTTCAAATTGTTTTATTCAACACAGAGAAAGAGGGAGCAGAACATAATGTTTAGAAAACTGACCCACCCTATTTAAAATGTCTATAATTTAATATAAGAAGTCTTCTTCTTGTAAATTCGTGATTTTAAATAGTTTTTCCGTAGCCCGCGAGCGAAAGTAAGAGGTAAATGAATTTAGGGAAAACGCTAAATCTTTTTCTAGAGGATGAAAATAGCTGTACCTGAAAAACAAAATTTTAGAGCGGACTCTAATGTTAAAGCGTTGATGGATTCTTATGCATAAAATTTACGATCGTTTGTCTTTCCGCCGGTTATATTTTATTTAAGTTTTTTACCACCACCACATTTACATATCATGGGAAAAGTACATTTGTGAGAATATATGTGAGATTTTATATTTTTAAATAAGTATTTGAGGACAAAAATTTCTGTCCATAGTTTAGTGACAACGTCTTTTTAGTTAAATATTTGACTTATCTGGCCGTATCTCAACTCAAGTCTTTTGCCGAAAAACTAAAAAAAAAAGAAATGGATTATTACATTGTTTGTTATAATTTTGAAATTTACTTACGAGCAACTTTTAACGATTTTAAAAATTCCTTCAATTAACTGTCTGTTTCGTGAAAAAAACAGATTAAGAGGAGTAAAAGTAAAGACATCTTTTTAAAGAAAAATATCTCTTAAACTGTTATACGTGCAGAAACGGCTCATGCAGAACTTAGCTTAAGAAAGCTATATACATTTTCATATACCCGAATTTTTCGTTTTAAGGATATCCGATAGACGTCCCAGTAAACCTCTTTAGATCAATAGCAAGATTATCTGTATAAAGCGGAACGGAACAGCTTGGTGTTTCTGCTACCTCACATGTTGTGGTAATTGGTTTCGTAAATCATGTGATTTGTTGAGATATTCACAGCCAATTCAAATTTCATCCTAAAACAATAAACCGTTGACTGGAAAGCTTACCCTCATTTAGTGTTAGAAGTAGGGGAAATCATTGTAACAAAAGAAAGTAAAATTTTTCACTTTTCCGTTTTCTCCCATTATAAACTGGCCCCCTTTTTAATTGACTGCGACAAGTGAAAAAATAAACTGGAAAAAAGTAGATATTATGGGTTATGGAAGAAAAAAGCAAAATATCTTCTATTTAATTTACGGTGATGCCACTTTTTTATATTTTTGTTCGTAAGGAATTCATAATAGGAGGTAGAAATATTTCTTCGAAAAAAAAATTTTTTCCGCTAGAAAGGAATTCTTACAAAACAAAGCAGTGTCATTTACAAGAGATAAAACAATAAAAACAACATGAGTTTGTCTCTATTACCACAATAGAGACGAATTGTATTGTAAAAAAGTATTTTCATTTGCAAATTTTTAATTTAATTGCTGTAAGTTAACAGCAATTAAATTAAAAATTTGCAAATCTACTGTTAATTTTAGCCTTAATATGTAGGATGAAATTATTTAGCATTAAAGAATTCTATAACCAAAAATTTTATCATTGTGTCGTTTTCGTTTTTGATATAGTGCTCAGTAATAAGTGAGCAAATCAAATGTTCTTAAGCACAAAATATGTAGTTGTTTAATGAAAAGTTATAGCTGCCTACAGCAGTGTACCGATCAGTTGGTCGCGCGACCTTTCTCGATATGAACGTTTTAGTTGCGAATAATTTTTAAATGCCTTGAAGTTTTGTATAAATAACTCCCCTATAAACGCACATATTTTGACATATAACTAATTGTATCGAAGCAGTGAGCATGGTACATCCTATAAAATGTGACCGGGAGACCTGTAAAAGGTAGAATATTGAAATGTTTTACAAGTAAGTTACAAGTTACCGACTTATCCAATAAAAAAACTAATAGGTAAATGTGCTTATTGCAGTAAATAATAGCTGGCTTGGGATATTGGACGTGGTACCTCCCGTACAAAGTGAAAAGTTACTATCGTTTGCCTATATGAATAAAGAATTAAACTAAATTAATTTTGTGGCTGGTAGAATTTATAAAGCATGATAAATTTAACAAAATATCGCTGGAAACTCTTTTACATACAATATAAAGCATCAACAATTTTTACAAAGTTTGTTTTCTCTTCAGGAGAACTTTTTTACCTTCAGGTAAAATATTTTAACAGAAATGCTTGACACGATAGATCATTACCAAATCTATAAGTTGAAAAACATTTATTCAAACCTTTTTTATTGTTTTCATATTTAGCTGTCTGTGGTTTTTGAGGTTTTAATTATAAAATGATTTTTATTGTTAAGTTTTGTTTTTATAGTTTGTTTTTTATCAAGCAAGTAACGCACAATTGTTCTTACTGGTGTTTATTAATATGCGAATATTTTTATTATTGTCTGTTATAAAAATATAGTTTTTAATAACCCCGACTGAATATGTTAAAAACGTTAATGAATTAATTATTATTCTATCTTTGTTTGCAATTTTTTAATAACTCTTTATATTTTTTATCTCCTCACTACAGCCTTTTTTTAATTACGTAGACAAACCAGTGTCCACACTGCTGGTCATGATTATGATTTATAAATATTTAATCACACAAAACTTGAAGACAATTTGCTAGAAAAGCAAAAACTAAATACCATCTTTCTCTAGCAGCAATTTTTAACCTGATATTAAAATTTATTACAAAGTTATTCTTACAAAGTGGAGAAGTTAAGAATTAGAATTAGACAAGTTTGTAATTTTAAGAAAGTTAAAGTTATCGATAAAAAACGATTTTTCTTAACTTACTAATTTCTTCGCCGAGCAAAATGAAAGTTGTATATTTTAATGAGCAAAGAGAGAAAAATTGGTCAATTTTTGTCTTTGTTTTGAAATATGACTTTTTAACTTGTTGGGTTGTTTTAATTACAAAACAAAACACGATAATATTTATTTATATTTATATATTTTGCTGTACACTGTTGAAAAACATACACTTTACTTCTATACAAACACAAGATCTCTGTATAGGCGAGTAAATGCGTCTACATTTTTCTAATATGAATAGATATGGTAGGCTTCTTCTAGTTGTTTCTTTTATTTTTGTATTTAAAGGACGGTTTAGACGGTACGACGTTACGTACGTAAAATCCAAGAGAAAATAATATGAAATTTCATTCGTATTTTAAAAATGAGAGTAATAATCTTACGACAGATTTTTTCGCGTTTGCACAGTTGGTATACATAGATTTTTTGGAGGTTTGCAGAAAAATGCATCCCTGATCTAATGATTCGTAATTGTCTTTTGAAAATTTTCAAAAAACATAAAGAGCCATACGACTGTCAAATTTTCATCCGTAATTGCTCTCAATTTGTGCAGATTCATTACATATTTGGTTTAGACGATACCACTGGTAATATTCTGCACAAAAATTTGACATGTCGTAAGACTTCTGTGATCATGTAAACCGCCCTTAAGCACGTATGGGTATAAGCCATTCAAAAGAACTCTGCAACAACAACCAAAATGAAATAAATACTAAAAGCTGAAGTCAAATTTTTTGGAAGTGTGGCAAATGCATTTATATGTTTCAAACGCTGAAATTTGCAAGTAAGAGAACCCCTCCCTAAACACATCAACAGACTTAATTGTTATGTTTTCACCACTTAATATTGAGCTGGTACAAATAATATGATTTAAAATTAAAAGGGCACTTTTAATTAAACACTTGTTTACACAAAGAAAAGATGAAGTTAAAAAATGGTGAATATAGAACATTCAATAAAAAATTGTCTTTAAAGCAGATTAATGAACTTGGAATAAAAAATAGTCGATTAATAAACGCATTAATAAAATACATAAATAAACACAGGAAGAAGTTTTATGAAAAATAAAAAATACAAGTGTATTTTTTTAATTAAGTAAAATGATCTTGAATTAGCAATTAAACAAAAAAATTAGTTGATTGAAAATAAATTTTTAAAGAATAAATATTTGTTAACGATTTCAACATTTATAACAAAGACTCAATTGATTTAAAAAACTCTGCTCAAAAATACAACACGCAAGTTTTTAGGTTTTTAAGAGCAACACTTGTATAAATGTTGTTAGTAATTTCTATGTAAATACAGGCTATAAGACTTACAATAATTTTCCGTGTTTACCAAATGTCGTAGGTGGAAAAGGAAGTTACGTTGGTAAAACTACATTCCTCTCTTCTTGGTAACTTTTAATTCTTTCTTTTATTTCTTAAGTTAAAATTGTATTGTTTTTATTTCTGATATTTTGACGTTTTTAGAATTCCAACAATAGAAAATAAAATAGCATGTTCACAACTACTCTGGTTGTATTAGATACAACATACAACTTTCTATTTACAGTAGTTGTGAATTGAACACATAAAATGAAAAGTTTATAAAAATCCGGCAAATTCATGATCATTATTTTTGTAAATTTCTTTGAAGGAAATAAAAAAAAGAAAAACTATTATTTTTGTAGAACTGTGTTAAGCTTTCAAAATAAAAAAGACGGCTCTTTTAAAAAACCTACTTAACATTGCCTTAATGTAGGAAGCAGTGTTCCCGAAATCTGCTACCAGAGTTCAATCGTGCTCACCTGTATTCTTTTGAGTTTTATTTTTTTTTTATTTTTGTACTTTAACCAACTCAGTTAATCTAAAGACGAAGTGTTCAAATATAAAAAACGAAAAAAAAGGTACAGCTGTTGTTTGTAGCTTATTTTAAGCCTTATACTCTTAATAAAGCTTTAATAAATATTTTTAAGAAAATTAAAATTACCGATATCAGTATTTTGAAATAGTAAGTTCTAACTTATTTTCAAAAATAAACTTTTACAATTTAGTTAAAAAAAATTATTTGACTATTTTTAAAGCTCTTTTTGTGTTTACAACTATAGAACTTTTATTGATAACGCAGGTGATGAAAGTTCAACTTCATAATTTATGTCACTCCAGGTGTTTTTATTACTACTTAAAATTGTAAGTTTTGCCTAGGGTGTTGCCAACAAGCATAAAAAGTCTTTACGAAGTAGTAGAGACGACCACATCAATTACACTAGACGGCAACGACCCTAAATAAAACTTAAAATTTCTAAGGCTCTTTTTTAAAACAGAAAAACTTAATGGTAGAAAAGAATTTCTTATGCTGATTTATATGTACATGCTATTATACATACATACATATATGGTGAAGGGTATATTAGATTCGGCATAGCCGAATATAACACTCTTGTTTGTTTTAAAACTTTTAAAGATACTTTTTGCAGATGTGCTTGATCTATATTTTATTTTAATCGGCTCAGTATTTTGGAAGTTATAGCGGGTCTCTTATATATTGGAAAATAATAAATAATTCATGTACAGCAGACATTTAAATTTTTTATAGTTTAAAAAATTATCAGCCAAATCATGAAAAAAAAAAATACATTCGAGTTGTTTTAGTTTCCCCTTTTATCCTATTATAAGTTTGTTTTTCTCCTTTTTATTGACTAAGGAAAGTTAAAAAATTTTGGAGGAAAAAATTATTATAAAATATAAATAAACAGCCCAATCACAAGTATTTGTACGGAGTTTCTTTCTCAAAGAAAGAATTTTTCTCCAGCAAGTATTTCTCCAATTATGAATAAATAATAGAGAAAAGCAACATCATCGTAATTTGAAGGAGGCTGGCTGTTTTAATTATTTACAATAAATTTTGTTTCCTAATTCATAATACTTTTTTTTCCTTAGAATTTGTTTCTCTTTTTGCAGTCAACTAAAAGGAAAACAAATTTGGAAGAAAAGAGAAAAACTCTCACTCAATTTTTGTTTTTGATTCAGGGTTACTGTTTCCCCGACTAAAGTCGCACTTTGACCCTTTTTTAGGGGTCTGCGACTTTTTGTAAGAATTTTTTTTTTTGTCACAGACTTTTGCACCTTTTTTTAATTTTTGCGACATTTTATTTCCAGTAAATTATAAAGAGCATACGACAACCAAATTAATAAACTTAAGTAACGCTGTTAATATACATAAAGACATGTATAGAAGCATGTGGATATTTATAATGCAACTGTACATCTTATCATAAATATGGATTCTGTAATGAGCTTTTTGTTTTGCTTCAATTGCTTTTTTTCGTTTTTTTTTATTTTTTTATAAAAATGCCAAAAAGGATATGCAACTTTTTTTTCTCAAACGACCTTTTTTTATTTATATAAAACGACCTTTTGTGCGACCTTTCAAAAATTTCTAGCGGCAGCCCTGATTAGACTGAAAATGTAAACAATAAAAAGCTAACTTCAAATTACAATGATGCCACTTTTTTTTAATTGTTTGTTTCCACGGATTTTATATTTAAAGGAATTGTTTTCTCGAGAAATTTATGAGTAGTAGCGTAATAACCAAATATATACGTTCTCCTCAGCCATTCACTTTTTACACGCTACCGGCGTATATTTCACGAGAATATCACAAAATTGCTTGGAGAAGTCAAGAAAGGCAAGCATTGATGATGTTAAATCATTTTATTTTATTTATTTTTTTATTTGAAGTTTTAAGATTTAGCACATTTTATAATACACACGTTTTTAGTACAAAAAAAAAAAAAAAAAAACTTGTACAATTTTAATATTCGCGCTTTCAACAGAAACTCGCAAATAGACTTTTTGTTATTGTTTCTTTAAAGTTTTGCTTTTAAGCCACTTAGATTTTATTATTGTTCTGTTTGTAAAGAAACATAAAGTTTTTAATTATCAGCAACTTTTTTTGAATGTATTATACCGGTATATTGAATGACGTATGAGAAACAATGTAGCGTCATTCTTGCAATAATTTTTATTTATTTATTATGTTTATTGTTAGCAATTAAGTTTGTATTTTTTTATTTCTATTATTTCGTTAAATCGGTATGCTATTTTGTGAATATGAAAAATTTCCTTATTTATTTTGACGCTGTTTTAAATATTTTTGTTAGCATATTATTTTTTTTATATTTTATACGTTTACGCTTAAGTAAATTCAGCCGGCAAAAAAGACGACATCTTTTCGCTCATAAGCTTCAAAACCGTTTAAAGCTTAAATTTAAAAAAATCATATAAAAGCCAAATAAGCACAAAGAAGTCATAAAAATCTTTTGTAAAACTATTAAGTGTGTTTTGTAGAAAAAAAAAACTTGATTAATTAAACCATTTAAATTTATTTCTTTCAAACATAAGTATACAAATTTTTAATTCAAAATTCACACGTAGTTTAACATACAATATAAAATCGATTTGTTAAATAGTGAGTGATAAACAGAAAATTATATTTTCAATTGGTTTTGTTTAATACTGGGGCCATTGTTTAATAATTTTGCACTCTGCACTCTGTGTGTTGGCTTATCAGGGATGGAAAACGAAATTTTAAAATTGCAATATTCGATTTCGAATCTTTAAACATTCAGACACAAATTTTACTAAAAGCACATTTTTATGAGCAATAAGAGGTCAGCTTATAATATTTTTTTATTAGTATTTACCATTTTTCCATGAATTTCATTATAATTTCAGTTGTATTTATGTTTTTAAAAGTAATTTTATGAAAAATCTCTGAAGTTTTTTTCAGTGAAATGGACAATTTATTTTTGGTAATATCTTGATTACTGTCACGAATAGTAAAATTTACTATTCATTCAATATACTATATTACAATACATAGATGGACGGACACTTTGCAGCATCAAAGAGATATCCCTTTAAACGGGATGAAATCACAGTCGCTTAAGATATATCGGGTTAGCGAATTATGTGTTTAAAGCTTTTTTAAAATTATTTTTGCATGTCTCAAAGATTTTTGCTTAAACTAATAGCACGTTAAAATATTTGCAAGGATTCGAATTTCTGATATACCTGGGTTAATTTTTTATGCCATTATTGTATATTAAAAAAAAAAAAAACGTAAAACAAAACAAGAATGTGTATTCGGCTACCCTTCACCATGTATGTAAATCTTGTTATTTAACTAAAATAAAAAAAAATAAAAACAAAAAAATAAGTTCGATAAAAATTTCTATTAAAATTTTTAAAAGATCTCTTCAAAAGCTTTTAAATGATACCCATATTGATATCTTAAAAAATATGGTGCACAATCGTACTTTTCTGAAAAGTTCAAAGGCACATTACTAGGAAAATATTTAATTTAATAATATTAAATTTTTTAACTTGATGTTTTTTTCTTAATTGCTTATTTTTGAATTTTCTTTCGTCCCATATATTTGTTATTATTTTTTTTTTTTGGAATTGCTTGATTTTTTCAAATTATATGGAAAAATAGGAGGCAGGCGTGGTGTTTTGCCCGCTGCCTCAAAGGACACGGAGCGATCTTGCTGATTTCCAATAGCCAAATTTTTTAAACTGTCCGATCGATTGGCATATTTAAATTTTCTCCAGCTCATCTAGTGTCTTGGCAAAGTTGATTTCAACGCGAAATAAGACGGACAGACGCTCAATCGACTTTGCTATGGTTACGAGTAGGAACTTCGAATACACATACTTTATGTGGTTGGAAAGCGATGTTGTAAAAATTACAAACGGAATGACAAACTTAGATATACACTTTTTCCGCTTTTTGTGGTGAAGGGTATAAAAATACAGGTGTATCAATTTTGACAACCCAGACGAATACTGCCGATGTATTTATTTTCATATAAATGTATTTTGTAGAATTTAACCAGACTACTGCGATTTGTGTATGATTAAAAATAATTAATTATTATGTTCATTTTCTTCAATAGCTTAATTTTCCTTATCGCGGAATTTGATTTATTATTGTCAAAACGTATGTGAGATACTGAAAGGTATATTTATCGTACCTTCAAATATTCATGTTGTCTACTTTTAAAATAAAGTTTAAAAATATATATAAAGTTAGCAAAAAAATTTACACCCTTTCATTTAAAATCCACAGGCTTTTAATTAGGGATTAGTTTAATTAATTTTAAATTGTGTTAAAACGCAAACCAAGCCGAATTCATTAATTTTCGCCCTTAGCCTGAATGTCAAACTACATATAAAAAAATTGTATACAGATTTCTTATATATGGAATTTGATAGTTAGGATACCGGCAAAAATCGATAAATTCGCCATCGCTCCTACCTTATATTTATTCACCTTGACGCAAACTATAGGATATTTTGTTTATTTTTGAATGCATGTTTATTTTTATCTTTAAAACTATCGGTAATAATTTGATCTCTAAAAATAAAAAAGTTGACAACACCGCAACGCAAAAAAATCTGTAAACTTGTTGCTTTGTGTCACTGAAGGTTCCGTTACAATTTTTTATTTTTACAAATACTAATAAATTTGTGTAAATAATACTTAAAACTAATTATTTTAATTAACCTGTGCATAATTTACTGTGAAATAGAAGAAAATATGCTGAATAAGCAAATGTCAAAATATTTTAAGGAAACAATTGTAAGACTGTGGAAAAAAGAGAAATCAAGGCGTGAAATCAGAAAAATACTAAATAAAACTCGTAGCACAATCCAATATGTCATTAAAACTTTTCAAAATAGTGGATCTTGCGAAAGACTTTGTGGATCTGGTCGTCAAACAATTAAAAAACTGCCCGAATTAAAAGACAAGTTTGTAAATATGTTAAAAAAGATCCAAAAATTTCCGCTGTAAAAATAGCTGATGAACTTAAAATTGGCGAATTAGTTTATGTAACACTAGACTATTAGAAGCTTTCTCCACTCGCAAGCTTCGTATGAAACCTCTTCTTTCAAAATCAAACGTTAAAAAAAGCTTAGCTTATGCGAATGAATATATAAACAAAGACAATGTTTTCTGGAACACAGTAATTTTCACAGACGATTCGGAATTTAACATATTCGGCAGTGATGGTCGGAACTCAGTGTGGAGGAAGCAAGGCGAAGCCGTACAATCACAGAACATTGCTCATACTGAAAATTTTCTACAGTTACAATAGATAATAAGTTTTGTTTTTTCTATGCAAAAGTTTTTTTTTTTTTGCCTAAGAATATTGGCATATTTTTGTTTTTGTAGTTTTTTTCTTCATATAAAATAATTACAAAAATGTTTTCTACATGTAACTAAAATATAGATCTCAGGTTTAAATTTCACTTAAATAAACATATATTTCTTGTTATGGATAAATGTTTACGCTTATATTTATTTTGATTGGGTAAGTGTATATACGTATACATATATGTATATTAAATTAGTTTCCAAAAAGGCCTTTTATTTTGTTAAATTGTTTTTATTGTAAAATTGCTGCATAATCTTACTTTGAACAATTGAAAATTTATTATCTAATTCAATTCAATTGGTTTATTTATTTCTATCCAGGGTTTTATTGTTACTTTATTTATATGTCTATTTAACTATATTTTTCAAACATTTGAACTGAAAAATAGACTCAAGACCAGCGTTACCGTTCGTAGCTTTTGGCGGTCTGTAACTTTTTGTGAGACTTTCTTTTAGCTCAGATAATTATGCGTTTTTATTTAATTCAAGAAATATATCTTTGATTTCGGTAGTGTTTTCTTAATAATTCATCAACAAAAAGAAAAACTGAAATTGAAAATAAAAAATAAAACTAAGGAAACCACTTACAGGTATTTAACGGCTAAAACAATAACTCACGTGCTGTTTCTGTATCAGAAGCGACAATTATTAAGAAATAATTTAAGAAAGTGAGTGCCTTTTTTACAGAAATTATCTATAAAAAAATTATAGAAATTATCTATAAAAAGGCATCGATCAATCGTAAGTAGATAACAAATAACTGAAGGTAGATTGCATTACTCTTCTAGTGACTTTATTACAAAGCGCGTTTAAAGTTCTTGTTAATAAAAGTTAAATGTATCTAAAGTGAGGAATAAAATCACCTTTAATAAAATTTTCCTTTTTAAAACTTCCTTGTAAAATAAAATTAATGTTATTAAAAATATGGTAGTGACAAGTGAAAATCGATTACTTTTGACAAATTAAATAGTGGCAACGATGTGTTTTTGTTTGTTTACTTGCAAAAAATATGATAACTAACAATTAGCAATATTATTAAAGTTTTCTGCATTCCGATCTAAATCTAGTTTGCGGGCACCACTTTAAAAATAAACTAAAAAGTTTCCTACGGGGTGTAAAATGAATTTTTAAACAAAAAATGTGAGGTGACTTGAAAAATAAGTTATTAACATTAACATTAACATTTTATTACCTTTGTGAAAATTTATATGTAAAGGTTTTTTAGCTCGTTTTGGCACAATATTAAACAAAGTTAACTGTCATTAAAACTTTTTCTTTTCAAATTACGATGTCATATTCTTTGTTTTTGATGCTGTTTTCAGTTCCACCAACAGCACTTTTTGTCAAGTCAGGTAAATTTAAATAAAACAAAACCTCGCAATCGCTTAGCAATATTCCTATTGCTTTCAAGAGATTCGTTAGAACTTGAAAATGTTCAATATTTCGAATCATAAATTTCTAAAAATGATGTCATTTAATATTTATGAACAATACTAAAAAATTTTAATTAATTTTTATGTGAAGTTAATATAATCTAATAGAAATTTGACATATAAAAGTATGTAACTATAACATAATTTATTTCTTCTACAAAATATTACATAAATCGAAATTTGTTATTTTTGGCTTTTTTATATAAATCAAGGTACCTTTATTTTACCAGGTAATAGCGGCTCTACAGCAAATACCAAGGCGAATTAATTTATCAGGTGGCATCATAGGCGAATTCAGTATTTTTTGCTGGTATACACGACTGTCATACTCCATATATAAAAAAATATATACACAATTTTTTTATATATGGAGTTTGACAGTCGTGTACACCAGCAAAAAATACTGAATTCGCCTACGCTGCCACCTGATAATCGATTCGCCTTGGCAAATACATTAGTAAAAACAACATGACATTTGATTGTTGCTTTGTAAGTGGAAATGTCAAAAATATAAAGAGAAAATAAAAGATAATTGCTCTAAAAACAAACGCTCTCTTTGTTCTGCATATGCTTGCTGTTGGTGTTTTTTTGAAATTCGTAAACAAGTTGTAAAATATAAACAACTTTCGACATGTCCAACTACAAACCAGCTGGGTGGAAGACACTACCTAGTAAAATAAATGTACCTCGTATATGGTATAGAAACAAATTGTAATTTTTATATTTCTTTTTTCTAATAAAGGAAAAATTCATTTGAAGATTTACTGATGATTTTCAATATAAGGTGCAGATACTGTAGATTTTTTCGAAAATTATTGTTAGATTTGGCTGATTTTATACAAGGTACATTTATTTTAAAAAAATAAAAAATAAATGTACCTTGATTTTATACACTTAAAATAGCAAAAAACTTTGTTTTTGTTTAATTATTGCCATATTTTCGAAAATAATTATTTTATTTTAGAAGGAAGTTGTAATAACGAACAATAATTGACGATCATTTATTGCAATCTTTGGCTCGTTACTTTAACTTAAACACAAATTAAAGGCAAGTTATAATAACCGGCCTTAAGAAGTAATGAAAAAGGCAACAGGATTAAAAGGTATGATTTTTACTTTTCTATCGAAATCATTTTAATATTAAGGGAGCTTAAGATGTTCCTTAATATATCCTTTTTTTGACATCGCTAGGTCTGTACAGTTTTAGTTGTTTCATTTGAATACATTATTTATTTATTTATTTATTTCAATGTCGCAAGCCCATAGGGCCAAACTGACTAGTATACAAATTATAAATATTTCATATTTCACATGAAGATCTTATTACTACAAAAAATACATTCGAAATACTTATGTAAATATTCATTAGGAAGTTTTAAAGAAAAAAAAAAAACAAATTCATATGTACCCTACAAATTCTTTATAAATATGTATGTGTTTTATTTTTCGCAATATAATAATATGAAATAAAATGAAGAAATAAGTCCCCCGCAAAAAAAAAAGAGAAAAAAAAACACTGTTTATTGCTCACACACCCAACATGGAAGTATACATATCTATATAAACAATAGATAAATGAAGTTAGCAGAAGGCGAGATCAGTTACCCCGATGACCAGTGACAACAAAAGAATTTTCACAAATTGTGCAATTAAAAGAAATAGGGCTCAGGTAGTTGCTATAGACACTAAATGTGGGATATAAATATTTTCTTGAAAGTAGGCAGTGAATAGGAAAAGCGACGATTCTGGTACGGAATTACAGAATTCCACACTCTACAAATTCGAACACAGAACGATCTCTCCATTATTAGCGACGCATGTGCAGGACAAATTAAAGAATACGTCCTATTAGAGACACTGAAATCTAACATGTTTACAATGTAGCTAGGACAGCCATATTTAATTATTTTGTAAAAAAATAAAAGTTGTCTAAGCTTAACATAATTAGTAAAGTCATAGCCAAGTATACTTTACAAATATTAAATATGACTACGGCAATGAAAAAAGCCCAGTTATCACTTTTTTGTTTCTGTTATCTTCGCTTATTGAGCAAGTAAACGTCTGAAAGGTATTTGTTTATTTTATCATTTGATAGCATTTGATATATAATGAGTATAAGACCGTATATTAAATATTTTTTTTTTTTTTTTGTTAGTCTATCGTCGATACAAGTGACTCTCAATGCCGATAGTGGTTTCAATTCTGCAAATTGGTTCTTTAGGTACATACACCCTTTTTCCACTTTTTGTGGTGAAGGGAATATAAACAATTACAATACAAAGTAAAATCGTTATTATGGCAACACTCTCTTATTCACAAGATTATCAGTTTCACATTGCGTATTGTATAGATGTATGAATGTATTAAAATTTCAGGTTTCAATTCAATTGTAGATTAATTTTCATAACAAAAGAACATCATTAGCGAGAATTAAGAGAAATCTGTCTGCAATAACATATCATAATTTTCTTTTTATTTTAGTCTTGGATTTAGAAAAGTTTAAGTGTACGTACTTACATAAATATTTATGTATGTACTTAAATAATCTATGGAAGCTGATTAAACCAAGAAGAGAATTAAGCAAAAATACATTTGTTAAATAAATAAATTACGTTTTAAGACATTCAATTAAGAAAGAACCCATTTCACAACCTATGCACATATTGAAAAGAAATATATTTACTTATTTACATACCTGTTTCGTCATACACTTGCACATATACACAGGTTGAACGTGTTGGCTTTTGCGATTTAATAATTTTTCAGTTGCATATACAAAAAAAAATAAATGCCAAAATGAACCGATAATTTGTTTACATTTCTTTGTCAACAAATAATTTGACACAAGCAATCACACAAAAAGTATTGTTTTAACAATTTGTGTAAGGTTTACTATTTTGTTTTTATTTTATGTTAAGGCGAAGTATTTTTGAAATATATATAAAATATGTTATTATTTAAATGGTACATACGTGTATATGTTCACTAGTTTACACTGAAACTGAGTGGAGATTTGTTAGCAAAATCACCCAAAATAAACTCACAAATTATTTACTTGTAGTTTTTGCATGCATTTTAATTAAATTTATGTAATATTTTCTTTTTATGATTTGCACAATACTTTCTTGGAATTACACTAGATCACTACTGTTTAATTGTGTTTAATGTTGTTCGCTTAACAACGAATTTATTAAAAAAATCACTAAACAATTGGAAGCGTTTTATACAAAGTGCCGTGCACAAACAAATATGGGGGACAACACAAAAGAAAATAGCAAAAAATAAATAAAATGCAGCTGTTTTATACTCCCTAATTAATTTGGCGCTCTCTCAAAAATTGCTTTTGACTAATCAGTTTTGAAGCCACTGGAAGAACAGTGTTGACAGTTCAAAAAATGTGTGTAGCATGTGGTTGCCTTTATACCAAGGCGAATTAATAACAGGTGGCCTTAACAGCCCAGGTGACTTTGTGATTTTTCCTTCTTCGAATGTCAAAAGTTATATTCTCCTATTGTACTTCTTTTTTTTGACAGCGGAAGACGGTTTTTACAAAAACAAAATGTACATATTTCTCTCCCAGTGTTGTATTCATTTTCGCCGTGAGTATACCTGTTATTAATTCTCCTTGCCTTTATCAAGGCGAATCGATTATCAGGTGGCAGCGTAGGCGAATTCAGTATTTTTTGCTGGTGTACACGACTGTCAAACTCCATATATAAAAAAAGAGAGTCAAACATGACTCCCTCTCAATATTTTGTATGGCGAAGCACGCTGATCCACACATGATTGGGCTGTGAATCAATAATGAGAGAGCGAAGCAAGAATATTGGGCCCTTGGAAATCGAAATAATAAATGAGTTTGATATTAATCGTTGAAAACATCATCTGTGCACTTTAGTATACTTCTTAAAAATGTTACTTAAAACGATTGCTGCATGTGCAAAATATATACTTAAAAATAATAAATATTCTCCAGGAACTAAAAATATTATTATTATTATAAAAATATTAAAAAGGTAGTATTTAGGAAAAGTTTATTTTTTAAAGTTATAATGAAATTTGTTTAACCATTTTAGATTCTTTCTTTCCAAAAGAATCTTAGTTATGTTTTGTTTCCTAAGTACAACCATATTTAATTGTTTAAACACAGTTTTTTTATTAAGGATTATATTTAATATTTTTACTAACACAAATTACATTTTGCTGATTTTTTTTATTTTAACCTTTCATTTCCCATTTATTAAGGTATTTCTGGATTCCCTTGACTATTGAGTGTCATACTTTGCCGCTACATATGAAAGCACTGCCATCAGCGTAAAAAACTGCTTCCTGATTTTTACGAATATTGAGATCAGAGGTATGTAACGAATATAGTGTGGGAGAAAGACACAAATGGTAGACCTGCTGGTAGTTGCCTTGCACTAGAATACTTCCTATCAATTTAGACAATAACTGATCAATTGTTTAAAAAGCTCTTATTTTTTTGTAAGTAGATAAAAAAAATTATAAGCATTTTTTTCCAATTTCTAAATGGTAGAATATTCCTAACGGTATCCATACTGAAAACAATTTTTCTTTTTTAATATATTTTAAAATTTAAATAAACCCAAACTTATACTCAATAAAATTCATTTATTTCTTATGATTTACTTCTTTTAAGATTTCTTCTGAGCGAAAGTAAATTTGTTTATCCTTATTAGCGGAACAAATTAAAGAGATGCAGTAATCATAGAGCAATATTATATCAGGTGACTGAAGTCCGACAACTGATTATTTTTTATACATTAACTTTTTTGGTCTAAATATAAAGAAAACAATAATATTAAATTGCAAAAACAAGTATGTACTGTATAATGCCATACTTATAATACCATGTAATCAATCAACAATTAGTTTTGAATGTTAAATATTTTTTCTTTTTAATGCGAAACGACTCCTACGGAAACCCTGCATACAATTGGCAGGGCGAGCAAACAGCTGCTTTCTCTTCTTTTATATACAACCTGTTTTCTTTCAGCCTTTTAGCTTTTAACAACAAATGGCACAAAAAAATTGGTTTCAAAGTGAAGCAGATCCTAAATCGTAGTTTTTAATAAGAAATCACAATTGTCTTAAATACGTGTTATTGTTATAAAAAGTGTTAACAAGTGGTTAATTTAAAAATAAATTTTGAAAATACATATGTGTTGAGTAGATAGGTACATGTCAAGACAGTGTCACCAAAAATGTCCGTCCGTAATATTTTATTAAGCCAAGAAAGTGAAGATTCCACTAGTATCACATCTAGTTCTCCGTCAGTGTCTTCATTAAATCGTTTACGCGATACATTTCGACGCACAGAATCTTTGTCTTCACAGTTAAGTACAATGGTATCAAATGTTGCTTCAGCTGCGTCCGGTGCTGTTTTAAGCGCAAATTCAATTGGCGGCACTTCAGAAGCTTCATCTGATTCAGTGTCTCAAATATCGACACCTATAAAGTCAAGAAAGCCAAGTAAGTACATTGCAGTTCTAATTTTAGTCTTTGTTTTTATTCTGGATAAAACACGAATATGTATTTTAATACGAGTTCAAGACGTGTATAGCAGGGATGAGAAATAATTTAAAGAATAAACTTACATAATTAGAGAGATAATCTCTATAAATAAACTTAATTCTAAATGAAACAAAATTTATATACTAAATAATACAAAATTAAAAAAATCAGACAAAAAAAAAAAAAAACAAAAATTAGGTACCTATAAAGATTTTGAGTTATCTATTTGAATTCAAAATTTTTAAATCTTTTTTAGTTTTGGAAAATTAAAATAAAATATATAAAAAAGTACATACCTATCATTAACACGTTATTTTTACTAATTTTTTTAAAGTGACATTTGTATACAAAACTTATGCTAGAAAGAGTTGCTTTTGCGTCTAATTCAAAATTGCAGTAACTCAGTCTTATTAAAAATTATATTGATGACATTATTTTTAGGATTACCAGCTTCCTTTGAAGTCGAATTCATGAACAGAAGTTTGTTCCCAGATATCCCTTATTTTAGTCTGAATTATGTTTATTGCTGAAAAAAATTCGGCAAAGTTGAGAAATTAATAATATTTTGTCTAAAATACGCCAAAATTATTTATTGTTTATATTAAATTATTTATTTTCAAGACATCCTAATGCCTTGAAAAAATTAATTTCAGTGGAAAACCAACATTTTAAACATGAAGACCACATCCTTAATTGACAAAGCCGAATCAGTTGAAACAAACTTTATTTCTTTAGTTATGATTGCAAATTTTTTGTTTATATGTACCTACCTTATCTTAAGCAATGTTTTTATTACCACACTAAAAAAAGATCTAATTAATGAGAATGATTATCAATTTTTTTTTTATTATAGTGCGAATTACATTTCTTGAAAAACCTTAGAAATATTTTAATATCCCCCCTTTAACAAAACAGCTAAAATAACTAAAAATGGTTAAAAATGGAGAAGAGTTTTCTAATTTCTTAAGCACTAGGTCAGTTTTTAAAATAATAATATTGCTTATAATTTTTTTTATTTTTTCAATATTTCATTACACCGTTGGCATCTTCAGGAAATAAAATTATTTAAATTGAGTTTTTCAAATACAGAAAATAAATTAATAGCTAATAATTTATTAACTAATAATATATTTTATTTTAATTCATTAATTTTCTATATTTGAAAAACTTAATTTAAATAATTTTGTTTCTTGTTTCCTAAAGATGCCACCCAACGGTGTGGCGAAATATTGGATAAATAAAACATATTAAACAATATCTTTATTTTAAAAACTGTACTAAGGCTTAAGATATTAGAAAAAATAAATTAATTGTTTTTTTTTTTTTTTTTTTTGTTAATAAAATTTTATTGCACTGTCAGAAAAAAAGTAAAAAATTTATGCGGTAAACATTTTTTGACTTAGGGATATTCGAAAAATTAAACTTTACGCTGCGTTATACGTTTAAGGCTTTGTTTCCGAGTATTTTTTATATTTTCTGTTCAGAGTCCTTGATTTTTTTTACAATAACTGTGATTCTCTACTTTTTGACCACAGTTAAGTAAAATGAAAAAAGTTTTACTTGATTATCAAATTAAACATAAATTAGCGAAAACATCTTAAAGTTAAAATCGATTCCCTTAGCGTTTTTATCGTTAAAAAGCTTAGTAAAAAAAATAAACGAGATGTGAGGTTTTTTCTCGTATCTCCTAAATAAAAGAAACTGTAACAATCCTTTGGAATATGCTCTCAATACTGCATGTGTTACAAAAATGCACACAATAGTACAAGTCCCAAACTGACATATACCAGCGTACAAAAAATAAAAACGATAATATTCTTTGTAGATATACTGAGTCGGTACATGTTTTATATTTAGAAATTATACAGGCTAAATATTGTCCTCTTCAGGCTCTTGTTAATCTCGGAAATCTGAAGTGATTTCAGAGGCTAAAAAACACCAAATACATCAAATCAAACGGTTATGAATTTAATTATTAGAACTGGACGAAAAGGTTACAATTGTGATAATCATTCAGCGCGACGAGTTAAAAAATCAACGTTATTTCTTAAAAGCTAAGCATGTAAATAAGTAAATACATAACTAACTGTTCGGAATCAGATAAATTGGAAAAAATGTTTCTTAAAAGTATTTTGCAAAAACGCCCCTCAAAGCAAAAATGTATTAAAAACTAAGCACAATAAAGAAATCAATAATCCCTTTCATATTAACAACTAACCACCCCTAATTCACCACTTTTAAATTACAAAAAGAATTCTCGTAAATGTGAACAGCAAACTGAACGTCACAAACATAGTATATGTGAAATAAGGTTTTCAGTTTTAGTTAAATATTGGTGAAATAGACAAGTAAAAAAAGAATTAAAAAAAAAATAATAGAAAAAGTGAAATAAATTATAAAATATGTAAAAAAGTTTTCGTTTTGTTTTTGTCAATAACAAAAGTTAATTAAATCCCTAAAACTATACTACAAAATATTACGAAAAACATAAATAAAGCCAAGGAAAGATAACAAACATCTTTCATGTCCGTATAAAGAACAAACTTCGATTTTTCACAAACGATGAATATTCGTTCGTATGTTATTTTATTGTTAAAAAAAGAAAAGTAACTTGCATTGCTCTATTTGTAGGATCAGGAAAATTAAATAAAGTACCTTCAAAATATTTCATACACTTTTGTGAAGAGAAAGAATAAAGAAAACCTTAAAAAGGCAAACAAATTTTTTTGTTGAAAAGAATCAACAAAAAATTTGCCAATTGTAAAAATATAATAATTACGAATATGCGTGCGTTGGTTGAAGATACAAAAAAACTTACTTTGAATAATAATTTTAATTGCAACAATAATAGCAATATTGGAACTACTGTTGTGACTACAGAAACAACTGCAACTACGACTTCAACAAAAAAATTAAATTTAAAAGTTACATCTAAGCCATATATACAGCAGACAGACAGATCTAACTTTAAAACAACATCAGCAAGAAACACAACAGTGACACCAAAAGCAGCAGCAGAAGCAGCTGCGATAAGTGATATCGGAGGAAAGACATCATTTACAAATAAAACTTATAAGATGCAGCAACAGCAGCAACAACAACAACAACAAATGACAATAAATAATACCACCAATACTAATTGTAATAGTAAAGGAACCAATTCAACAGCAAGTGGCACATTACCTGCATCAACTGGAGTTAAGCTGCGCACAAAACAGCCACAACATGACAAGAAAGAAAATTCTAACAACAATACCACAACTGGCCCAACATCATTAACCTCAACGACAACAATTTCATTGCCAAAAGCATCGCACGCAAATACAACTGAAGAAATTGCAGGTGGTGTACAGGACACAATCTATTTGTGCAATTTTCGTGTCTCTGTTGATGGTGAATGGTTGTGTTTGAAGGAACTACAGGATGTTGACAGCAATCCTCCTGTTTCTGTGTCCGAAGGACGTTTAGCTGGTAGTGGTGGCTTGAGTAGCCTTCATCGACCGTATTCGATGTATTCGCAAAAGCACAAACGCTATTCGGCTGGTGATCGTAACTCGTATGGTGGTGGTGGCGGCGGTTTCGAGGATAATGGTATATTTGCTTTACACAATTTTATAGCTGGTCGTCGTTTGTATGATGAACAGGGTCACGCTTTTCATACAAATATGCTTACTGCACCCCATGCACGAGAAAGTGGCTTTGTTGGTGTTTTTGGTGGTGGTGGTGGTGGTGTCGGGGGTGCTAGTCAAAGTTCGAATGAATGGTCTAATCTTTGTAGGTTGCTTTTTATGCTATTTATGTATATACTTTAAAACTATGATTTTTCTTTTTAAATCTATTTGTTTTTTCTTCCAAATTTCTATATTTTATTTTGTTATTTTATTTTATTTTATTTAATTCAGTATAGTTTCGACTTGGGTTTTAGATTAAAAACAATTTGCTGCATTTTTTTCACAGTGAGAATTGATTTGATCACAAGTATGTTACAAGCTGTAATCTGACTGCAGCTTGAAATTATAAATTGGAATTTTGTGGCTCTATTAGAGACGATGTTGTTGCTTTTTGCTCATCGCGTATTTACAAATATTTTTGCTAGATTTACTTCTCTATCTGAAGGTATAAACGGATTGGCTTTTTAGTTCGCTTAATTCATACAGGTCTGCCCAGAATCAGAAAAAATCGACAAAGGTGTGTAGATGTGTTTGTTTTAAAAAAAACTGTCACACAAGAAATAAATTGAAAAAAAAAAATCAAAAGTTTAACGCTATTTCAAAAGTTCCTGTAACTGACTAATGCTATTTAGAGCTATTTCGAGCTTAAAAATTTATTTCAAAATATTACTAAAATTAAAATAACAATAAATAAATCAATACAAAATATAAAATAAAATATTTCAAAATCTTGTCCAATACATTTAATTATTTGGTAGAGTATGTCGTTTCCCAACTTGATTTACTCTAAATATAAGAAAAATATATTTAAAAATTAATATATATTCTCAATGCTTAAAATCACAACTATACATTACTCTTGCTACTTTTTCCACTTTTAGGCTTTTTGTTCCTAACCGGACTGCTTGATGCCGATGAATCAGAATGCATCAAATGCTTTTTGTCCGTTTTTACATTTTTCTTGTTCTTTTTACTACTGGCCTCATTTGCTGCATTCTTCTTTTTCACATAAAAGAATCTTACTGGCGAATTGAAGAGATTTGAGGACGAAGAAGACGAATCTGTAAAATAAAAGTGTTTTTTTTTGTTTTTTTAATACTCGTTAAACATCTGTAGCTCTGTTAAGAATTTACGTTTTGGTTTTGGTTGTCCTGCGATACCTTTCCCCCTTCTCTTCTTAACACTCCTGCTACAACAAATAAGAATAAGCAATACAAAAATTACTATGGGTACTGCAATAATGGCTATTTGAGTTGGGCTTAAATCTAAAGTACGTAGTATGGATTTTGAATTTGCGGGTACTGAGAGAACTGCAGCTTCCATCTTCTTATCTTTTTCTACATCCTCCTTGGCTTTTTGATTAATGTTGGCCTTTGGTAGTTCAGTACTTATTTGATCAACTCCTCTAATATCGTCCCTATTCAGATCTGTTGATTTTTCTTGATTTTCGCTGTGTTTAGTTCTTTTATTATTATGAAAATGATTATTACCTATTTTATGATTCCGATACTCCTCCTTTTCAATTTCACTTAAATAATCATTACGAAAACCCGTAAATTCTTTTTTTGGTTTTTTTAAATATTCATAAATTCTTAGAACGGCACCCAAACCAGGATAAAATTCATCATCGGACAAATGTAAGTTTATGTTTTCCACTAGCCACGTTTTGAATTTTTCATTATAAGATGCCTGATCAATATTTTCAAATCGATAACACCTTGTAAGAGTTTCATAAAACTTAACCACTATAAAGGCAGATCTTTCGGACTTCAGGTCAAAAATTCTTTTGCGTTTAAATGGCAACCATATATTACCCAAGAAACCCTTTGTATTCTCTACGTCCAGTTTTGGTAATTGCACTATCATGTTATCAGCACTTGGATGATTATCATCCGTATTTAAATCAAGATGCATACAAAATGATGGCTGATGTCTATCCTCATTTAAATCGGAAATATGCAAAGGTTCTATATGTACAGATTTCAATTCTAAAAGTATATTATGTGGTGGCATTCTCCATCCATTTCCATTAGTATTTAGAAATTTTCTAGATTCTTCATGTAATATTAAAACTTGTTGTGCAGTACTTAAACTTGTTTTGCCAGCATAAAAGGAATATTTGGTAACAGGTACCATGTAAAAATTTAAATAGCCACCTAAAGTATCATAAAAGGCTCTTTGCGCTATATTCTTGTTGTCTGCATCAGTATCTCGAACTACAATTTGATGGCATAAATAGAAATAGTTCATAAGCAAACCAATCTTATGATCATCAAGAAGGGATTGGGGTAAATCTTTTGGAATAAGATTCTAAAATATAAAGAAAGTTTTATATATATAATTTTATTAGAAAAAAAGTTTAATCATTGATTATTAAGTTCATTTTAGTTAAATAAATATTTTATTATTAAATTAAACAATAAATTGGCCAAGTGCAATTTGAATTCACATACAAAGATTTCGTTGCCCTCTAATTTTAACTTTTTTTTCTTATTTGTCGATTAAAGTGTCACTTTATCATAGTTTAAAAGTAAATAGAAATTACATATATAAGGGACACTAATTAATTTTTAATTTTATATTTTTAAACTTGTCCTCAAAGCGGATATAGTTCTACATTTTTTATGTAAATTGCTAGAGCCTGCCTTTATTGATTCAAAAGGCGAAATACACAAAAATAATATCATAATCGGGATTTCTTTTGTCTGCTATTATTATCTGGACAATAACATTCACACAGAAGAACATGCATCTTTAAAGGATAACATTGCTTTATTTCTACTATTGCCCTTAGGTATAGGTAGTATATCTAAACATATATCTGTCGTTCCCAGATGATTATATTTATAACGTTATGACACCTACCGACTAAGGTACAAATATTTACTTCTTTCGAAACTAAATTATTTTTCTATAACTTTGAAATTATTCCATTACTTTTCCAAGATCTTGGAGCAGTATGCGTAACAAATTTATGGCCAGTTAAAAAAATGTCAACGAGTTTAATTTGATCTATACTTTTGTTCAGAGCGGTATTGAATAAACCCTTAAAATAAGTAGACATTTTGCATGTTTTATCTGCCTATTCACTCATTCTTTTATCATAGTGTTTGCTACTGGATCATTCTTAAACTGCTAAACCGACTTCAATAAAATTTTTATATTTATTTTAAAAATCAAAGTCTACTTTCAGGCAGACCAATTTATTTAATATTTTTCATATACATGTATTTGATGGAAATCGGTCGAACTGAAATTGTTCGTTTTAAAAGGGTGTGATGAGTTTAAAAAAACAAAAACGGTTTTTAGAAATCTTTCTTTTTTTTTTGCTTTTAAGTTCATAGCAAATGTTAAGAATTTACCAATTAAAACGGTAAATTAGATAAAGAAATATTGAGTAGAATTAAAAGCGGCTTGATATTATATTCTTCGTTGAAGATTGATGCAGTAAGCGACTATCTCCCACTTAAATACTGGGTGTCTGCGCTGAGGGCAGTTGAATCGGAAAAACAAACTAGATTTCATTAAAAAATTTTATTCTTTTTAGTAGAGTAAAACATTGTTGGAATGCAATATTTGTGTCCTTTTTTTAACTACATGTAAATATTAGCTATTTTGCACAAACAAAAACTTGAAAGTGCACAGCGCGGTAATTAGATTAATTATCTTATAAATATTTTCATTGAAAACTAAATAAAACCGGGTCATGGTATTAACGTAAATACATTCAAACATATATACATGTATAGATAGATGTAAATGACAACATAATAATGCGATAAAATTAGCAAAATAACATTAAATCACTCTTGCGATTTGAAAAGCGATTGTGGAAGGCTTGCTTTCTCAAAGGCCCCTAAATTATTTGTTTCTAAAGTTTAGTCTTATTTTTAAAAATAATTGTTTATATCCACAACTTACTTCAAAACTTCTACGTGTTGTTAATAGAGCCACATCTTCGGTAGAAAAACATTTTTTAACAGTACTATCGAAAAGATTGGTGCCCACAAAACTATCTTTTGCTAAATTCAAGTGTTTGTTTAAACGATTTTCGATTACTTTGTTTATTTTGCTGTCAGGTTTGCTAAATATTTTACTATCTTCAATATCAATTTTTTCATTTCCATGCCCAATAAGTTTCGGTTCATCGTTTGCATCAAACTGATCATTAATATTATTTGTTTTTGCTTTATTATTTTCATGGAGGTCGTCACTATATTGATCATAAAATTGATCATTTAAATCTTCATGTTTTTTGAGTAGCATATTTTTAAGAACACCCTCAACTCTTTGAGCGCTGTTAATCTCGGGCTCATGTTTATTATTTGATATCGTATTTTGATTTGTAACATAATTATTTTGGTGATTTTCAACATAATCGTAATCAACATTATTATTATTAAAATCAGTGTTATTATATATTTTTGAGGCGACTTTTTGAGTATCGTTTTTATTTTGATTTAAATTTGATTCAACTTTGACTGAATTTGGTTTCTCTTCATATTTAGAATCAGTTCCCTTACGTAAAAAATTTTGCTCCTTTTCCTTATCATCATCAGCAGCCTTATTATTTTTGCCTTTACTTTTATCAAATCGTTTGTAATAAGAATTGGGATAATAATACTCTATATTATTTGCTTTGTCTGAATTTTTTAAAAGATCTAAACGCTCATTGTTTAGATCCGTTTGCACTTTTAAATCATCACTAAAATCTCTATCATTTTCAACAGTTTTTACATTCCAATCGTAATCGGAATTTTCACTTGCACAAATCTTGACCATTATTATTAAGATATTTAAATATATTTTCATATTTTATATGAAATTAAAATCTTTGTTATTTATGTAAATTTTTTATATATTTTTTATATTTAAATATTTTGTTGAAAATATAATTATTTCATTAAAGTTTTTATAACATTGTTTTTTCTTTTAATTTGACATACTACTTTAAATATGATTTGCAAAGGAAATCAGGGAATGGATGAGAGCTTGAAAATGTATATTAATTTATAAAAAAAAGTATTGCCACCTTTTAATTTTTTCTTAAATAGTGAAAACTTGTGAATAATTATAAAAAAAAAAAAATAAATTAAAAATTAAAACTTTTAGCACGCGATCCTGCTGAAATTGAACGTAGTAATTTGGTAAATATTTGCAAATTGGTCGTAAAAGAGTTACTCGAACAATCAGTGCGCTTTGGATGTATGTTGGATTCTGATCATTTGCCTTTACAACATTTCTTTATTGTCATTGAACATGTTTTGGGCCATGGCTTGCGTACAAAGAAGGTACTTTATTAAAAAAATATATAGAAATATAAAGAATATTTAAACTTTGGTTATAAAAAATGCGTTTCAGGGACTATTGGGTCCACGCAAAGAACTCTGGGATCTTTTGCAATGCGTTGAGACCTATTGTCCTGAAGCTCAGGATATAACGGCAAGTGTACGTGATTTACCAACTGTACGCACTCACATAGGTCGTGCGCGTGCTTGGCTGCGTATCGCTTTAATGCAGAAAAAATTAGCAGATTATCTACAAGCTTTAATCGAACATCGAGAGGACTCTTTGTACGAATATTATGAACCACACGCTTTAATGATGAGCGATGAGGTATTTGTTGTACATCTGCTTATTTATCTTGTTCTTTAAATAACCTAAATTGCCTTTCAGATTGTCATCATTATGGGCATTTTAGTAGGTTTAAATGTGATCGATTGTAATTTGTGTGTGAAAGAAGAAGATCTCGACTCTCAACAGGGAGTTATAGATTTTTCTCTTTATTTACGTTCTAGTTCGCGCAGTAACGACAATGATAATGAGGACGATTGTAATCAAACAATTGATGCTAATGGACAAGGCAATATGATAGCTGTTTTGGATCAAAAAAATTACATTGAGGAGTTAAACAGACATTTAAAGTGAGTTTAAATATCAGTTAGCAACAAGAAATGGTTTTAGGAGTTCCTAAGAATATTTTTCTTCAATTAAACTACGATGATCTATAAAAATCCTTCAACCTTTTTTTTTCTATTTTAAAAAACAATGTGTTTTTAAAATATTTACCGATCATAACATTGAAAATATATCAGAAATTTCTAAAAGGATTGATCGACTGACAGTGTTCCAAAGTCTCTTTGATCAAAAATGCGTTTTTACCCTGTAAAGAAATTTTGTTTTTATAAAACTTTTACGACTTTGATAAAAGCTAATTGGGACAAAGCTTCAAAGCAATTTATATATGCAAGATATCCCTTTTTAGAATCCTGTTGTCCTGCTTTAGAGAGGTTTTTAAATGTAAAAAAAAATAATAAATTTAATTATGTGTGATTGAATCAAATCAATAACCAGGTGGTAGCAATGGCGAATTCACAGATTTTGGCCGTTACTATAAATGTCAAACTCCATGCAGCTAATTTAATTTGCTAAATTTTTGCATTAAACGGTTTTACAAAAGACCCGTTAAAGCTACTTTTATAAATAACTTAAATGTTTTCAATCAAAGGTAGATATTAATCTTTTCTGGAAACGAAAACAAAAAAATTAGTAACTTGGAAGTAAAAAATTCAATGTAAAACTGAATTTATGCTTTATTCTCATATTACTTCAATCAAATCCACCACTTTAATTTTTACATCAACTAAGCACTTTCAATTAAGGTCGGTGTTATTGAACGTCCAACATATATAACATAAAAATAAAAAAGTATTGCAATTCAAAATTCGCTTGCTATATTACATTTCTAATAATAGAATAACGATATGAACCATACGGCAAAATGTAATGTACACAATATCCTTAACGTTTGGAAGTGGCCATTATCCAGTTCTGATTTAAATTTTATCGAATATCTTTGGATGACATGGTGAAAGCCTATCAATTATGATAATGTTTCTTGAGAACTTTCAAATGACAGATGGTGTAGGAGATAGAGATGAGCGATATTTCAATGCCTGTGATTAATTCACTGTGATTAAAAAATCACTGTTCACTACAGTGATCAAGTCTATCAAATAACAGTTCCGCGAAAGAACGTTCTTTTACATTTGCACATATACAAACTTAAATTTCATTTTACTTTGTGAAAAGAAATATTAGTTCTTTTGACCCTTTCATTCTTTCATAGGTACTAATATACTTTCTGTTTAAACATGTATGCTTAAATTGAAAAAAGAACTGCAAACGGTGGGCGCGGTAACTATTAAAAGGAATGGTGATTCACGTTTACTGGTAACGGTGTTCCTTAAAAATCGCGGGATCGCTCATCCTAAGTAGGAGACAATATCTGTCATTATTTTCGATTGACAATTTTATTAGGAGTCAATAATATATGTAATTTTAAAAATATTTTAGGATTGAATAGTTTCCTTAGTTTTTATATCTCATCTCAAGTCTTTAAGCGTTCAAGGTCAATCAAATCAAAAATGTATTATTTTAAAAACCGCTGCAAAATATCAATTTTTTCAGTTCAGATGTTTTATAATTTCTCATTACTTAATTGAAAGTTACTATTTATTTTATTAAGACTTATGTAGTCATTACATAAAATATAAAATTTTATGGATGTAAATAAGGTATATTAAATACTGCATGACCTTTTAAATTTACCTAATGTTACTGTGGCTTTATGCTGATACAAACTTTAAAAAACAAACCAACATTTGTCATTGAGAACTCTTAAAACCATTCCTAAACATTTTCCCAAAAAGTATTGAAATTTGTAAATCTTTCTCAGTGCAACAGTAACAAACTTGCAAGCTAAAGTTGAATCGTTAACTACAACAAATGCTCTTATGAAAGAAGATTTAGCTATTGCCCGTAACAGTCTATTAGCTTTACAGGCCGAAAATCAGGCAATGCGACAAAACTCTCAAATAAGTATGTATTATATCTGTAAATCAATTGGAATAATTTTAATGAATTCAAAATAAAAATATTGTAAAAAATAAATTTTCAAAAATTCCCTGCTAACAGATGCTGGCCCACCTTCAATTAACTCAAACCAAAGTGATAATAGTTCAAATTCGAAGGATGCTGAAAAAACTGCAATGGAAACTCTTAAAGCTGAATTGGAAAAAGAAAAGAAAAAAACGCTAGAATTAGACAAAGAATTAAAGTTACAAATTTCCCTAAAAGCAGAATCTGATATGGCAATGAAACTGCTAGAAAAAGATATACATGAAAAACAGGATACTATTATATCTTTGAGGCAACAATTAGATGAAATTAAACAAATCAATTTGGAAATGTATCGTAAACTGCAGGTTGGTAAGCATGCAAAACTTGTATGCTAAATAAATTTTTGGAAATCATTCATCCGCAACTTTGCCATAAATATGTCATGTGTCATATGTCATCATTTCATCAAACAAACGTCTTCAATTATACATGCATTTTCCTTAAACTGCTTATTAATTTTAAAATGTATAAGTTTGTATTTTTATAATTTTAATATATTTAGTTTTTCTTTAAATTAAATTTAAAGCGAGCTTGTAAAAACATTTTTAATTAGAAATGCCTTCAATTATATTTATGCTGTTAAATGTTTCATTATTTAATTGTATGTATTACTTTAATAATTGTTAATATCAACAAAACAACATCCTTTAATAATTAGGAATGTGAAGCTGAACTGACACAAAAAGGAGAAATGGTGGCACGTTTGCAAACAAAAGCCTCGCAAATTGGTAATATTTTACAATCACTAGAAAGGAAATACGAACAGCAGCAGCACATACAAACATCGTCTTGTTCTTCGTCTGCCGACAAATCTCCAAATACAAGAAGACAACAAAATCTGCAAAAATTCGAAGCTTTAACCAAGAAACACAAACAAGACATTGGGCCACCTATGAAACGTTTACATTTGAAAATAGATGGTATACCACCTTTCAATCCGAATAACTATCGTAAATCACCTTCAACTACAGAAAAATTCCATGAATCTATAGCTGAAGTTAAGACACCATTATCGGCTAAATCTTTGAAACTTTCCGATGAGGAAGATCATATTGGTAGTTCAAATATGCCACCAGCATCACTACCTAATAGTGCAGCGACCAAATCTGAATACGTTTTTAAGGAAGAAAAGGCAGCTAAATAAAAATATTTTAATATAATTTTCACATTTAATTAGAACAATTCAATTTAACCTGCTCGAAATTTGTAAAATATTTTAGAATTCTTTACGGTCTGTAGACAATTCTAGTAAATATTTCTCAAAAATATTTGTAAGAAAGCCAAAGTTGCAAGGTTCCAAAAAAGTAGTATTGAAATTTTTTCAATACTTAGATCTTAAGCAATCTTATTGATAAGTATTGAGATTTTTTTTTCCGTTCAGAAATCTGAATGTTTTTTAAAGACAGTCTTTGCATTTGTTACTGAATCAGACATCCGTTCCAATACGAATTTAAGAATTTTCTTCATCATTTTTCGTGTTTGTCACGAGTAACTGTGTATGTCGACTTAGTTAATTTTAACTTAATATATCATGACGTAGATCTTTAAAAAATTTTTAAAGCAGTATTGATAAATTGTGGTATTTTTCGATTAAAAGCAATTAAGTTTCCATATGAACTGTAATAATTTTGGAGTTTACAAAAAAAAAAAAAATGATTTTCTGTCTATTCAACACTCATAACAAATTGTACTAAAATTACATTTTAGTTTTTATTTAAAAATTTGTTAAAATCAAACCAAAAGCGTTGATAGTCAAGTATAAACAAAGTCGACATTTATTGCACAGATAACATGAACATTTTACATTTAATAGTACAATGTGATGAATGTTCTTGTTCAGTTTAGATGATCTTCCACGAAATTTTATGTTGTTGATCTCTTTTGGACGAACTGCGTCTTTTGTACTAGTGGTGGTCACAATGGCATTAAGCAAATCAGCTTTTTCTTACTTGGCGAAATTTACTTTTGCCATTTTCTTTAAAATTGCCTATTGTCAGTGTTTGTTGTAGTTGTAACAACTCTGCTGCTGACGAGAGTTCTTACCTGAGAAGAAAACTTTCGGTTTGTACAGCTGTTGCTGGGTTGACAATCTTTGGCTGAGAAAGACTCGTTCCGGAGCGAAGATCCTATTGTCGTGGGAACATGGTTGTCAAACGCCACAGTTGATTGACGAATTTTAATTGATAGAAGCATCTATTTTTAATAAACTAGGAGTTCAGTTTTTTTAATAATACAATCTGGATGTTTCAGAGCTTAAAATTGATTTGTTATATTCTCATAAGATTATTTCCTGATTATTTAATTAATTAAATTTTTAAATTAATTTAAAAAGAAATATATACTTCATTTTAGGAATTGGCTCGGGATACTCGCAGCGCTGTATACTTTTAATGCGTACCGTGATCAGAATACTTTAATTCGTGTCTAAACTTATTTTTATTTTTCATCTCCAATGTTTGATATAGAAATTGATATTTCTCTTTCTTACTAGTGGGTTCTAACCATGGTCGTGTAAGATGTTGTGTGCTAAGCGGCTTGTATATGCTTCAAACTTAAACCCTTGTGAATGTTTGAGTTTTTAACATACCAGAGGTCTGCATCGATCATTGGGAAGTCTTCAAACGTCTTTTATTGTCTTTTAACGTCCATAACGCCATCGGATCGCTTTGCAAGGACAATCTAGTTTAAGGTTAGAGTTTTTTGACGATAAATCAGTTTATTTGTGCGTTCTTAATTACATCTGTGTCAGCTTCGTCTCTTTAGATCTCACGTAGATGTATGTTTGTCGTGGTATTACACATCGTGAGTTGGGTTATAATTTCATTATTAGTTCCAAGAAGATGTCATGAGTCTCTGAGCAAAGTGAGTGTCTTTAACATTTAGTCTTTATTTCTTCAAACACTTATCAAAATTAATTATATGATCTTGTGAATATCGTGATGTTATTAATGTGTGTACACGAATGCAAATTCACATGTTGGTTATAAAGCCTTCAATAGACTGTAATTTAAATAACAAGCCTTTGATACGATACTTTGGCAAATTGTTGCAAAATGGTGATGCAAAGGGCAAAATAATTGATTTTCCTTGAATTGTTTTTATCCTTTAAATTCCTGTACAGTCGATTAAAACCTCGAAAAAATACTCACTTTTTATTGTAGTAAAAGGGAATTAAAATTAGAAACATACACGTTATTTTCTTCTAGTCTTTACATTTGTAATTAACTGTTAAGCGCGATGAAGGCAACATCATGCTTTGGGGGTATATTTTAGATGCTGCTCTTTATTAACAGTTTTTTTTTGGATCGGTGTTTTTTTATGAATCTGTTGGAAACCAATTTGAAGACTTCCATTGATAAAATGTAGCTCGCAGACAAGTGTTGCTTCTAACAGGATAACGATCCAAAATACACAATACGCATTGCAAAGGAATGATGGAATGGATACTTATAATGTTTTCAAATAATTGCTTTCTTTTACTTAATCACCAGACCTAAATTCGATTTTCTTAGGTTGAGCTTTATTTTTGATGAAATTAATACATTTTTAATGATGCATGTAATTTTAATACAAGAAATAATAATTTGTTTGTTTATTGTTTGTATATCTAAAAGCTTTAAAGACTAAAAAAGAGCTTTCTTAATAGCTCGCAAAGCAAGTTTTCTAATTCATGCAATATTTTTTTAGAGTTTGATGACAATTTTAGCTTTAAGATGTCATTTATATTAGCAAAGTCATTGGATGTAATTTTTTTTTTCATAAAGAAAATATGCATTTAAAAAAACTGTGTTTTCATTTATATCAATATACATTTATTTTACTAGGTAGTGTCGTCCGCCCATCTGGTTTGTAGTTGGATATGTCAAAAGTTGTTTATATTTTCCTACTTTTGTTTACAAACTTCAAAAAACACTAACAACAAGCATATGCAGAACAAAGAGAACGTTTGTTTTTAGAGCAATTATCTTTTATTTTCTCTTTCTATTTTTGACATTTCCAGTCACAAAGCAACAATAAAATGCCATGTTGTTTTTACAAATGTTGTATTTGTTGTAGAGCCGCTATTACCCAGTAAAATAAAGGTACCTTGCATTTATATCTTGTGAACTGAATTGTTTTAAAATTATAATATTATAAATTATAATAGATTTTACCAAATAAAGATGTAACGCTTTTATTGTTAAGAGAACAATGCAAAAACTTAGAAGAAATTTTAAATATCTACAAATATGTGAAACAATAATAATAAAAAAGAACTAATACAGAAATATTGATGTGAATAAATATTAGGTCCTATATAATCTGCTAAATATTTATTAATTAAATAATACATTGAAAAAGAATATTTATACAAAATATCTATATTTATCAAGCTTCATGAAAAATGGAGATAAAATGTTGAAATTTCAATATATAGTATATGAATGTATGTATGTATGTATATGATTGTATTGATTTGATTGAAACAATATATATGATTTATTTAAATTTAGAAATAATGTCGTTTTCAAATCTTATTTGAAAATACCAAAAACAAAAACAAGAAAATCTTTCAACAATTATTTAATACTTAATACTTTAAGGTTATTTTAATTTTTAAGTCGCAAACAAGGCGAATTAACTTTACCAGGTTGGGTTAATTCCACAGCTGATTACTTTATTAACACTCTTACTTTACAACCATATTGTTAGATTACATAATTACATTAGAAAAACTCACTCTTGCTATAATATTCGCAATACCTACAGTTTTGCTATAAAGTTTTTTTTTAAGTTTGTCATACTTAGGATTTTTGCATTACCATTGAAATTTCATCGATGTTGGTTGAAATAATGACAATGATAAAGTAGTTATTATATGAAGTAACTCTAATCAAAAAAACAAATATAAATGTGACAGGGAATTAATAAATTAAAAAAATTATATAAAGTTACCATTGGCTTCTAATGGGTTAAGCATTCTTTTTTTTAAAGCCCCCATGTATTTGTGTTTTTTGATTGGAGTTACCTCATTGTTCCAAATGATATAGAAAAATTAGAGTTAGGCGTCGAAGGACATGGACCGATCGTGCTGATTTCTAATGGCACATTTTTCTATGTCTGATCGATTGGCGTATTTAAATTTTTACTAGCTGATCTAGTGCCTCGGCAAATTTGATTTCAACACTAACATGGACGGATAGACGGACATCGCTATGCATAAAAAGTCAGAATTTAAATGCTTTATGGGGTCGGAAATGGATATTATAGCAATTACAAATGGAATGAAAAAAATAACCACTTTTTGTGGTGATGGGTATATTAAAATTTTAATTAAACCGTTTAGTTACTAACTACTAGAAAACTATTTGTTTTTAAGAAAAATAATTTTATGATAAAAGAACCTTCATAAAGAGCCATGCATAAAAAATAAACCTTCACTCTTTTGTAGATGCTCTATATTTGAAAGTTTTAATAATTTATAAATTTTAAGCGAGACGGCTGTAAAATAAAACTTAATGTCTGAGATCTAAAGTCTCCTAAAACCGTAGCCAAGAGATATTATTACTTGCACGAAAACAAAAGTATGTTCCCGAGAATGTTAAAACATTTATATTTCACTAAAGTTTTTTGAAAAAACATGCCATTTAAAAATTATGTGTTTATTTAGTATACAAGGACAAGAAAGAGTGATGTTTGTTAATAGTAATGGTTTGAAATCATTTAGTCATTAGTCAATGTTAATCAATTTTTTTAAAATAATAATCGATTGAACCTTCTCAACAAAAAGAAGCAGTACCATTAGTAAAAATAATGGTAATGAAAAAAAATCATTAGCATTATTTAATGAAATTATCAATTAATTAGTCACCTATTTAAGTACTCCTATGTATGAAGCTTCTATTAAAATTAAGATGATAATATATGATTTTTTTAATTTAAATCTGAATATTTGTAACAATAGGTCTGTTCAGTAGTTTTACTAGCAAAAACTAGTAAGGCGAGAGTAAATCAGAAATTTTCAAAATTATTCACCCAAATATAAAAAATAAAATTAACGTTTTGCTAAAAAAAAATTAGCAATTAAATTTTTATGGCTTTAGGAAAAATGTCTAAAACTTAAAAAGTGTGCGTCCAGCAAAGTGATGTGAACCACAAGAATAAATTTTATAATAATTCTTATTTGGGTTTAAATACATGCGTATTAATTATTTGTAATTGTACATAAAAATTGAATATTCCATCACTACTAAATCTTAAAAACGAAAACACCTGCAAAGCTAGAAGATTCTGAACCACTTTTTATAGTTTTCTTAAATTTCTTAGCTGTATACTTTCCTCACCAAGTTAAAATAAAGCAACAAAATAGTATTTTTTTTCTTGTTATTGTCAAATACTTGTATTTTCGTTAATGTTACAAAAATTTCTTTCTATAGACAGTTTTTTTAACAAATTATTTTGTAAACAAAAGTTTAAAACAGCTGTTTAACTAATCTAAAACTTAAAAAGTGTGCGTCCAGCAAAGTGATGTGAACCACAAGAATACATTTTAAAATAATTCTTATTTGGGTTTAAATACTTGCGTATTAATTATTTGTAATTGTACATAAAAATTGAATATTCCATCACTACTAAATCTTAAAAACGAAAACACCTGCAAAGCTAGAAGATTCTGAACCACTTTTTATAGTTTTCTTAAATTTTTTAGCTGTATACTTTCCTCACCAAGTTAAAATAAAGCAACAAAATAATATTTTTTTCTTCTTGTTATTGTCAAATACTTGTATTTTCGTTAATGTTACAAAAACTTCTTTCTATAGACAGTTTTTTTAACAAATTATTTTGTAAACAAAAGATTAAAACAGCTGTTTAACTAATTCTTGCTAGCAAAAATTTTATTAGCCAAAACTTATAACAATTTTTTGTCTTTTACTGCATTTATACTGTGCAATTTTTCATGAAACTAGCATGAAATTATTGTTTGTTGGTGAAGCAAGAGGGATAAGCAACATGGTATTGCGTGAATTTTGAGCGAATGTTACTGTCGCTTATGTTTATTGTTAAATAACGCATATCGCTGCAACTTAAATACATAATAAAAAAATGATTCAAAAAATTGCATAGAGTAAATGTGGACTAACTCACATTTTTACGCTCTTTTTTATTTTCTGTTGCTAGTTTTCCGAGTACGTGAACACGTTCCAGTAACAATTACTAACAATTTTTAGTTACTGAACAGACCTAATATTTGAGTATTAATGCCGTAACTAGAATTTTGTATTTAAAATAAACGATTTGTGGTAAATTTTGAAACTTGATCTTTTTCTTTCTGTTTAATTTAAAAGCCACAGGTCCCACCGCTAATGCCGAAAAACTATGTAAACGCATTTTTGTTTTTGATTATATTAATAAATTTTAGAAAAGTGGTTTTCTGCTGTTAATTTTTATGTATTGTAAATTGTCAAAGTTGTAGTGTTTGCTGTTCCAGTGCCTTTACCTGATAAAGTTAATTTACCTTAGACTCAAGCTTTAATAATGTAACATGCTCCAACTTTATAACATTTATATTAATTATATATTTTAGAAAACTACTAAAACTTATACTCGTACATAATACTTGTATTTCTTAACTATTTTTCTTCATTTAAAACAGCATACAACGTTTTATTTTAAAGAAAACATAAATAAAATTCTATATTGACACAAAAAAAGTAATTGATTTAACTTGTATTTAACAGGAATGTAGTACTTCGCTTGAGCACAAATCTGATTTGTTATTGAAATTAGAATCACAAAAAGAGGATATGGCTAATACTATAGCGAATTTAGAAAAAAAGTAAGTAATCAATTATTTTAAGGGAGTAATGATGGTTTTATTTTTATTCTTATTCGTTAAAATTTAGTCAGAAAAAAATTTAAAAAAAATCTCTTACTTTATATAAAATGTTTACTCCACCTTTTTCGGGGCTATAATTATGAAAAAAAAATTTTCGAGCTTGAGATCGAAATTGTAGTATGGAAATTATTTTTTTATTGCCCATATTTTGCTACAGCATCGATTAGCATCATTAGGGTTATGTTTAAGAATGCAAAAATACAAAATAAATATAAATCATCTTAATATAATGATAAAGCACAAACTAGAAACTTGAAAAGACACAAAACACATACGTATTATAAAATAAAAACAACAATTAAGCTAAAATTCAGTGCTTACAAACAAACCCACAATCGTTTATTAGATGCGTTCCTGTACTCAACTATGGGATCCCGCGGGTTCCCAAAGTTTGCGAAAACTCTTCCCGTCCTACAAGTTTGGGTAAAAGAAAAAGCTTTTGAGAGAATAAAATTCCTTTTCTTTCTGCACCAAACAGCCCAGACTTTTCTTTAGGCAGATTGTGTAACCTGCAAAACAGTCAACTGGTTGAAATGTAAATAGTAGAAAATACAAAAAAAATCCATGTTTCATGCATGAGAAAATGTCTTCCAAAAGTGTTATTTACAAGTTTTAGTTCAAAAAATACTGAATAAATTTAAAAACATAGAAAATATTTGTGTTACTATAAACAGCTGCATGTTTTTAATGGTTGACATCTTGTTTTGGGATAGAAGTTTGTTTTTTTTTGTTGTGTTTTCGCACTTTTGGGAATTTTGCCTTTAAATGAGAAAATTTATGTTTACTCTCATTTTACCGAACTTTACCAAAGAGTACGGGAACGGAGCTATTGTTTTATTTACTTATACTAATTATTGCACTGCTTAATATCTTTTGTTGCTTATTTATTAAATTTCAGTGTATTTGGACACAATTCTCTGTGTCAGCTTTAAAGTTAATTCTCTCCTGCGTTGGAACATGTTTAGCGACGTTTGCGATTATTCTCCGTTGTTAATTTTTTTTCGAAATGGGCCACTAATGCCGCTTTTTGAGTATTGTTATGGCATGTTATTTTTGGTTATACCGACATGTACCATTTTACATTTCTCTATACCATTTTCGTTGCAAGGTATTTTATACACAAGACTTAATTTTTCTAAAATTTCATTTTTGTTTTTGCTAAAAATCAAAAAATTATTAAATTTTTTAGTTTCTAGTATTAAAGATATTTGAACTGGCAAGTCTTTCATATATGTCTGGAATATACAGTACTGATTTGAAGCTAGTTATCTGGTTCGGTTCCTTTGTTTTTGAATTGTTTACCCTCTAATGCAACGGTTCTCAAATGGGGGTCCGTAGCAACCATCCAAGGGGTCCGCATGAAAAACCGAAAAAACAGTGTTTTCAAAGATAATAAAAGTTTTATTTTGAACTTGGGCTTCAGAGGGGTCCGCGAAAAAAAAAGTTTACTAGGGGTCCGTGAGCAGGAATTTGATGAGAACGCCTGCTCTAATGTCTCGTTAAATTTGAAGGGGAAATTATTTGACTTTAATTTTTTTCTTATTTTTCCTATTTTCGCTTATCACTAATGCTTAAAAAACGCTAATTGGGTTGCAGGCAGAGCTCATAATCATATTCTTCGTATGTTAAAAAAAAAAAAAAATATGCGACCCGATGCAGTTGGTTTTTGTTTTTTCTTTGAATGTAAATTTTTTTATTGTATTTAAAGAAGCAGTTATCTTTAATGCAAAATTTTAAAAGACGATTAAATAAAGTCTTGTCCATTGTAATATTTTCTTAAAAGTTAAACTCCATTTTTCTTCTATAATGATAATTGCCGAGTCCACTGGAATGCTTGGAAAAAGGGAAACTACATGAAAGGACACAAGTTTTTTATCAGCACATATTTTAGCAGTCACATTTAAAATTTTTTTCTAAAAATCTAAGAAGTCTTTGACATTGTAATTCGATTTTTTCGTAACCTCTTTTAAAACGATCATTATGTTTTTGAATAGTCCATTCGATGGAGCATTGATACAAGATACTATTTGTATTTTCTAATATGTGTTTTGTGCTTTTTAAATATTTATTTTGTGCTTTATCCTTATATTAAGATGATTTATATTTATTTTGTATTTTTGTATTCTTAGCCATAACCCTGATGATGCTACTCGATGTTGTAGCGAAATATAGGCATTAAAGAAATAATTTTCAAACTACAATTTTGACATCAAGCTCGAAGGATGTTTTAAAAATCTTACTTAAAAATCTTTTACTTTGAGCTAAATACTATTAAAGCAGTTTAAAAACACACACGTATGTATGCAATTTCGCATGTCTGCAAAACTTTTTCGTTCACAACAGCTGATTGGCGCGCAAAAATTTTTAAGTTTTTTTTGTTTGTGAAATTTGTATCTGGTTAGAAAATTTGTATATGGCTGGAAATTATGCAACTGAAGCAATTGTAGTGCATAAAAGAAATCTTGTCATTAGGAACCAAAAGTGGTTGTCACGAAGAGATACCGAATTAAGCTTTGCCTTAATGACGACGAACGAGCCGCGTTTCGAAGATCTAGCGTTGCCATATTTCGATTACGATATATTGTGAATTTAAAAAAAAAAGTAAATCGCCTTATTTCAAGGTAGAACGCAGAGATACATGAAGCCATTTATTCTACGGCAAGATAATTGTTATCAAGTAATACTTGATCTTTCTTGGCATCTAACAATATCATTGTGATCTTCTCATTCAATTAAATTTTTAAGTTCGCAGTTTTTAAGTCAGCATTTTACATCTTGATAAATTTAAAACGCCTTGACATCAAAATGCATACATTAATGTTGTAAATGAATATATTTACAAGCATGAAGAAACAACTTGCACATTTGGCGATATATTGTTCTTTGCAACACAGAAGAAAAGGATTTTAAGTTTAATATGAACCGTGAATTCCGTTTGTGGACTTGCATTGCTATAAACTGGCTTGCAGGAGTTTCAAGCACAGAGTTTTAAATCTGCAGGCAAAAGTTATTTATCATTTAAGTGATCACATCCATAGATTTCACTTACAAATAAGGCAGTACACCGCACATATTTGTTATGGTAAAATTAATTTCTTTGGGTTATAAGGGCACTTGGGTTTTTGGCAAGACTCAATCAGGCTCAGAATTGCCGCTTTTAGGACGATAAAACTAAAGTAGCTACAAATATTACCGTACTGTTTCATATAATTTTAAATATACGCAATTTTCCCTTTTTTTTTCTTTTAAATATAGTTAACAAACAAAACAATAAACTTAACCAATATTTTTTAATAACTTATATATTTTTTAAAATTCTATTACCGTGGCTTTTTAATGTTGAAAACAGCTTATGTCAGATGCTTTGTCAAATCAAAATAGAACGCGCCCTAATTGAAATTTTGTCAGATAACATTGTCTTCTGTCTTTTATACAAGCAAAGTTTCAATTTATTCAAACGGCATGTATGTATGTATGTCTTTTCCAGATGGAAATTTGACAAGTCATATATAAAAAACATCTATTCTGAGAGCAACTTTAGTAACATTTTTTTATTCTCTTGAGTTTGTTTGTTACTTCGTGCTAGGTTTTGATTCTACTTGGTTTCGTTATGACAAACATCCACTTAACTCACCCAGATCTAAGTTTGGATCCTTATAAGTACTAATAGACCCTTCTTTTCGTTACTTCATCTATTACGTTTGTAAAACTTGGGTCAATAAAAATAATATGCCGATAATTTTGAATGCTTAACTGCCAGCTACGCCAATTTTTATTGCAAATAAATTAACCGTTCTTTCCCTTGATTTTCCTCAGAACGCTTGTCGTTGAAACATGGCTAGAACATCATAGCGCCGTTACAATTGTCACGATGACCTGCCTTTGTTTTCAGATAAAATTAGCCGGAAGTACTGTTCCAAAAGTTTCATGCCTCATAGTGTCCGATAATTTAGATACAACTATGGCTTGTTTATCCGTCTGTTCACTACCACTGAACTATGTATGCGCCATGAGTTCAAAGATAAAAAAGGAGTAAAGGATACCATGAACAGAAGAGCCGCCTTTCTTTTCTATCATATATGTAGCTTTTAAATAAAAGAATGTGACAATATTTAAACCACCATTTATACTAAAGCAAGTAGGTCTTTGAAGCCTTAACAGTCACTCCTTCAAAATATTGTCTTCTTTTAACGTTTCACAACGTGCAGTAACCGTTTTAAGACAGGACTAATAAGAATTCCCTACTTTTGTAACCCTTTTCTTTCAAATTTTCCTCTCAAGGAAAACTTCTAAATATTTTTCGGATAAGTATAGTTCCTGAGTCTGCAAGTCATTTAAGTTCAAAGCTGTTAAGTTGGACTTTATAAGAAACTTCACCAGTATTGTTTTATTTGGTTTTACTGTTAAACTCAAAGTCGTTGGATATTATATCACTCAGCATGTCCACAAATATTTACAATACTAAATAATAAGCATACGCTAAAATCTTAAACCCCTTAATTTTTAGCTCAAGATGGATGCGATACCAAACATCTCATACTCGCAATAACTAATTTTTACTTTTATTTCTACTGACAAAAGTGAAAAAGAGGACCGAACATACTTTTAAGAACAACAATTGTAAAACAAACAAAAACAACAAAGGCACTGCTTAACAATAACATATTTCGAGAATCCCCTCTCGCTTAACAAATATTTTAAAATCCTATTGCCAGCACAAAAACTCATTGTAACAAAGTATTTTTTTTTAACATATAGAGCTTTAACCCTTTATCTTTTGTTGAAGTATCTCAGCTTCACTCTTGAATTACCATCTCTAAAGCATGATTATTTTTTTTATCTCATTGTTGGCAGCTTAAAGCTATATCTTCTTAAGCAGATTCGTCCATTTCGCTATCAATCACCTTTTATTCCACCAAGTTATTTCTTTGCTCCTTAGTATATGAAGGTAAAAATCCAAAAAAATTCTGGTAACTTCTGGCCATCGAATGGTAAATCATGTTTCAGATCAATGTGTGCGTTTAATACCGAGCAACTAGGTTAAGTTCCTCTAAGACATCAACATTGACTATGTTTCGTTACCTTCCTCAGTACTTTTGACCCATTCCAAAACTAAAGTATAATGTATGTAAAAAGTATGGTCTTCCAATTATGTAATTTTCTTCCATAACCTTGTTACATTAAACCACAGCGCCGCGCTCTAAGTTTTTCTTACTCAACCAGTATCCTTTAAATATGTGAAGCCCCACCCATGTCAAGTTTAAAAAAGGTGTTTTGAAACCGCCTTGAGAAATGCATGTGTGCAATTCTTAAATTAAAGATTTTTATTAGCAGCAACTTTTTTAAGAAATTTTCGATAAAGTAGAAAAGTTCAAAATTTTTTTTTTTAAACGATTTTGCCAGCTTAGAAATCGCGGGAAATAGATTAAGAGGAATAAGGCTGCAGGCTTATTTTCGATAGCTAAGAAGCAAGGCTAATAAATGTACTGCGGAAGCGATAGCGAATTCTTTGATTTTCGGCGTGTCAAACTCCAAATATAAAAAATCTGTATACCATGGCGAAATAATACTAGGTGGTCTCGATAGCGAATTCATTGATTTTCGCCGAAACGTTAAGTGTCAGACACCGTATTAAAAAAACTGTACTCAATTTTTTATATATGGAGTTTGACATTTCAGGTTTTGAGCAAAATTAATGAATTCGCCATTGCGACCATCTGGTATTGATTCGCCTTGCTGTATACTATTTTTTATATGTAGTTTGACATTCGGACTAGCGGCGAAAATTAACAAATTCGTCATCGCTGCCACCGTATATTTATTCGCCTTGCTAAAAACTCGTAACAAATAACGGCAAAAAGTGTTACAGAATTAGTTTGCTGTTTCCAAAAAATTCTAGAAAAATATATTAATTACAAGATTTAGTTCACTTATTGCACACCTCGAACAATATTATAAGAAAGCTGTTAATTTTTTTGGTTTGAATTAAGGATAAAAATCGGAGTAGAAAGAGTTTTACAAAGAAAAAGGTCATCAAGTTTAACAAGAAAATACTTTAAAAAAACGAACAAAAACATTTTTATAAGATTTCTTTATTTCAACAAGATCTTCAGTGGGCTCTGTAAATTTAATTCACTAATTTGCCTTCTTTTAAAAGCAGATCAGGTGTAGAGTAAAATTTCAGATGCCTTTCCAAACAAACCAGTACAAAAAGATTTGCTCCTCAACGTTTCCATTTTTAATTGTAACCCTTGTCCTTAAGTTATTGAACAGGTTTAAGTCTCTAAGACACAATATGGGATAAAATGGTCAATCGAAGCGGAATCCTATTGCAAAATTTATTCTTAATTAAAGCTTAAGTATGTAAGTAAATTCGTGCCTCATCAAAAATTAAAAAATGTGTATTAAACTCTTATTTTTAAAAAAGGACCAGCACTTAGGGAGTAACTTCTACTTAGCAAAGCACTGTGCCAGAACTAGGAAATTAGGTTGTGGGAAGGGGGATAGAGGAAGTAGTGCTTGTAGGCATTTGATTTGAATCTCTGCATACTGAAAGGGACAGGAAAGACCTTTACAGCAAGTTTATTTCACATACGAACTGTTCGGTTAAAAAAAGAATTTTCTCTGTAATCGACTACAAAGAGATCCGCTCTTGATAAAGAGCGCGTTTTGCGTTCTAAATTATGGCTTTCAGAAACAAGTTCTTTGATTCCATAAGGGCAAATTTAGTTGTAGTAATGACAAAAGAGTGAATTACACCCCGCATTGCGTCGATTGAATCAATGGAGCTGGATACCCTACTCTCACCGATGAGCTTCTTTGATCTCCACGCAGTCAAGTAGCTCCAAAATAGTCTTTGGAGCACCGCACCATACATGAGGGTTGTATTCCATTTTCAGTCTGATAAAGGAGACATAGATAGCGACGAGATCAAATGGGGTGAAGTATTTCTTACACCGTTTCAGAACAATATTCTATTTCTAGCGAACATTGCGTTAAGTCTTCATGCCAAGAACATATAGAGCTTCTGATTCCTTAATATCTATAACACAGATAAGGTAGCATATTTAGTTGTACGCCTGTGCAAAAACATACAGCGCTGGGTTTTACGAGCGCTAAATTCAACCCTGTTTGTAAGGCTCCAATCGAAGATTGCCAGAAGATCGCAAGTAAGAGTATCGTCCACGTGCTTTTCTATAGCCCCAATTTCCGGAAGGCTTAGCCTATTGCGAAATCAATATGAATGGCAAATGTTACTGTCACCTGCGAAAGAAACTACTTGATTGATTATAATATTTCTTTTATTCCTTACTGTAGGGGCTGAGTTACCAAACTTGGTGGACTATAGAAAAAGCCTGCTCGCTATCTTTTATTGTTCTTTTTTAACTTTGCTTAATACTGCGAATAGAACCTACTGCACATTACCAAGTACCGTGCCATTCAATCGGCTTTTACTCTAGACTTGTAATTTCAGGCTAATGACTGATAACTGTCGATTTCATTTCATTATACGATGTTAACATTTAGTGCAGCGTAATTTTTAATCTCAACCTCTCCTATGTTCAAACACCAGCCTCCTGATTTTAGAAGACTGCAGCCCAGCTTTGTACTTCGACTTCGGACTTCGACAGACGTGTTCTTTGAATTTGCCCTAATATGCGCCTACGCCAATTTTTCCGTTTATAAAAAATCAAGTAAGAATACTCATTTCATTTGCCATACACTCCTCTTATCTATGACCATTCGTAATGAGTGTTTTAGCATCGATAATCGGTTGTTTTACATTCCGTTCTGATAAGTCTTTTGACAATCGTTTTTAAAAAGATATATGGAAAGAAAGCCTACTAGGTCGGCTTCCCTTCCAGTTCTGCTTTTATTGTTCATGTTAGTGATGCAAATTCTTTTCATTATTCGCTTCTTTATTTCAACGTGTTCATTATAGGAAGGTTCCATATCCAATTATCCGAGATACGTTGATATCCGTTCCAAAAAGCACCAAGAAATCGACCTCTATAATCTTTCTCCTTGGGGTACAAAATTAAGTTTCGGTTTTGCTAGCATTTGCATACAAAGTCGTCTGTACACTTCTTGAGCGTAGATTCCAAAGGAGACTGTCCACCTTTTCTAGCTTAATTTTAATTTTGTTACATGTTATGCCTTTCATTTTGCCTGACACTATCTTCGCTCTTACTTGATTATTTTTCAGTAATCACAAGAAAGTTGCATAGGAGGCTGTGCATCACTTTAATTAAATTCAGGGGCATGGCGAAATAATACAGGTGAACGCACGGGCGAAAAAGCTCTTCAGCTGTTTACATTGTAGTTGTCAAGGCGAATTTAGCTTGCTTAGGAAAATTGTCAAAAATACATAAATTGATTTTAAGAAACACAAAAAGTTCAATTTATGTTTATGGCAAATAAAAATCAAAATAAAACATTTCAATTTATAAAAAAAAGGCAGTGAAACGGGAGGCCGTGTTCGCAGTTCCTGAAGTCTATAATCAAGGTATGCTTAAAGAAATAGTGATATTAATAATAACACGTTTTAATTTTGTGCCTGTTTTCTTGAATAGGATTATGTGGTCTCTGCTTGTAATGTGCACATCCGCGTTCGTTATCTAATTAAGTTACTATTCTGGGCTTAAATCTAGTTAAGTGGCGCAGTTCAAGAATAATAAAGGTTGCCCACTGGCAGTAAAAATCAATTTTTAGCAAAAATGTAATGCGGAAAATTTGTGGGCAACCCTTAGTTTTTATAACATTATCTTATAAATCGACCATTTTATGGAGGAATGGGGTAAGCGGAGCTTGCTTTTGTTATACCTTGCGTCCGGTCGAATACCGTCTATGCAGGAAATCTTTAGTTAGAGAAGCCGGCATTTGTAATACCATAAAGGAAAAAATCCCTTTGCTCTAATAAAATTTTTTTCACTTAATTTAATAGATCTTTTGATTACCATTTATACGATACCTACAATGTCAAATTTTGCAATAAAATATTTAATATATGCCATATTGTACGCATAAACTTTGAAGGTCCATAACTACGAAAGCATATTTTTTTGTATCTTTGAACTGTGCTACTAAACTAGATTTGTTTCCTTTCTTCAATTGTAGTAATCAACTTTAAGGTTCTATGGTCGATACTAGAGAAACTGCAGGTGAGGAACTTTTTGTCGTCTACGACAAAAACTCAAGAACTCTACCATTCGTATGCATATGGTCAACTTGTTCATTTTGATATTGCAATTGTACGGAGTATTGAAAAATGTTGATCAATTAATTTAATAAAAATATGTTTTGGAAGTATTAAAATAACTTTTGTATTTGGGGGTGAGAGATTAATGATTTTCTTAACAAAATTAAAACTTGTAGAGTGAAGTTTTCGAATTTGGTGTTACAATGTAATAGTTCTTTCCACATTTGTATATATGTATAACACATTTTTTGGTTAGAACTAAAATAAACAGCTTTAAAATCCGACTCTGTTCAATTTTAAATGCACGTTTTTTTCTGTAAAAATTAAAGAACAATATGTGAAATTGTTTGGACATTTGCTCTAAAGGAAACAGGTGGTTTTGATCCCACTTTTATCTAACCTAATTTTTGCATAATTTAAATTGTAACTACTTTTGAATTTTATTTATATGTATTTAAAAAATTTTTATTTTCTGTAATTTCAAAACAATATTTTTTGACAACACACCTAAATTTTATAGCAACAAAACCCCTATTGTTTTTTGTGTTGTTGTATTGTTGTAGCCGTGCAATCACCTGTATTAATTCGCCTTGTTCAGAGGGCAAATTACGGCATTCGATATCGATAGAAATTTTTATAGAATTTAAATGGAAATTTCGTTCGATATTGAATGCCACAATTTGGGCCCAACTTTTTTTTTTTATATTTTTAAAACCATCAATATTTCGTAAACAATAAAAATGTATCACTTTTTCGTAATACTGACTAAAATTTTTTCTTTACACACACAGATGGAGTAATGATAAAGCCAACTTGGGTGAAATTTTAAAAACTACCTCAAATACGCTATCGAATCAAGTAAACACATCAGAAGAACGAGCAATACGAGCGGAACAGGAACTTCATAAAGAAAGGGAACTGCGCATGCAAGTACAAGAAAATGAGTTTAAACTAAAAGAAAAAATAACAAGTCTTGAATTAAAAAATAAAGAGTTCATTGCTGAACAACAAAAAAACCAAAAGCTTAAAATAGAATATGACAAAATATGCCATCAGTGGTCAGAAGCTCAAACCACTCTCGAAGAGTTGGGTATACAATTGAGTGAAAATAAACTGAAAGTTGCCGAACTGCAAGAAAAAGACAAGCGTCAGCAGGAGCTACTTTTAACATCCCAGTCCTATTTAAATGAGATACAACCTATAGGTGGTGCTGCTGGTATTTGGGCTCCCGATTCCATAGCCACTCACTGTACGGCCTGTAAAAAGGAATTCAATTTAACGCGTCGCAAACATCACTGCCGTAGTTGTGGTGAAATATTTTGCAGAACATGTTCAGACCACACTTTGTCGTTGCTCAATGAAAGTGGACAATTAAGCAAACCCGTCCGAGTTTGTTTATCCTGTTTTGCTTCCCATAAGTGATTATTTTTTGTGTAAAGTTTGTTATCAGTAAAATTTATATGTATGTGTTTTATATTTATATGAAAGCTTTTATTTATTGTACAGTTTTCTGCAAATGTTCGTTTTAAAACAAATAAACTAAGAATACTAAACTAATGAAATTTTATATTTAGTTAGCCGTTTGTTAACAGCAAAAAAATTATAAAATAATTATATTTTTGTAAAAACCGAGGCAAACGACTTCAATAGTCAAACGGGCATACGGTCATCAAAGCCAAAATAAAAATTTTAATGTCATCAATCTGTAAAAAAGTAGTTTGCTAGAAAAAGGTTCTAGCGGCAGTAGCATACACTCTTTGTTTAAATTTCAAAACACTACCTTCTACGATTCAAAAGAAAAAAATAAGTGATGCCAAATGCCATATATTACATATGTTATATGGACGGCTCTGTAATCCTCAACGTTTTTATACCATTCACCACTGGTGGAAAAGGGGTAAATCTAAGTTTGTCATTTTGTTTGTAATTTCTGCAATATTCATTTCCAAATATATAACGTGTATAAATTTTGAGTCCTTTTGCCAAGCAACTAGGTGAGCTACAGAAGAAAATTTTAATTTGCCAATCGATCAGACACAGTTTCGCAAATTATAATTGATTATTAGGAAGATCGGTCCATTTCCTTCAAAACACCACGCCTGCCTCTAATTTTTCCATGTTATTTGGAACAATGCATTAACTCCGATAAAAAAAATAAATATATGGAGCGATAGAGAATTAAAAAAAGAGAAAAAAAATTAAGTAAAAAATTTTACGCACGATGATCATTTAAAAGCTTTTGAAGAGATCTTTTAGGAAACACTAAAAACTAAAAAAAAAATATTTAACCTATTAAGAGCCGGTGACATTTTCATATAAAATTAAGTATTTTACTTACTTTTTTTTTAATATTTTTTAATTATCTGTCTCCCCAATATTTTCCTTTTTAATTTACATATATGGTGATGGGTATATAATATTCGGCATAGCCTAATATAACACGCTCAAGGTGCGTTTAGACGAATTGTTCTTTACATTTAGCTACTCACAGTCAAAGTGGGACACAACAATTATTATTAAATTTAAATCTTTTACGTAAAATATTTTTAATATATACACAAAAGATTTTTCAATTTGCTTTTATTTTTAAATTATAACTAAGCGGTTCCAAAATCAAAAGCACCAGCTTTTGTGTAGCGCGAATCTGAAAATATTTGTATTGCAACACATGGCTCACATCCAAAGTGGGACAGTTTAATTTTTTTGAACTACCGTTAACTTTGGCACATGCAATCACCGTTTTCGGCCTTAAATTATTGGTTTACAATATTTCATATTCACCCCTATTATGCGTTTCGATTCGAATTGAAATTTTCTCCGTTTGACAATTTTGGTATTCTGCGCATCGATTTCGCTCAGTTTCTTTCGATTGTGTGTATTCTGCATTATGATCGGAGCTCCGTTTTTCGCAGTTGGTTTTTGTTGTTGTTTATTTGTGTTTTTTAGTTAAAAAGTTAAAAATTAAAAAAAATGTAATTAGAAAATCAGATAAAATATTCAGAAATGGTTTAAAAAGCACTTTAAATTATTTTTAACTAATTTATTTAATTAAAATAATTTTCTTTTGTTTTAAATTGTTAATTTTTTTACCCGAATCTAATGTGTTTTTTATGTATTACGGGTCAAAAACAACAAAACCAGAGCAGTATGAAAAACTGGCAGATGTAATGGCATCTAAAGCAGACATTACATGTGGATACCACCTGCATTCAAAGAAGAATGAGCAGCATTCTGAGAGGAAGTTGCAGGAATCCTTAATGCACTAGATCCTCCAACAAAAAAGTCAGCGCAAAAATTAGTTTCCATGAACAACTAATTTTTATTTTGTTCTTATATTTTTTTATTTTATTTAGCAATTTTTGTATTAAATTTGACTTTTGTTTATGAAAATGATGAAATGAATTTGCTTATTTTGCTATTTCATTTCCACATTCCACAGTGATGCTATTAATTTTGTAAACATTGTTGTCTTCTTCTTTTTCCTTCGAATCCGTTTTTCTTCAGAATACCAATTTACGATCGCAACGGAACTGAATGCGGAGACTTAATCGAAACGCAGAATAAGGGTGAAAATTTTATTTTCTTAAAAGTGGTACAAAAGGATCAAGCTACAATTGAAGAAAGGCATTTGTTATAAATAACTATAAAATCCACAAATCTATTAGAGAAATTAAACAAATAGTTAACAAAAACAAAAGTACAGTGTTCGAAATTATAAAAAGATATAGTATTTAGCTAAATAGTGTCCAAAATAAAAAAGAAATTGAGCAAATTGTCCGATCGTGATAAGCGGTATAGTTTGAAACTAATCAGGAACGATCCACGATCAGCAATTGACACAAAAAACAAATTATATGAAATAAAAAATTTAAGTGTTCGTCCTGAAACAGTTGCCAAATCTTAAGAAGAAATAAGTTACAATGAAGGTCGTGCGGCCGAAAGCCATTAATATCAGAGAAAAATCACAAACTGAAATGCGCCTTCGCTCAAGAGCATGCAAATAAAGGTGCGTCATTTCTGGTGAAAGGTAAATGCTATTGTTGCAAGTTTTTCTGATTTTTTTCGATGCTTATATTATCTTCGGTTATTTTTACAGACAAAACAAAAATAAACCTCTTTGAGCCAGATGGTAAAAGAATCGCTCGGAAAAAACCTACTGAATTTTTAGACAAGAACATTAAAAAAAAAAACAGTGAAGTATGGTGGTGGTTCTCTTATTATATAGGGTTCTATATCAGTAGCTGGAGTCGGAAAATACATTTTATAAATGGAAATATGGACTCAAAGTATTATATAACCTTTTTAAAGAAAAAGGTTACGGAAAGTGTCAAATGCCTAGGTATAAATGATAACTTCGTGTTCTATTAAGACAGTGATTTCTAACATAAATCTTGGAATGCACGAAATTGGCTTTTATATAATTGCCCAAAAGTAATGAAGAGTCCTCCCCAGTCTTCATGCTTGAATGTTGTAGAACATATGCCCACATATTTATAAAAAAGAGTTCTAAGCGGAGGCCAAAAAATACTGCCGCATTGAAGGAAGTAGTAACAGAAGAGTGGTTAAATATAGAACACGATTTAAGTAAACATTTGGTTAAAAGTATACCGCGACATCTTCAAGCTGCAAAGGTAAGTCAACCAAGTATCAAAAACTTCTTAAACTCGTCCTATTTATTTGAACCTCATAAAAAAAGAGTTTTACATATTCAGATTTTTGTCTCGTCTCGTCAGTTTTTGTTAGAAAGACAAATTGTACTCAATTTAGTTTTGACCAAGTTTGTAAACTCAATTTTAAAATGAATAAACGGACGGCATTTTGATTTACAGAATACCAATAAAGAAAATTCATTTAAAATCGAAAAACTTAATTTATAAAAACAAATTTGGTAAGTATAGAATATTGATATTTTATGGGACACAATTTGATTCTATTATAAGTGCATTTGGTAATTTTAAAGATATACAAAAACATTAGTGTCTTATGGTTTGACTTGTGCCGTAATCGATTATATGCTTTTTTATAAATTAAAAAACAACAAATTTATAAAAATTAAATGTAAAATTATCTTTACTAGTTATTTACATTTATTTAAATTTGAACACATATGTACGTACAATAATTTCAAAAATTATATAGGCTTGAATTATCTTAATTTCTATTTCAAAGATGCATTCTACACTTTTTAATGCTTAAAATTAATTTGTAAATAATTTTTCTCCTTTACAATTTTTTAGAAATTAAAATAAAAATGAACTTAAGCCAAAGTTAATTTAATTTAATGCTTAAAAATTAATTTGATGTTCTCTATCATTTATGTTAAAATAAATACTTTCCATTTTCATTAAGCAGAAATTCCTTACATCCAAAACAAAAACACCCTTTTTAAACGTCTAAAAAAACTTATTCTCTGTCGAAAAATTTTGTGGTGTTCGTTTTAAACGCGAAAAAGAATTTAGAATTTAGAAACCTTAATTATGTCAAATTTCATATGTAGTTAAAGTACTTGATCAATCAGAATGATGTGTGTTGAGTGTAAAAAATAAATAAAAGAATTTTGAAATCTTATTTATGAGAAATAACCCGATTATTTATCATGGCGAAAAAATGCTAGGTGTTCTCGATAGCGAATTCATTGACTTTCGCCGAAACGTCAGTGTCAAACACCATATAAAAAAAAGTTATACGCACTTTTTGACAATACAGGTTTTGGCAAAAACTATTGAATTCGCCATTGCGACCACCTAGTATGGATTCGCCTTGAATATTTATATTTTAATGCTGTTAGATGAAAATTTCTGAACCCTGCTTGCATATAATTATGAACAACGCCTTGATTATGAACATTTAAAATATTAAATAAAACAAAATGTCAAAAATTTTGTCTACATTTTTATTGACAACTATATTGATCAACTACATTTCAAGTTTATTTTTATTTAAATGAAAGTTAGTTGATGCAAATTAAGTCTATTTAGAGTCCATGAAATAATTTATTTCAATTTTTAACAGCCTATTTGTAACAAGAGCTCATACCATAGAAATTCATTACTTCGGGGTTTATACTTAAATTGATGTCTTCATTAATACTTCCCTTTCTAAAAAAATTACCAAAAATATCATCAAAAAGTTTACTACAACAACCTCTTGTAGCGTATTCAAAGGGACATGTAAGTTGCATAGTTATGTTAATAATATTTTTTTTATCCTGTCGTTATTCCAGCATTGTGCAGTGCAACCAAAACTAGTATGTTTACAATGCGGGAAATGTATTTTAAAGAATAAATTAATGGCAAAAACTTATAATTCTTAAACAACGCACCGTTGACCTTAAATGTTTTTGAAACTGCCGTTGTGTTAAATACTTTAAAAAATTTAGTCTTTTTATGTTGATTACTGAAATAACTTTTCGGCCGATATTTTGTCATAAAAAGGCACCTTGAAGTAATGCTTCCTTTTTTTGCCTCATTATAGTCAAAAAAAAAAAAGGAAAAACACATCACGAAAACATAAAAAAGTAAAGTAAATAGTTGCGGTTGCAAAGAAGCTTTCTATCCCTTATTATTTATTATCTTGTTAATAGAAAGAATAATGAAAAAGTTAATTTACTAAAAAAACTAATATTAAATTTAAACGTCTACCAGCATTTATTCAACTCTTTTATAAGTATTTAAGCTTGGCATCACTTTTCAATGTTATTGTGATTTCCTGTTATGTAGAATAAAAATCAGCAGAGTCCATACAAGGTGTTGACTACTGTTAAGTGCAGTTTTGCTGTGAAAATATAGCAGAAAAAATTAAACAGCTGTAAACTCCTACTAAATTTTTATTTACTTTATAAATTTTTAAAAGCGTTAAGGTATTTTCATATTATTTTTATATATTTAAAAATTTTGTGTAAATAAATTTTTTAAGTCACATTTAATCTCTAAATTCATGTTAGTTATGAGTTAACAGAGAAGTGTTAAAACTAAAAGTGTTTTTCTTTTAACTACAAGGTCATACTAAGGTTATTTATTAAAAGATTTTCATCGTTGAAGGTACTATGAAACTGCAGTTAAATAAAAAGAAATATAAATATAAGACAATTTTTGTACTAAAGAAATGCAAATTAAAGTTTAATTCTTTAAATTTAACTAAAATTAATTTAAAGGTGTTTTCTATTGTCTTATTCTAGAGTTCCAGTTGTAAGAAAAAGGGAAAAATGACACGAAAATTCTGTGTTGGTGGTAACTGGAAGATGAATGGAGATAGGAAATCCATTGCCGAAATTGCCAAAAACTTGACTTGTGCCGCATTAGATGAAAATACCGAAATTGTTTTGGGCTGCCCTTTTACCTACATTACATATGCCCGAGAATTATTTCCGGTTAAATTCAACATTGCTGCCCAGAATTGTTACAAGGTACCCAGTGGTGCTTTTACTGGCGAAATATCCCCCGCTATGCTGAAAGATGTTGGTGCAAATTGGGTTATTTTGGGTCACTCTGAACGTCGCCATGTCTTCAAAGAACCTGACGAATTGATTGCTGAAAAGGCTGCCCATGCTTTAGCCGTAGGTCTTAATGTAATTGCTTGCATTGGTGAAACTTTAGATGAGCGTGAAGCAGGTAAAACTGAAAAAGTTGTTGCAGACCAAATGGCCGCTTATGCAAAAACCATTAAGGACTGGACTAATGTCGTAGTAGCTTATGAGCCAGTGTGGGCTATTGGTACTGGTAAAACTGCCACTCCCCAACAAGTAAGAAACTGCATTTTTTAGTTGAGTAATATAGCATTTTTTCAAACTTAAATAATTATTGGAAAATTTAAATTTTGGTTTTGGTACTAGTTCGAATTAATAATCTGAACTTATAAATTTATTACAAAATAATGTTAAAACCTTTCATGAATCAATTTTCGAAAAACTGTTTTATTTTGTAATACTTTTATTTTAATTTTCGTTTTTTGTATAATGTATTATTATTTTGATTATTATTAAAGTTAATTTGGCCTTGTATTTTTAGGCTCAAGAAGTTCATGCTTATTTGCGCAAATGGTTGACTGAAAACATCTCCAAGGAAGTTTCTGACTCTCTTCGCATTCAATATGGTGGTTCCGTCACAGCCGCCAACTGCAAAGAACTGGCTTCTCAACCCGATATTGATGGTTTCCTTGTAGGCGGTGCTTCATTAAAACCGGAATTTGTTGAAATCATCAACGCGAGAAAGTAAATTTAAATCATAGAGCTTTGACGGAATAATAGAGAAGCAGCATTTGAAACTGCCGAGAAAAAATTATTTCATTTTATCCATACGCCACCATTGTTATCTTAAAAAAAAAAAAGAAAATTCCATTGTTGTACACACAAAATATGAGTTTAATTTTAAATTATGTATTTTTGAAATCAAGGTTTTTATTGTTAAATATTAATTTCGGTCTAAATAATAAATCGTTGTAAAGTGTATGATTTAAAAATGAAACCAATTCTAAATCATACGTACCGGGTGGATATCAATCGGTTTGAAACCAACCTAAAGCCGATCGATTTCCATCACATAACTAATAGTTTGTTTTTGTTAAATATATTTACGTACATAACTTGGTTTTGTTTGTTTTTCTAAAGATATGGCAGCGTTATACCTAATTTAAAGCTTTTTTAAAATCTAGTTTATATCAGATTTGATGTGAATCTATTCGCAGGCTGCTGTAGTCGGAGTGGTAAGCACGTTGACTACAAACCTGGTTGCCCAGGGTTTCAATACCTGCGGCAATCAAAAAATCAAAATGTTTTTTCTGTTTAATGGTATAAATACATATTCAGAATTAACATGAAAACTTGCAGTCTCCTTCGTCGGCGAAGTAAAATAACTAACTCTCTATCTCTCGCCTTTCATCGCAAAAAAAAAATCGGGATTTTAACAAGATTTGCCATACGAAAAGAAATCTAGTCTTTTAGCTTTCGGCAAAATCTACGTATAATTTTATTTTAACGATACCAACTCTCGGGGTTTTCTCTGCATTTCAATTTGAAAAGAAAATCATTCGAACAAGTATGGCTTATACATCGAACGTCTTTTCTTTCGAATCTAAATACAAAGAAAGCCTCTGAACTGAAATTATCTCGCAAGGTGTATATATGCTTCGAAATCGAAATTTGAGTGCGATAGGTACATAATGTTATGTTCATATGTATTTGTAAAAATCTAGTTGATATTTTTATTAATGTAATTGCGATATTAAAAACAGTTGATGTAAGGGTCCCTGAGGAGATTAGCATTATATCCCTAACGGTAAAATATGATTTGTTTCTAGGAATGCTAAATGGGAAACCCCGGGATCAATAAATCCCATCATGTTAAAATATAACCCTACGATTGTCAGTGAGAATGTACAACCAAAAATTGTGTAATGATTGTCAATTTCGAAATTATATTACAGTTAGCTTCCTCGTCATCGTCTTATATACCCTTCACCATTTATGCAAATCTAGTTTATTGAAGTAACTTCAATAAGAACAAAAAAACAAAAAAATTGGAGTGACAGAGAATTAAAAAATAAGAAAAAAATTAAATACGATAAATAATTTTGCATAATTTTGTCATCGGCTTCTATTATGGGTTAAGCATTTTTAAAAATTTTAGTATTTCCTGAAAGATCTCTTTAAATGATAATTAATAGATCATATCGACAATTGAATTTTTTTATGTAAATTTTATATGCCCAAAACTCGTAAAATATAGGCGAGCTCCAATTTTAATTTTCTATCGCCCCATAAATTCGGTTTTTTTTATTGGAGTTACTTTATTGTTTCAAATAATATAGACATTTTAGAGGCAGGGGTGGTAATAAGCCGCCGACCGTTATTGTTGATTTTCAATAGCAAAATTTACGAAACTATGTCTGATGTTTGGCGTACTTAAATTTTGTTTAGCTCATCTACTGCCTTGGCATGGAAATGGATATTGTAGAAATTACAAGCGGAATGACAAACTTAGACATACGTTTTTTCCACTTTTGTGGTGAAAAGGCTCAATAAATTTAACTTTTTTATTTTTTTTTTTATCAAGCCAACTTTTTCCCACTTTAGAGATCAACACTTAACCTTAAAAAAATTTTGTTATACAAGGTGTGTATCACACAAAGAAGCTTAAAATTATCCAGAAAAAAACTTAAAAATAAATCAAAAACTTCTCCGTAGATTCTCCACTGATTTACTTCATTCAAATTTAGATTAATTTAGTTGTAAGGGACTTGACGCTGTCATTTAATAAATGCAGGGGGCAAATTATGGCATTCGATATCGAACGAAATTTACATTTAAATTCAATTGAAATTTCGATCAATATCGAGTGCCATAATTTACCCCCAGATCGTCTAATTTTGAAACTATAAGAAATTTACTAAGCAATCACTAAGATTCTTTTGAAAAGAAAGAATTTATATTAATGACAGGTGAAAAAAAATTCATTATAACTTTTAAGTTGATATGAGATTTTTTTATTGATGTAGTACTTTTATTTAAATTTCATACCATTGTACATACATTTCATTCGAAATACAATGAAATAACAAAAGGTTTTCAATAAGGAAAAACTTTTCGCGTCAGCTTATAATTTTGTTCCAATTGTGCTGTTTTCGACGACTAAGCAAAAAGCATAAGACTAGCAAAATTGTGCGAATCATAATTTGAAAATTCTTGGGCAAGTTATTTTTAGTATGCAACTATTAAGCGTATTATTATGCGTGTGATGTGACTATACTTTTTTCAAATCTTAAATAATTAAAATTTACAAACTCAGATTGCTATCATAATCAATTCAAATAATTCAAAATTGTTTTAAAACCTATTTCTTTTTAAATTTGAAATAATAATCTAAAATTTAAGAAATAAAATTGAAGTTTATTTGTAAATTTATATATTTCGATTTACATAATAATGTTGGCAACTAAGGGAATAAATTCATCTGGTACGCGTGAATTGGGTTTTAACTTTGATATTGTTGTAACTTTCATTAATTTAACGAATCCTAAATATGAGGACATTTCAAACATAAATATCAATGTGCAATTTAACGAACACCTCATCAAAGTCTCTAACAGCCGCATTAATGTTAATGAGTTTAATCCACAACGTAGCTTAGATTTTACAGATCGACCATCGGCATTAAGGGATAAACTATTTAAAAATCCTTTAGTATGTGATGTGTTTTCTGGCGTCCAACTTGTTGGTAAGTTTCTATTGATATTTCTATCAAATGTTTTCAATTCGTTTCTTTAAGTTTTTAATTAAGTTTAAAACGACTTCATTAATTGTACAACTTCTTTTAAGGTACCGCACAATTTATTTGGCCTGAAAGCTTTGTAAATTGCATTGCTTCAGGATGTGGCCGCGAACTGATACAATGTGATGAGGCTGAAATAATATCCGATGAGAAACCTGTTGGCAAACTGGAAATCCTTGCTCGACTGCAAATAAAATGCTTTGAATTTGAGTAGGTCAAATATTTAGTTTCTTGAAACTTTTTCTTTTTGTAGAACTCCTTCTCAAAAATTATCACATGTACTGAAATGCATTCTTGTTTAAAATATTCTAGAGAAGTGCCAAGTTTGCCACAACCAAAAATCAATTTGTGTAAGAATGACGATACGTTAAATACGAACGATATTATGTTTGTGGTCGGTGAAACCAAAAACGACATAAGTGCTTGTCCCGATGTTGAAGTAATACGAGGTACAGAGTCAGCATCATCTGCCCATGCAACTCATTTAGATTTATCTGAATTTCGTCATGTACATGGTAAAACTGTAACAAACACTGATATTATTGATTCAATTAATGCCAACTGTTGTAAGGAGAAGGCGCAGGTACTTGTGTAAACTTTGTATATTAATAAACTATGACGATAAAGTAAATGATTTTTTAATGTTTTAAAGCAATCCAGAAATCAGTGTAATTTAGGTGACGATTCGAAAGAGTCCACAAACTGTTCAGCATATAAACCTAAACGTGATTTATTCTCTTCGCCGTGTGAACAACAAATGAATGCATTGGACTGTATTTCGGAGAGTAGAATTGCTTCTTGTAGTAGTACAGGTACAAAATGTCAAGTGTGTTTAAAATATAATTTATCATCTTGTCAACTACATAAATAATTACAAACATATGTAGATGTATCAAAATTAAAAATAAATGATGTAACTTAAGAAATTAAAAGAAGCTACTTTATTTTCAAAGATTCTTATCAGCCTAGTTGTTACATATCAGATGAAAATGGTGCTGAAGACAAATGTATGAGTTGTCGAGAGGATGGTTTAATAGAAAAACCCGCCAAGAGGTAATAAGAAAACTAATTTCATAAGCAAATAATAAATTTATGATATTTCTTTAACTTTAAGATATTGTCCTCTTTGCCACGACAACATTACCTGGCTACCAAAATATGCAGCTTGTCCCAAATGTGGTTTTAAATCCTTTTCCTACGAACTTCAAGAGAAGCCTTACGACTACACATTAACCGCAAATAAAATTTTACAAGATTTTGCCAAATTTAATCCAGATGCAGATGAAATGAAACAACCCAGCAACATCTCCATAGTTAATTCTCAACAAAATGTTTCGTGTCGTTGTACTTGCAAAGCTGATAAAATTTGTGCTCATTGTCGCATTCGAAAACTATGTGAGGATATTTTTCAGCCAAGTCATAAAGCTAACGAGGACTGTGGTAAATGTAATAATAAGTCTTCGCAAATATTTAACATATGCAAAACAAGTGGTCCTGATTGTCGACCTTATTTGTCAAAAGTTTTTCAAGAACTGAAAGAACTTTTCGATATAAATGAGACGAAGAAACATGATCAAACAGCCAACAGTAATGAACTGAAAAAAAATCCTAAAAATATAGAAGATAAAAGTTCTCCAAATCTTAAGGAAAACCAGTCACAAGAAGTAGACAAAAGTAGAAAAGAAAGGTCTTCTAAATCTTTAACAAGTGTAAAAGTTCTAGACGAAGAACGTAAGAAATTTGCTGTCAACAATTTCCGAAAACATGAATCATGCAAAACTAAAAGGTAAATCTATTTGTAATTTATATTTTTTCAGTATTTTAGAAAAGGACATTTATCATGTAAAGCATATTAAAATCCAAGGCGAATCAATACTAGGTGGTCGCAATGGCGAATTCAATCATTGTCGCCAAAACCTGAAATATCCAACTCCATATATAAAAAATGTCTATAATTTTTTTTATATGGTGTTTCAAGGTACATTTATTTTACTAGGTAGTGTCGTCCGCCCAGCTGGTTTGTAGTTGGACATGTCAAAAGTTGTTTATATTTTCCTACTTTTGTTTACGAATTTCAAAAAACACTAACAACAAGCATATGCAGAACAAAGAGAGAGTTTGTTTTTGGAATAATTCTCTTTTGTTTTAATTTTCTATTTTTGACATTTCCACTCACAAAGCAACAATAAAATGCCATGTTGTTTTTACAAATGTTGTATTTGTTGTAGAACCGCTTTTACCTAGTAAAATAAATGTACCTTGTGGTGTTTGACACTTAACGTTTCAGCGAAAATTAATGAATTCGCTTTTGAGACCACCTAGTATTATTTCGCCATGTTTAAATCTATAATTTGCCTGTTTGTATGTAATTCAGTTAAAAAACACTTTTGTGTAAAATATCTCTTTTTAATTTAAAAAAAAAACTGTTCAATTTTTGTTCCACGGATTTAAACTAAAAAATAAGTATCTGCGTTTCATTCGAAATATTAAAAAAAGTTTAAAAAATTTACTTATAGCAACAATGCTTTTGGAATTCCGAAAGTTCTGAAACAAGGAAAATTACCTATCATTTACTTTTACTGTTCTTTAAATCAAATCCGAGCAGCTTTTTCAATTTCCAATTGAAATATTTTTTTGGAGGATTCTGTGAACTAACTCGAGATTGCACAAAGCAAATATTATGTGCTCATTTCATTCCATTTCTTTAAACACTTTTTTCAAAGTGTATGGCAACACTAGCACATGTTGAGTGTTGGTGTGTGGGTACTATCGTAAGGAGCTCCGGATTTATCCGGCAGGTGTGAAATAAAAAATTTCTCTTTCAATCGTAAATTTATGAGATTATTATGAGATTTTTTGTCTTTTGTTTGACAGTGCTATGTTTTTTTTTTCTGAATCGTAATTAATTACCTGGAATCTATCTCGCTCTGAATAAGTTAAGTTTATTAATAGTTTTTAGTTTTGATAAGTTTGACTTGTTTACCAACAAAATCTTCCATTTTGCAGAGTAGAACTAGTAAAATTATTTTGACTGCTTTTATAGCCAGCTCTGTAAGTAAGCACTCTATTTCTTATTTTTTTCCATTATTAAAATCCTTCTTGTAAACTCTCTCAAGAATAAACTTAAACAAAACTTGTGCTTCTGCATTTACAGGTGGTCAATCAGCTATGAGAATGGATATATTCTAAGTAAATCGATATAATTGAGATTAAATAAATAAAATTTTTAATTCATCATTTTTTTCCATACTTCGCAAAAAGTTCGCAAGGAATAGGTCTTTTAAAATTTCTTTTCGCTCGTAATAGCGATAATTGGATTGTGGAGTTGCATCTAAATTCTAGTTAATAGTCTCTTGCTTCGTGTACTAAATTCTAGTTAATAGTCTCTTGTTTCGTGTACTCCTTAAATCTATTTTCAAGTTGAGATCTGTCATTGTCGCTCTCTTAATGTCTATTTTTTTCAGTCAGGAGGTATTTAATGTATGCTGAATCTGGCAATCCTAGCGGTATATTTTCCGAACAGTAACTGCTGTGGTAGTTTTTATGTTTCAACAAAATTACAATAATGGGTGAAAGCTTTAAAATAATTCAAATCAAGCTTCAGCTTTTATCATTTCCATAGAAAAATCCTTTAGAAAGCTAAATTTAATAAATTTTTATAATCAGTAGGCCAATAGGTGTGTTGAACATTAGAGATTATATTAAAAACGAGCTTTCGAAGAGTTAGATCGCAAACTCCTGAGTGAGTATTTTGCGTTAATTTCGTCAGCTGCTATCATACAAGGCCGCTTAGTTTTTTGTAGATGTTAAATATTTTTATAGAGAATCAATCGAAGAAGAAGCTATTATTTGTAGTTGTTATACAATCCCAAGCCCCAAAGTGTCATACTTCGTAAGCATCATGTAAAATAAGTTTCCTATCGTTAAATTAGTTTCAAAAATCAATCTTACTCGAATTATTGAATCCTCGTTTTTATGTTTGCGTTAAAGCTCCCAGTTTTTGGAGTTCATTGATTATCAAGTTCTGCCAAAAGTATACATTTCAATTTAATGATACTGGACACAAACTTATATTTGTTTGATTTTTCCCAATCCATGCAAACATCTTCTTCTTTTCAACCGACTTCAATTAAAAGAAAGAGGTTATCAATTCGACTGAATGTTGCTTTTTTATGTTTGTGTCTGCAGAACCCATTCATTTCTCAATCGATTTTGATTTTTTTTTGTAATTTGGTAGATTATGCTTACAGAAAACAGTTCATAATCTTAAAAGTTAAAGGGTGTCCCCATACAGCATACATGTTTTTTACGTGTATGATAACCCGAGAAGCGCACTTTAAAATTAAAAAAATGCGTATTACTTTAGCTCCCAATTGCAAAAAGTAATAAAAAAACAAATCTAAAAATTAAAGGGTGTCCCCATAGGTGATGTAAATTAACTTGTATGCGCCCATCTTTTGAACCGCTATACACAAACGCTTGAAAATTGGACAGGATGTCGATTACTATGACCGTTATAATAACAAATATAAACATTCAAAATTTTATATAAAGGGTGTCCCAATAGTTAATGTATTTTAATGTATGTGGCCAAACTTTTGAGCCGTTATAGAGAGACAGCTGAAATTTACAAAGAATCTGTATTCCTAAGTGCGCTATTACAACAAGTATAAAATTTGAATTTAGAAATTAAAGGGTGTTCCCATGTTTAAAGTAAATTGACCTATGTTGCCCCATCGTTTATATACAAACACTTGACAACTAAGCAGAATGTCCACTACTTTGTCTGGTATATTAAGAAGTATAATGATTTAAAATTGTAAATTATAGGGTGTTACAATAGTTGCTGTTATTTAATGTATATGATCAAAATGTTGAACGGTTGTTGAAATTTGCACAGAAGCTTTATTGCTAAGTCTGATTTAACAAGTAGCAAACTTGAAATTAGAAACTAAAGGGTGTCCCTATAATTGATGCAATATGGCCTATATGGCCCTATCTTTGAAACCGTTACAGACAAACTCTTGATAGATATTAAACGGTGCCCTAATGGTTGCATTTTAATGCATATGGCCAATCTTTTAAACAGTTTAAGACTAACGCTTAGAATTTAAACAAATTTTGTTTTATTGTGTCATTAATAAAAAGAGTAAAAATAGAGGGTGACCACATAACTGCTGAATTTTCTTGCTTAGTTTGCATTCATATTTTGTTCTACGACATATAAAAAGCCTGAGGCAATCTCTGTCGAATATAATATAATTAATGTATAATTATCGTCCTAAAGAAATATGATTTTAAGTTTGTCTGTTTTTTGCAAGAATTTACTAACATACTGCAAGGCTTGGTTTTTGAAGCTTAGCCGCTCAATATACTTATCTTTAGGTACTTTTCAAAGATTTAAAACAGATTTTTTCGATTTCGGCATTCTTTGCGGCTGGTTTGGCTGGAATATATAAACTCACAGGCTGATCATTAATTTTTACTTTATGATTTGTTTTAATCATACTAAAAACTTAAATTAGAGCGTTAACATTGTGTAAAAAATTTATTTTGTTTAATGAAACCCACTGAATATATACAACCAAAAACAAGAAAAAAATCGTTAGATTGACCTTGAAAAAAACTGGGGATATGTTAGTACTCTCGTGACAGGCCTTCTTACGCTGACGGCTTATTTGTTTTTTTAATTCTTATGTGTACTAAAGGAACAATGAAAGTTATTGTTAATTTTCTCCTCTTACATTGCTTAGAATTTATTTTCGCTTAAAATTTAAAAATTTCCAAATTGTGCAACAGAAGTTGCGCTGTACATTTTTATTTGTAAAATTTTATTTGTAAATTTTTCTGATTGTATTGTTGTTTTAGTTTTGAATACAACAAAAAGCGCAAATATCCTGGCACAAAAGTTGGACACCAAACCTGCTTTGAGGGACAAAAAATTGTACCAAGAAATATGGGTTGGTTGTGGAATACCGAAAATAACGGATTTCGTACCGGTTGGATGCCAGGTGCCATACGAAAACCAATAAAACTCTTAATGCAGCATTTTCTCAAAAATAACGCTATACATCCTTGTAGCGATTGGCAAATCAAGAAAGAAATTTACAAAGAAGACCATGAGGAGAAGTATTATTCAAAAGAGCCCACATTGCATGTTTCCAAAAAGAATGGTGTCTACTACATTACACTAAGGCCGCTGAAAGATTTTGGAGCTATAAGGGATTGCTCAGATCATAATGTCAACATGAAGCCAATACAATTTAAAATTATAAAAACACCTTTTCTAACAGAGATGAGAAAAATAAAGCAATTTTTAAAAGATCAAGGTTATGGCAAATGCAGGTGCCACAGGCCGATATCTTTATGCTGTTGCCGTAACTTTCTAGAAAAAAAGAAATTGGAATATCAATGTAGTAAGGAGTGTCAAAAAAGAGAAGTTCCCAACTGTGTTGATAATCTTATATTGTCTGATACTTCCGATAGTGATGCCGAATTTGAATTTGGTGTTACTCCACCGGCTGGTGTGATGAGGGCAGATAAATGCATAAAAAAGAAAAGGAAAGTTAGTTCAGGTACCCAGTATGTAGAAGGCGATTGGAATATAAAAATGGAGTATGAAAAACCTATCGTCAAATATTTAAAATTGCGCAATTGTGCGATAGGGAACAGATTCGGAAAATCATTTGATCCTTATGGGGAAGAGGGTTATGGTCCTGGAGTTAAGCCAAGTGATGTACCTTATGGACTTTGTGGTGGTAGATCTATGGAAGGCAAAAATGGCAAAAACAAATCAGGTGCAATGGGCAATGAGGCTTTTAAAGGTAGCGATGGTAAATTTAGCATGGCACAATATTTGCGCCAAAAAGCTTCAGCTAAACCTTATCCAGGAGAAATTGCTGAAAAAAAGTATGTTAATCTTAGTTCTATTAAAAAAAAACTAATAGGATTTTTTATTTATAGGAGGCAAAAAATGGCACTTCTGAGAGGTGTAAACCCGCCTTTGTTATGTATGGTGGACAGGCGTGGAAAACCCATAGAATATTATTCTCCTAACGCTATATGTGATGAACGTATTTGTTAAATTAAAATAGTATGTTTTCTGGGATATTTGTCATTGATTGAAAGAAAAGAAAAAATTTCAAATCTTTCTAGTTCTTTTAGAGTGAATATTGTCTTTTTAAAATAATGATTCTTTCTATTTTAGAGGTTAACAAAACTGTAATAAATAACTTTCGGGTATTGAACCTGTGTTTTTTGTATAAGGTACATATTAACATATGTATATGGATTAACGGTAGTAGACGATAATGTTTATTTACTAAAAGTTGTGATTGTCGTTGCAGTAAAGTTTGCACCCCTTGTTTCAACGATGCAGATAGAAATTAACGCTGCAATTTATACATTTAAAAAAAAATAATTTTATGGTTGCAAAAAAATTTGTAGAAAACTAGAAGAATAAAAATAATAATATTCACCCCTATCGTAAACATACAGCCATGTCACAGAACAAAATTTCGTTCGGAACTGAATTGATTCCGTATTTTTCTTCTATAGAAAGCGTAAAACGAACAAAATTTTCGGAATGAAACCACTTTCAGTTTGCTATGTGGAATTGATATTTTGAGCATTTTTTTAACATAAAAACCATTCAAAACATTTTTTATAGACTATTCTTCATGACGAAATCATGTACCAGGTGGTGGCAGTGGCGAATTTTATTCATTTACTGCAACGGCGAAAACTAATGAATTCGCCACTGTCACCACCTGGTACATGATTTCGCCATGCTATTCTTTATCTTCCTTATTGATCCAAATTAAATTTACTTTATTATGATTTTAATAAAAAAAAGAACTTTTTCTAAATTCAAGGCGAATCAATACAGGTGATTGCACGCAAACTGTACATGCAAGTCTACAACAACAACAACATTAAAACAACAACAGGCAATTTGTTTGTGTAAAAATCTAGTATTGTGTCAAAAAGCAACTGACTACAATACAAGGATGGTAAAGTCCAAGGCGAATCAATTTACCAGGTGGCAGCGTAGGCGAATTCAGTATTTTTTGCTGGTATACACGACTTTCAAACTCCATATATAAAAAATATACACAAATTTTTTATATATGGAGTTTGACAGTGGTGTACGCCAGCAAAAAATACTGAATTCGCCTGTGCTGCCACCTGGTAAATTATTTCGCCATGGTAAAGTCGGTATACTTATACTTTCATTTTAGCATAAATTTAAAATCAAATTTTATTAAATAATAGTGAAAGATTTTAAAACAAATTGATTTGTTTTTAATAAAAACAATGTAAATTACAAGAACTGCGTAAGGGTTTATAAAAAATATGTTAACTGCAATTTGAGACAAATATTCGCTTTTAAAATTTCGTTTACCGCCTCTGATGCAACAAAAGGAATATTAGAAACATATACACAAAAAAGAAAAACTAAAATAAATATTTGAAAATTATTAAAAATTTGATGGAAATAACGTGAAAATAGCACAAATTAAAACTTTATTACTGCCCTTAACAAATTTTCTTGTTTAAAAAAAATATTTTTTTTATTAAAGAAAGTGGCGCTAAAAAAACGTAAACAAATTTTGACGTAATGGAATATAAAAAACGAGGCGAAAAACTTTCAGCTAAGCTCCTGCATGTACTTGTTAAAGATATACACTAGAGCCCCGATTTGTGTCGTTAATGGGGACCAAAGAAACGCGGCGCAAATCGAAACGACGCAAAAAATTTAACCATTTTTAGCGACTCAAATCGGAAACAAAACGACGCAAATCGAAATAAAAGGGATGTACATCGGTGTAAAAACGACACAACTTGAAATTGCTACGACGCAAATCGAATTTTTCTAGTTTTAAAAAAGCGACGCAAATCGAAACAACGCAAATCGGGACGACGCAAGTCGGGGCTCTAGTGCACTTCGCTTGTTATAGATATAATTTGATTGCACGGCTACAACAATGCAACAACACAAACCACAACAGCGAATTTGTTGCTACAAAATCGAGGTATGTTGTCAAAAAAATAAATAAATAAATAAATAAGTAATAATAAAAAAACAAACAAGAAAATGGAAAAAAAATTACACAAAAGTATTTTTTAATTTTTTTTGACTAGAATTCGGCGGTGATGCATTAGGCAAGCCATACACGTTACGACATGTTGTACAACATGAGAAAATTTTACAATTGATTGCAATGGTTGTGGTTTAGTTGTATGAAGTTGCGTATTGGTTGTACGAAAGGTCAAAAAGTTTTAATTTTTTTTGGCAAGTTGTACAACTCGGTCGCAACATTAGTGGACATTTCTATTTAATTTTTCATTTTCGTAGTAACAACATAGCAAAACACAACACATAAGTATTCTATACATTTAACGAAAATTATATATGAATAAAAATGGATGATTCAGATGAAATGCGTGCAAGGTTTTCAAAAGTTTGTTGTTAGAATCTTTTTTCTTTTCTATTAACCACTGCTTTGACCACTTTCGCTTCTTTCTTAACTTTTGTTTGCATTTTTTTTCTTTTTGGTGGAACAATTCTTCGATTACAACATACGCAACAATATCGGAAAACATCTTTACTCTAATGGCTTCTATATAAAATGAACTTGTGCAACATGTATGGCTTTCATTATATCTAAATATCTTAAAAAAACTGAAAAAATATATTGAAGAGCAAGATGAAATAGTACCGGAAGCAAAAACAAAACTAAAAACGATTTTAACTTAATGCGATACTCACCCACCTATTTGAAAGCCTTTATTCTAATTATGTGCGGATAAATGTCAAATTTCAAAAAGAGCTGCAGCCAGAGTTCTTCTTATATGGCTGTAAGATCTTGTGTATTGTTACTTTTCTACAAGTGAGTTTTTCTCTTTCTATAGCCGCATACGCAACTTGAAAGAAACACAAGAGAAAACGTTCTGAACTTGAAAGGTCTCCTAAACGATATTTCCATAGACATAAACACGTGAGAATACTAGTCTAACGCCATGTGGCCACTTGTTTCGTTGGAAATGAATTTTAGATTGGTTAGACGAAAGCGATGAATGCCCTTTGTGTAGGGATACATTAAAGAAATCTCAAATTGTGGAACTACAAAATTATTTATGACTTGCAGTGCCAACGACTTAGTCCGTGTTCCATTTCTAATTTTCTTAAAATTAAAATTTTAAAAAATGTGATTCTGTTTTGTAAAAATTTTTTAAGGAATTTAAATATTTCTAGGCATGTTCTGAAATCCACACGAAATTTTCACTTCATATTTTTCAAGGCATTGTTTTTGTAAAAAATAATTTTATAGCAACAATGCTTTGAAAAATATGAAGTGAAAATTTTATGTGTATTTCAGAACATGCCTGTTTATTTTTTATTAGAAATCAAAACACATTAAAACTTTTTTTAACAAATAATTTATTTTTACCAATATTCATAAACAAGACAATATGCCTTGACAACTACAACGTATACAGCTGATAAGCTTTTTGCCCGTGCGTTCACCTGTATTATTTTGCCATGTCTTAATCCTTTATAAAAAACAAAAACAAAAATGAAATTTTTTTAAAAGATATTGCCGTACTTTTATTCTTTTTCAAAAAATTCCGTAGTGACAGCACACAAACAATATTACTTTTATTTTCTTCAGCCGTTGCAATTATGAATATTCCGGGCATGTTTGATATTTTTTATTTTAAATTTTTTAGCAATTCGCATTGAAACACAAATATTTCTTGAATTTTTATTGTTTTTTAAGTCAGTTTTTTTTTTTTTGTTTTGCTACATTCGTTTTTATGTTGCCATTTTTTGAACAAACATAAGTGGCTTGTACTTTCTTCGGTTTACTGAAACCGAACGGAATCTATAGAAGGTAAAACAATTTCGATCGGAATAGTAACTTTGGAATCATTTCAATTCCGAACGGAATTTGTTAGATGCCTGATAAGTACACACGAATTTTTTCCCCATTTCCTAAAATTGCAATCGTGAATAAGTATTCCCTTTTTGATATTCCCCTTATCGTAAACATTTTTTTCCTTGTATAATTTTCCCTTTTCCCTTCGATTTGTTCACATCAGCTTAACTTGGGAGTTGCGTTCATCATGTAAGTACTAACTTCTTCAAATTAGAGTACTGAAGTAAATATTTATCTATTTTAGGACTTGATCTGTAAGTAAATTTCAAAATGACATAATGCTGAATAGAATGCAAAACAACAGATCTGTTGTCTGCGGTTTTAATAAAATTTGAAAACTTATAGTTGATGTATTAACTCTCATTAGACTGAAAATATTTAGGACTATTATTATAACTTGCGATTAGTTAAAGGCAGGATTTTGTAGGACCGATAAATGGCTTTACATTATGAAACCTTCTTATTTAGTGAATTTTTTATTTGCCTTGAAGTGAAAAATGGTGTCATGGATTCCCCATGAAATATTTGTTCCCTTCATTGAACAGCTGTTCAAAATTAATAAGATCATATCACAAGTTTAAAAATAAATTAGTAAAACTTTCAAAAACGAATTAATAATTTTATTACAAGATCGTGAGGTGCAAGACGTATATAACCCCATAAAGTTACCCGAAACATTGATACTGACCTATTTCAATAAAATAAGTTTTTGCATTAGATTTTTTTTTCCATTTTTCATTTAATGACATTTTTTATAAAAAATCTTTAAAAATTTACAAACAGTAGATCTCTTTGTTTTGCGTCTTCCCCAGCATAATGTTAGTGTGCACTGCGGAAACTGATCCTGAGTTAAAAAAGTTTTATTATTTTTATTATAACATAAAAATATCAAAGGAGAGATCTCTTCAAAAGCTTTTAAATGATACCCATGTTGATGGACAATCAAACTTTTTTATAAAAATTTCTGAGCCCCTTTCTTTTTTAATTAGCTAAGCAGAAGGTCAGTTTTATAAATTAATAATTAATTTGTTACAATAATAAACAATTCATCTTATAATTTCATAAAAATTACTTATGCATGTAATTGTGTAACAACTTTATGAAAAATAGTTGTGTAAAGTACACATGTCATCCTAAATATGTCAAATACAGGAGCTAATTTAAGAGATTGGGTTCTTTTATTCGCACAAGTAATACCCAAACTCTTGAAAGTAATGTACCTTAGTATACATCTTAATATGTCCTTTACTTAAAAAAACATAGAAGGGCTTTAGCTTATTACCTTTAGCTTTACTATTGGTAACTTGGAATAACAGAATTTAAAATATGAAAACTTGTTTTGTTCTTATATTGAAGATTCAATACACCATTTGCAATTAAATTTTAAATTAATATCAATGTTTTTTGGCCTTTTTAATTAATTTTCATTTCAAATTTTATAACCACTATTCAATATTTCGCCACGCCAATGTTTGGTAGCTTCAGAAAACAGGAAAGAAAATTATTTTAATTATGTTTTTTTTTTATTAAGAATTTTGAAAAAATAAATAATAATAAACAATAGCCCATAACCATAATGCTAAATAAAGTGTGTTTTTCGACTTCTAAAGTAGAGGGTTTTTTAAATTGAAGTTTTTGTTTACTATAGACAAGTAAAAGTATATTTTATAGGTAAAAATCGGTTTTAAATTTAGAACCACCTGAAGTTGTTTTTATATTAATTAGTACCGACTTTCTCAAAACAATTCTATGACGTGAACTAACATTTTAATTTTATGTTTTGAAATAATTTCATATTACTCTCTTTTTGTTATCAATGTGCATAAATTTAATTAACTTTTGTAGTTTTTAAATTAATAAATTTTCTTTTTTATATTTGTTTTATTTTTAACAAAAAATACTGGCAGCCGATCAGAGATAGATAATCTCTTTAAATGTAGTTTGTTACAAATTATGGGCAAACATTTTCTTAATTTGATGTGTCACCCTGCTAAAGTGAATTCGCTATCGAGACCACCTAGTATTATTTCGCCATGCTACATGTATCAAAAATTGATAATTGATTCGCCTTGACTTTAAATATACCATGGCGAAATAATACTAGGAGGTCTCTATAGCGAATTCACTGATTTTCGTCGAAACGTTAAGTGTCAGACATTGATATTCGTCGAAACGTTAAAAAAATTATAGATAATATTTTATATATGGAGTTTGACATTTCAGGTTTTGGGCAAAATTACTGAATTCGCCATTGCGACCACCTAGTATTGATTCGCCTTGATAGCAAGCTTAAAAATTAAAGTACTTTCTAAAAGAAACCGACTTTAGTTTGTTTCTAAAATTATGGGCCAATGTTTTTATTTTATAAACTGACCTTGTTTTTAAAAAAAATTAGAAAAGAAAATAATAATATTTTAGATCAAAAACTTTTTTCTGTTTCCACCCAATTCCTCGAAAAACCATTAAAAATCGTTTAAAGCCAACTACTCTAATGTAAACGTTGAGGTCTCCAAAAAGTTTCGCTTAAGTTTTAACAGTTATTGGAAGCTCGTATATGCAGAAAATGTATGAAAAACTTAGTAAGTGGCTTTTTAAATAAATTATTTATTAACAATCAAAAAAATCAATACAAAACAATTACTCATCGAATTTAAAGCAAAAATTTTAATGGGACCAGTCTATAAGCCAAATTTTACGAAAAAACGATAAAGCGCTCCTATTAAAAAAGATGTTGCAAGTATCTGTGTATTAAGTTTCTTTTATTAATTAGCAACAAGCAATTTTAAAACCTTGGAGTTTATTTAGTTCCTTTTAAAGTCGAAAAATTTACTCATAATTTGCTGACAACCGGCTATATCAAATGTAAACACACTTTACCATATTTGTATAACCATATTTACATAAAAGAATTTAAGAAATTAAGAAATTCCTTTCTACCAAAAAGTTTTCAAAAAATGTCAAGTTTCGCTTAGGGTTTTTGTCTCAACTAATATAATTGTGGTGAATAATAACTAAGAGGTACTACGTGCTTTCGCCGCAATAATTTCATTTTTTTAGTTTAAATAATAAATCCTGCAAGATTAAAGTAAATCAACGGTTCTCAAATGGGGGTCCGTGGACCCCTGGGGGTCCGTAGCAACCATCCAAGGGGTCCGCATGAAGAACCGAAAAAACAGTGTTTTCAAAAATAATAAAAGTTGTATTATGAATTTAGGCTTCAGAGGGGTCCGCGAAATAAAATTAGTATACTAGGGGTCCGTGAGCAGGAATTTGATGAGAACCCCTGAAGTTAATTAACATAAAAAAGATTTCGAATAATAAATTTTCATATTGATAACTTGAATGTTTTTTGCCTTTTAAAAATTTATGAGAATGTATATCGTTGCCTTAATATAGAAAGGCCTTAACTCGTTTTTTTTAAGTTACTTGAATTTTGTTTGGTAGAGTGCAAAATTGTAAACGAACCATTTTTGTCCTTGCAATTATAGTTGTTTTTGTTGTGTATTGTGTTTTCTTTGTTTATTATAAACAGCTGGTTTGTTGTTACAGAAAAACTGATTACAATAATTTGAAAAGCAGAACGGCACGGCACATAACAGCAACAGAAAGTAAAGACTAATGAGGCCTTTAAGGTTGAATTCTATTTTCTACTGATTCGAACGGAACAGAACAGAACGTCAAAGTAATAACAAACCACAAATACATATTTTCCATTTAACAGAAATTGATCAGATGATTTGTCACGGAACGGAAAGTAAAGACTAATTCTGCCTTTAAGGTAACGATATGTATGCTTAAATATTTGAATTTTTGTCTTGTTTTTTTTAATTTGCTTAACAACAAAACTTTCAATTTATTATTGTGTTTGAAAAGAAAAAACTAATTATTAACAGGTATACCTAAACAAAAGTGGAAAACGGAACGTTTTCTTCCTCATAGCTTTTACGCTGAAACGCCATACCTAGACAAAAGCGGCAACGTTATGTCAAAACGATAAAAACAGGGTTACTAAGAAAATAAATATAATTTTCCTGCTAATTTGAACATGAATAACAATTCATTTTGTGTTGTGTAAATTAAAATTTTATATAAAAACAAAAATGAATTATTTGAATTTATATTTATTTTAAATTTTTATTAAATCCTTGTCAAAATTGGATTTTCCAATTGCAGAGTTGCCGTTGCGTTGCCGCCGCGTTATTTCGGTATGCTATACATAAAATGTACTAGCATGAGAACTTTTGACAGCAAAAAAACGCTTTCCGCTTTTGTTTAGGTATGGCTGTAATAAATTTTGTTTCCTGTTTCCTGTAGATGGCACCCAACGGTGTGTCGATATATTAAATATATGAATAATAATAAACAATATTTTTATTTTACAAACTGACCTACTGCTTCAAAAATTTGAAAAGAAAATTATTTAAAAAGGCCAAAAAACATTGATATTTAAAATTTAAATTAATTGCAAATGGTTTATTGAATCTTTAATGTAAGAACAAAAAAAGTTTTCATATTTTAAGGTCTGTTATTCCAAGTTACCATTAGTTAAAGCTAAAGGTAATAAGCTAAAGTCCTTCTGTGTTTTTTTTTAAGTAAAAGATCTATTAAGATGTATACTAAGGTACATAACTTTCAGGAGTTGGGGTATTACTTATTTGAATAAAAGAACCCGATCTCTTAAGGTAGCTCCTGCATTTGACATATTTATGATGACATGTGTACTTTACACAACTATTTTTCATAAAGTTGTTGCACAATTACATGCATTAATAATTTTTATGAAATTATAAGTTGAACTGTTTGATATTGTAACAAATTAAATAAAATTAATTTTGGCTTTAGATCAGTTTTATTTTAATTACTAAAAATTTTTAAGAAAGAAAAATTGTTTACATATGTACGCGGATATTTTTCAAAGAAACCCGGAAAAATTAAACACCTTAGATTGTGTACAATGTAATATATATTTCACCTCAGACATAACTATTTAACCAACTGATGAAATTTATCACTAGAATGAAACTTTTTCTTTCGTGTACCTAAAATATTTTAATCTAAAAAACCGATACAATTAAACAATAATAACATTAAGTAAAAATCAAGGGTAAAGCAAGATTTTATAATGGCATCTTGGTCACAAACATTTGATCAAATACATGTATGTATATGTTTTAACTTTCTCAGGGAAAACAAGTTTCTGCGCTCAAAACTTTTTGTCTTTCATAAAAACAATTATTTAGATTCAGTTGTAATAAGTAATTAATTATTCATTACCATTAGTAAAAACACCTATAATTATTAGCATTTAATGATAGTTAAACTTCTTTCATTGTCATTATTTAAAACAATGCCAATACAATTTCAATAGTAATGAAAAAATGATATCTAAATTCCAACTTCATCCACCTATAATTACGGCGCCTAGGTTTGTACATTTGTTTTATCATTTTCTGAATATTTAATTATCGACTTCCAACACATTTATATGAAACACTATTTTATTCAATCTGTAACACTATTTCATTCAATCTGGCATTAAAAAAATAATTTTCTATATTTCATTAAAAATTTTTTAATTTCATAGAAAAAAATTGTTTTATTTTTTTATTTGTCTTATTATTTGTAACATTTATCTACTGCAAACCAAATTGAAGCTTATTTTTTCTTTGTGAAAACAAATTTACATATAAAATGGCTGAAGATCCACCTAAGCCTCCACACGTAATACATCCAGATTGTGCCAGAATTAGCACCCGTCAGCCCGCTTTACAACCCGAAACCATGGATGAAACACCACTCAAGGACGGCAAAGGGTATCAGCTTGACTTTATAGTAGTAAGATTCGATATTCCAAACATTCCAATAGAAGAAACAAACAACATTGTAGTTGAGGCAAATTTCAACCGAAATATTATTCAAATTACATCAAGTCGAATTAACGTTTTGGATTTCAAGCCCCAACGAAGTTTTGAATTTGTTGCAAATCCATTAGAGTTACAACAACAACTATCGAACCAGCCTTTAGTTTTCAAAGTTGCACATGAAACCAATGTCGCTATAGGTGAATTATGTATATAACTTTAAATTTATTTATTAATAATGTGTTTGTTTTCTGTTGAAATTTTTTAGGTTATGGTGAGATTGTATGGCCAGATGAATTTCTGTCGAGATTGAAAGAAAGTAATGGGGAAATGTTAAACTCTTACGAGGTAGAACTCAAGAAATGCGATGGAAAACCAGTTGGCACTATGCAAGTGCTGATGCGTCTTCAACCAAAATGTGATGAATATAAGTAAGTGTAAATGATAAAAAAAATGAATTGGAAAATTTTATTTGCAGTATTTTTTAATAATAAAAATTTTCTGAGAATATCAAGCATCAAGCAAAATTAACGTAGATTAAGATAAAATAAATTTTGTATAAATTGTTAATATACATATGTAAATTTTAGAGAAGATAATTCCCCAGACGGCCTATGTCGCAATGCAAATAAAGAAATTAATCCCAATGATGTTCTTTTCGTGGTGGGCGAAGAAAAGATGCCTTGCTGTTGCTCTGAAGTTGGTATTATACCAGCTTCGGATTCTGATAATGATCTTCAGCCTAGATGTTTAGATCTGTCAAATTTTCGTGCTGTAAATAGTCAGAATGTTAAGGACATTGACATTTTGGCTTCAATAGATCCAGCATGTCAAAAACTTAAGGTAAAATTTGTCGTATATGGCTAAAAATAAACTCAAAAAGTAGAATCATATTCTTTTCAGGAAATAACAAATCAATATCAAAAATTATTAGACGCAGTTAAGAATCATAAAAAGGAAAATTTTCATGCAAAAAAAGGTGAAATATTTTACACACTTCCAACTGATAGTTGTTTTAAATTCGATGCATTACCACATCATTCAGGTGAAAATATTCTTTGTAACTTTTTGTAACTATTACCAAGTTTTTTTTTAATTTTTTTAGATATTTTTAAAATGCCCCTACCTGAGAATGAAGAATTTGCTGCAAAAAATTATCGACAAATAGCTCATTTTGACAATCCACCTGTACTAATAGAAAATGAACCCCAATCCCATAGGTAATCTGATCTATTAACCTTGATCTTAATGTTGATGATTCCAATACATGTTTATATAATAGATGCTGTCCTCTTTGTAAAACAAATATGGAATATTTACCAAAATTAAGCGCTTGCCCAAACTGTAGCTACAAACCAATACCACACTTTAGAGAAAAATCTTATGACGACGAAGAAAGCGCCGATAATATCTTAAAAAAATTCTATGACGACACGAGTGCAGCGGATCAACCAAAGTGTCGTTGTACGTGTAAGGAAGGCATTAGTAAGCCATGCGCTTACTGCCGTATACGAAAACTTTGCGAAAATATATTTCAACCAACTCCATCGGATGTAAAGACGGAAGATATTTTGGAACCAAAATCTTCAGATGTTAATTGTGTCAGCAGCAATGACAATCGTCCATTTCTAACAAAAATATTTTCAGAATTAAAGGACATATATGACATTGTAGAGCCAAAACCGAAAGAAATCGAAGTAGACGAACGGTGTGAAAAAGCACTTAATGAAGATCCTTTTCGGAAAAAGAAATTTCAAGTTAATAAAGAAAACATTATGAAAGTCGTGCAAAGTGCAGCAGATGCTCCCAAAGAAATGACACCCAAAAAATGCAAAAAACGAAAAAAGCGTGCAGTAAAACCGGCGTCACAGCTTGCTGTTAGAAGTAGACTGTAAGTAGATCTCTTTTTAAATTGTACATTTGCACTTTAGAAGCCTTGCGCAATGGGTCAGAAACGAAAAAGTACTTCTAAAAAAATTAGCTGGAGTAATTGAAACTAAAATTTCACCAGCTAGTGGTACCTTTCCAGAAGTTTCAGTAGTGGCGCAATAGAGTCCCAAATTAGGTCATCTTGAACATATAAAGTTCTGGTCTTTCGATGTCTTCAACAACAAGTATAAACCGTTAAGTTGTCATTTATAGTGAACGGTTTGTAAATTTGCAAATTCTAAATTTTTGAACGGTTTAGTCCAGCTGCTAATAGTTTCTAAAATATAACCACATGCGTGTATATATACATATTTATATATTTTTTTGAGGTAAAAGTTTTACATAAAAATGTCATCGGTTCTTAATGGGTTAAGCATTTAAAAAAATTTTAGTATTTTCTTAAAATCTCTTTAAAAGCTTTTAACTGATATCCATATTGATATATTAAATAATTTGAAAAGTTCGGAGACCCGTTGCTCGGGAAATATGGGCGAGCACGAATTTTTTCACTTGATGTTTTTTTCTTATTTTTTAATTCTCTATCGCCCCATATATTTGTTTTTTTGATTGGAGTTACTTCATTGTAGAAAATTAGAGGCAGGCGTACAAATAGTGCCTGCTGCGTCGAAGGACATGGACTGGTCTTGCTAATTTCGACACTATATCTGATCGAATAGCTCATTTAAATTTTTCTAGCTGATCTACTGCCTCGGCAAATTGAATTCAACACTAGTACGGACGGACATGGCACAATCGACTTCGCTTTGCATAAGAATTCAAAATATGTATAATTTGTGGGGTCAGAAACGGATATTGTAAAAATTACAAACGGAATGACAAACTTAATTATACCCTTTTCCACTTTTTGTGGTGAGGGGTATAAAAATTTTACTTTTAAGTTTTTACTTCTGCTGGGTAATGATTCATAACATCATTTATTTGAAACTTAAAAAAACACTTGTCTTATTAAATACGTAAAATACTTGAGCATTTATTGGAAAAATTCGAATGCCATCCAGTTATGAAATTACCTGAGATGGAAATGATTTTTTGAAATACGTTGTGCTAATATTTCTATCTGGGCAAGAATTAAAGTCTTTGACATTAAAAGTCTCTTGGAAAAATATGTTTGGCCTGAAAACATTTCGCAAGAACATTTTAAGGGTCTACAATGATCTTGATCAAAGGGTGGGGAAGGGCTTAACGACATTTACAAAGGAGATATTTTAAAACTAATGAAAATTTTGATGAGGAAGTGCTCATACAGTTAGCTGATGCAAATATTAAAATTAGTGCTAAAGTAGCGAAATTTTTGTGTATAGAAAATCAGAATAAATTAGTGAAACTGGAAAGCGGAAATACTTGTTTCAAATTGTGATTCTTCAGTAAAGCGGTCTACTGAATTTAAAATAAACTTACACTACAACCCTTAGATAGCAAAATTGTAATTAATATGGGCGAACTAGAAGTTCTCGTAAGTAAAGAAAATAAATACTAAAAACAGGTGTCGCTGGACCAACATTTTAGAGCTCCGAGAGCGAATAAGCATTTAATAAAACTTTCATTGGAATTTTGGCATTAAATTGAATTTAGCTGTTTTATAGTCACACGCATATTAAAGCTTTTAGACAATTTTTTCTTATTATTCGATTTAAACCTCCCTAAAACATGAGTTATTTAAACATAATCTGCCATATTTAAAAAAAATTAAATAAATTTGAAATTTATTATAGGACAAATTTGTATGAAAAATCTGTCGTAAAACACATATCAAAGCTTTTTTATTTTTTTTTATGAATATGGCAAAATAAGTTGGGTTTATAGGGTTGCCTTATATGAAGTTTGCTCTATTGTACTATTTAATGCATTCATTATATGCATCGGCTATATATGAAAGGCCTCTTGTAGTTAATAGAAATTCTTTTAAGTTGTTTGGAAACGAAACTGAAAATATTTAGTTGTTGTTGTATTTTTTTTTTCATTTGAAAAAACGTGTTCAAAGTAACGGAAAAGAGGCCACTTGTAAGCAAAAGGTTCTTTAATCTGGAAATATAGTTTTTGTTGTACAAATCGATATATTTTTGTGTATGGAAATTAACTTAAAAAGCATAAAGTCCCTGTTCAATGTAGGCACTATAAGTCATTTACTAAGTAGACCTACGCGTGCTCATCAAGTCGACATATATTTTAACTTATTAAGTTATTGCACCATTTAAAACCGCATGCGATGACTTCTCCTTTTGGATTGCTTTTTAAGAGCCAACAGCAGTAAAAATCTCCCTGAAAAATACAAGTATTGTTCGAAGCCATGACAAATAATTTAGTGAAGACGTCTATTTAATATTAGAGTAGCAGATAATTGTCAAGGCGCTCCTTACAACAAATAAAAAGAGCTCTTGCTGTTAGCGTAGGAAAGTAATAGCAGTAATCAATAGTGTATGGCAGATGTGTGTTCTGGATATTGTGTAAAGGCGACTCGCTTGGATGTACAGAGTGTAAAATGGATAAGTTAACTAAACAAGGCATCGAGCGATTCGTGTCTCGCCCGAGTAATACAATAGTGTCTCTTGGATGGCTGCGTTTAGAAGAACGCATGTTTCATAGGCATAGAAACCAGTAGGATCAGTTATAACCAGAAAAGGCTACAGAGTAGTAAGAAATAGAGAACTTTTGGTGTGCCACAGTGTAGAGTAAAATAAAAATTTCTTGTTGGTTTTTGTAATCAAAAGAACCGCCCTTGTCAAAGGTAAAAACGTTATAATATTTGCAATATTTTTATTGACTTTTCTAATAAAAGGAATTCTGTTCAAAAGTGACAATACCCTTTTCATTAACAAGCGATTCATATGTAAAAATAAACAAGTAAATAGTAAAGCTGTAGCCCCTCGTCTAGATTAGCAATAAATATGTTAACATATATTTCAGCAAATGTCAAAATTATGTTATCTATAATGTAGACATCACTTTTTTGTACATATTTATTGGCAGCAATATATGTGACAATAATTGTCAGCCAATTTTCGTTGACAATTATTGCGAATACAAAACATCAAGTTCGGTGTCATTTGTGATTTGATTCAAAAGAAGAGCGCGAACATAAAGTTAAGTGATTAATTATACCAAGTTTGTTGTGTTTTAAGATTTGCTATAGTAAAACAAGGATTGGAGTTTTAGGGAAGTTTTTAATTTAACAGAAATATAGTAATCAGTATTCTAAAAAAAATTTGTTTTCTTTTCAATGATGTTCTTCTTTGCTTACAACTTTTGCACTTGACTATTTGGAGATAATGAGTTAACATAAGTACGTGTTCCCATACCCAAAGCAATAAGAAATTTTGACACATTACTCTGCTGACGTTATTGCCTTTTTGCTAACATATTTATTTCAAATATAGACGGGGGGTAAATGGATCATTCTTTGTTGATTTTAAAACGTTTATATTGAATTAATTAATAAAAAAAGAATTGAATGAAATTTAAAACGAATTAGGCAAAAATTAATTTCATTTCGTTTTCAATTGAATGAAGTTAAAAATAAGTTGTAATCAATTGAATTCAAGAGCAGATCTGGGGGTAATGAAAATGAAAATATCTTCTGCTAAACTAAAAATATTCAGTGATCAAAGATCTTAAGTCCAAGAAAACATGGAGATGCTTACTGCGTATTAAATTACAAAATCAATTCAAATTTCAATTAATGGGTTGGTAATGAATCGCTAATTGCTTTTTATAATTTGTTTGAAATCATTCAAAATCAATTTACTTTGACAAATTCGTTTGAATTAGAAGCAAATTGCAATTCATTTTTCCCAAAATAATTTAAAAGTACTTAAAGTTCATTCAATTAATTTTTTTGTGTGAAAAGAAGTATTTCAAAAATTGCTAACTCAGTGCGTGAATTATTGCGAATTTATAAAAAATTAATGATTCATTTACAGCTCTGGCAAATCGTATGTTTTATAAAGAAAAAAATTTTTTTCATAGTTTTATTTGTAAACTATTTTTAAATCATAATTGATTAATTAACAATAACCATTAAAATAAGCTATAGCCGCATTCTTTCTTTTAAATTATCGTAATTCCTTATTTACATTTAATAAGGAGTAACAATAGATTATGGTTACTCAACATTTAAAGGAATCTTTCTCAAGGTATCTTGAACTGTATTCGTTTATTTAGAGTTTAATTTTGAAATGCATAAGTCTTATTTCCTACTTTACTGGCAATCAAAAAATTCTGGGAACATCAACAAACCACCAATTTGATTTTTATTTAAATTATTTCTTAGGTTTCTTTAATTAATTTCCTTTGTATTTTGCTTTTCAAGGTATGATTATGAACTTGTTGAACATAACGTTTCCAAACAGATGGGACACAAAGTCTGCGTTAATGGTTGTTCTGCACGAAAAAATGTTCCGCCGAATATGGGTTGGCTATGGAATATACACAATCGTGGCAATTGGAAACCTGGTACTATACGGCGACCTATTAAAGAACTAATGAGATATTTCTTAAAGGATTTTCCTGCTGATACACTGCTGGTTTCTCCGTATTCCTATCGGAAAACAAATAGAGATAAAAATGAACCGCCTCCTAACATGCCAACACAAAAACCGACGTTACATGTTTTCAAAAAGAATGGGGAGTATATTATAACAATGAGGCCACTCAAATGCCGAGAGGTTTTAACTGAAGCTGCAGATCCCTATGAAAATATGAAGCCAATACAAATAAGAATCGTTAAGAATCCCCAATTTGAGGCAATACGTAACCTAAAACAACGATTAAAGTCACTAGGCTTTAAAAAGTGTTCCTGTCATAGGCCCATTTCGTATTGCTATTGTCGAAAATTCATTGAAAAAAAGCGATTGGAATATCAGTGTAATAAAGAATGTTCGAAGCGAGGAATTTCACCTTGTTGTGATACCCTTGTACTCTCTGATACGAGTGAGAGCGAAAACGAATTCGATTTTGGCGTAACACCACCTATTGGTTTAATTAAGCCAGAAAACCTTATAAAAATCAACAAAGTTAATGTAGGCACTCAATATGCCGAATTAGATTGGAATCCAGTGCCATTATTTCCCCGACCTCCAAATAAATATTTGTCTATGTATCAATGTGCTGTGGGCGAACGAAAGGGGAAACGTAAGGGAACAGCTGGTGGTGATAGTTTTGGTCATGGCGACTCACACCAAGATCCTTGTGGAAAAAAAGGAGGTGGCGCAAGGGCTACCGATTTTGGTGGAAAATATGGAGGTCGTGGTGGCATTGGCGGTGTTCGCGGTGCGGGTGGTGTTGGCGGTGTTGGTGGTTTTCGCGGTGTTGGTGGTGCTCGCGGTGTCGGTGGTATTGGAGGTGTTGGAGGTTTTGGAGGTTTTGGCGGAGATTTAAGTGGAAGATATGGAGGACGTGGTATTTTATCTAAATCTAGAAATGATGGAGCAGCAGGAGATGTTCCCCCAAAAAAAATTAATATGTTGAAGTACGTAATGAGAATGGAACGAAAGAAGTCAAAAATGTCAACTGCCGAATTAGAAGCTAAAAGGTATTTCACGTGTATTTTAAAAGATTTGATAACATAAAATTAATTTATATTAATTTTTTATTCTATAGAAAAGCGAAAAGGGATTTGTTAAGAGGTACAAGTCCACCAATATTGTGTACAGTAGATAGGCGTGGTAAACCGATAGATCCTTGCGCTCCCTGCTTTCCATGTGGCGATAATCGGATTTGTTAAGTTGTATTTCTTAAATTTAAAATTGATTATGTTCAATTTTTTTTTAATCAGAAATTGTTAAATTAAATGCATGAAAAATGAAATACATCAAATTATTCAATGAATTTATTAACATTACAGAAACTCAATATTTACAATATCAAGTGAGAAAAATAAAATCTAATGTGGAAGAATCTTTTGAGATGGGCTTAGAAATTATTCAAGTGTCCACAGTTTTGTTGACGACATTGGAAAGCGATTTTTATTTAACAAACGCAATACAAACTGTTACAGACTTGAACTAATGACATAAATTAAAGCATAAAATAATGAAGTTTTTAAGTTTTAAGATTTATATTTAAAAGTCCAAGTTGTTGCTTAGTGTTGCACAGTGGAATAGAAAATGATAAAGCAAAAACTCAAATGCTACATCGGTTACAAATCTTATAAAATGGAAGCAGGGAAGCATTTAAATTTAGAGTTTCAGCTTCCGGGACCTTTTAGGAACGTCTCAACAGGGTGCTTAAGTATAATTCTTTTTTATAGGTTACAACATATTTTCATTTTAAAATTATTAATTCTGAATTTTTAGGCAGCTTAGATCAGATTTTTAATTATTGTATCATAAAATCATTTTTTATATAGAGGTGCCAGGCATTTTCATGCAATATTTTTCAATTTCTCTTTCCATAAAAGGAAATGGCGTATTTATATAAGATGGCAGTGCCGCTACAACAATACAACAATAAAAAGAAAAAACAGGCACTAAGTGCATAATAAACTACAAAACACATTTAATTATTGCTTCTTTTTTATACTTTTTAACAATTTAATTCTTGAACGTTATTTTAACTTTATTTATATAAATAAATTTACTTGTAAGACCCCAAATTCGTCTGGCTTTGTTTTGCAGCTGTATTTATGACATTTTGCATAAAATATCAAATTATTTCAAAGATCGCCTAGACTTTGATAGATGTTTTTCAAGTTATCGGTCCAAGTTATAATGATTTAGTTCCAAATATCAATAATTGATAGAACACTTGTGGTTTGTGTTGGCTGTAGAAAAAGCAATTTCGCTAGCATCATCAAAAAATATTCTTTTTGTCGTAAAAATTTGTATCTTTAGGCGCGTTTTATAAACAAACGATGTTTGCCAAGGTCTCTTATCTTCAATTCTTCCGTCAGTACAATCTCATACCTAATTAGCTTAAAATCTTATCTCAGGTTGACTGCCTGGCGATGTCTAATTCATATTATTGGCACCGTATCGGCCGTTATTACAGCGGCGGCCTATCTTTTTGGGCAAAGTCCAATATAATCGTTTCTGCCTTATGTTTTTCACTTCACGGTAATCTCTTGTTAATGCCTAGGGCCCAAAACGGTACATGATGCGCACTAGAGTCATTATTCCGAGCGACTTCACAATGAAACTTACTCTGCCTTTTTATAATTAAGTGGGAGCTTCAATAATATTTCTAATAATTTCTATACGTTTATGCCAACCTAAGTCACTTCAAGAAAAAACGCTACGGGTAACTGAACATTGAAATTAAAAATAATTGAAAAAATTCATCTGGTCACCTTATATTGCTGCATCTATATTCTAAATCACATCATTTGATATCAATCAAAATTTTTATTTAAATTTAGCTTTTATTTAAATTCAATTTATTCAAAGAAGTTTTAAGATACCGTTGAAAAAACATCTTTTTACATCCTTCACCACTGGTGGAAAAAAGGATAAATCCAAGTTTGCCATTTCGTTTTTAATTTCTACAATATCCATTTTCAACCCTTTAAAGTGTATATATTCTTAGACCTCATGCTTAGCGATGTGGGTATTCGTTTAAGTATAAAACGCTTGTGACAACAATCAAACTTTTAAAAGCCTCTTTATGAAAAAGGTATCCCTCCTTCTTTCTTTATTGATACCATTGATTTCTGAACTCTCTTCTGCTGCTCCTCAAAACCATCTAGCAGTATTACAAGCAACCCTCGACGTCATGGTATCTTCCACATTTTATACGCTTTTCGCCAAATTAAAATAATAAAAATAATTGATAATATTTATGTTTGCCTTAAGAATTCTTTTCTTGTGTTTTGGCATATCTTGGGGACGATATCTATTCATTATTAATGTCAAAGTGGAGATTCTACTGGAAAAGTAAAAAAATGTATGGTGGTCTCAGAAATGCGCAAGATTTTTTTATTTACTCTTGAAAGATTAACATTTGTATAAATTTACACCTGAACTATTCAGAAAAAAAAAGACTTTAACTCTACTTAAAAGCTAAGCAAAGAGGATTGAGCAATGTTCTTCCGTGTTCGTGCTAAAATCAACTTTGACAAGGCACTAGATGAGCTAAAGAATATTTCAATACACCAATCGAGCAGACATAGTTTCGAATATTTTTCTTTTGAGAATCAGCCTGGTCCATGTCTTTCGAAGCAGCGGGCAAAACATTATGCCGCCTCTAATTTTTTATTACCTTCTTTTTAACTTTCGTTTGTATTCTACAGGTGGTTGTAGTCTTTACTTTTTAGTACTTAGTAAATACAACCACATAAAGGAATATAAACGAAAGTTGATAAAACAACTCTAAGCAAAACTTACAATTTTCAAAGCTTTTTTTGAACAAAAAAAAAAAAACTTATGTTAGGAAAGAATTTCTAATGCCGATATTAATTAAACTATTCAATTGGAAATCTGAAATATGGTACAAGTGGTAATATATATATGTTCTTAATTAGAAAAGATCAATGTTTATTAAAACTATAGATTTATCTATTTAATTATAGATTTTTGTGATAAAAAATAACACTGACTTTAATTGTGCTTAATTTCTTCAAATATCAATTATGATATTCCTATGAAATATTTACAATTAATATACATATGTTTTCAATATAAAAATAAAAATATAAGCTTTGTTTTAATTATAATGTACCCAAGGGTTTCAATAACTTTATAAAACTTTTTCGTTAAACGAACCTTAAAATTCATGAGCATTTTTACGCACACGTAAACTGTTTAATGCAGTAATTAACTTTTAAACCGTCTTCAAAATAATTGTTTATGTACGAACAAATTTGCATGTAATGCAAAAAAATTTATGAAAAATCTGATTGTTTTAAAGTAAAAACACTTTAAAATTTATATTAACATTTAGTTTTCAGTTTAGAAAGTGTTGAGTGTTTAGCACAATAACATTAAAAATATCAGAAAATTTCGTAAAATGTTAAAAACTTATTTTAAATCAAAACACTATTTCTTCATAACAATTTTATTTATGTTTCAAATTAATAATTGTGAATTTAAAACGAATATCAATCAAAGATTCTATACCAATGTAACTGCAATGAGTTTTTTTCGTTTTCATGATTTTGAGCCACGAAACGCCTTTAAAACGGATTTGGAACGGATGGTTAAAAATAAACGCAAATCTCGAGGTTTTCAATTTCATGCTGACAATCGTGACTTTAATATTGACTTGGAGTTTATTGTGCCGTTTATACGTATACCCATCGGGAGGAGTATGGCTGTCACACAAACCGCATTTCGAAATCTATTCAATTTGAATTTTCAATCACTTTTAACGACGGGTGCAATAGTGACAATTGGCGGCATTTTTGCCATCATACTTAAAACAGTTTTTACGCATTATCTTTATATAAGTGATTATAGAAAATCATTAAGAATTGATGATCTTTACCAGTCAGACTCAGTGATGTTTAATGAAAATAAGTCAGATTACAGTGAGTTTTATGCATAATGAAAAGAAAAAAGAAATTTAAAAATTCTATACCTTTCAGTTTCAAATATTGGTAAATTCGCGGCAATAATGGATACGAAATTACAAGAAAACAACATCAACATGAGGGATTGTATTCAGAGTTTTTTGTGTAGTTATGCTCAACAGAATTATTTTAATACAACCAACACAAACTCTGAGGGATGGCCCCGAATTGTGGATGGTGTTTTTAGGTAATTCTTACAGTAGTTTAAATCATTAAACTTATTAAGTTTTATTTTGTTTTTGTTTAGCCTGGCATCTGTTCACAATTATTTGAATGGCACAGCTTTACGTAACGCTTTAGTTATCGCAAAAAATGGTGACGATTGTTATAAAATTTATAATAATTGCAATTGGTCTTTTTCTTTAAAAACTAAGAATATTTTAACTGAAATTCTTAATAACATAAATATAACATAATTTTATTTATAAAATACAAATAGAAGATGTCAATGTTTAGTTTTAAATTTCTTTAGAAAATAACTGGTTTAAGAGCTTTTGAAATTTTTGCCTGTCTATTATATGCATTGTTTTCTTACTTTATTAGTCATTAGATTTATAATCCTTATGTTTTAGTCTTCCTTTTAATATAGTTTTTCCATTCAATAAATGTTGGCATTTGTCGCCTTGGTCTTTTAATAGCATTAAATTTTAATTTATTTATTCATGCAGTTACTTAATATAATTTGAGGTTAAGTAAGATTTCACAGTTAAACATGAGTCTAATAAATATGAAGAGAACACATAATTATTAGCTAAAAGAGAATAATTCTGTGTTAATTTGTTTTATGATTACAACAGTGATATGAGAGCTCTTGGCCTGACCACGCCAAGGATATTTTTAAGGGAAGGAGTTAAGCGGATATAACTAATAGACGTTTAAGGTTCTAATACCATATTAAATCGAAGACTGCAGTGAAGAACAGATATCGCCACTCCCACGTAAGTGTGACCAAAGAAAAAACAAAAATGCAATTTACCAATTTAAATTAGAGCGCCAAGCGCACCGTTGCTTCGTAACATTGAAGTGTTATAAATAAGAGTGACAATGTTGTTTCTGTTACATTTTAATTAAATAATCTTGTTTAATAAAACTCATGAATTGATATAAAAAAAGATATTAAATCGCCAGATATACTAAAAAATAACTACTTTTCAATAATGACAAAATAAATAAAAAAAATACTCTACTCTAATGGGTGCCAAAGAAACGCGACGCAAATCGAAACGACGCAAAAATTTTAACCGTTTTTAGCGACGCAAATCGGAAACAAAACGACTCAAATCGAAATAAAAAGGATGCACATCGGTGTAAAAACGACGCAACTTGAAATTGCGACGACGCAAATCCAATTTTTCTAGTTTCTAAAAAGTGACGCAAATCGAAACAACGCAAATCAGGACGACGCAATCCGGGGATGTGTACTAACGTTAATGCCGCTCTGTTCAATTTTGCTGTGGGAAGGGGGATAGAGGAAGTAGTGCTTGTGGACAATTGATTTGAATCTTTGCACATTGAAAGTGGCAGGAAAGATCTCTGCAAGGAGTTTATTCCACATACGAACTGTTCGGCTAAAAAACCAATTTTCTCTGTAATGCGTAGTGCGAATCACTGGACAATCGATCACAAAGGAATGCGTTCTTGATGCAGAGCGCGTTGCTCGTATGAAATTACGGTTTTCAGGAAACAGATCCCTGTTTTTATAAGAGCACATTTCGTTCTAGTAACAATAAAACAGTGAAACACACCCCAAATTGCGTCGTTGTATGTGAGTCAATAGAGCTGGATACCCTGCTGTCACCGATGAGCTTCTTCGCTCTCTAATGTACGCGGTCGAGTAACTCCAAAATAGACTTTGAAGAACCGTCCGTGATAAAGGTGACATAAATAGTAAGGAAATCAGATGAAGTATTTCTTACACCGTTTCAGAAAACCTAGGCACTTGAATGCTTCTTTTGCGACATGAAAAATATGGTTGTTCCAACGAACATCGAATAGAATTTTCATGCCATGAACATTGAAAGCTTCTGATTCCTTAGTAAATATATATCACCCATAATTACAGATGAGGTAGCATGTTCAGCGAAAGCACACAGCACTGGGTCTTCTGAGCGTTAAACTGAACCCTGTTCGAAATGCCCCATTCGGAAATTACCAAAAGGTCGCGATTAAGGGTATCGTCTATGTGCTTTCTCGTAGCCTCAATTTCCCGAAGGCTTGGTCTACTGCGAAACGAAAATGAGTGGCATATGCTACTGTCATTTGCACAAAACAAAAAAAATGTCCATAAGAGAACTTATTTAATTTTTAAGGCAACGCATGCCCTTTGATTTTTTTGCGAATGCAGTAAATTTAATGTCCTTCGCCATTTATTAGTGCAATTTTTTAGAAAAGAACACAAATTTGTATTAAAAAAAAAAGGTTTTGTTCTTTATGTGTTAACTTTTTTTAGATAAGAAAAACGCCATGATTAGCAAACAGACAAGATTTTAAGCACTTCAAAAGCAGTTTACCAGAGTGAATTCTTCTTAAATGTTCGGTGCAAATTTATTTAAGGCTCTTAAGTATAAATGTTGATTAAAGAGTAATGAGAGCATTTGGAACTAAAAAAAAGTTTTGTAAAATGTTTTAACGTTCTCAGGAAAAATGTTTTTTTGAATGATCTATCATAAATTTATTTTTCATAAAAACAATAAGTTTTCTTTCAATTGAAATTAGTAATTAAATAGTATCATTAAATCACTAAATTCATTAGCACTGAATGGTCATCAAATTTTTTATTGTTATTATTTAATGCCAATGAAATTTCAATGGTTATGAGGTGCACTTCCTTTGGCTCTTTCTGGTCTTTTTTAATTTGAATGTATTTTAAGGCAAAATTTGAAAACCGCTGTGCTCATATTTTTCTAATTATAATCATTCTTTCGTACAAGAACCATCCTGAGAAAATAGAGAATTAAAAAAAAAATTATCAAATTGATCCTGCAGTTCTCAAACGAATTCCGTTTAATATTATCCATAAATTTTTCTGCTATTCGCGGCGGAAGCGAATCCAATAAGTCAGAGTTAGAAATAGTGACCCAAATCAACTTTAATTATTCCTGATGCGCATTGCTACCCCAATGGGAATAATCATGACAAGACCACTTTTTCAATCAATCCAGTTTTTTATTTGATTATTAACATTACAATGGAACATTTTTGTACAAAATTTTAAGACCCTTCCCTAAGTAAACCGCAACTTTTCTTTTTGAAAAAGAGGTGCTACCTATTTATTTTGCTAAGTAACACGATTATAAAAATTTACTTTTTATTGGAAGTGCCACGCCCACTTGAAATTACAAAAAAATAAGTATCTTATTTTGACAAAACTGTAAAACTAAAAGTAATGCAGCAGCGTATACTTTCAATTTAATTTTTCCAGTTCAAATTCAAAAAATAATCGCTGTTTACGACCTCCACATAGATTAAAAAAACCCCTTGGGTTCACTTATAATTAAAATAAAAAATAACTTAAAATATATGAATGACTAGCAGTGACCACGACTTGGTCCGCGTATCTTTTATAATTTTTATTTTTGTTTATATTTAGAAAAATTTGTTTTTAAATATTTAATGTAGAGATCCGTAAACAGTGTTAAAAATTTTTTATCTATCTGTTTTAGTACCTTTTATGCCAATAAAATAGGATGACTTCACATTTTTATCTTTATTTTCTATACGAAATAACCTTGTTTTACGAAACAAAAAGGATTCTATATTTGAACCAACCTCCTCACTAAATTTTATTCAAATCCATCCAGCAGGTCTTACATGTTGCAAACAAAAGCAAACAGATCAAAATTTCAAAAAATTGGGTTTTTTTATTCCATATCGTTTATTTTCTACACGAACATCAAAATTTTCAAAAATATTTCATGTACAGAAATGACCTCTTTACTGTTTTATTATATGCATACGGTTTTTTTTATCGAAATTTGTTGACGTAAAATAAATGCTTATAAACCCATGTTAAAATCGCCAAGAAAATCGCCAAATATTTTTTAAGTCGCCAAAAAAATCGTCATGTCTCCAAATCAAAATTTAGGTCGCCAAATGATTTTTTTTGAGAAATCGCCATATCTGACAACCCTGCTTTGTACTAGTAAGGGACTGTGACGCAAAATTGCAATAGAATAAACTAAATAAAGTAAGATTAAGGTTTGAAAAGATCTCTATTTGTATCTATTCTCGATGTTTTTCTCTTAAACAACTCTCTTAATTTCCTTGTGGTTTATTTTTTATTTCTTGCTTCTTTTGACAGCTGTCCAATAAGAAGATTGAAAGTACTAGTTTTTACGAAAAAGAATTTTATGACCGCTTACTGGCATGATTTATAATGGGTATTCGTTTAAGTATACATTTTATGTGACAACAATTAAAATTTCAAAAGCGTCTTTATCAATAGGATACACCTTCGTTCTAAAGTAACTTTGTAAAATAATATAAAACTGTTCAATCAATTTCTATATTGACACCAGTGATTTCTGAACTCTTTTCTGATGCTCTTAAGAACCGTTTAGCAGTATAACCGTTATTTGTATTACCTCCTTATTGTGTTGGCATGTCGACAAGCAACAGACGATGTCTCGGTGTCTTCTACTTTTTATCTGTTTTTTGGCTACTTTAAAACAAATAATTAACCTAATTATGTTTTTACAAGGTTTAGACAATTACAATTGTATATCTTTTACACGATTTTTCCTTTAGCACTATTCAAAGCTTTTAAGCTTAATTGTTTCGTTTATACCCTTCACCACAAAAACAGGAAAAAGGGTCATTACGTGTGTAATTTCTACAATATCCATTTCCGACCCCATAAAGTACTTATATCAAAAAAGGGATACAAGGCAATTAACTGCTTAGATCAATTGTAAATAGCGCAAATTCATGTAAATTCCATATTTTTAGATAAAAGCAAATTTATGGTCAGATCAACATTTTGTTAACTATCAATCAATCAGACGTGTTTAGTTTGTAAAGCAGAATTTCAGCATTTTTTTTTTTTTTTTGTTAAAAAAAATATTTATTTTTTGCATTAACTGTACGGACTTTAATAGTGCGTTTCCATTTACGTGATTTTGTCTCAAACACTTGATTTGCTCAAATCAAGCGTTTTGCTACTTAATTTCCCATACATTTTTCATGCTAACAAAACCACTTAAATCACTTGATTTCTTTCAAATCATGTCGAAAATGTAATTTTTCGAACTGATTTTATCTTTACAACACTGTATTGTGTCTGGGATATTCAAGTTTAGCTCCGTGTTATCTATTCAGATTGGATGTTTTTATTGGAAAAGTGACATTTAATTTAAAGTTTTCTTAAAAAAATATACTTTTTGGTACAAAAATTGTGTTTAAATATTTGTAGGAAAAACAAACAAAAGCAGGAACTCGAGTTTTTACAAAAATAAAATAGGGGATGTTTTTTAATAACGGAGAAAAGTGTCAGTGTTGCGTCACAAATTCGAATTTACAAAATAGTTTTACTCAATGGAAACACTTGAAGTGTTTTCCTCAAAACTAGTTGATTTCAAGTCAATTATACTATTAAAGCTTATTAAAGCTTATTTTTTCGTAATTCAAGCTTAATGAAATCCAATTTTTATATTGTCCAGTTAGATTTGTGATTCACTAGATTGTGATCCGTTTGAAAATATATTTCAACCCTTAAATTTTTAACAAAATTAATAATGCCCACTTCACCACATTGGTAATACCCTATTAAAAGTATGAAAGATTCTACCGTGGGATATTCTGAATTTCAAAGTTCTTTAAAACAAATTAAGATTCACTGAAAAGGTTTTAATTTTTATTCGAATAGTTCAACAATCAATGCCAATATACCGGCTCTGCTTTTAATGTGATAACTAACACGTGCTCTATTTTTAATGTTTTATTAAAAAAACGTAATATTTACATAATTTGTATGTTAAACGACATTTCTTAAACATTACGGTAAATTCAGTCAACCTTAAGATAATGAAAAGTTGGTTGTGCAAATTAAATGAAAGTAAAATCGATTAAACTCTCACATCATTATCTTCATTAAAAGAAGCAACAGAGCTTGCAAAGTGTTTAAAAAAGTTACGCATTTTGAAATAAATATCATTTGCAAACCATAACGGTTCAAGTGAAGTTCATTTTATAAGCAAACAAAAAAAAAAAAAAAAAAAAAAAAAATGTTTAATAAAATTCTAATGCTTTTAATAATTTCTTTTATCGACTACTGTTTGGCAGTTGAAAATAAAACTATTGATGACTTTAATCTAAAATCTGTGATGTCAATTTTGGAACGACAATCTCGAGCTAATCTGGTGTCTTTTGAACCGTTGGGTCAACATATTCAGTTGGGTTTAGATTTTCTTTTGCCTTTTCTTAAGGTGCCCATTGTACGAAAGGTTGATGCAAATGGAATTGAACCAGTAAGTTATATTTTTAGCATATGAATACGTATCTACTTAAATGCTCACATCTTTAAGGCTCTAGTTAATATCAATACCGCAGCCTTAGTGACAACCGGTCTATTAGCTACCTCTAGTGCTTTAATTTCCTTCATTTTTCGACGATACGTGGTGCTTGAAAATGAAGATTCGTCTGCAGAGAACCTCCAAAGATCTGACAACAATTTAGAACATGAAATATGGTCCATTTTAAATAATTTTAAATTAATTTATACAAATTCTTCGGGTGCCAGAGTCGGTTAGTTGTTTAGATTTTTTAATTTCTTTTATAAATATTTTAATTTTCTTCCCTTCACAAGACACCTCATTGGTCAGTCTGTTTGAAGCGATCAACGACACATTCCAAGAGAATGACATCGATCTAAGTTCGTGTATACAAAAAGCCATTTGCATGCGTGTACAACAGTCTGCACGTCGAGTTACTAGAGGTGATTCATCAGGTGTCGATAAAATTATTGACGGGTTAGTGGGCATTAAATGGTTGAGAAACTTTTTACGTCGTACTTCCTTTAAAGATGCAATTGATTCGAAAAATGTTTTATCTTCATCAAATCAACAAAACAACAAAATTTACTGTGACATTAAGTATCCGCAGTGTAAATGGTCCGTTCCCGAAGATTATTTAATTGATATCATAAATACTTATTTGAAATTTATATGAAACCTGCATTTTGTGTTTTAGAAATGTAATCAGTCAAAGGTAATCAAATATTCAATTTTTGAATAAAAAAACAAAGATTTTTAAAGCTTTTTAAAGTTTTCAACTTGCAATACTTTCATGGCACAATAACTCATTAGTTAAGTCCAGTAGCCGTTTGATATTTTAAATAGAATTTTAAATAAAGTGTGATATATAAAAACAAAAAAGTTGGTTTATAAAAAATAATCAGCTGTCAAACTGTACTCACTTCCATGGCGAAATAATACAGGTGAACGCACGGGCGAAAAAGCTCATCAGCTGTATACGTTGTAGTTGTCAAGCCGAATTGAGCTTGTTTACGAAAATTGTCAAAAATAAATTATTTGATAAAAAAAAACTCAAAAATTTTCTATGTTTTGATTGCTATGCACGAAGCTAAAAACCTAAGATATTCTCTTAGCAAGTAGCATTCAATTGCACTCCGCATATAGGAGAATTTATGGTAAATGGTTTTACAAAAGAGGAATAGAAAATGCAAGAGGAGACAAAAAAATATAAGTGCATCAATATCACTGCTAGTTAAAATATCATTATTTTCACCAGTGCTGCCACAAAGTAAATTGCTGCCCAATAGCCGGTTTAAAGTATCTTTCTTATTTCAACTGTTTTAATTTTAATGCTCTGGTATTGTTGAAAATCAAATATCATATAAGTTAAGCCTTAAGGCTTTGTATTTTACTTCAATGAATAAATAAATCTATACATATAATAAACATCCATTTCTGTACATGAAAATTTTCTTAAAAATTTTGATCTTGGTATAGATAGTAGTCCATATGGAATTTTTGTCTGCCTGTCTGTCTGTGTTCGCATCACAAAAAACTGCTGGATGGATATGAATTGTGAGAAGGTCCCTTAGAACCTTGTTTCAAATATAGGATACTTTTTTTCATATAAATATGTCTTTTCTTAGAGAAACTATAGATACAAATAAGAAAGCACCTAATTTTATCGGTATAATAATACTAGAACAGTTGTCAGTAGGTACATTTTATTTTTGTAGATGGAACATTTATATATTAATTTTTATTCATCACGTTCGCCTTACCAATCCAAAATATAGTTCCAACAAAACAAATGGCCATCATGGCGTTAGACCAGTATTGTTGCGTGTTTCCACACACAATATACGCTAGGGAACATTTTTCCTTCTTCTATTTGCCTGGTAAATATGTATCTACTTATGGAAAAATCGGTTAGGAGACTTTTAAAGTTTATAACATTTTCTATTGTGTTAATTCTTAAAACGGCCAAGCGAATTTTTGAAACACTCAAAGAATAGTATATGAAAAACAACCCTAGTTGTAGTTAGAGGAAAAAAGTGGATTTGAGTTTATTAGGAATGTGATAAAAATCTATCGATTTAAGAACATGCGTTATACATTTATTAATATACAAATGCAAAAAATGTTTCTACACCGTTTTCATCGGCGAGAATTAAGGCCAGTACAAAATATCAACTTCTTTTGTAACACGTCCAAATAGCTCCCATTAGTGCAATTTCTGTAATAATTAACGGACGAACCCTCTGAAAATGATTACAGAGCTAAATGTTTGAAATCCATTCCATCCATCATTCGAAACAGATAATCAATTACTTTCAATAGTTTCGCGGGTCTTTGTGCTACTATTTGTGGATGGTGGTATATAACCATACGAAACATCAACCTTAAAGAAAAATTAAACTTCACATTATATCATTTAGTTAAGAAGAACTTCAAATTATTTAACTTACAGGACTATTATAATGCATTTCCACTTAAAATCTTTAGATTGAAAAAGATAATTTTTGAAAAATCGAGTAGCAGCACACTTTTCGAGGGCGTATAATATTATGCTGGAAGAATGCTTTACAGATAGCACACTTATAATAAGATTTAAGTTTAATAAGAGGTACCTTATGTCTTCTTATGTATATATTAATATATGCTTATTGTTTTGCTGTTTCAAAATATATATATGTATAATACTACACTCAAGTATTCTTTAGCTAATATTTCTTAAGTATCACGATATTTTTTAGTCGCTCTTTATTTTTGTATACATAAATTATTTCTTGTTCACTTCGAACTTTAAAACCATTTTTAATATATGTATGTGAAATCTGTTTTTATATTTTGTTTAACTTTGAAAATAATATTTTTTGACAACATACATAGATTTTGTGCCTGTTGTTTTTTGTGTTGTTGCATTGTTGTAGCCGTGCAATCACCTGTATTAATTCGCCTTGCTCACTTCCTAAAGAGTTATTGTGTTATGGATACACACATATGTACCTAAAAAAAACAGTATCAATGCTTTATAACAGTATTATTTTTTCTGTAAGAATATAATTTAAATTTTGTTGTTAAATCAACAGGAATAATTTTTTTGAAAATAAGATTTATTAAATGTTAATGTTTTTTTGACCTTTTTTTACAATTAATTTTATTTTCTAATTTAACAAAATTTAATTTAAAATAAAAATATTGTTTATTATTTTTTCTTTCAATATTTAGCCACACCGTTGGGTGGCATCTTCAGGAAAGAGAAAACAAAATTATTAAAAATACATTTTTTCAAAAACAAAAATTAATTCAACTGAAAAATTGAAAAAATTTGTCAATTTAATTAAAAAAATTTTCAAAAAACAAAGACAAAAAATTCAAATATTTTAAAATATACATTCTCAAGGCGAATCAATTACCAGGTAGCAGCGTAGGCGAATTCAGTATTTTTTGTTGGTATACACGACTGTCAAACTCCATATATAAAAAATATACACAAATTTTTTATATATGGAGTTTGACAGTGGTGTACGCCAGCAAAAAATATTGAAATTGCTAACGCTGCCACCTGGTAATCGATTCGCTTTGTACATACTCATAAACTTTCAATACTCAAAAAACACATTCAAATTTTAAATTTCAAAAAATAAAAAATATATACAACATTATACAAATACAAACACATAAATTTTGTTGATGAAAATTTCACAAACAACTAAAGGTGCCCTTAGACGAATTGTTTTTTTTTTTTCATATGGCTTGTCAGATTTTCCATAACAAGATACATATGTATGTATCGTGTAAACGGCTTAAACCATTTCTTATGTTAAATACATATGTAAAAGTCATATGACAAATTTTCATTTAAAGCGTGTTCTATTTATATATGACAAAGCATGTGACTTCCAGTGGTGCAACTTTTACTTTCTTCACTTACACCGTTTTTAAATGATCAAAAAGTGCAAAAAGCAGTAAAATCGTTGGAAGCAGAATAGAGTTGACATCTTTATTAGCATTCTTTAAATTTTTTCAATTGAATTAATTTTTGTTTTAAAAAAAACGTATTTTAAATAATTTTGTTTTCTCTTTCCCGAAGTTGCCACCGATCGGTGTGGCGAAATATTGAAAGAAAAACTAATAAACAACATTTTTATTTTAAAACTGACCTAGTGCTTGTTAAGTTAGAAAATAAAATTAATAAGATTTATTTTTTAGCCGACTTAAAAAAAGAAGGAGAATATCAATTCGACTGAATGTTTCTTTTATATGTTTGTGCCTGCAGAACTGTCATATCTGAACCGATTTTGAAACTTTTTGTAGTTTTATAGATTATGTTTACAGATTGGTTCCGTTCGTAATCTTCAAGAAATAAAGGGTATCCCAATACAACACACATGTTTTTAAGTGTATTATGAACCATAAAGCGCACTTCTTTAATATTAAAAAAAATCATATTACTATAGCTCACAATAGCAAATAGTAATAAAAACATAAATCTAAAAATTAAAGGGTATCCCCATAGGTGACGTAAATTGACTTATATGCGCCTATCTTTTGAACCGTTACAGCAAGCGCTTAAAAACTAGACAGGATGTCGATTACTATGACCGTTATAATAACAAGTATAAACATTCAAAATTATATATTAAAGAGTGTCCCAATAGTTAATGAAATTTGATGTATGTGGACAAACTTTTGCACCGTTATAGAAAGACAGCTCAAACTTACAAAGAATCTGTATTCCTAAGTCTGCTATTACAACATGTATAAAATTTGAATTTAAAAATTGAAGGGTGTTCCCATATTTGAAGTTCATTGACCTATATGGCCCTATCATTTGAACCGTTATATACAAACACAGAATGTACACTACCTTATCTGGTACATTAAGAAGTATAAATATTAAATATTATAAATTATAGGGTGTAACAATAGTTGCTGTTATTTGATATATATGACCAAACTGTTGAATAGTTGAAGACAGTTGATTGAAACTTGCACAGAACCTTTATTGCTAAGTTCGCTATAACAAGTAGCAAATTTAAAATTAGAAATTAAAGGGTGTCCCTATAATGGATGTAATTTGACCTACATGGCCCTATTTTTGAAACTATTACAGACAAACTATTGAAAATTAGACAGAATGTTCATTACTATATCATGTTTAATAACAAGTATTAATATTGAACATTAGATGTTAAAAGGTTAAAAGGTGTAATTAGGTGCATATTTTTAATCTTTCGGACAGCTATAGAAAAAGCTTAGAACTTAGATAAATTTTTACTGTGTCAGTAATAAAAAGTGTAAAAAAAAGGGTGACCACATAACTAAGAAATTTTCTTCTTTAATCTGCATTCATATTTTGTTCTACGACATATAAAAAGCCTGACGCAATCTCTGTCGAATATAATATAATTAATGTATAATTATCGTCCTAAGGAAATATGATTTTAAGTTTGTCTGTTTTGAAGTCGGTTTTTTGTTTTGCAAAAATTATTTTAAATTCCATTTGTTTAGTTACGTCTCCGCAAATGATTTATGGTCGGAAATAATACACATAACACTGCACAGTGGGGACTTTGTAAATTAATGGTTATAAATCTGAATCTTTTAGGCTGCTCATTAGATTTATCTGGATTGTTTTCCAATGAGGAGTCAGGCTTTTTAAACCGTATATTGGTAGCCTTGTAAAGTTGTAAAGTTGTTGCCAAAGTTGTTAATCTCGGGCTTAAAACAAAAATTTATGAGACTTGTAATGTTCTTATTCGATTTAAAAACCATAAATTGTTTTGAGTTTCACTACAAAATGAAGAAAAATAAAGAAAATAAAAAAATAATATTTTCATATTTGTTACTGTATCTCTCACAGTTAAGATGATATTTGGCTTTAAAAGAGAAACACTTACGCTAGAGCTCCCACTTGCATCGTTAATGGGGACCGAAGAAATGCAACACGAATCGGGACGAAGCAAGTCGGAGCTCTAGTGTATTTTTCTCTTGGCTTTTAAAAAATTTTTTTTTTCCAGAAAACTTTTTGGTTATTGCCAGATTTTCATGCTGAAGGCACCATAATAAGATTCTAAGTAAAACTAAAGAATGTTTTTTTTTGTTAAATGCATCCTTTAAGTCAGAAAGAGGGTAAAAATCAAAACTTCGAAATTGACATAAAAACGTCTTAAAAAGAGTCTCAACTATTTTAATTTTTTGTAAAAAATGTTGTAAGGCGCATAAAGTTTTTTATTATATACCGTGAAAGGCAATTTATTGCAGATGTGTCCAGCGCCAATTGTTTTTTATCTTAACATGTACCCGCAGCGGCTGAAATTCCTAACTTTAGAAAATAATTTTAAAGTTTATAGAATTTTTAGTTACAGATTTTTAGGATTCCACCGAAGAAGTTTTATAACGTGAATAGTTGTTAGAACAATGGCAAAAGTTGAAGACATCGCAAGCATAAATATTAGTCACAGCCACAGATGTAAAAGTAAAGTAAAAATATATAAAAACAATAACACAATTTGTTTTTATTTTTATTTCTAAATCCTTTTTGTAAAGACCTTCTTGTAATTATTTTAATTTTATTTTCAATATTGTTATGCGTTACTCAATTTGTATATATTTTGTATTTATTTCTGATTATGATTTTCAATGAGTTAAGAAAATATTGAATATAATAAAACAGTAACGGGTTCTTTTTTGTACATGAAAATTTTTTTTTGAAAATTTTGATGTTGGTGTAGATAGTAATCGATATGGAATACAAAACACTTATTTTTGGAATTTTATTCTTTCTGTGTTCCTATCACGTAAAAACTGCTGGATGGATTTGAATAAAATTTTGTGGGCAGGTCCCTTAGAACGTTGGCTCAAATATAAAATACTTTTTCATAAAAATATATCATTTTGTAGAGAAACTAGAGATATACATGTGAAAGCACCCAATTTTACCGATAAAATGGTAGTAGAACATTATTTACAGAACTCTACAACAAATGTTTAAAAACACAATTTTCTAAATTTCTCTAATTTTAAGAAAATAGGAGCTGATACACGGACTTAAGGAAATACAAAAGTAAAATAATTTTTAAATTTGCTGTTCTAAAAGTGCTCCTAGAAATATAAAACGTGTGACCAAAAAACTTACCATCCATCTTCAACCTTTGACGGGTTCCCATTCAAATTTTTTATAAAATCGAGTAATACGTTCATGGCTAGAATTTGTTATGTAATTGTAACTTCTATTATTCCTAAAACGATTTATTTCTTCTGAAAACAAAATTTTCACAGTTAAAGAATGTGAAATAAGCAATAAATATTTCTTTTTATTTTAAGGGATGACTAAAGCTAAAATACGTTTTTCTCTTTCTTGTTGCGGCAACACACATGACTATAATCCTTTCTTAAGTCAACAGCTCTTTTGGGCAATGTCGTTTTGGGTGCTTATTCCAAGTTTCTGGAGAAGAAATCCGTTGACAATCCAAAACGTGCGAAAAATTTTGTTTTCTCAATTGTGATATAAAAACGTAAATTGTTTTTTTTTTAAATTAATGCCAATGTAATTCTTATGAAATCTTCTAAACTAACAAAACTTACTGGTTGAGCTTGATCTTGGGTTGGTAATGTTGTCGCTATCCTCCAGATCATTTTCATTTTCTTCTACTTCGATATTACAAACTTTGCTTTCTTTGTCAGACGACTGAACCACCTCAAATTTAGAAAGCTCTTTCTCGTGTTCTCCTTTTTCTTCTTTAAATACATGAATTGCATACGCCATTTTTCGCTAAGAACTATATAAATAATTTATATTTTGCGAAGTAAGTAATGGGAAACTGTATGACAAATCCTTACAATTATATAATTTTCCATCACATCATATTTTTGAAAACGTATTTACAGGTTTTTAAGTATTATTTATTATTAAATCTGCTTAATCTGCCTTTCTGAAGCATTTTGTCAAGTTTACTGGAACCTCTAAGTTAAGTGAACATTGCAGTTTGGTATTAATTTTTGAAAATAATAAAAATTATTTAAAATAATTGAAATTGATTATTTTTCTTAATTTAAAACAACACCAGAACCTTCGAACTCATGTTGATAATGCAACTGTAATTCTTATGTGAATTTAAACAAGAATTTTCTATTTTTATGGCCTGTAGTGGAATATATCAATTTGGATATTATTTAGCTTCAGCATAATGCCGCATCATTTCACACAGCTCATCAAACAATCAATGTTTTGCGCACTAAATATTATCATCCGCCTAAGTGAAGTCAAGGCGCCATTTTACATAAAACACGTTTAAATTTAAAATTATTATTATTATTAGCTTTTTTTCTCGTTCTCACTCTCTATCACTCTCTTTTTCTCTGTAACTGTAGATACCAAAAATAATTTTATCTTAAAATTTTATACCCTCTTCCACAGGTGGAAGTTTGTAATTCCGTTTGTATTTCAGATCCCCATTGGGGGATGTCTGTCTGTTCGTCCGTGTTCATGTTAAAATCAACTTTACCAAGGCAATTTATGAGCTAGAGAAATTTTAGATACGGCAGGCCAGTCGATCAAATTCAGTTTTGGAAATTTTGATATTGAAAACCGGGCAAAAAAACCACTTCTAATTTTTCGATATCTTTTTTTTCAACTTTAGCTTGTAGGTGGTTGTCTTTACTACTTATTCACCTGCTGTTACTGGGAAAACAAAGAATTTCTTATGACGATTTATATGTACAAGTAGCTAAACATATATGGCGAAGGGTATATAAGATTCATAGCCGAATATGCGCTCTTGTTATACCCTTCACCACAAAAAGTGTTAAACTAATTTTGTCATTCCGGTTTTAACTTTTACATTTTCGACTCCATAAAGTATAAATAATTTGTCTTTTTATGCATAGCGAGATCGGTTTAGCGATGTCCGTCTGTACGTCCGTGTTAGTGTTGAAATCAAGTTTGCCGAGGCACTACATCAGCAACAAAAAATTTAAATACGCCAAACGAACTGCTAGTAGAAATTAGCAAGATCGGTCCATGTCCTTCAACGCAGCGGGCAGAACACAACGCCTATCTTTAATTTTTCTATATCATTTGAATCAATGAAGTAGCTCCAATCAAAGAAAAAAAAAAAACAAATAAATAGGGCGATAGAGAATGAAAAAAATAAGAAAAAACAGCACGCGAAAAAAATTGGCGCTCGCTCATATTTTCTGAGTTACGGTCCTCTAAAATCTTCAAGTTTTTTAAAAATCAATATGAGTATCATTTTAAAGCTTTTAAAGAGATCTTTAAAAACATTTTAATTTTTAAAAAATGCTTAACCCATTGAGAGCCGAGGGCATTTAATGTAAAGTTTATATTACTTAATAAATAAGTAATTTCTTTTTTCTTTTTTTTAATTCTCTGTCGCCCCAAAATTTGTTTTTTATTTTTTTTTATTGGAGTTACTTCACTTAACTAGATTTACACAGAAAGCGAAGGGTATATAAGATTCGGCTTAACCGAATATAGCCCTCTTACTTTTTTTTTACTTTATTTTATTATTGCTGTAATTAATAAATAACTTACTTTCTCATGCCAGTTTTTTAAAGTGAAAAAATAAAAACTCAATTCATGCAATATTTCAATCAAAATATTCTTTATTTATTATGCTTCAAATTATATAAAGAGAAAAAAAAACTTATATTTAAACATTGAAAGTATAAATGTATTTTTAAAGGGTTGTCAATAAATTTTGAAGGCAGAAAAAAATTACTGTTGACAAACTGATAACGTCATACATAGAAAATACAAATTGCACAAAAAATTGGTTTCAAAAATGGCAATTAATTTTTTTTTTCATAATTTTTGCAAAAAAAAAAAAAAAAGAAAGATATTAAAATTATTAAAAGTGTTGAATAAATGCTTTAGTGATTAAAACTAATAAAAATTTATTTAAAAATTATACTTAATAAAAAAAATATTGTATTGGGAATTGAAAAAAAAATCATCTGTTTAATATATTTACGGTTTCTTTTTGTTTAATCATAGTTTAATTATTGAAAATTTTAAAACAGAAAAAAAAAAATTGCTTTGAAAAAAAAATATTATCTTTAGTTGAACCAAAAATGTGTTGTGTTCAATTTAAATATTTGAAATATTTTTGTTAACATTTTAATAAAAAAAATTACCTTCACCAATTTTTTACTTTATTAAAAACCATGATTATTTTTTAAAACTTTTTAAGATCAAACTCTGATTGACTTTTGGAAACTTTTTTCTTATATTCCACTGAAATTTTCCGAAATCATTTAATATAAATTTTTTATTTAAGATTTATAATTCAAGTCAATTAAAGTTGTTTTTCTTAGATTTTTTATTTTTTTTTTTATTCTTCTGTTTTTTTTTTTTTCTTTGTGGTTGTTTGTTGTTTAATAAAAATTATTTTTGTTTAATAAAAATATTTGTTGTTGTTCGTTTTCATTCATTAAAGATATTGAGGAAGGGCAGTTTTAGTGTTATCCAATATTTTTTTTATAAATTTTTTTAAATTAAATTCAATTGCTTTATGGGTAGAGATAAAAAAACACAAATTTTAACAATTTCATTTCTTGCCGTTAAAAAAAACTTTTCTTTTTGTTATAAAAATTTTTTTTTGTTTCCCAAATTAGTTTTTTTTTTTTTTTGTTAAAAAGATATTTAATAAATTGTGTAAAAAATGTTTCTCTGCTTTTCAAACTAAATCCACGGGCCATTCATTCAAAACATTTTCAATATCATTTTCCTGCAAATACTCTTTAGTATTCATGTGATAGTCATCGTTGCATAAATCCATTAAAAAGGGTGTCATCAAAGGGTTGCTGCTATCCAAATATGATAAAGATTTCTTACGTTTACAAATAGAAGCACCATCCTCCTCCTCCTCCTCTTTCTCCTGTTCTTCCTCAACGAATTCATCAATTTTTCTGGCCAATTCCATTTCTTGCATCACGGCAATATTCGGTTTATTTGTGTTGGCTTTTAAAATGTCCTGAATCTTGATGTTGGTCAGTTTTTTTAAATCTACTTCGTTATTGTTGTTATATCCTCTGTTGTTGTTATCAGTATTTAAATTGTTGTTATTATTATTAACAATAATTTTTGCTGCCTTCATACCAAAACCATTTTCAATTTGTTTCTTTTGTTGCTCAAAGGTTCTCTTAAGTGGTGACATATTTTCCGCTACACTTATGTCATCAATGCCACTATCACTGGCCGAATCGATGGCATCACATGACGTTAGACCAGGTGGATTAGAGTCTTCATTAGTTATAAGACTTGAAGTTGGTGATGGTAAATTGCCTGGTCCTCCTATCCAGGGATTATGACGGTAATTACGCAATAATGTACACGGTGAGGTAACGCACTGTAAGGGTCTGGTCAAGGAGGGTGAAAGACAAAGTTCTGGTGACTGCATAGAAGACCTGGAGCCATCATCAATAATAGTAATTTCCGGTATAGACAAATCAGTTTTCTATAGCAAAATTTGTAATAAAATTTTAAAGAAAAGAAAAAAAAAATTATTAGATTTTTGTTTAAAAAGTTTTAATTTAAAAAAACAAAAAAAAACCTTTTCCTACGTATAATGAACAATTTGTAGCCATTTTTAATTTTTCATAAAATAATTTTTAGCCATATTCAAATACTTAAATTTTTTTAATAATAAAGTCATTGCACAGTGGTCCTAAAACCTTTTTTGCATTATTTTGAATTCTGTTTCGGTACAGTTTTGTAAATTTTTTAAAAACTTTTGGAGTTCTTGGGTCTTAAACATTTCCAGTGAAACTGTTAGGTAGATATGAAACAAAAATTATTATAATTTTAATAAATTATAAACTAGAATTATGTTCTTAGTTTGCTGTAGATGGCGCTGTTGTTCTTCTGTTTTTCAATTACACATTTGCCTTTGAACTTTAATAAATAAACAAACTAATCGGAAGGAAACACCAATTGCAATTTTGGTTTCTAGGTTTGTCAGAATCTAGTTTGACAAAAAGCATTTCTGGATTAAAATTATATGAAATGATCAGGGAGTTTGATCAGTAGGGAACAAAAAAACTTCTATTTGAAGTGTGATAGGATTTGTGAAGGTGAATCCATTGGCTTAAAAAATATTGATTGGTATAAATTTATTTTGTTTGATTTTAATTTTTTGTTTAATTCGTTAAATAACTCTTTTACTATTTTGTCCAATATGCAAACGTTCATCAGGTTCCGACCCCCATTTTTTGTTTTATAGAAAAGGGCAACCTACTTTATCCAAAATTATTTGTAGGCGACACTTTTAAAAAACTTTTGCAACAAAATTTTAATCGGTTTCATATTGAAATTTAATTAAGTTTTTAATCAATCGAACTATTTATTTAATTAAATTTTTTCTCTTTAAATTAAAATTAAAAAAAAAAAAAAATATTTAATAAAAGCAAAAACTTCTTTCCAGCAATCATCTTATTGAAAACACTGTCCTTATGTTACTCAGATGAGTTCTACAGTTGTACGATCTATTTCTGTACCTGTAAAATTTGAATAAAAAATGTACAAGTAAAGAATCATTTATGAGTGTGTTTTTTTGAATAATGCATATATTTTTTAAAAGAAGGACCCATTTTTCGAAACCATGCAAAAAAGGTTTAAAATCAGCGGGTATCAATGACTCTAGAACAAAAAATTTATTAGAGAAAAAATTACTCTGAAGCCTAAAAGTTTTTTTATTATTTAAAATTTTAATAAACATTTTTTGAAATTTACATAACAAAAGTATGAAAAAAATAGAAATACAAATGTATACATTTTTTTTATTATGTGACAAAATGTGGAGCAATGGCAGACTACATTTGACAACAAATTCAATTGTTCATTATACATGAACGGTTCTTTATGTTTTTGAATTTTAACCAATAAATTTGAAAACTATATATTTAATTGCGGGTTGCGATGAAAATACAAATAACGCTTAAAATTTACATAAATTGCAAACAAAAAAAGTCCTTATAAATATTTAAGTTTTTTTTCAACAAATTTGATTTTCTGTGAATTCAGTAATAAAACAAAATTTTAATGTTTAATAATAAAAAAACTCTCAATGTTGCATAAAATTTACTACATTTGCCTCTTAAATTTATTTATAAATGCTTAAAATTTAATTTAAAAAAATATTGTTTAACTTTATTTTAACAATAAATGAATCGATTTTATCTTAAACTTAATTTAAAATTAAAAAATATTTATATTTTTATTTTATAAAATTATTTTAAAATATTTTTTAACAGTTTTTTGTACAAATCTTTCTATAAATTATTTACTTAAAAAGCTACTTTTTATGTCTTAACATAACAAAGTGATGTCGTTCATATTCATAGTTTGAAGTCTAAATTGAAAAAAAAAAAATTAGTGTCGCAAAATTTACACAAGCTTAGATATAATAAGAAAACATGCTCCTTTCATTTTGTTTAATAGGATCATCTCTCGTTTTATGTGATTTACCGTTAGCAGTTACGAAGAATTGTGGTTCAACGATGCCACTTTTTCGAAATATGTTTTTTGGAGATTAATAAATCAATTTAATTTAAAAGTCGTTTTTGCTTTATACTAAGTTCACATACGTCAATTTTTCTTGATTCTGAATTGCTGCAAGAAAATTTGACGTGCGTGAACTCGGTATTATTATTATGTAACTAAAACATCTCAGCTGTCAAGTTGATTTTTAGGGGTTGTCTACATGTAAATTTAAAAATGGCAAACAAATTTAATACTTTGTAAATTTTGCGGTAGCCTTTTCAATTTGTGCTTTCTTAAATTATGTTAAAAAAAATGCGTTCTTATACTTTTGTGGAATTTATACGAAATTTTGTTATTTCTATTTGAATGCTAAATACCGAATCGATTAACTTCTCTTACTTTTTGAAAGTAAGAAGTCTTTTAAAAAAACTTTTCCAAACAAAATTCTTTAAAAATGTGTGTTATAGTTTTAAAAAGAAAAATTTGTATTGGCCCATATTCACAGTTATAGACTAAAGTCGACCCTTGCAAAAGTATACTTTAAACTAAAAAGCTTTAGTTATCTTTTTTTAGTCAAAAATAAATAATATTTTAAGTTGAACCGACTTTAACTGGGTGTCAACTGTAAATTCATTATTGTTTTCATACAATTTCTAAACAAACATAAGAAAAAGGTAACCATGCTTTTATTTTATTTTATTTACTTTTGTAAAAAATCAAATATAGATCATTGTGTTCTTAAACGAAATAACATAAATAATGAGGAATAATTAAAAAAAAATTGTTCACCTTTTTCCACTATGGCACCTTGTAAATTATCTATTTCTTACTCTGTGGCTCTATCTGGCTATACTTTTTGATCCTACTATATCGTATATACTTAAGCATGCTTTGCTACAAATGCAGCCCCACGCTACACGCAGCCCTACACTATTGCGTTTCTTCGGCGATACATGAACGAGTAGTAGTACTCGATTCTTTGTTTAGTAACCTAAACTGTCTACAGAACACTCACTTCACTGCGCCTTACATCGAAGTCAGTAATCCATCTTAATCCAATAGCCAGAACACACATATGCCGCACACTCGGTTTTCTACCACGCACATACGGACAACAACAAAACGAGTTGCCAGATTTTATTTTCATAACAATATATACGTCTTGATATTATTTTAGTGGCAATTAATTACACATTTGTTTACAGACCCTAAAGAAAGTAAGAAACAGAGAAGAATACTGGAGCATCGCTGAAAAGGAATGCCTCTCTGAATGTGTAAGCCTGCATTTAAATACGGTGAATAACGGAGTTAATTACGTGTTAATGATAGGCAAAAAGAAAAAGTTATGTAAAACAATGCAGGAAGGTATGCTTTCTGAAGGCTACCAGCGGGATATTGAGAAGCTTAAGGCTCAATGGATGCGTGTATGAAAGTTAACGCCAGAAAAGCTGTCACTAATTAAATCATATTCCTGAACTAAGCGCAGAAGACAGTCTTGTTGAAGCTATAACTGTTTATGAGTTATAAGATGGCGAAATTTTAATCGACAAAAACTGCGTTATGCAAGTTGATTGATTTGAAAGTTTTAGTGATGAAAATACTACAAATTCTAATCAAATGGTAAAGTTTTTCCAAATGTATAGTTGAAGTGCACACAAAATAAAATATGCTTTCCCCGCTCTTGAAAAACAATCTTTTTAATATGACAAAAATGAGCTTCTGCTAATTTCAAATTCAGATTCGAATTTAACGCCAAAAGTATATTTTGTTTATTGTCTAAGAATGAGTTAGAGTCGACTCTAAAGTAAAACCGACTTTAGTTCCCTTTAAGTATACTTTATTTTTGACGACGGATAGGCCCATTGACTTTAATCAATTCAGCACTTCCTAGCATTTTGCTTACTGTAAGCGGACTTAAAAGTCCTTTATGTTCTGTAGCGTATTTTAAAAGAATTTTTTAAAACAAAAATTGTTTTAAACATAAAGTTTTTTTTTAATTTTCACTTTTTTAGAAAAGAAAATGATACAACTGACATTAAAAAACCATTAACGAACTGTGAATGCGGAATGTCCTTATAGTTATAACATATTGTCTAAGTGAAATTGCATGGGAAATTCACCGTAATAATTTTTGCTTCAAAGAAAACAAAAATTTGTTAGGGATATAAATTTTCCTTGTTTTCTCGAGAATGGTAAATAATCTTTAACAGTTAATAAGAAATTTCATTGAGTTAATATTTAGTTTTCATACAAAATATCAAAAATATATTTCGGAGGCTTAAAGCACAAATGTTATTTGTCACATTTTGTAAATATGATAAGAAATAGTTTAATGTTAAAATCTGTAATCGGTGAGTTATTTTCTGTTTCGACTTGAAAGAAAAAAATTTCGAAACATACGACATTAGCCATATAAATTCTTGAGATTTTTGATACGCAAAAAATTAAAAAAAAGTTACAAACTTTTTAAAACTTCTCAATTTGTGACTCGTACAATTTTATTTCGCTTTTCCAAGCATGAATAATTTTTTCTACTAATTTTTGTTTATTATTAATTTTGTGCATTAAATATAGCTTAATGAATCACTTTTGAACAGGAACTTGTAGAGAAACGCTGAACTAACTATGCATTTAAGGTTGAGGTGACAAATTACCCGAAGATTTGATTTTTTAAATATTTTTTTAGAAGGATATTTTAAAATTTTATAATACTTTTATCTTCTTTAACTTTATAAATAAATTTTTTTGAAGGATTAAGAACATATTTAGCTTTAAGCTTAAGAAAAGTTATTGTAAGAAATGTTTTCCTTTTTGTTTTAGAAAATTTTATATGAATTGCTTACCGTGCTGCAGGCTAACAATTGGATTTGGTACATTTTTTATGTGAATTCGGGTTTAAAGTATTCCATATTTAAAACCAAATTTTAAGAAACATAATTTCAGACATTTACAAGACTCTACTTAAGTCGTTAGAAAAAAAAACGTACTTCTTTACGTTACGCTAGAGCTGTTTGAAATGTTCGTCTTCTTCGCTCTATAACGTGTTTGAGGAGTGGCTTTATCTGTGGAAGCATAAACGGCCACAAAATTAAAACATCAAGGAATGTTGGGAAGAAGAATACCTCACTTTTAAACCTAATAACAAATTATATATTTGATAGCATACGCCAATTTAATAAATTAATTACAATTAATTATTATTTTATTTGTTAGGTGAAGCTTTAGCTATTTATTTTATTTAAATATTGATTCATTTTGATTTTAACGAAAATGTTTAGGAGGATCATATACAACTTCAAAAAACTCAAACATTTAATGCCTTTTTTAAGACTTGAAAATATAGTTTTAATACTTTCTGATTCCTATTTCTTTATCCAAAACGAATTAATTGTATAATTATTATATTTAAAATAATCTTTGAAAATATTAAAAATTACTGATTAAATTTTCTAAGAACTTCTAATAATTTAAATGTTCTTAAATTTATTAAAGACCAACAAATACAAACAAAATAAATGAAAACCATTTGTTAAATAGACAAACATAAAATAAAATTTTCACTTTCTTTGACTTAATTCTACTGCTCAAATATTTTACCAAATAAAAAAGGAATCAATTGATAAAACACAATAAAATTCTCAACAGTAAAATAAATGATGAGCAAAAAATAAAAAAAATTTAACACTGGCAAACAAAAGTTTAAAGAATTTAACTAATTTAAGAATTTAAGAATGTTATATGACAACTAATTCTTTTGAAAACAAAATTAAATTGAAAAAATGGCAAATTACTTTTTAATTCAGTTGGGTTTTTATTAATTAATTGTGTAATTTACATAGTGTTACAATTAAATCTACCAAGACTTGGAATTAAAGCGATGACGCGTTAGACTACAACTTTTATTTTTAATACATAAAACCTTAATTCTGCTTTCACTAAAGAAATTATTTAAGCGATATCGGGCAGGACAATAAAGAAAAGTAATTTTAACGAAATACTTATTAATTCAGTTTTACATATTTTTGGTTGAAAAGCTTATGGAGTGCGTTAAAATGAGCCTATAAATGTTTCGATTATTAATAAAGGAAAAAATTAACCAATTTTTTTAAATGGGTTACCCCTGGATACCGTCAAATTTGACATAATTTTTCTATTTGCTGGGATTAAAGAACTGAACCCGGGTTTCAAAAGGAATATATAAATGCCCTTAGCTATTCATGAGCTTAAGGCAAACAGTGAAATTTATGGAAGAACCTCATGATTTGGGAGCTAGGGATTTGTTTTGCCTTTATCTTTAAACCTCTCTCTATTTATATAAATATAATTTATATGAAAATAAACTTTTATTACATGTTTTACCTCTATAGTAGCTCACAATTTAAGAATCGTTTCGATTAAGTCTCCACATTCAGTTCCGTTGCGATCGTAAATTGGTATTCTGAAGAAAAACGGAATCGAAAGAAAAAGAAGAAGACAACAATGTTTACAAAATTAATAGCATCATTGTGGAATGTGGATATGAAATAGCAAAATAAGCAAGCTTGTTATCATTTTCATAAACAAGTGTCAAGTTTAATACAAATATTTCCAAATAAAATAAAAAAATATAAAAACAAAATAAAAATTAGTTGTTCATGGCAACTAATTTTGAGGATTCCTGCAACTTCCTCTCAGAACGCTGCTACTTCTTCCTTTGATCGCTGGTGGTATCCACATGTAATGTCTGTTTTAGATGCCATTATATCTGCCAGTTTTTCATACTGCTCTGGTGTTGTTGTTTTTGACCCGTAATACATAAACAAAACACATCAGATTCGGGTACAAAAATTAACAATTTAAAAGAATAACAATTTAATTAATTAGTTAAAAATAATTTTAAGTGTTTTTTTTAAACCATTTCTGAACATTTTATCTCATTTTCTACTTATATTTTTTCATTTTTTAACTTTTTAACAAAAAAACACAAAAAAGAAAACCCCTCCGTTAACAAAAAAGCAACTGAGAAAAACGGAGCTCCGATCGTAATGCAGAATACATACAATCGAAAAAAACTGAGCAGAATCGAAACGCAGAATAGGGGTGAATTTTTAGTAAAAGTTTGGAAATATTTAAAAAATCCAACGCCGTCTTTTAAATTTCCTTATTTCTTTTGTTTTTCAGATTTACACGTATTGAAGAAAATTTATAAAATAGTCTTCTGCATTGAGCCGTTAAAACAAAAATGTTCTTTGTATGCCTTCGTTTACCTTAAACGCTAGGATAGAATAGTTTTCTGTGCCGATTAACTATTTTTGTCCCATCTGTCAGAATCCATTGTCGGAACCTAATCATTTCGAAAAAGTTAAAGTAAAATACTTTAAGACTCTACATGCCTTGCTTATTACAGTAAAAATACAGTAGTTTAAATATCAGTTGTTTATATATTGTTAGTTTTGGTTTTAATTTACTTTCATTCTTTATTAATGTTGACAAAAGGTTGATTAGGGAGTTGATATGCCCGTGGGATTAAAAACATATAAAATGTTTGCAACGCGTGCAAGTTATAAAAAGAAAGTTAGCTGATTAAGCTCTTATTTTATGATGTGTAACAGCAACATAAAAAAAAAAAAAACAAAGATGACAAATGTGTGCCAAAATTTAAGAAAAAATCACAAAGAATTGTGGTTTAAATTAAGCGAAGAATAATGAAAAATGCGTAACAATTACAGTAGGACATGCATATATACATATGTACATAAGTAAAGAATGTCCCTAATAAAATACAAAATTTGAATTTGCCGCTATTTTTGCAGTAAATAGTTGGCAACCTTAAAAAAAGATGATTCTGGCAGCTTAGAGTTTAGGGTTAGCAAAAATTGAGCGTCATACGCAATTCAACAATGTCATTTAATTAATCCACAAAAATAATTAAAGTTTTTCGAGTAAAATTATCTTCAGCGCAGATGGCTTCGTTAATCGTCAAAATTTCGATGATCGAAATTCGAAGAGTCCACATGTGATGGTGAAGCAACAAATGTACACACATCGTGTCACTGTTTGATAGGGATTTTGGGTATTTTGCATGACCAGAGTAACTATTATTGATCTTAATGTCTTGAGATAATAATTCTGTTCTTTTTGTCAATGTGGTCAAGATGACGTACATCCAGTAAAATAATTCAATTACTGCATGAGACATTTCAGGACATAACTCTTGTTTTGGTGATCGTGGTTTAACACGAATATGTGAATACAGGCTACAACCATCCGTGCATTTCAATTTGAAAAATTTGTATTAGAAGATAACGTTTGTATCATCAAAGCCGCGCAGGCCATTGTGCCCGATGTATTATTTTATGAGCATTCCTATCCTGTGTACTTTACGATTCATTGAAAGTTATTAATCTTAAAAAGGAGGTTTATTCAGTTCTTGTCTAATATTCGGGACGCCCTTTATATGATTTTTTATTGATGCCTTTTAAGCGAATTGAAAATAACCATTAAATCGATTTTTTAAAATAAAAATTTTGCTTTGATAACAATTCTTGATTACGCAATAATATTAGACTATTAATTAAAGTTCAATTCTTAAATGGTTTTGTATAAAAACGAAATAGTTAAGCGATATATTTTTTAAACGAAAATAGCGACTCACGTTCTTTCAACTTAGAAAGTAATCAATGAGTAAATTAGTATTAAACACAAACGACCGCAATTGTTCAGTGCGAGTGATAAGTCATCAAGAGAGAGTCTTTACTCCACAGTGAATAAAAGCATGTTCTATTTTTTCTTGTTAAGTAGCTTCCACTAAGCACGCTGGGACTTACAACTCGCTTCCTACTCAACACGCTCTACACGTACTAAACAGGGGACATCAAACCGTACAGTTAAACCTACTCAAACTAAGCTCTAATTACACACAGGAACCACTAATCACTTATCACTTGTACTGGCACTAATAAAGGTACAAATGGTTTTATAAAATTTTCACCAAAAAAAAAAAAAAAAAAAAAAAATCTCCAAACGTTTAAAAAAGAAATTTTCACAGACTGAGAAAAATTATTTACGAACGACGAAGTGAATGTTATTTTCATGTGTACATATAAACATGTGTAGACGTGTAAAATGTCCTTAAGTAACAGTTAAATCATTAATAAGTATTCTTTTTTAGTTTTTAATTTATGTCATCTGTACATCTGACCATTTGGATAAACTTATAATCGGACAATACTTCTTTGAATAACAATACTGTTTCTTATGTAATAAAGCCAATCAAATCCAATAAATGTGTGAGACATTTTCTCTTCATATACTTTTTAATTTCTGTTATCATAATTGGCAACAAAATGCCATTTTGGTGTTGTTGTCCAGGAGCCTACAAGAATAAAATTCACCGTTGCATTAACGACCTTCAGCTGCAGTTATGCAAAATGGCTGAAGTAAATTATTGTGAAATAAAGGCCAACTAACATTTTAATAATCTACATATGAAATTCTATTTTGTTGTAAATGATTTAATAAAAAACAAGTAAGAGTGCTATTATTAGCTATGCCGAATCTTATATACCCTTCACCATGTATGCAAATCTAGTTTAGTGAAATAGCTCCTTTAAAAAAAACAATTATTGCGGGTACAGATAATTAAAAAAATAAGAAAAATAAAATTATGTACGATACATAGTTTTACACAAAAATGTAACCGGCTCTTAATGGCTTAAGCATTTTTAACAGAAGAGTTTTAGTATTTTCTAAAAGATCTTTTCAAAAGCTTTTAAATGATACCCATATTGACTATATTGACAATTGAAACTTTTTATGAAAATTTCAGAGGCCAATAACTCGAAAAATATGGGCGGGCGCCAATTTTTTCACTTGATATTTTTTCTTATTTTTTAATTCTCTATCGCTCTATATTTCTGTTTTTTTTATTGCAGTTACTTCATTGTTTTAAATGATATGGGAAAATTAGAGGTAGGCGTGGTGTTAAGCCCATTGCCTCGAGGGACATGGATCGATTTTCAATAGCTCCTCTTTCTACACTAAGCCTTATTGATTGGTATATTTAAATTTTCTGTAGCTCCTCTAGTGTTTATTTTAATACTGACACGGGCGGACAAACGGACACCGCTCAATCGACTTCGCTATGCATAAGGACTCAGAGGGTATGTCGTTTATGAGGTCAAGAATTGATATTTTAAAATTACAAACGGAATGACAAACTTAGATATACTCTTTTCTACTTTTTGTGGCGAAGGGTATAATAAATTTGCCAAGTACGAGTTGGAAGGCTCTTGTACCTAAATAGGTTACCCTCTAATTTTAAATTTAAATTTTATGTTTTTAACTTTTTACAGCAGACATGGTAAAACATAACTTGGGTAAAAAGCCCTGCAAAAATAAGGTAACTATTGGAACAACTTACAATTTTATTTTTCACTTGCTTTTATGGCGAAATAGCGATACAAATTCTCCCTAAATTTATAGTGCCAGCTTTCACGTTACCATTGGGATACTCTTCTTTTAATTTTATCTTGATTTTTCTACTTGTCCTTACAGCAAACATATTTGTACATACTCTGTGTGGATTCTAAATGTCCTGCATACATACTATGATTGAAAAATTAAAATTTGGTGGCTATAGGAACACCCTTTATATTTTAATCTTATTTTTTATTTGTTTCAATGATGGATATTAAAATATTGAAACTTAAAGCGTCTATTGCGGCTTATGTACAAGGCCACATACAAAAAATCATGTTACTATTGGAACATCTTTTAAATTAAAGTTTCATTTTGTCTACTGTTGCTACCGCGCAAATTCCATTATTATTATGAATATCTAGTCACTTTCGAAACACCCTTTGACTTTTGTTTTAGCGTCTATAGTAGGGTCTACCTGTTACAGTTCCAAAAATATTCATTGTAGCGAAAACACTAGGGTTCCGTTTGTTTGCACTTTTTGTACGGAACTCTTAAAACTAATTGAAGAAAATCTGTTTATTTTTCAAACTGATAAAAAAATCTTGGGAAAAGCAAAAACATTTTAGATTCTTTGAATGTTTTCATCCACAAAACAAAGAATTTTGAAGCAGTATATGAAACGTTATTTAAGTTGTTGTAACATTATATTCAATTAAAACTACTTTAATATTTATAGTTCACTTTTTTCTAAAGCGCGGACATTAGGTTTCCATTGCAACAGTAGTTTTAGAAGATTTAACTTTTACTTTTCAATACAATTGATTATTTTAGGACATCGAGGACAAATAAAGTTCAAAGAACTTTTTTTCTTGAAAAACAACAAAGTAAAAAAACAAACATTTAAATGCTATTTGTCTACAAAATTGACACCAAATCAAGTCATTAGTTTTAATTTGTTCTTCGAGTTAAATTTTAACTAAAATATTTATTAATCATTAGTCTGAAATACTGAAACCAAAGTTATGTATGAGTTGTAATGGTAACAAATACATGTTCATATTCATACACATGGATGTTATATTTTAACATGTCTAGCCATCCATAGTTGAATTTAATGAGACGGTTTCATTGTTGAAAACTTAATATTGATTTTTATAATGTCAAAAAAAAAGCTGTTACAGTAAAAGCTTAAGAATGGAGAAAAATTACAAAATAAAAAAATATATAAAAATATTGAAGCAAATGTGTAACAGAGTCAAAGAAAAGAAAATATGTTTTTACACGTTTGCACAAATTAAAATGGCTAAAAACTGAAAACTGTATTACAGTTTCGTATTAAAGCAAAAGAAGTATCTAACAAAACAGAAAAGAAAATCAAATAAAGAAAAACAACTTTCTGAAAAGTTTTTTTAGAAAGAAACCTTTAAAAAATATTTGTTAAATTCACAATCTATTGAAATTTGTATGTTGTATCAAATACAATCACAGCATCTTTTTTGTTTTTTAACTTCTACAACGTTAACATTTTTTAAATAAAAACTTAAGTTCAAATACAAATAAGTTTATCCGACAAGTGAGAGTTTGACTGGCAAACGAAGGTTTCCGTAACATGGATGGGTCATCCTTTAATTATAATTTTATTCGTTTAACTTGTTACATCAGACAAAGTTAATCATACTTAAGAAAAATTTAAATTTTACGTTAAATTAAAGACATCTTTTTTTTATGGCGACGTAGCAGACATACCTTGCGTAAATTTATAGTCTCAGCCTATTACGTTTTATGTGAAAATCACGTTACTACCGGAATACTCTTAATTTTATTTTGATATTTTGTACTTATTCCTATAGCAGACTTGGCACTACATCTTCTTTACAAATTTTAGGCATCTGCCTTTAACGGTTTAAATATAGCAAATAATATACTTGTCAAATTCACGGTCTTTTAAAAACACCCTTTAGTTTCTAAATTAATTGTTTACAATAAAATTTTTACTGGACACATTTGCACATACGCTGCCTAAATTCTAAATGTTTAGCTGCTACGGTTGAAAAACCTCAAGATATATAAGAGACGTAATTTAATTTAAAGTTTAATCTTTTCTCTTCTATAGCGCACATAATTTTACTGACACTGTGCCATTTTAAAATGTGTTCCTATCACAGTTCAAAAAATAACAATATTTACTTTCAGAACATCCTTTAATTTTTAGTATTTACTGTTATAGCATTCAGTAAAGATATGAGTAAATGAATACTGTACTGTAAAACGCAGTCGAATAGAAATTAGGCTTCATATTCAAGAAACAGTGTAGCCAACCAAAAACACAAAAAAATTTTTTTTGCGCATCGGCTTAAAGTATTGAAACCTTAAGAAAATAATTATTAAAACTATTTCCCTGATTAACACTTTGAAATTTAGTTATTCCGTAAATATGGAGTTTTGTTGTTGTGGCCACCAACCGGTCTTGTAGCAAATATTAACATTAAAATTAACAACAATATTTGTGCAACTTTTATGGAATCCTACAACTAAACACACTTATCACTTCTTATCAATTAAACAATTGTGGCAGGCATCGGAAATTAAATGTTGAAAAAGTACCCTTCAAAGTTGTAATAAACTTCTTGTAGAAATACTTTAATATTCTTATGAAAAATTAATTATTTTGACAGCTGAAATTAGCAAAACTATTAGGGGGTGTGTAATTGGCAAATCGTTCTTATCTGATAAGCGAAAAGGAATAAATTACTTGATAAAAAAAAACAATACTAATAACAAACTTTTTTTATAGAAAAACACCATAGAAGAATTCATTAACATAAAACTTAAAAGTTCTTCTAAGCTGGTATAAAAATGCGCCAACAAATTTAATCAATTTGATCGAATCACTGGGTTAATAAGATATCCAGCCTAATCGTAAGTATTCTCACGGAAATTTTTTTTCGAGAAGAGATTCCTCTAATTATGAATTCCGTGAAAAAAAAATTAAGTGGCAGCGCTGTAATCTAAAGGAAGCTAATCTGTTTATTCACATTTAATTTCCTTTTATTTATTCATAATACCTACAACAGGAAATCCATTTAGTAAAAAAATTCGCACGAAATTTTTTATTGTGATTGGGCTGATTAAGGTGACCTGCAAATAAGAATAAAAGTCATCGGTGGTTTTATGCGGCCCTGAGTTGCACATGAGAACGATTTAATTGAAGTGAAGGGTTTTAGTTTTTTAATTCTGAAGTCTAAGGAGTGACACTATGATCCTTATAAATAGGAAAATCGATGTGTATTTGTCCGCCTTAAATAAAGTTTGCCACGTCCTTAGATGAGGTACAGAAAATCTTTTACCACCATTTTTTTCAGATGCGATTGCATCTATTTTTTACATTGGACAGATTGTTACATGTTTTGATATTTTTTTTATTTATAGCATTAGCCAAACCTATAAAATCTAAATTTAACCAAAATATTACATTATCACCAACAATTCACCAAGAATATTAAACGTTGCTAAAAAAATTGTTTTTGCAATAAAAAATTAGAATTTCGCCAAACATTTTCAAAACAGAAAAGGAGAAAGAAAGAAAGAAGAAAGGTTTAAAGTTAAAAAGCTATTTATAAAATTTCAGGAATTTGGTAAACTAGTATGCGAAGTACGATAAAAAGATTAAAGAAATTCTGGCCTTAAAAATATTTTGTATTTAAATTAAAAATACTTGAAAAAATTAAATTACTTAAAAGGAAAACTTGAGCGTGTGGCTATATTTAGGAGAGAAGTTTTTGTGAAGGAGAGTAGTTTTTCCATTGCTCTCGCATTGCTAGTGGCTGTTCGCAAAGTTATAAAATCCGATTATTATTTTCTCAATTTATTAAATAATTTCTTGCGTAAGATCCCTAATTGCCAAATTAAGGAAAATGTTCGAATATGTCATAGGTTTATTAAAAACAGGAAGGAGTCTTGGCAGTCCTTATTCTCACAAAATACATTATTTTTATTTCAACAGAATGTATATGTTTGAGGATTTAATCTAATGATACCCATACTAAGCCCTCGTACAATCTTAAGGCTCATGTTCAACTGCAAGAAAATTAAGTAGATTTTTATTTTTTTGTTCCAGGTGAAAAGTGTTTCATAAAAATTACAAAATAACGTTTCAAAGCACTACGAATAAAAAAATATAATTAAACTTTTAGCCATTGAAAACTAACAACAATGAAAATATAACAAAACCGTAATTATACGTCTTTTTTTAATGTCTTCTAAGCTTAAATGCAACAAAAAAATTGTTTTTTTTTTTGTAAAAAATGGCTGATGGATGAAAAGTATCATGCTTATTTTTAGACATTAAACACAAACAACTCGTACAAATAAATTATTACAGATGTAATTAAAATTTTTAAGGTTTTTTTTTTATTCGTCCGAAATTGACTATTTTTTGTAAAAGACATAAAAATATACTTAAAGGCTGCTCACTACAAATAAAACACATTTTCAGTTGGTTAGTTGATTATTGATTTTTTGATATTTTTTTATATATTTATATTTAAATAATGTTATTAGTTTTTTTTCAGTAATAATTATCTATTGAAATAATTATTAAATAAGTTAAAGTTAATATTGCATGTATGAAATTTTCATTTAGTTTCATTTACTTAAAAATTTAAATACTTAAAAGTTTTAACTAGATAATATTTAATTTAAATAAATACTTAAATATATTTTATCATTAAATCTTGTTAAATTTAGATATGTGATGAAAAAGGATCAATTTGAAAACTATTGTAATTGAATTTGTTTACAAATTTTAAAAATTGTTTTAATACCATTTTCTGGTTTCGGTTTTGAAATTTATTCAAATTCATCACACCCTTTAAAAGCGTTTGATTTAAAATCAATCGATTTCCATCGCATATTTAATTTATTAGTTAAAAAATTTTTATAAATTTATTAACTGCATTTTAGTTTCGGGGTAATTAAAAAATTGAAATAAATAAAAAGATAAAATATATAAAAAAAATTTTTTCAAAATCACGTCCTGCGAATGTCAAAAATTAATGTTGTTCATATATTGTTCATATTCAAAATGTTTGCTGTCATTTTAACCAAAAAAGTTGAAAAAAATATATAATAATTTTAGAATGAGAGTCAGCGATAGTAAAACTGCAACGAATTGCTTTTTTATAAAATTAAAAAAAAAAAAAAAATTGGGGAAAAAAATAAAATGTGACTGAAAGCTAAAATGGCAAAATATATTAAATCAATACACCAAAAAAAAAAAAAAACAAATATTTACATAAAAGAAAATTAATCATTGAAAGATTAAAATGTTTGTTTAATTCAAAATGTTGATAAGCCGATATGCTATTTTATTTCTAATATATTTTATTATTTTAATTTTTACTATAAATTTATATTACGGTATTTTTAATTACAAGAAAATTTTTCTAAAAAGCTGAGTTTTATTTTATACTATAAAATTATGTTTAATGAGGTATTTATATGTTTTAAATTTATATTCTCCTTTTTATTTATATTTAGTTTTATAAAAGTGTAAATTTAAAATTTATTTACATTTTTTTAATTGGCTCTAAAACTCGTACGCCTTTAAGGTTTTATTTGTTATAAATTAATAAAAGAATAAATAAATAAGTAAATAATAAAAATAGTGGTGCTGATAGGGATCAGAGAGTTGCTTAATGCTCAAGGGTTGCAATAAGCAATGCAGAAGGCCGAAACTTGCTCCCTTCTTAGTGTCATATACCGACAGAAATAAGCCCACGGCTGCCTTCAAAACGTATGCATTCAAACCGGCTTAAGTATGCAGCATCGAAAGCGGCTAAGATAACAGCACATCTTAGCAGGTTAATGGCAAACAATGGAGGCTTCCCTATTCAGTTAAAGCTTTTAACAGAGGTAAATGGCAGAATTATTTTTTATGAATACGAAATATGGGCCCAGCCTTTTAATTTAAAGTAAAGAACAGCCGCTCTTCGAGTTACATCCGCATATCATAAGGTATCCGCGGTTATGCTTATAGTTGGCTTTACCCATGGGAAAGAAAGCGTAAGAAGATCTGAGAACTGAGAACAAGTTTCTCCAACCCATCTGCTATGGAAGATGTAAGATGTAAAATTCTATGGTGGCAAGATAGATGAATACAACAACGACTGGATCATGGATAGCTAAGCTAATCTCAAATATCGAGATGGCTAAACGGCAAAGTAGAGAGATAAATTTTTATCTCATGCAACTGCTCAGAAGATATCTTTTTAAAACGGCTGAATGCGACAAGGAGGAGCAACTAATTGATAATGTAGAAAACCTGGTGTAAAGGCATGTTGCGGATTTAGAAGAAGGATATCAATTATGCCGTAAAGAAAACGTCGAGATCTTGCTTAGCAAGTTCAAGACAATGAAGTGAAGGTCTGAGACAACTTAGGGTATACCTATTTCCCTGCACCGCACAAGAGGTTTTCTTAGCCGACATTTCACACTGGTGATAAGCCTGACACACTCACATGTTAAGACAGTTAAGTTGGATATAAGTTTTCGAATTTTTCAAACCGCAAAAAAATGTCTAGCAAGGTTTCTACCTTCTAAAGATTTCAGAATCTTTTGAGCAGAATAAAAATATCAAAATAATTCGTAATTTTATCCTGCATAAAGTTCTCTAGTTTACGTAAAATAATAATTTTTTTTTTAGGAACGGGGTGATCAATATTCAATTTTTTGAAAGACCAAGAAAATACACAATTCTGTTATCAAACCTTTCGGTGAAAACCGTCATCACTGGCTGTTTAGCAATTCTGTTAGTAATAATAATGGCGACAGAAAAAGAGTCTTCGACTCAAAATGAAGAATACCGATATGTTAATGAGAAATGTCGATATCGAAAACTGTGATGCCACATTGTAGATCATGTTTCGTTTTCAAACTACAACGCCAACAAAAATAGTGCCAAATAATAAAAATTAAAAAAAAAAAAAAAATAAAATAAAAATTAAAAAAAAAATAAAATAAAAATTAAAAAAAAAAATAAAATAAAAATTAATAATAAAACTAAAATGAAAAACTAAAAATCTTTTAATAGATTCAAAACCTTTAATTTTTCTAATTTCATATTTAAGTTTTTTGTTTTTAACTATTTATTTAAACTAACACACAACACGTATATTTTATAATTTTTCTAACATCAAGAGGTAGAGTATCAAAAAACACGATATTTTACTATAGGATAATATAAAAATACCTTTATATATTAAATATTATAATATTGTATTAATTGTTAATGAGGTTTATTTGAGGTATTAATTACTAAAATTTATTTAATGAATTTCTATAAGAAATTTTCTAATAAAATCATTTTTTTTTTATTTATGCTAAATGTTACACTTATAAAGCCACATTTATAAATATTTAAAATATATTTTTAACACTACAATGCATTGCAAGGGTGATTTGCTATATTTTTATATATGTACAAAATTTTAACTTTAAATTTTATTTTTAAATGCCAGTCTTATTAGATTTTTAAATAAATATTTTAATTTTACTAATAATTTTTTTTATATATTTTATTTAGTTATTGCCTATAATTATGCTACATATTTTTAGCCTAAATGTATGCATTAGTTTATTAGCATTAACATTTTCTATACTTTCAAAATATTGTTTAATAACTATTGCTTGTTTTATGTTACAATTTTTATTTAATTCAATTACTAATTTTGTTATTAAAGCTCCGTTTTTTATAAATCTTCTAAATATATATTTTTTTTCTTAATTTCAAACGGAACTTTTTTATATATTTTTTACTAATTTAATCTAAATTTATGCTAGTTTTTAATTTATGTATTTTAATTCATTCCATAGCCTTTCAGTTCTAATAAAAAACAATCATTCTTAAGTATTTGTGCTATTTGTGTTGGCTAGAGGTAGTTTTTGGTATTTCAGTTAAAAAATTTGTCTATTTTGTAATATTTTTTCATGTAGAGGTAGTAAGTTTGATTTGTATATATCATTTTATTACATTTGCAAAAAAAAAAAAAAAAATTAAATTATGGATTTTAGCTTTATCGTCTTTAAAAACAAAATAAAGTAAAATTTAATTAAATTAATTTATTTTTAATGTATAAAAAATTGCACAAAATTAGCACAGCAATAACGCCAGTAAAGTTTTTAACAAGAAAAAAAAAAGAAATTGTTAAACTTTTCATATTAAATTTTAAAGCATACATTTTGGATAAATTAAATATTTGCATATGGCCTACTTTAAGGTCCTTTAACATCGTCATAATTTAAGAATCGTATGCATAAATGAAAATAAACTGATGTTATGTGACATGAATATCTTATTGGAGGAGAGCAGTTATAAAAGAAATTATAAGATGGAAAACAGGTCTTTTAGAATAATTTCTTTTCTTGTTTAAGCTCATAAATAACAGTAAAACATATTTAAACATAACAAAGCAGCTTTCACCCGCAACTTCGTTTGCATTGTGCATTATATTGTACGAAAACTCATCTTTTAAATATTTAATAAAATTATAGTGTCATCTGAGAATGATCAAATTTTATTTCTAACGCCTGAAAGTATGTTTCGATTTAAGTTTAACTCACTAATCCCCTTTCGATTCAAAATAACCTAGCGCTATGCTATGGTAATCGGCCTAAAAATTTATTTGTGATCCAATTACATCAGAATCAGTATTGCCGTTTAGGTGTGTTTGGATAACAAACATTTACACTTTTGTAATTTTTTGTAAAGAAAAGTAGCAGGGAGATGTTATTCGTGTTTTAAAGAAAAATACTTATTTTTGGGGGGCTAAATATATAATTTACGAGGGATACTTAAGGTATCCTTAAATTTCATTTAACAAGTAAAGTTACTTAATTTAAAGCATAAGTTAAGGGATAACACAATATTTTTTTTATTGGCCTGTTTTTAGGTGCTTTAAATCTTTACTTAAACAGTCTACATATAGCATTAGCTTCGAAATATTTATTATTTTTAACTTTATAAAACCTTAGATTTAAAACAAAAAACTTTCGTTCTTAAGATTTAATTCTGAGGCTTGTAAATATCCAAGGAAAGCAGAGATATTTTTTTTAGCTAAAATTACTTAAGTTTGTGTCTTCAGATCAGTTCAACGGGCCAAATAATTGCATTTTTTAGTTTTAACTCATAGAAGTGAATCGGTGTTCTCTCCTGTCTAAAACAGTCATATGATAATGTGTTATGCTGTTTTCTAGCAAACGTAGCATTTATTCATCTCTTCGATATATTTTACTTAAGGCCTGTCTTGAAGTGGCTAAGCCACCCCGTGTTTTCCTGGATAATTCATTTTACGGAAACTGTCTTCGTTTTAAAATGAAAGATCCTTTCATGCGTTTTTCATAAAAGCATATTGACCCTGCCCTCTATTTTAAAACGAAAGTGTTTTGAAAGTGAAACACTTTCAAACCGGGTTTGATGGAACTCTACACTACTCAAACAATAATAATAATAATGAAATGTAAATTAAAGAAAAAAAAAGTTTAAGAATCTTGAAATTTTAACATCTGTAGAAATTCCAATGTTTCATTTAATTTGAAAAATATTAGTTTTTTTTGGATGCTTTTTAATTAAAATCCTATAAGAAATACTTCTCCAAGTTAAATAACTTTTTCCGTTGCTACATTTGTTGGAATTAAATATTTTTTTCACAGTAGTTTATTTAAAAGTTGAAAAAAAGCTGAATAAAAAAGAACAATAAAATATAAAATTTATATAAACAAAAGAATGTAACTGTACAATAAGAAATGCGCTCTGAATAATTTACCTTCAGTAGGCGCAAAAATAGTAGCAGCAAAATGAATACAATATTTTTAAGAAAAAACTGTGCAATTTTGTTGGAAATTTAAAAATTTTAAATTATAACTGGGTTTTGAGATTTGTAAAGCGTAGTTATGTTGAGTTTTGACTCCACATATGAAACCTCGTATTTAAACCCAAAAAGTATGCTTTAGATTTTGTATACAATAATTTTCATCCAAGAAATTTGGCTGTAATTTATTTACAAAACAAAACAACAACAAGTACAACAATTGAAATAACCATAAATAAAAAAACAAAACAGGCGCGTTATACTTAAAATTTCACCCACTTCATTGTTCTACTAATGGAAAACGAAATTCCTAAATACACCAGCTCACAAAAAAAAAAAGAAGAAAAAGCAAATAAAATGTGTTTTAGCCAGATTTTAAATACCAGTAGCTGCTGTAAAAACCCTTTGTCATTAAAAAATAATTATGTTCTAATTAATTGTTTGCAAGACTAACGACAATTTGGTGTCCAGCTACACCAATTTACTTTGTAAAATACAAGTATTTTAGAAGTTCTCACTAAAAATTAAAAACCTGTAAACTAGTGTAATAAACAATAGACCAGATTTCTTCACATAATGTTTGCAAAGTGTAGAAAAATAAAAAAATTTTAAGAACATTTTAACAATTGAAATAAAAATATATAACAGAAACAGAATATGGCGATGAGACAATGCTTTTAAAGGCCTTGTACATTACCGCACTTGAAATTGGCAAAAAAAAAAAAATGTAACACAAGCGAAAGCTTAAGCCATTTTTGTAAAATAAACACATATTTTTACAAGGAAATTTAAACCAAGATATAAGATTTAACATACCGATTTAAGCAACTAAGAAAATAAAGAAAACAAATTATCTACTGGGTTTTCTTTATTTTCCTTGAATGTGTTTTAATAATGTAATTTAATATACGAAACTTGTTAACGGTTTTGTTGCGTTTTTAATTTTTTGTGACAATAGAAAAAATTTTTTTCATTCACTTGTTTAAAGAATTTTAGCAAAATTAATTATTAATTGGGTAATAAATTTCATTAATATAAATTAATATCATATTCTTATTTCTTGCTCATCCCTAAATGTAGGCTACAACTTTTAAAGTCTATGTGTATAGGAAGAAATTGATGTTCGGAAATTAAAAAAATCGAAATTTTCTTTTATTGTTAATATAACTTTTTAAAACGTTTAAAAACAAATGGCAAGAAAAAAAAATGAAAATGGGTTTTTTGGTTTAAAAAAATTTATATTAAGATTGAAAACAACAAAAATGTCCCCTTTTGATCATTAAACTTATAGGTGGATATATCACGAATAAAATAGGTCAGGAAAATCGATACATAAATGTCGATTATATTAGCAATTACGTAAAGCCACCCGTTTTTTTTTTAAACTTTCTCTAAATTATTTTCTATTATCATTTTTTGTTTCTTGTAAAAAATTTTTTCATCTTTTTTTTATTAATGCGCAGTTTCTGTATTATAAGCGATCAACTACTCTGAAAAGTTTGTATGAAAACCACTTAGTTTTTTGAGTCATTCCTATAAAAAGTTTTCAAACAAGTTGTTCGTTTGTAAAACACAGCACATAAATATTTAATTGATTCAGTTTATTATTTAGTTAAAAAATTTAGTTTTTTTAGTTAAATATAAAATTGAGACAATTAAAAATTTAGTTAAATTTTAATCTGATATTAAAGAAAATCTTTGGTAGGTGCAAAAAATCTTTTTCTGTGGCTTAAAACCAATAGATAAAATGCACATCAATTTCTTTCCTTCAGGTTTTTTATTATTTTTCCATGAAATTAGAATAAACAAAATTTTATAAATTCTATTACAGACAATTCTTCGTTTCTGAAGTGAGATGATAAAGGTTGAAAACAGTTTACAATCGGAACTTTGCTGAAAGCAAAAGTGGCCACAAAAGTATTAAATATTTTTTTTCAAACAAATAGAACCTTGAAAACTAATGTGCTGTTTCTGTATTACAGACGATCAACTCGTCTGAAAAATTTGTGTGAAAAGCACTTAGCTTTTAGAGTTATTTTTGTATAAATTTTTCAGACAGGTTGATTGCCTGTAATACAGAAACAGCACATAAGTTTTTGGCTTAAAAGTATTTTGTTTTTTAATTTAAAAATCTTATAATTGTTTAAAGAAAACAAGAAAAATTAGACACTAGCAAAATTAATGCAAAGAAAATGTATTTCATTCTGCTGGTATCGAAGTTTAATTATTCTCCTTACAATTATTTACATTAATTCTAAAATTCAAGCACAACTGATGAATGATATATCTAAAATAAATTAAAATTAGAATATTTTATTGAGGGGAGGTTTCCAATATCTTTTTAAAAAGATCCAGTTCATAATGCAGAAATTATTAAACAAAAAATTAATTTTCACAGTGACCAGAGCTTTTAAATCCATTAGATTTTTTTATTTGTATGGGGATTTTTACTAAACAAAATATCAACAAATACGAAAAAGAAAATATTTTTTTTATAACGAAAAAGAAAATGTTGTAAAACACACACGTTTAAAAAACTTACATTGCAAAATATAAGAACGCATTTTTCGTTGCATAAACTATAAAATTTAATGTATAAAAATAACCTACTAAATTAATTAGAATTGAAATAAACATAAAGAATAATAAATAAAACAATTAAGTTTATTTTAACAGTCAATTTTTTCATTTATTTCTTTTTTTAAATTAAATTTTGATAATTTTTTTAACAAATATATTTTATTTAACCAATTCTTATTAGTACGTGAAAAAAAAAATAAATGAGTGCAAATAATATGTTACGTTGTTCAAGCAAAAAAGTTAATAAAAATATAAATGAATGTAAAAAATAAAATAATAAATAAATAAATTGTCATTATTTAAAATGAATTAAAGCTTTTTTACTGTTTCAATAACACATTCCATTTCTATAATACAAACATCAAACTATTTTTTCTTCAAAACGTATTTTAATTCCGTTTTGAATACATTGTTGTCCTTTGACTTCATTTTGAGGTATTTAAGGTTATATTTTCACATATGTACGTTTATATTCAATTGATTAATTTAATATTAATATTTTAATTTTGGACTTATAATACTTTAAAATGAAAAGAAATGTTTACTAAAATATTTTCTGTTTTTAATTTCTGCTTTTCTATTTTTACATTAAATTTTATTTCATTTATTTTTCTGTTTTATTTAATTTTCATTTTGTACCTTTAGCGCTCAATTAAAAATTTTGTGTAAAATTCATTTATTTATTTATTTAATTACTTGTTTATTTTGTTTCTAAAGAGTATAATTTGCTTGATTTCCAAACGTTTTTTTTATGATTTATTTAAGTTTTGTGTAAAAAATTTTTCTAAAATTTTGAACTTCAATTTTGTGTTTTGTTTATTTTCTCTGAAGAGGTAGAGTAGTTTAATATTTTCTTGTATTTTTTATAAATAAAATGTGAAAATATAAGAAATTAAATAAAATAGTTTTCATAAAACTTTAATTGGGTTCGAAAAACAAGTAAAAAATAAATTTTCTACACCGCTACAGTCTGTTTTTTTAATCTCTCGTTTTAATGAAGCTTCCCAATGAGTACATGGTTCTTAAACCTTAGAGGGTATTCAAACTTTTATTGACAAATTTTTAATCTCAAAGTTTTTAATTTTAATATTTATCGAATAGAAAATAATCTTGTTTTTCCAACCCTCGTTTTATTTTTTTTTTATAAGGACAAAATAAAACAAAATTAATATATAAATTTTTTGTAATAAATTTTTATTTTGTTCGTTTTTATAACAAAGAAAAATGTGATGTTTGTTTTTTATTCGTAATGAAATAGTTAACAAAAACTTAATTTATAAAAATAAAAAAATGTCAAATAAACAAAATACATATCAATTAAATTTTGTTTACTTCTGTATATACAATAATCGAATACTAAAAAATAAAAAAAACTGCGGCTTTTTGAAAAAAAAAAAAAAAAATAAGTAAAAATGTTATTTACAATAAACTAAATAGTAAAAATTAAAACAGTAAAAAAAAATATAATTTTAACACTATTAAAAAAAAATGTTTCAATAAATGAAAATTAATTAAATTAAACATGATTTGTTAGTCATTAAGTTAATTTAAATGTTGTTTTAATGTTACATAACAAATAGTCTCTATGTTCTGTTTTTGCCTTAAACTAAAAAAAAAACAATAATAAAATGTTGACTTAAAACAATTTTTTGTTTTCGTTTGATAACTCTTAATTTATAATCTAAGCTACTTAAAAGCTAAAGAATATGCTACCACATTTTTTTTAATTTAGTTTAATGTTTTGACTAATAGTTTTTGTTTAACATTTGTATTATTATTACTTACTCGTTTTAAATCTATACAATAAAATTTATTTATATTTAATTAAAGCTGAAACGTTAAATAAATTCTTCGAAAATAAAGAAATAATAATTTCTTTTATATAAAATCGATTCATTTACAGGGTTAAAATTTTTTTAAATAAAATAATCAAAATTATATTAGAATAATAATAAATAGTTTATACATTTCAAGCTTTGAATTGATCTTATAAAAAAAATAAATAAATAAAGAAAAAAAGAAAGAGCAATAAATAAGATTTCAATGAATAAAAAAATCTACAGAAAAAATAAAAAAGATCCACTTGATATTGCTTTTAGATATTTTATTCTTGACAAAAAATAAAATTTTGTGCCCATCTGTATTACAAACGAGCAACTGGTCTGAAAAAATTTGTATTGAAATAATTGAAAATGTCGAGTGCTTTTCGGACAAGTTGATCACTTGTAGTATAGAAACAGCACATTAAACTTTTTAAAGTTTACACGAAAAAAAAAACAAAACAAAAACGGAGTAATATAATTTTGTGCTAAAAATTATGAGTTTCTTTTAAAGTTTTTAAGATCTATAAATTTCTAATAAAAATATTTTTTAAAAACTAAAGTTAAATAAGAGGCAGGTGTAGTAAATTATGCGTTTTTATTTTCTTAGTGATTTTTAATTTTAAGCGTTTACTTTGTTGTAATAGTTGTTGTTTTTCTTTTCTTTTTTACAAAAAGAGTAAAACAAACAACAAAAAAAAAATCCTTAATATAAAATTTATTAAACTTTGGCGAGTTTTGTTTTGGGTCTAACGGGTACGATACAGTAACCAGCACTTACATCGCAACCACTGATCAATAGGTTTTTCAAAACACTATTCGATTGTTTCTGTTGTTTTTGTTGTTGTTGCTGCTGCGTTTGCTGCTGTTGCTGCAGTGCCAAGGTTTGGTTTTCACTAGTAGACCATCTAGATTCCAAAAGACCTTTAGAGGGTTTCATATTTAAAGTTCCCTGTTGATGTTGTTGGGGAGTTGTTATCAATTGTTGTAGCAATTGCGATGGTTTAGTGGCATTTTGTAAATCCACAATATTGCTTTTTAAACGTTTCGAATCCAAGGCATTGTTGGCAATTTGTGTGGCCGACAAATGTCGCTTGTTATTGTTGTGTAATGCCGTTGCAATTGTTGATGTTGCCACTATGGGTGTTGCTTGTATAAAAGCGGTTTTAATAACATTTTGCCTTTGCTTAAGTTGTTGTTGCTGTTGCTGTTGCAACAAGCTGTTCTGTTGTTTATTTTCAATAATTTTTATTGTTGCCGTACTTGTAATGGGTGTCAATTTAATGGCATTTACTTTATTTAAAGATTTTGTATTGATTTGTGGATTTTGTGGTGCCAGCTGTTGCTGATTGTTAAGCGTTGGCATCAATACATTTTTATTATTGCTTGCGTTTGCTTCAATTGTTATCAATGGCACTGCATTTAATATTATATTTTGTGTTTGCTGTTGTTGTTGTTGCAATTGCATATGTAATTGTTGTTTGCAGTCTTCACGTCTTAAATGTTCCATTCCTTGGTTTTGTTGTTCGGCAGATGCTGCAACATTATTTGTTGTATTATTAGTATTGTCATTTGAACTGATTTGCAAAAATTCATTCCAACAATCCAAATTCGTTGCTAATAAATAATGCGACAAGAAATCAATTAAATAAAAGATTCAAAATATAAACACACATAAAGAAAAAGCAAGTTTTTTTTAAAATAAAATACATTTACTCAGTTTACATTTTGTTGTAAATTGTAGGTTGTATTAAATACAACCAGGAGAGTTGTGAACAAACTCTTGCAAGTTTTTGTAAATAAAATACTAATATTAGAATTCTTTTTACAAGCTTTGCCAAAACAGAAATCTTTTGTTTTAGAATTTTTTTGGTTCTTTCTTCAAATTTAGTCTCAGATAGGGATGCCAATTGATTTTTGAAAATTCCTTGAACTTGACTGTTCAAATGAGAATAACAAAAACGAAAACAATTTATATGGACATATAAATATTCTTTTTTTTTTATTATTAAACATAAAAACACACCTTCATAACAATAATAAAATATATAAATATATTTCAATTTTATTTTTAGAAACTCTTGGCGACAACCATGTTTTGTTGGTTGACATATAAAAAAAGGAAGACATTTTTACAAATAAAATTAAGGGGACTAGATTTTTCTTTTAAACAAATGAATTTGTCTTAAGGGATTTTTAGATAGAAAAAAATACACTCTTGGCACATGGAAATTTTGTTGGAGGGCTTCATATTTTCGTTTAGTTTTTAGAAACGATGAAAGTAATTATAATAAATTCTTTAAATTAATGTTCCATTGAATTAAAAGACTTAAAATATGAGAGATGTAAGTAAATGCGCCGTTAATGTTTAAAGTGACATAAGTCTCTTTAGCATAAAAAATACCGGCAAAAATTAATGAGCTAAACCTGTTTGTATTACTTTCCATTTATGTATTTTGTTTCGTAGCACCTATTAGGAGCACAGGGGTAGGCCCTGTAAAGTAAAGTTTAAACTTTTATCAGAAGTTAAACATCGTACCATGTTCATTTATTTTAAAACCCTATTTTTAAGGTAAGAAAAGGCGGGAAACGAGCAATTTATTGATAAAACTCAGGTATTTCCAATCAATAAGCACTTCGCTTAGAGACTTCATAGATTAGACGCAATAGGTAGTGACTGTTTAAAAGATCTTTAATGTCTTATTTTCGAAATTATTTTTTCGATTTTAAGCAGACAAAAATGTTTGGACTGATGTCACAGTGTGGATAATGTCATAAAGAATTTTTCATTTGATCACTACCTAAAAGGATCCTAAAAGTAAGCCCGTTACTGCTAGAAACATTAAGCTATGTTATTATAATATATCAGGGGCTAAGAGGACAAGGGCTAAGAGCTCACATATTTTTTAAAGTATTTTGTACCTCTTCTACTCAAACACCTCGAATGAAATTTATTAATCAATTTTAAAATATCACTTTATTAAAAGACTTGATGTCTTCTTTATACAAGTCAATAATTATAAAAGTGACTCGAGTGACTCTAAGAAATTATTTATATTGAGAAAAATATAAATATTCAGAAATAAAAATAAAAGTCAGCCTTAAAATGTATTGATTTAAAAAATAATGTGACTTAACTCACTTTTAATACAAACGGCTCATTTTAAGATTTGAACGATGTCAATTTGTCAATAAACCCTAAATGAAGACTGTGTGTGTTTCTTATTTTACAAAGAAAATTGTTTATTTTAAGGAGCTCTTTGAAAAGAGGAAAAAAGTTTAAGTTTAATAAAGATTTCAAAAATACCGGAAAAACTCAACAGATTTCTAGGAAATTATAAAAATATGAACTTTTATTATATTCTTAAATTCATGGTAATTTACAGCCGCCCAGAGATTATTTTTAATTAAAAAACAAACTTATGGCATGGAACATAACTTTCACACATAACAGTCTTCAACAATGGAGGCACAATTTGTCTCCTGTTGTTAAAATTTTTTTTGAGAAATCGCCATTAGCGACATTGATAGCGCTAATGTTTTGTATAATGTTTTGACAATGTTATTTATATTCGGTATGAAGCCGTCGACGAAGCGAAGGAATTTGTCACTCCTTTAGTTTTGCACGATCTTCCTGGCCAATTGCTACAAAATATCGTTAGTGAATTGTTTAATTTGTTTTACAATTTTTCATTGTCTCGTACATGTCGTTAGGGATGTCTTAAAGACTTGGTCAACTGACACGTATCCCATTTACACTTACACAGAAACAAACATACGTACGTACGTACATACATATGTATTTATGTTATTATTAGATCTTTAGAAACTCTTTTAATTGCTAGCATTTCTATTGAGTATAAAAAAATTTTTGGAATATTTTTCATCCTTATTTGATGTATAAAGATTTCGAATGAACGAAATAATGCGTCGCTGATTCGATAACTTAATGTTAATTAAAAAAAAAAAAAAAAAAGAAATTCTACTTGTAAAAAAAAATGAAACAATAAGCTGTTAACAACATTAGACATGTTTAATTTAAATTAAACTCTGTTAGGGAGGCCATTACAGCAAATGACACAGGCAGTCAAATTTTGTATTGCTTCTGCGCTCATGTAAAGCTTGCACTTCAATGAAACATTTAAAAGTACTTCATTACAGGTAACCGAAATGTATAAAGTAAACGTTTTTTCTTATAATTCTTACGATTGGCAAGTATTTTATCCGACGTGTAGACGAATACTTTTTATTTTCGTAACTCTTTAAAATTTAATAATTTAATTATATATTATTTTATTTACAAATTTTTCTAAATCGCACTTTAATGTAATTCGCATTAAGAATTAGAAAAGTAATTCCACTTAACAATGGAATACTTTAAGACATATCTTTTAATGGCGTCGATTTACAAAATCAAAAAGAAATAAATGTATTTAGTTTATCGGATTTGTTCCGCCAGTAAATATTTACCTGTTGTCATACCTTTAAACAGCCAGTGACGACGGTCTTCACCGAAAGTTTGAGCAATTGTGATTTCACTACTATTGCCCTTTGTTAATCTCTTGTTAGTCTACACCAAACATAGCAAAAACAGAAATATTCAAGATCTTAGAAATAGCGCCACGTATCGGGTGCAATAATTAGGTCTTTGACCGAAGGACTACAAAGTAAGATTTTCACTGAAATCGGTTAAGCAATTAAGGAGAATACAAGTAAACCATATAGTAAAATGTCTTAAATTTTATTAAAATTAGAAGAGCGCTAAAAACTGGCCGTTTTTATATCCTTCAGCATAAATAGAAAAAGGGTATATCTAAGTTTGTCATTCCATTTGTAATTTTTACAATATTCGATTGAGCGATGTCTGTCTTTCCGTCCGTGTTAATGTTGAAATCAACTTTGCAAAAGCATTAGATGAGCTAGAGACGTTTATCGATCAGATGTAGTTTCAAAAAATTTGATTTTTAAAATCAAAAAGATCGGTCCATTTCCTTCGAGGCAATAGGCAAAACACCACGCCCACTTCAAAGTTTTCCATATCATTTAACACAAATATAGTTAAGTGAAGTAACTCCAATCGAAAAACAAATATATTAGGCGATAGACAATAAAAAAAAATAAGGAAAAAACATGAAAAATTGCCGCTCGCCCATTTTTTTCGAGTTATCGGCCTCTGAACTTTTCATAGAAAAGTACTATTGTGCACAATATTTTTTAAGATATCAACATGGATATCATTTAAAAGCTTTTGAAAAGATCTTTCAGGAAATGTTTTTAAAATGCTTTACCCAATAAGAGCTGATGGCATTTTTATGTAAAATTATATAAAGTAGGAGAATGTAATGACTCATTTTCTGGACCGCTACGTCTTTCATCAGAATTCTTCGTATCTACCTTAGGTTGCTTATATTGTAAACATCATCTATTTAACCAACTAATTAATATTAATTTAATTAGACGAAGTACACACACAATTCAAAGCATTTCTTCGTTGTTCTCTCTACAACTCGTTTTGTAGATTTGTTTTTGCTTAGTACCAACCTTCGGTATGGCCGCAAAATGCAATTTTTTTTTAATCATTCATACTTGTTTCCTCACAATTGATGAGTTAAGTATGAACGTACATGCGATTTTTTCTAATAAACAAGGCACAGCGCATGAAATCTGTCACCCCAATTTATGTTTATTTTTAATTGGAGTGACTTCACCAAACCAGATTTGTATATATGGTGAAGGGTAAATGAGATTCGGCTCTAACTTGTTTTACCTGTCTAGATGAGTCCAGGTTTTGGGAAAATACATAATAGTTTCTTCTCAGTGTGGATGAACGTCTTAGAGCTTCGAAGTTTAAAAAGACATTAAAATAAATTCGAGACATTTAAATTTAAAAAATTTTTTTCTTTTGGTTGCAAAAATTTGTTATTCGTGGCAATACTGGTTGCGGAATTTCAAGTTAGAGTAATATAATACAAATTTGCATAAATAACTTATGAGCAACACAAAACAAATTTATGCCATTGCTAGTTTATTATACCGGACTTTGCGAGAGAATTCTTTAATACAGACTTTTCCGCCCTGTGGCTACAGTCTAAACACAGAAGAAGAAATTATTAAAATCAAAAGATTAATTTCGGAAGTAAAACAAATTGTACAAAATTAATAACAATTGATTTCTATACATAATTTGCTCGTTTTCCTTCCTTCTTTTTTTCAATCCCTTAGGACCAAGTTTTGAAAGCAGTTATAGAGTCTATGCAGACGCTTTAGGATGTAATTTTATTCCCCTTAACTCTTCTCAGGACAATATTTAAATAATTACATCTAATTATGACATTCATATCGATTGAAGTTATAATACAGATCATACGTAAATCAATATCAAAGGCTTTAATAAGGATCCAGCTATGTTCCAAATTTTATTAAATTCTGTTCTGCTGCTTTAAAGGAAATGTTTTTTTTTAAAACTTATTTCTAAAATTCAAGTAAGAAAAGTTTATTTTCTATGGAAGTTTGCTTCAAACGTTATCACAATAGTAATAAAAAATTGTTTGTTTTTGGAGGATTAATAAAATATCCCAAATACTACACATTGTAACCCTGCTGTTTTCGAAAAAAGTTGAAATTTCCTTAAAAAAGAAACTTCAAAAATCTTTAACCAATGATGCAGACTGAAAATATCAAAAGTCACAAACTCAAAAAGATTTGCAAATCATGATAAAGGTAATTTTTGCATAATTAGCCAAAACAAAATGAATAAATTAAAAAAAAAAAAAACTTGCTTTTTTTTATAAAATAAACAAAAATTAACACTTTCTGTTTTAGAAATTGAAATGCGTGAGTATTTTGCATTTCTTTGCATAAATACTTACAATTCTTACTATAGACGACATTATCGAAAGTATCGTCTATGGTATCGCATAGATTTGATGTTAATGATGGCGAATTATTTGCGATTTCGAACTTTTCTTTTTTACAATTTAAATTCAAATCACTCAATAGCTGTTGATGCTGTTGCTGACGTTGATGTTGGTGTTGGTGCTGCAATTGTTCTTGAAATTGTTGCAAACAATGTTGTTGCAATTGTTGATGATGATCCATACTAACACTCTCTAAATCGTCGTTTAAGCCAACACCACTACTCTCATCAGCACCAACAATATTTGAACTATTATTGTTGTTGCTAAGATTTTGATTGCTACAATTATTAACGTTAACACTACCACCATTACCACCACTACCACCACCGACTAATGTCGTTTCTGTGCCACTATTTAAATTTAAAGAATTTGTAAAATTTGCAGCATCTTGTAATATAGAGATGCCACCATTTCCTGTGCCACACAATAAAGCTGCCAATTCTGATGAATCGGCAGAGAATATTTGTTGAGAATTTTGCTGTTGTTGTAACGGCGATGGTGACATCGATGAAACTGTCGAAGCTGGCGAAGAGCATAAGGAATTTGTATATTGTTGCGTTTGTTGTTGTTGTTGGGTAAATTGTTGCTGTTGATAGTTTAAGGATTGATTGATTTGCAACACCTGTAAATTGTCTGAATCTTTTGTATGCAAACTGAACTCATCAGGCGTAAAAGCATTGCCACTGCTCCACATATAATCGTCAGAGGTTAACAATGGTAAATCATCTTGTTCATTCATGGGTATATAGGGAGCACGCATTGTCAAATCATCCATATCATCAACATTCATAGTGTAATATGAAAATTCATCTTCTTGACTTAATGAATTTGGACTGCATAATGACGGTAGGCTGCTACCTTCGGGACTCTGTAAATAAAAGAGAGATAGAACGATAAGTAAATGATTGGATTTTATTTATTCATGTAAAAAATATTTTTAGTTGTGCATTTTTGTTTTTGTTAGAAATGGTTATTGCAAAAAATAAACACATAGCTCATTTCGTCTAATTTCGTTCTAAAACTTATTTAATTTGCTTTTAAAGTTTGGAAAGAGTAATTGTTTGAAATAGTGCAAGTCATTTTTCAAGTGAGATTTAGAAGGATTTTACTCAATTTATAATTTATAGTTTTTCTAAATTTAATTTACATAAATAACATATTAAAAAATCTAAAGTTATAACTATTTCATTAAAAACAACGAATTATGTGTAAATATGTTTTTTTACTTTCAAATTCATAAACCAGATAAAGTTCACAATTCAATTAGGATTCGGCAAACCTGTCCCTATCTACTCATACAACAGTACAGGGTCATTTCATTTACATGAAATATTTTTTTTGAAAATTTTGATGTTGTGTAGATAGTACTTGATATGAAATACAAAACAGCTATTTTTGTAATTTTTGTCTGTCTTTCTGTCTGTGTTCGCATCGCGTAAAAACTGCTAAATAGATTTGAATAAAATTTTGTGAGGAGGTCCCTTAGAACCCTGGTTCAAACATAGAATACATAAAAATATGTCATTTCGTAGGGAAACTAGAGTCACCGATATAATGGTACTAGAACAGTTGTCAGTACATTTTTTTCAGATGCAACATTTTTGCACAATGTTTACAGAACTCTGCAACAAATGTTTATAAACATATTTTTTTTAAATTTTAATTTAAAAAAAATAAAATGATACGCGAAAAAATTCCTGGGCACTGCTAGTTTAAAAATAAAATGATAGAAATGTAAAATATAGCAAAGATAGGTTTTTATTAATGTCTGCCAAATTATCAAGTTGCAAAAAAAAATACATTTCACTTCGTGCTAAATCTTTAAAAACCAAATGAGAGTTTTGTAGATGGCTTGATACAACATTTTTGTGCCTCATTTTACTTTTGTTGTTTTATGTCATTGAATTTATAGCAAATTATGCGCTGAAGGATTTTTTTTTAAGAAAGCCAACACCAAGGCCATTCTTCTTGAATTGTCACACTGTTTTTCTACATCCACTAGCTGTTCTTAAAGATAATGGGTTTTATATTTTTCTTGCATTACTATACTAAACATTAATACTTAATGAAAATGAATTAGATTATGTGAGAAATTTTGTCAGCAGAGCAAACAAAAAAGGTGAAGAAGTAAGAAGAAAGGTCACAACTAATTTCATAAAACGTCTTTTATTTAGACAACTAAAACGCCAGGTGGGTGTGGCTCTTTTAATATAAATTACCAATTTAACGAAAATCATCATTTTATATTGAGCTAGAAATCAAAGTTTTAGTTTAAAGTTTAAAAACGAAGAACAGTTTTCTTGAGATTAAAATTTCTATTACTGAAAGAGTAAAAATCCTAAATATTTCTTCAATAAAATTATAGAATTTTTTAAGAATTTTATTTAAAAAAATTCTTTTCGATTTCTTAACAAAAAAATTTCCACAGAGTGATTTAGTTTGAATATTACTAGAAATCAGTAAACGTATATGATATTTCTTGGCATTTGCCAAACAATGAAAGCAAAGTCCATTGATAACAAGACAAAGCAAGATGGATATTAAATAATCGTCATTTTTTAATTATTGATTTAATTTTGACTAGAATAAAGATAAGTGAAGATTCAAAAGCAAAGAAATAATAAATGCTTTTGCTGGTGGATTAAAAAATACAATTTGTGATAAATTTTCAGTAAATATATCAGCAGTTTCTAAAATAGTCAAGAAATTTCATAAAACTGGTACTGTTAAAACTCTACCTTTGGGAGGAAGACCACGTAAATATTCTTGGGGTAGATCTTAGTCCACCAACAGTTGGTCGTTGTGCTCGCAAAGCCGAACTTGGATGCTTACGCCCTGCAAAAAAACCTTTAAAATCTGAGAAAAACCGCACTTTTCGTCTAAAATTGCTATTTCAAACGATATAATGAATCTATATGTATTGGAGAATATGTCACTAATTTGGAGATTTCAGCATGACAATGATTTAAAACCCACCTTTAGAGTTGTAACTAATTGGTTACAATATAATAAGGTAGGCCTTTTAAAAGTGGTCTGCCCAATCTCCAGATCCCAGTCCCATAGAAAATCTATGGGAAATAATAAATCCCGTAATTACACATGAAGGTCATTCTTGTGACATAACATTTCAAAATAAATGACACCGAAAAAGTATTAAATTTTGATAACAGGCCAGAGATTTTTATTGGAGAAAAATTTAAGTCTCCATTGCTTTGCCATAACCAGGGAAGTGAATACTTTTTCTTGTTCTTTATCATATTTTACTAAGTCGTTTTAAGTTTTTTTTGTTGTGGTAACTACTCGTATATCAAAAAAAGAACCTATCAAATAAAGTTTTGTAATTTTTTTTTTTAGTTTTATTCAACAAGAAATATTAATGATTTCTGACCTCTAATAATAAAGAAATTTTTGAGAAAAGTTTCCATTGAATTTTTACCCACTAAATATAAGAAAATTTTTTAGATACGATAAAATGTTAAATATAAAATTTTAAACTTAAATAAAAAGTGGCTTAAAAAACTTAAATAAAAAAAAAATTAGAAATTGAATTCGTTCGTTTTATTTTTAAAACGTTCTCTACAAAATTAATTATTTTTTATAATTATTTTTACAAAAAAAAAATGATTTACTACACACAACACGAGTATCAAGAACTATTCTTTAATATCACAATTTTCCATTTTTTTAGCTCAGCTAGCTAAGTGAACTGAAAACTAATTATTCATAAAAAAAATAAATCTCAACGTTAAAGTCCATAATCACCCGATTAACGATGACTTGACTATTTAATAAAAACTAGTTTCTTGTTACTTAATAATAATTACTTATATTTTACTGTCTCGTGCAAGTAGTTATTAAAATATATCAAAGGAAAAATTAATATTCCTTAATGATGTATAATTACCTTTGATGTGACACTTGGTGACAGTAAATGCTGTGAGCAATTTGTATCATTCGATTCATCACGATAATTTATAAATGGATCAATATTTGTGCTATTTGCTGTTGCTGTTGATATATTATTGTTATTTGTTGCACATGTTGCAGTTGTTATCAATGATGGTGACGATGATTGTCTTAGACTGTGTGAACTTGTTGCTGCATTATAAGATGTGGCCGCTGATGTTGCCGGCGATGCAGCGGTTGAAGAACAAGTATTTGTAGTGCACGATGATTTTAAAATTGTTTGATTATTGCTATTATTGTTATTGCTAGGCTCGGTAGACGATGTGTTTGAATCTAATGAATTTATGTCATCAGGCAAGAGACTGCCATAAGAGCCCATACCAAAACCAACTAAAATTTCACCAAACAATGGCCCTGATTCATCGAGTGGCATGCAGGCATCAACAGCATTTGTGGCCACTAAGTGGGCTGTTAAATCGTCTGGTTCTTCTTTAAGCACTGTATTAGAGGGCAAAAGAAAATAGAAAAAAATAAAATAAAATCAATTAGAATATTATTATAAAAATAAAAAATAAAAGCATAAAAATGTTTTTCTTGTTGTTGCTTTGATAGAGTGTTAAAACTTTTAGTTTTGTGTTAAAATATAAAATATAGTTCACTTTGCTTTAAGTTATTAATTAGTTCTACACGTTTAAATTGTTTTTAACAAATATAATACAATTTTAACACCAGTTTGTTTAGTTAAAATCATTATTTGTTCAACACGATGTATTCAATTTAATTGACTGATTTCAATTGAATCTAATTGACAATTGCACAAAATTAATTGATTTATGTCATTTTTATTGCTTCCATTTAGGCGATTCCAAAAAAAAAAAGATCTACATATTAAGTACTTTAGCGTTTATTGTATCTTTCCGAAATTTTATTATTTGTTTTAAATTTGCATAAAAAAATAACTATAAAAACGTAATTGAACTAAATGGAAAACGATAAAAACAAATTTTTCTACACGTAACCTTTTGTTTCCTTGACTTTTTTTTTTTTGACAAGAACAGTGCCTTATATAAGTTTTCGAATGTTATTGCATGATGACAGTAAAATTAAATTTAATATATTAATGCTTTTTTTGCAGAAAAGCATTAATTGAAATGGCATAAAATAAAATTTGTGTTCAAGTTGTTATTAAATGCTTAAAACTTTGGAAGGAATATAAAAGGAGTTTTTTACTTTAATTAATGAAATAATTCTTACTATTAAATTCCATGAAATAAATTTCTATAATAAATGAATATTAAATGCCCTTCAAAAAAACAAAAAACAAAAAATAAATAAATAAAAAAATAAATAAATAAATAAATAAAAAAAAAAATAAAAATATTGCGCTAAAGGAGAATTAAAAAATAAGAAAAAAACGTCATCGGCTCTTAATCAATTGAGCTTTTTTAAAAAAATTGAGTATTTCCTGACAGATCTCTTTAAAATCTTTTAAATGATACCCATATTGACTCTATTCACAATTTAACTATTTTATGAAAATTTCGGGGGCCCATAACTCGGAAAATAAAGGCGAGCGCAAATTTTTTTCTTTTTGATTTTTTAATTTCTAGCGCCTCATTTCTTGTTTCACTGGAATTACTTCATTGTTCCAAATGATTTGTAAAAATTAGAGGCAGGCGTGTTGTTGAGCCCACTACCTCGAGGGACATCGATAGATCTTGCTGATTTTCAAAAGCAGCTCTTTCGCAACTATGTCTAATCAAAAAGAGCTTTAAAATTTTCTCCAGCTCATCTGGTGTCTTAGCAAATTTGATGTCAACACTAACACGGACGCACAGACAGACTTCGATCAATCAACTTCGCATAAGGAGTCAGGAGGCATGTACTTTATTGGGTCGAAAATGAATATTGTAGAAATTACACACAAAATGACAAACTTAGATATACCTTTTTTCCACTTTTTTGTAGTGAAGGGCATAAAAAAGAAAATTACCAATTAATTTTTTTTATACACTGAGAGAAAACCTGTATAAAATATTTAGGTATTTTTTTTTAAATCAAGTTTTATAGTGCATTGAACTGTTTCCAACATTCATAAAAAATATATTAATTGAATTAAATGTTCCAAATAATATTTTATCGCCAAATAATTATTTTATTATAAAAATGTGGTGTCTTAACGGGTATTATCTTGTGTTAACGATAATTGATTTGCGGCCGTTTTACAGGCTGGATTTTTTCTGTTCAAATAATATTTGAATGGAGTCTCTCACTGTACGATCGAATTATATTTATGCGTCAACGAAACGCTATATTATTCGATAAGCTAGGCACTGTCTATAAGAATGTGTAGAATAACTCGAGGAAATTCGATTTTTGCCATACACAAGCAATGGGCCTTTGCCAAACGCCACAAAAAACAGCTACGTTTGATTTCAAAAATGATATTTTTCTTTATTAAAAAACAAACCTATTCTCATATAATAAATCTTTTACATTATAATTAAAGACAAAGTCCAGACTTACACTATGCAATTTTTTGAGGATTTTTTTTCTATTTAAGTTGCAGCGATATGCGTAATTGAAAAATAAACATAAGCAAAAGTAACATCCCCCAAAATTAAAGCAATACCAAATTGCTTACCCCTCTTGATTCACCAGCAAGCAAAAATTTCATGCTAGTTTCATGAAAAATTGCATAGTATAAATGCCATAAAATTGAAAAAAAAGCAATTTCAGCAAGAAGGGGATTTTTTAATTTTTTTATTTTAAGAATATATTATTAATTTTTTATTTTATAGGGTATATTTAAGGTATTTTTTGCAACTAAGCAAATAATTTTGAGATTAAAATAAATAAATCATTTTACAATATTATTTGCGTCAATAATTTTTGTACACATTGAATGAGAATTGTAAATATTTTACATTGTTGATTGATTAAAATTCTTATTTAGTTTGAGACTAAATTATCATATTTTTTACTTAGTTAATTCATTTAAATTGTGATATAAAGCCTAATAAGAAAAAAAGTTATTTGTTTCGATTAATTCCAACTTATTTTTACTTATATATTTTGAGTACAATTTCTAAACAACTAAGTCCAGATTTACACTATGCAATTTTTTGAGGCATTTTTTTCTCAATTCCTTATTTAAGTTGCAGCGATATGCGTTATTTAAAAATAAACATAAGCAAAAATATTATACCCTCAAAATCCCAGTAATAACATATTGCTTACTCCTCTTGCTTCACCAACAAGCAAAAATTTCATGCAAGTTTCATGAAAAATTGCCTAGTCTAAATGCGGTATAAATAAAATAGTCTTTGGAAATCAGAACAAAAAAAAAAAAAAAAAAAAAAAAAAAAAAACTCGAAAAGAAATTTTTTTTCAAATCTGCTACTATGCGCCCTTTAAAAAATATATATAAAAATATATATAAATATTTAAAAAACTTTCTTCCTTAAAGAATATTGAAACACAACTTAATTTTTGAATTAAATTTTTAGTACATCTTAAAATAGTACCTTTTTAAAAGAATGTTACCTAAATGCACCATTTTAAAAATATTTTTTTTAAAAGGTAACGTTTTAGAAAGGCAAGACATTAAAAACTTGTTAAAGGAGTTCGTTTAGAAATGACTTCATTAAATACTCTTTCTAAATTAGGAGTTGAAAAGGTAAAAATAATAAGAAGAAATATTTGCATGTGTTCGTTTAGAAATTTTTTAATAAAAAATATAAATTTAATAAAGTGAATGAATACGTATGTAAATCATAAATTAGGCAGCATCTGACAATAGCAGGGGGCACAATTTTAAAGATACACATCACAAATATGCTTTAGTTTTTTAACACAATAAATGTGAATGTAGGTAAGTGATAATGTGGAATTCAGTGTACTTGTACACTAGTTGGGAGTAGATAAATATTTTATGTTTTCAATATTTATTTATAGAACTAAAATCTTTTACAAGGAATTAATAAGACAATTTACAAGATTTGAATTTTTTCGCTCGTTATTTGAAGAAATCTAAATATATAAAAATGAATTTTCGACTTTACGTATGTATTTAAGTGTATGTGTGTGTATGAATGAATGTATGTTGAAAGTCTTTAGATGGCTATACACCTGGACCTAAGGGCCTCCCTTACACGCATATAAAGTAAATACGAGTAATCGTATATCTTAATATATACCGAGAAACTTTCAATTTTCTCAACTGTCAGCACTTTAAGTGTTAATAGTTAAATTTGGAAAAATGGGCGTGGCTCCTCCTATACAAAAGAAATTCTCTTAATAGTATATTTTGTTCAATACAAGAGGTAAATTTTGTGTAACTCAATTGTAAATAACTTAAAAAAATATTCAAAAAATTGGAGTGGTACCTGCCATACGAAGTAAATACTCAATAATGTAAATCGTAAAATGTATAATAGATTGAATCTTCAAAGTTTGTGCAAGTAATTCAACTATCAATATATTTGTTTTAACCGTAAATTTTGAGGTTTGGAAAACTGGGCGTGGCACCTCTATAGATACCAAAATTCTTATATTTTGAAAGAGAAAAACAATACGAATTTTTTTGTTTAACACCTTAATTTGAACTGTAAATGATTGTTTTTGAAAAAAAGTGGGCGTGGCACCTCCCATACACAGTAATTAATATAAAAAGGTTATTTAGGGACCGGCAAAAAATGGCAATAAATGATAAATTTTTACATTTTCTACTATTTTAACTAATTAACGTTATTAAAGAGCAAGAAATATTGAACAGTATTTGAAATGTAGATAATGTAATTAATGACGTATAATACAATTTGTACAGTAAACAGTCAATTACTTTTTAATGTATCCGTATTATTAAAGGCATAATAAATAATAAATTTATTAATTTTTAAAATGGTTTGTTTTCTCGTGTCCTATTTAGTTATTATAAGGAACAAATTGTTTTATTTTCTTTCTAACTTGACACATGTTCTTTATTTATATTTAAAAAAAATATTAAGCCGCGTCGTGTGTGAAGAACGGGAAAACAGAAGATAAACTTGAAACAGATAATAAACGACAATTTCTAAAATGAACTACTACAACAATATGACAACATTTTTTTTATTCTTTTGTACATTTTCTTAAGACATATAAACCTGAAAATTCAAATTTCAATTTTTTTTATTTATTTTGTTATTGTTGAAAAGCTGACAAATAGCATACAGAGTATGTTTAAATGTATGTATGCATCTATGTATTTATGTTCATGAGGTATGTACATACATTGCAAAATAATCACAGCCGGGAAAGTACTTTCGAGAGACATTTGGTATTTAAACGAACTTTAAGTGGTCTTTATTAAAGAAAAGAAAAAAGCAAAAACAATAAATACATCTTTAAAATAGAAAGCAATACGGAAAGAACAAGTGAGACATTATAAAAAGAGACTTTTATGTTTTGATTTTTTTTTTTAATTTGTATACTCACACCTCATAAATAAAAGTGCGAAAGAATAAGTTAACAAATGTCCTGTTATTTGGTAAAATACCTATCAGGAAATTAGCGTTTAGTTTTGTTTGTGATTAAATTAATCACAAATTTATTTACTTAAAATGCCAAAAATATATTTTCATATTGTGTATCGAAAGTAAAACAGTTAAAAAACGGTGTATGTTGTTAAAAAAATAGGATCAAAGGTTTTTACTTCGAGTTAAAAATAATAATGTATTGAGGATTTTTAATTAAAATTTGTAAAAGGAGAACTCGACGACATCATTGTCTTAAAACATATAAAGCGGCTATTAGACATATAGAACGGTTTGATGAGAGAAAGTTTGAATATCAAAAAATTTTTAAATCTATCCAGCGCCGCTGTCAAACACGATTTTTACCCTATTACACAAGTAGGATGGTATGTCATCAAGACGTGTTCACATGCAAAGTTTGACCGTCTAATAGCCGTTTAATTCAGTAAGAGGAAAACGTATTCGTTTGAGATTATTGACAAATTTCAAAACTACATAAATAAAGCAGGGTACGAAAAACAAAAACGAAACGTTTGCGAAAAAAAATTAAAAAGATTTTAGAAAAAGGGTTGCGTAAACATGTGCAATATGATTTGTTCGTTATAGTTGAAAACTTTTTTAAGAAGTAGCGAAGATTTTTTTAACAAGTTCCCTGACACGTCAACCGTTGTCGGTAGACGCTACACTACAGTTGTACGCCAAGCTTAATTTTCGAATTGATTATATAATAAATTTGAAAATAATATACGTGCTCCTCAAAACAAGAAAAAATATGTATTTATAGAAAATTATTAAGTGGTTACCGTGCGCCGAAAATGATACACGTGGCCTAGATATGACACCTTCTCATAAACAGCATGACAGGGAACGTGTTAGGAGAAAACACAACTTTTTGTCTTAAGAGTAAAAGCACAAAGAAAAAGATTATGCATGGAATAGCGCAAAGAACCCAGACGGCCTCGAAGGTTCATATGTTTCTTTTTGAAATTTTTAATATTTTTGATAAATTGTTTTTTCATTTAAAGATTTTCTTCATCGACGCGTATTATGGAAAGTATTGCTAAAAAATAACATTCGGTTATCTTAAGTAAAATGAAAAAGGATCATTATATCGCTTGGTTCAGCAAAGAGTTTTATCTACCGTTTACAAGTCTCAAGTGATCCGCTAGAAAAAGTTACCTGCTTCATAAGATTGGGGCAAATTGGAGTTAAGTCGTTGTTGTCATTGTCGTTGCAGGAAACAATTAACTTTATTTTATAATAAACATAAATATTCAAGATTAAATTTTATTTAAGTCATAATTGCTGTTCAGTTCAGTTTTTATTTAATGACTTCTGTATTGAAACCTTCAATCATGTTTTGTTCAACATAAATAAAAATCATAAAACTGTGAAGCATTAATATTATTAAAAATAATAGTATTTGTTACATATTTTCTAATTACAATTTAATCTTCTAGCATTTAAAAATTCTATTTTATTAGTTCATTTTTTTAGTTTATTATCAATTTAATATTGATAAGTTCTTTAAAGCAAAAAAAATTTAATCCTTGAATTAAAAAAACTATTCACACAGACACAACAAAAAAACTGAACTGAGGAAAATCACTATTTATAATTTTTTAATATTTATAATATAAGCAATTTTATACTGATCACGCAAGTAAAGTAAACTCTAAGGGGCTTTGTAGGGTACTGTTTGTTTTGCTTTTTTAAACAAAAGTTTTTTACATATTTTTAAAATTGGTGAAATGTAAAAAAAATGTCAAAACTTATTAAAATCGTCAAAGTGACCTTAATATGTTTTTTTTCAATGGCGCTTTTTGCGAAAATATTAGGTTTAATTATCGATATTGAAAATTATTTATTTTTTATGAAAGTATTCTACGAGTTTTCCATTACAACAACGAAATTAATGCATTTAATCTCGTTGTTATGCATTTTGAAATGTCATTATTAATGTGGACAATCTTTGCCATCACTAATTGGAAATGCCAAAAAATTCTATTGCAGATATTTCTGTAGCAGAGTAAGACCTGCATTGCTGACACCTATTAAATCGAGTCTCTACCAAAATTATATTACCAACTGTAACTATAGTTGAGTCAATTTAATTCTTAACTATTTTTATGTTTTAGGCCGAGAAAAAAACATTGTTATGGTATGGTTACAAACAACCATATTATATTCTCTGTAACACTATATGCTTGCATTGGACAAAGTATGCTTGTTTTCAATTTTTGTTAAAATTTTACCAAAAAAGTGACCAAAGTTAATTTAATTGTACTAAAAAACTTTTGCCAAAATATTAGCCACAGCCATATTTTTATAACTATCACAAAGTAATAAATAATAATATTCAATTTAATTTTTTTCCAAGTCCTATCTAATAAGTTTTTCTTTAATTTTAACATCCTTTTTTATTATTTGTTGTTGTAGCGGCTTTAATCATTTTGAGAGTCTAGCTATTTCATTTAGATTAAGGCTTGAAAAAGACAGACATTGTAATGATATTATTCCGTGGTAACGAAGTGATTTATTTGTGAATTGACAACACTGTGCCAGAATTGACACCACATTGCCATATCAGAAATATTATAACTCACTCTAGGGTGAAATGTAGCTCAAATAATGAAGTTATGCAAAATGCTAATGAATTTTTGATTTCCCCTCCTAAGTCAAAAGATAATTTTTGTTGTTACACTGATCATTAAATTATAATGAAAAATGCATATAATTAACGTAAATTATTTTTTTTTTGTCTGGCGATAACCATCTGTATATTTAAGCTTATTTTGTTTAATACTAGTTTTATTTGTTGTTTTAAAAACAAGAAAAACAAAATTTCATAATTAAAATGATGATAGTTAGAAATAAGAATAAAAAATAAACAAAAAATTTTTTTTTTTAATAAAATGTAGAAAGTAAAATAAATTGTTTAATAATTAATTCTGTAACATATTTTTCAAGTTGTTTAAAAAAATTAAATCTTTTAACAAGAATTTAAGAGCTGTTAGTAAATTAAATATAATTACTTAACTCACATAACCCCTTGTATCTGTGTATACTGTGTATTATTCAATTAAAATAAAATAGTGTATGTTTCTTGTTGGAAATTTTCATATAAAATTTCATAACACCAATACACTTTTATTTTGCATGTTTTTGAAAAGTTGTATTGGTAATCGTGTTATCAACTACATGTGAATTCCTGAATTCCATATTACAGTAAGAAGAAGAAAATAAACAAACGACATTTGTATTGTTGATGTTTAAAATTTGTTAACAAAAATTTTAATTTTTTTTAATTTACAAAATAAATTGATACAATAATACCCTGCGTGTTCACAAGCATATAAACAGAAAGTGTATTCAATACAAAATACACCATACAAGACTTTGTGAATTAAGCAAATATTTTTATTTTTCGCATATTTTGTTTGGGAGTTTTTTTTTTTAAACACACTTTTGGAATGATGCCATATTTTTCTTATTTGTTTTTATAATTTTGTGGAGAAAAGATGAATATCTGTTGAACAGTCACATACCATTCATATTGTGTATGCATGATTGTATAGATGAATAAAAAAAATATATTAAATGAACAAAAGAATTATTTTTAGGAAAATATAATGAAAAGAAATTCATTACGAAAGTGCAGTAACAATTGAAAATCTGCATATTGTTTCAAGACAGAATGTGTTGTTGAATATTTTATAAATACTATTAAAATAAAATTTGAAGCTTTAGTTTTAAAAAGTTCTTGTATAATGCATTGTAAAACATACTCATCAAAACGAAATAAAGACTCCGAAATAACCATGCATTTTTTTCAAATCCTACAGAAATCGCTTTAAAAGGCACAATGTAAATGCAGGGTTAAATATATAAAAAAACTTCAGAAAGGTAAAACAATATATATTGAACACCTTGAAGGAAGTATTTTTATGAAGCATTATTTTCTTATTCATGCAAGTGCCGGATCACTGACTTGTACAAAGCTGCCAGATAAGTCAGTAGTTATTTTGAATGAAAATATCTTCAAATGGTTGATGCAAATCAAAAAGATAAAATAACCTTTATTATTTAAAGCGGTGGACCATCGTATTGCCCCTATTATTAAATTGCTTTTGCACCATTACGATCTCCAACTTAAACTATACCTTGAGGTTTTCTTTGACAAAAGGTAAAACCTAACGCTTTTAATACTGTATTAGTATCTGGCCGTTTGTCATCATAGGCCTTCATACGTAATAGCAAGCAACTCGTTTTTTTTTTTTTTTTTTTAAATAAAGGGAATAATGAAGAAAAAAATTAAAGAATGAACCTATAGAGACGAGGTTTTAAAGGGTATGGTCTGCTAAAGCATCAAATATAAAATAGTTAATCAAGGGGTGTCCCCATGCTACTCGATACTTTGATGATTATTAACCTAACTTTCAATTTTGATGTGTCAATATGTTAGTTATTTTTCGCAGAAGGGTAACAGTTCAGGATAAGAAATTACAAGTTACTTCTTTATCCGATAAAAACATAATTTTTCACTTACAGTTGGCAAACTATGTTCTTTAATTGTAGCCTAAGCGCTTCGTTTTAATGGAATTTTTTTAGATTTTCTCGTTTAAGCTTTCTTTAATCAGAAAACAGGTATTAACTTGGACTAACCTTTGGATTTAGTAAAATTTCTTTAAAACACTTAAGATTGTTTAAGCAAATTTTTTTAATTAAATTATTAAGTTTTTTTCTTGAACTTAACAGTGGGACATAAAAATCGTGAGATATAGAGTATAAATCGAAAATCGCCAACATTACATTTTTAGAACCCAAAGATGTTAAGTCTGGCAGCTATGGTCATAAATCGTATCGTATAAATCGTAAATTAATTATTGCGGATGCATGCAAAAAAAAAAAAAAACGTTTTAAGAACCCAATTTTTAGTTGTGAAATTTCAGTACTGTAAAATTCGAAAAAAAGTTGTCGAAGAGAGATAAGTACGTCCGTATTTCAAATTAACTATTCAAAATGTAACTAAAAATAGATGTCTACATACAGTGTTTGTAGATAAGAAGAGATAATTGATTTTTCTCAAAAAAAAAAAAAAATTATCCATTTTTTATTTATTATTTTTTTTTTTGCCAGAAAAATTCAGTTATAATAAAATATCTTACAACAATGAAAATATGTCTAAACCAAGCAGGTAAGCGTACTCTTCCTTCATAGTATTCTATATCAAATGCCGGTCGTTAGATGATATTATAAATTAGACAATAAATATCTACATAAAATTCAAAAATTTGCGGTTTCATACAGTTGTTAAAGTACATTAAATCAGACGAAATTTCTTAACCGCTAATTTGAAATTTATTTGTCGTTTTAAGAGTTGTGCAAATGAGATGGCATTCTATCAACAGAAACAGGGCCTGACCAAAAAACCTAATCTAATAAACAGTCATCAAATTACTGGCACCTTTGAATTAGAATTTTCATTTGAGGTTTGTTGTTTTTTTTTAAGTTAAACTGAATCTATTTACGTCATGCCAGTTTGTTATAAAATTAATAGGATTAAAAAAAACAGTTGGTGCCTTAAAGCATGAAAAGAAGAAAAACAAAGTCAAAACTCCGCTGGTCAATAATTTCACGTCCTTTATGAATCAGTTCATTGATTAATGGTAATGAAGTTTCTATTTGTCTGCAACATAAAATGTCAAGGCGCAACAGCGTTGGTTGTATTCCATATCATGAAATTTACTTTTGCCCCATTCGTTAAAAATTACTGTTTGTAGCTGCAAAAAGTACCACTTTAAATTATCTGACCTGCAGCAACAGTAGTTATACTTTTTTTATTTTAAAAAAAAGTTTTAACAAAATTGTTCCACCTAAAGTTTAATCAAACCCTTCTAAAAGTTTTAACACCGTAATAAATAATTATTGTTATTAAATTAAAAAAAAGAAATGTCAAGACTTACTTGTCAATTCTGTGGCATCCTCCGCAAATGATAAATATCCTTTATTCATATCTTGTTGATGTAACGCGTTGCCACCTTCTTCCGTTTGTGTTTGTTGTGCTAATATTGCAGCTGTGGCAGTAGTTGACGGTAATTTAGGTGGCGGTAAGGGCGAAAATACCGAAGCTGTTACTGACTGAGGGGCGCGAGTAGTAACATTCAAAGATTGATGTTGTAATATCGATTGAGTCGATGTTGTTGTAGGTAAATTAGTTAAAAGTAGAGACGAAGTAACGGGCTTGGGACGTTTGTCATCAGAAGATAATTTCGAAGTTGCAATAGTTTTATTAAAAATTGTATGGGTAACTGTAGTGGTGGGACAGTGGGGTGCAGTGGGTAATTGTTGCGGTGGTAATATTACAGTTTTTATTATTTTTGTTTTTGTTGTTGGTGTTTGTAATAAGGAAGAATTATTAACAGTTTCCGCTACCGTTGCAGTCGTAGATAGTTTGGATTGATTGTTATTTATAGTGACGACTGGTGGTGGTGCTATTTGTTCTAGTTTAATTACGGTTTGTATATTTTTTATATCTTCATTTATATTCTTGTTATTATTATTAATTATTTGTTGATTATTGTTATCATTGTTATTATGATTGAGTGGTGTTGGTGGTCGTGTTGTACTTTCAACTTTTGTTGTTGCTGTTGGTTCTAAAGGATTGTTTAATTCAGTTGTGGTATAAACTTTTTCCTCTTTGAGCTGATCTTTTACTTCTTCTTCTTCTTCAGAATTGTTTTCATTTAATTTTTCTACTTTATTTTCAAGTTTAAGTTTTTGTGATTCTTCGTATTGTTGTAAAGTATAAATTTCATTCTTTTTCTCCAAGTTACTAAAAAATTTTACGAAAAAACGCGCACAAATTATAGAATGTTTTCGTTTTTTTTTTTTTTTTTGTATTAAAAAAAATTATTTACTGCTTTACACGTTACGTTTATATGTGCTCTTTTAAAAGCACGTGATTTATTTGTTTTTAAAATTTTTTATTTGTCAAATATTATCAACCCACACACTTTTACATATTTGTAAGAATGGAAAACCAATTGTAATAATAAAAAGCAACAAATATACTTGCAAAAAAAAACAACAACAACATAAAGCCATACCAATGAAATGCAAGAAAAGAGAACAAATAACTCAAATGAAAATGCACTCTTAATTGTGAGTGCATTCTCTTATTAAAAGTGCATTTAACATTGAACTTAAAGCTGTGTTGCCAGTTCCGTTTATTGGTTCTTATAAAAAAAGGAAAAACAGTCTCATAAATTTAAGAATTCTTAAAAGGAAAAATCGCCTTTTATTGAAGAAAATGTTTTAAATCCGTAAAGAGGAATAAAAGTGTTTAAACAAAGGCAAGAAAAATCCCACTAAGTTGAGATACATATATAAATATAAATAAATATATCAAGAACTTCCCCTAATAGGTTTTTTTGCTTAGAATTTAAGCGGAAATTAACGGAAAATTTTTTACAAAAATAATTGCGAATATTGGGATCAAAGTAAGTAATGCAATATAAGTATAATTACTTTTTAAATCCTTTCCTTTTTGTTTTTTTCTTTGATTATAGTCTTAAGTCATCTTTTATGAAATAAAATACAAAACTGTAAACTTAAAGTTGAAATATTTTGAAACTTTTTTACAGGAAGCATTTGTATGAATAATGAAACGTACATAAAAAAATGTATAGGATGCATTGAACAAGCAACCTTTTTTTCATAATACATCGTCAATATTTAGGCCTGACTTGAAAGCCATTTAGTAACGCTGTGAAAAGTTCTAGTGGTTTAGAAAAACCAATATACGAATTAGAAATCATATGCAAGATACTAAGCTTCGTTCAATGAAAGGACAATAATTACATAATATTTCAGCTACTGCTGTTAGAAAATATAACTAAATTAAAAGTCACACAAGAAGCCCTTAATTTTTTGTTCGCAAAAAATTTTTCGCTAACAAACGAAAGAAACCCTACCTATTCATCGAAGAGCTGATCCACGGCAGCACAGTATTTTACAGTTTACTAATGATTAACATGGCTTAATTGCTCATTAAATTTATACAAACTGCAAAGAGTTAAATAGTGTGTGATTTTTTTTTAATATTTCCTCTTTTAAATGTAATTTACATTTGAAAGAAAAAACAATAAAGAGCACAAAACTATGCATGAATTTTGTTTGAGTTGGAGTGATTCTCTGTTTTTTTTTTCTCTCATTTCAAACCGGCTTTTGTGTTTGTTTTTCTTTTGCGTATTAATAGTTGTGGTTTTGTTGCTTTAAGTTTATTTTAAAATAAATAATTTAATTCTCTTGATATTTGTTTTTGCTAGTTGCAAGAGATCTAATAACGCTTGGTTGCACTTTCTTAATAATACAAATTTAAATAAAAACTTAATAATAAAAAATGTACTTATTTAATCACATAATAAAAAATATATAAATTATGCAAAACTAAATAATAAATCTTTATAACATAATATTATAACAAATTACCTGAAAAGTGTATTTTATAAATAAAACAAAATGTTTCCACAAATATTTTAAATTTAAATAAATAAAATTTAGTTATTTATTTATAAATTTTTTGTAATATTAAATCATATCATTTTATTATATAAATTCAAGTGTTAATGAGTTGCTTTAGTTTTAAAAGTGCAATACTTTTAATTTACTTATTTTAAAAACTGAACCTGTTTAGTAAATAGAGACGGATTGAAATTTTTATTTGTTGATTTGTTTTTAAGCCGTTGAAATTAATTTTTTTTAAACAGAATTATATTAAATGACTTAACGTTTAAAAATGTCTAATTTTATTAGGATCTGTTAACTCTTCAGATTGAAAAGCTCAACTTCTTTCGCAGGAGTATAAAAAACAAGAATTTTTGATTTAAAAATCATTAAGCTTTTTAATACCAAAATTAATTCTCATATTAAATCCCGTTCTATTATCAAAAAGAAATAAAATTAAATTAAAAAGAGCCGTTCTGATTTAAAGTGGTATGAGTCTATTTTCTATTAAATGGAGATATTTAGGGGTTTGTATTCTAATAGTCTAAAAAATGTTGTTAAAATGTACTTTTTATTGAAATATTAAATTTATGTTACTCCATAACGTTTTTAGTTTGAGACCTCAGTTAAAGCAAATTTAATTTTTGACGTTGGCAAAAGGAATTACATCACTTTAAAAGCTAACAAAGTATAAAAATAATACATTGGCAAAACATTAATACGGGATTTAAATTAAATGAAAACAAATATTTTTTTTAATTTAAAATGTCACAAAAAGTTATTTATTCGAACATTCTTGGGGTAATACAATTTCATTTATATTAATTAATGAAATTTTATATCCGTTTATTTTTTTTTTCCTTTAAAAAAAATAGTCATAATGCGTTAGAGTAATATAAGTTAAAAGATTTATGAATACCGTAAAAATTTTCATTTTCATGAGACCGTCATTTCGACAAAAAAGGCAATAGTGGACTAATATTTGCAAATTGAAGAAAATTTTAAAGATTTTATTAGAACTATGTATTTATAAACAAAAAGCTTTTATCAGAATGCATTAAATGTTATAATTATATAAAAATTTAGTTATTTCACTTAGTGTCAGTGAATTTCTGAAATATTTTTTCTAAGCCTTATTAATAAAACAAGCAAATCATAGAAAAATTTTTAACATTTAAGATAACCATTTGCGATTACATAACAAAGTAACTCATATCCGATACCTTAAAGCAGGTAACTTTTAGTCACTGCATAAAGCATAAAATGATACTGTAAAGGGTGTCTCTGTTTTAGCAACAAGTATGAGAAACTAAAACTGTAACTTATAGGGTGCCCCTCATAGAACCAAAAACAACAAATAACAAATATATATAAAATTGAAGCTCAAAGATTGGTCCCCCCATACATGTTATGGAGCCCTTTGTCTTGTTTTTACTTTATGGACTTTTAGTTTTTATTTATATTTTTATCGCTAAAAATATAAGTTTTTTGTATATTTTAATAAGTTTTTTTTTTTTTTTTTTTTTTTTTTTTTTTTTTTTTTGTAAAGTTTAATAATTGCAATAAATCAAAATGTATTAAAATAATTGAAAAACCTAAATCGTGTTAAGCTTAAGATTTTAAAAATATTTATTTTTCAAAAAAAAAAAAAAAAAAAAAAAAATTAACAAAAACAATAATTAAATCAAAGAAACTAAGATCATTTTTCCAGCAAAAAACTATTAACAAAAATGTATTAGGATTTTAACTTGACCGCAGTTAATATTACTTTAAAATAATGATAGATAAATTGCAAAATGCAATAAGCACTTTTTTTATTATTCTTTATGAAAACAAAATATTATTACCAACAACAAAGTCCACAAATAATTTGTAGTGACAAATTTGTTTGTTATAAATTTGATAAGATAAATTCCTAAAAAAGTCAACAACAAAATAAACTACTAATATATTTAGCAAAAACAAAAATTATTATTAAAAAACAAGTTTATTTTTATATTGTTAAAACACACACATACATATATATACACATGGTTATTTTTGAATTTAGAATTGAATTGAATTGATAATAAAAATTAAAATAAAAACAAAAACAAAACGTTCTATACAAAAATTATAAATTTCACATTTAAATTGTTAATACTTTTTTTTTTAATCAGGAGGTCCATCATACCGTTTACAGCAAAATAAAAAATAAAAAAATTAAAAACACTGATTCTACACCATCACTGAAGCCACGAAAAAAAACAGCTGAGGCGAAGGTTGCGATGAACCTCAAAACCGATAAGAAATTATTTACTGAGACATATGTACGCTCTATTAAAGATGGAAAGATACGTTAGATAGAGCTGGCTGTATGACCCAAAGAATATTATTAACTAATTAAGCGTGTTAAGCGATAAGACATTAACATGATATTGAGAGATTAATATCACTGATCTAACATTCATTAAAAGCGTATATTTGCCTGATAAAATTAAAAAAAAAAAAAAATAAATAAAAATAAAAATTATATAGGAATTCTTTTAAAATCAACAAATTCAAATAATGAAATATATAAAAATAGAAGAAAGTTTAAAAATATATGTACATCTATATAAAATACACATTTGAAGTGTTCTATTAAAATACGGACTCAGTGTGCAACACGATAAGCTTGAAAAAAAGTAAGAAATTCACAAATGTGCCGACATCTTAGAATTGATTTGAAATTGATTGACTTTTGGTTAAAATACAGACGACGTTGCTATTTTTGTGCTTTTCGGTTTTAAATTAAACTTTAAATTTTTTATTGAAAGTTAAATTTTTTTAGATTTTTTATATTATTTTAGAGAAAATAAATATTTTAGTGAAATTCCAATATTTTGCTTGTCTAGAATTTTTTTTGCAGAATTTTCAGTTTTCAATGAAATTTCGAATTTTTTACTGCAAAAAAATTTTTTTTAGCAAAACATAATTTTTTTGTTGAAAATTTATTTTTAAATATTAATATTAATTTTTTTAATTTTTTCCCAGCCAGGGGTTGAACCGTGGATTTTCATAAATCAATTAAATTTGACTTTTTCGGCATTGGTTCTTTTTTAATTAAGTTTTATAAAGAAAATTCATTTTTCAAATGTATGCGGACGTTTTCCAAAGAAAACAAGAAAAATTAGACTTTAACTTTCCTTTAAGTTTCTGAAGAACTTAAAAGGTTTAGATCTTAAATAAATAGTTTTTAGGATAACTTGTTTTTAACGATACTGGATTATTTTATGTGGGATTAGAAATTATACTTTTCGGAGTCACTGAAGCAGTGTGCAGATTTAAAAATAAATATTGTGCTAATGCCCAAAAGATGTGTGTTTAGCCAATGGAATATGCAAAAATTGTCATGTGATGTTTTTTTTATTAAGTGTTTATCAATACTTAATTTTCTTTACTTTAATTATTTTTTTTTTGTTTTGTTATAAGCAAAATACTTTATTAAAAAAATTTATATTCATAATTTTATAATAATAATAAAATAGGTTAACAATTTGTTTTAATTGTGCAATTTTAGTAGAATCATGTGAGTCTTAAATTTAGTGTGTAGTTTAGTATTTTTTTTTTAAATAGAGAATGTGCAATAAACACCCACTTGTGGTAAGAGACTTTAAGGAAATTATAAAAACGGACAAAACAAAAAAAAAAAAGGTGCAAGATGTTGTCACGTTAAATTTTAAAAAATAAAAACTTAACATAAAGTAATATAAAAAAAGGCAATAAATAAAAATTAGAAAAAAACTAATTTAATTATTTTGTTTTGCAAAGCACATCAAAAGAAAATCAAAATGAGAAAAGTAAATAAAAAATTTTTAAAGCTAAAATGCTACTTCTTTTTTATTATTATTATTTTTTATTGAAATGTATAAAGTACTTTATTAAATAAAGTTTATGCGAGTTATTTACAATTTAGTAATCTGAACTAAAGTACTTTTATTTATTCAAATAAATGAAATAAAAAAGCCTTAAGTAATATTAAATAAATTTTAAATAATTAGAAAAAGTCAAATAAACTCAAATACTATTAAACAATAAAAAACTTTATTCAAAAGGTTAAAAAATATTTTATTTTAATAATAAAAAAAAATTATTGATTACTACACATTTTGCCTACATCTGAGCTCGAATTACGAATGTAATCATTCAAATGCACGTGTTAAATATTTTAACTTAATTTTAGTTTATTTGAGCACCTAATTTGTTTTTGCAAATATTCAATTCAAATTCAATTCAATTTTTTTTCCGCAACAAGTTCAAAATATACGAGCATTTTTTTTAACTTTATTATTGCTTTATTGTTTATTAAATAAATAAATCTTAGTATCAGCTCATAAAAATCTAAATTTTCCTGTCATATGCCGCACCGATTAAATATGACTAAACACGTCAATACAAAACACATTGTTGCATCGCGTGATGCACTTGTTGTTAATTGACACACAGACTGGAAAATAGACCAAAAAGTAGATACCGACGAACAGACTAACAGACAGTCGAAACGACATACACATATGTATGTATGAATGAATGTATGTAAAGAGTCGCAAGTAGGGAAATTAAATACGTTTTTGCTAAATTTAACTTTAAAGTGAAACCATACAAACGAGCGAAAAATAGCAAATAATAAGGAAATAATACTGAAACGTAAATTAATTAAAACAAAAAAATTATATTAAACAAACTATAATGTAATGTTTTTAACTTAAGTTCTCAAAAGCTTTGAAGGCACAAATCTGAGAAATTTTTAAAAAAATTTTGAATATTCATGAAAAAAAAAATGATTTTTTAATAAAACTTAAATACCACCTACCGCACCCTTTAAAACAATTGCAAAAAGTTTGTGGACATTAATTTTTTAAGCAAAAAAAAAAAAATTAAATAAATACATAAATAAACATAAAATAATTAAATAAAAAAATAAAAAATAAAAAGAATTAAAAAATCTCCTTTTTAAAAAGTAGCTTCCTTAAAATTTAAAAATAAAAAATATTCTGATAAGAGATAACTCTTCTAAAAATTATGGAAATTAATGCTCTTGTATATTAGAAAAGCTGGTGAGATGGTTCAGGTTCAGTAAAAGCAAGGAAGTTATAAACCAAAACCTCGAGGAGCCGTAGTTAGAGACGAAATTTCTTAAATGTGCAACAGTCGCGCTGATGTGGTTAAAAGGCCTAAACGGTTATTCTGTACTTCGATGTAAAAGAAAACACTTTCGACATAAATTGATCTCCAGCCATACAAATTTAAATGATTTGCCTCTCGCATCGTAATACAGAGTAAAAAATAAAAAAAAAAAAATACAAACCACAGTGCATATATGATCAGGATGACTGTGGTGGATTGAAGCGCATATTTGCTAAATAAGACATTGATTAAATTGAGACTTATCCAAACTACGGAGTGTTCCAGCGTGACTGGTTTCTTAGATTTTTTAAAAAGAGTTAATAACGAATCGCGGGCTCAAATCTAGCCAGAGCTAGACAAGAAATTGAAGTGCTGCAGAGTTCCTAGCGTATGAGAAACAAATTTTAACAGTCACCACGATTCAAGAATGTTCACGTAAAAAAGAAATTCTCTTATCGTGAACAAAATTTTTCCACTTTTCCTCTTGATTAAGTGAACACACTTCATACATCATGAAAGTTTTCATCTTTTTTAAATCAACGTCAGTTACTATAGTGCAGTGATATTTTGCTAGGCAAAATGCAGAACAGAACAAAGAGATCAATTGCTTGAATGTTTAGGAAAATTTCTACAGACGTTACGGCAGACTGCATGAAAGAGCTCAACGTTGTGACTTTTAAGTAATTATTGCATTAAGAAGACAAAAGGAGTTATTTTGTTTAGAATTTCTTCAATAATTCTAAAACAAAAATAGATTTAAATTTTGAATGAACTGCCTGGGATGTTGCCTAGTTTCTCCTTCTTAGAGTAAAGTAATTCAATTTAACATTTTTTTAAGAATCGTATTCATCTTGTTTACATTCAATGTGCCCTGATAGTTTTTTTATTTTAAACAGCTGTTCAATGAGGGGATAATTTCACTGAAAATATTTATTTGATAAACGTCATGATAAACGTCACTTAAAGATATTGTATTAACAAAAAAAAAATGTTTTCTGCTGGCAGTAAAATTGAGTTTTGTTTTCCGTTTTAAAAAAAGAAAATCATTTTAAAGCGAAACGGATTCTGCGGTAACTCGTGAATAGGGAGGGTGGTAATAGATTCTTTATACAAATGTTTCCATTAATTTCAATAATACCGTTTTTTTTATTTCACTAAAAAGTACTTTTAAAGAAATGCTAAAAAGTAACTATTACTCTTTTTAGACAAAAGACTTTATTTAAATAAAAACCTTTTGAAAAGTCCTTCGTTTAAATACGTTTTTCAAACAAGCTTGCAGTATTACGGTTTTTTGGCGCTCTTTTTAATAAGTCTCTAACTTTTGTGATTAAGTTTATATATTTAAATATATACTGCACTTGCAATTCACTTCAAATAATTATAATTAGACATGAGGATCATGATATCATTTATAATAATTAATACTGTTTTAATTAAAATTTTGCAAGTATTTTTATTTTATATTTATAAAAAAAAACAAACGCAATCCTAGCTTTATCATGCCACAGCTAACAAACTGATTATTCAATTGAATAATAAAAAAGAAAAACACAAAATTAAAACAATAACAATAACAAAAAATATTTTACACTAGAAAATAAATTAAAGAAAATAAAAAAAATAAAATCAAATAAGTTATTGAATATTCAATACAAGCAGCATTTAATTTGGATTTGTATGTGTAAATAAAATATTGATGATCATTCTTCAACAGACTTCTAAACAACACCTTCAACCATCTGATCCTAGTCACCAGCATCACGATTGTTTTCATTATTGTACAACAACAAACATATTTCATTGTGCAACCTCATTAAATCCAATAAAAAATTTTGATGATATAAATTTTTTTACGGGGGAAAAAAACAAAACAAAAAAAAAATAAAAAACAAAAAACAAAAAGATAACGATAAAAAATGTATATGCATTTTATAATAAATAAATTAAATCACATTAAATAACGGCTTTGAAGACAAATAAAAAAAAAAAAAACGAGAGAAGAGAAGAAAAATTTAATTTTTTGTTTTTAATTTTTTCCTTCTTAATTGAAGAAAATGAAACTAAATTAAGTGAATGTATAAAAAGAAATAAAAAAAATAGACAAAATAACAAATCCTAATAAAAATATATGAGGGTTTCGAGAATAACTATTTTTCTTCTTGCAACAAAAATATCAACAACAAGAGAAGTTTAAAAAACATGCTGATGTAAGAGATAATTTGCATGAGTCTCTGAAAAGTACTTAAAGGGTTACCATTCAATAAGTGCTGAAAATAAAAAATCTGTGATTATTTTCAAACAATAAAATAACCCGCATATAAAACAAAAGAGCATTCTACACAAATGTTTTTATAATATTAAAAAAAAATCCGCTTATTTTCGAAAACCTTTGATAAGCATTTTGAAAAATAATAGATAATTTTTGTTAAACTTTTCCTAGTGCTGCCGATGAATTTTTACAATTAAATTGAAATATCACATTGATCTTGTTCTATATCCAATAAAAAATTTTCAATGATTTTTATTTTAATGCCGTTATAAAGAATAAGTTTGAGTGATGCGAATGTAAAAGTGCTTTTTTATTGTAGCAGCGTTTTTTTATACATTTGCTTCAGTGATGAATTTTAGTATATTTGCATTAACAGATGCAACGCAGAACTGTATTTCAAAACAGAAACGATTTAATATTGCTTTTGAAGTACGAGCTAGTTCAACGTAACTATAGCTTAAATGATTAATAACGTACTTTTTATATATTTTTCATTCTTACAACTTTCTTGAAGATAAAATAAATCTTTTTGAAAATATGGCTGTCTAAGAATAAAATTCGACTTAATGGCAACGCCATTTGTTTAATAAAAAACAACATTTTATCCAAAATAAGGAATTTTTAATTTGTTTAATTTTTTTAATTATTTAAGAAATAAATGTTTGAAAATTTAAATTATTTGCCTTTTTTTAAATAGTATTTAGGGAATTCTAGTCATTCGCTTTTGTTTTTAAAATTTCTTTATTTTACTTTTTGGCAATAAATGCCTAGAAAGCATTTAAATAATTTATTGGCGTAATAATAGCAGCTTTTATGCTGGCAACACTTAAATTCTTGCCCCACTCATAAAAAACTTAACACAAAAAATAAAGGCATGTTTTTTCTTTCCTTTTATATGCCTTTTGTAATCTGTGCAAAAAAAGGTAGCAACAAATGAAAGCCAAAAATGTATGTGTGTGTGAGCAGGCATGGAAATTCGATATTTTTTAATGGAACTTTTTTAAGGGCCGTTACCATAACATTCTACTAATTTTAAAAAGAGGTATTTTATTTTTAATGAATAAAAGTTTAACCTAAGAGTTTCCGCCGTATTTCCTTTTAAAAGAAAATAAATTTGAACAATTCACTATGAAATAAGATTCGATATTATTGCTGTTAGCGAATTTATCACGAGATGTTAGCGCGTTTTTATGGTTTGAAAATATTTTAAATTTAAAAAAGTTTGGCGGTTGAACTTCGAGTCGTATCATTGAAAACGATTAAACACATTTTTACCCTGACGTTTTTGTTATTTCTCACAAAAACCGTTACCTAATTAAATCACGTGTCACTGTTTGGCGCTGATGTTAGTCTAAATGAATGACATCAAAGTTTACACGACATCTTCCTACCTTGATAGGATGCTATTAAGTAAAAGACTTGTGACTTGGTGCAAATGTTCTAAAATCTGTGAAGCAGCTAAATTAAACCGTAAAACTATTACGCCTTAATGATCAGAACTGGATTCTTAGCTCATGTGATTAAACGGCATGAGATTCTGTTTTTTAGTTTGTTTTTCAAAAGTTAAAGTAAAAAGCAAGAAAATCTAATTTATTAGATGGAATATTCCTCAACTTGTGAACAGATTTTATTAAAAAAAGAAAATACAAATTGCCGAAAAAACTGTAGTCTTGAGATATAGCAAAAATTCATAAACTAAAAAAATACAATTATGGCGCCAAAAAAATGTCAAGAAAGCCCAAATCATGGTATTTTGGGGGAGTGACAAGAGACCTAAAAAAAAATAAACCCCGAGAATTTATCACATAAAAAATTTAATTAAAAAGAAAATATTTATAACAATATTTGTTTTTATTATTTATTAATACTTGAATAACTCTAATGCTAAGATAAATAATTTCTTATTATTCATTTTTTTTAAACATCCCATATCCAGGTAGAGTTTTAAGGCTTCCAATCATTTTACTTGGAACCATTCAGTATAGTTAAAGGTGACCAAAGAAAATTTAAATTATTTTTTCAACAAATTGATAAATTTGGTAAAAACTGTTGTAATATCATTTTTAAGGTTTCTGGCAATTGCAATAAAAAGTTTTAAGTAATGACATTCAGAGTAAAAAATTTAAATAATTTGGTAGAAGAAGTGAGCACAATATTCAAAATGTCTTAAAGGAAAGTTTCACGAAAAGCAAAATTTTAAATGGTAAGTAACGAATTCAAAAGTTTTCACACCAAACAATTATTTTTTTGTGGAAGTTACATTGCAAAACCAAACAAAAATCACGAGATTTTGTTTCCGCGAATTTAAATGTAACGAATCGCGAAAGTTTTAAAAGTCAAACCCGATTGGCATTCCTACTTTAAATATACAGTTGTAATTTTTACTTCGATGATCTTTTTTTAATATATTGAATTTATTATTCTCGCTTGCAATTAATTAATATATTTTTTACATTTTTAATTACCCCGTCCAAAGTAATAGCGAAATATTCAAAACTTCAAATTTAAGTAAGAGAAAATAAAAGCGACTAAGATTGAAAAAATTCACTGCTAGATAACACTTTTTATAGAAGACATGTAATTGATGTCATTTAATCGTTTTGATCACTAGGAAGAGTCAATTTCATATTTATTTGCAAGTTTTAAGATTAATTTCTGGATTTGATAAAAAAGAGATTTTATATTTATTCACTTGGAAAAAGTGCAGAAAAAGTTGAACTGAACTGAATTTTCCATCCCTGGTATAACAGAGAAGAAATAGAAATAACAGAGTAAAAAAAATTTTAATACAAATTTAAATTAGTTTGACACATAACAAACGTCAACCATCCAAGCAAAAACGAAATAAAAATGTTTATTGCGAATTTGTTGCTAAAACAGTGGAAATGAAATTTTACATTTATTCTAATGTTGTTGTAGGTGTAGCACTTTTTTAATGTTTTAATTTATACATTTTTTATGTAATACTTTGTTATAGCTTTAATTAGCATTTATTTAAATGGTTGATTGTTGTTGTTGTTGTTGTTTTAGTTTTATTTTTTTGCTTTTTTGTTTTTTAATAAAGACATTTACTACAAATAGCAAAAACAAAATAATCAAGAATAATACGTCAACGAAAACAAATAAATTTAAAATACATTATTGCAATTACGAAAATCATGTAGAAAAATATTTTAGGTTATGCAGCAGTGTTGTGTAAAAGGTTGAAAATTAAAAAAAAATTAATTAAAATAATTCAATATTATTTTCTTCGTTTAATACAGCAGTAAGCGTTAAAGACAGTAAATAATTTGTAAACACTTTTTAAAACAACAATTTTACTTTTTTTATTTATACCTTTTTTCAAGTATTTCAGAAATTAACTTTGAATAACTTAATTCTTTATTAATGCACGTTTAATAATTTGTATAAATTTTTTTCCTATTTGTTTCAATTATTCTTTTTTAATATTTGTTATAAAACACAATTTTGTTTAATAAAACTTTTTTTAATATTTTATTTATATCTGTTATATATATATATTTTTTTTCTTTGCTTTTATAATATTTGATTTTATTTATTAAATAAAGTTTAAAAGTTTATTAAATTTAAGTATATAATATGTATAGGTAGGTATATAAATTTTTAGTATATTTTTGATTTAATTATTTTACAGACAGAAAGAAATTCTTCGCCACGAAACGCAATCGACAACGTCCCTACGATTAGTGCACAGTAAAATGCAAAAATTATCTGAATAAACATACTAGTCCTCTTACTTTTTATTATTATTCCATTTCAAAAATTTTAAAAAAGAAAGCAAATAAATTAGTAGCAAAAACTCAAAGAATTAAGACTCTCTTAAACTGACAAAATACTCAAAAAAAAAAAAAAAACACAGGGAAAAGAAAACAAGTTACAGTAAAATTCTAACAAATCTTTGGATACAGCAAAAATCAAAGAATTAAAATTCTCTTAAAATCTAACAATACTCAAAAAAAAACTCAATTAAGGAAGACGAAAATACAAATACACACAATTTCCAACAACATTCTGCACATTCTTTAAAAAAGCAAAACAAAAATACAAAACAAAAATAAATATACAATTGTTTTTTTCCTATAGTTGTTTGTACTCTTACTGGCGCATGCTCTTTTATATAAAAATTAAACAAATGTTCACTCTTAAGAGATCGTATTATTATCATTACTTACTAGATATTGAGGTATGTTGTTGTTTGATATATTTTATTAAAGAAAAATTGAAAAGAAAAATTGAATGAATTGCACAAAAAAAAAAAAAACTAATAAAAATAGATAAAAAATATAGATAAAAAACATTTTGATTGTGACAGAAATTTTATTGTAGGAAAAGCTGCCAGATAAAATAATTATAAAATCGCTTAAATTTAAGAAACATCCTGAATATGGACTGGACGTTTACGCTTTGAAATTGTCAATATAGGTATCAACACTGAACAACTAAAATTTTTCTTTAGAAAAAAACATCGGAATAAAACGTGCTAAAACAAGCCCCACTAAAACCCACATAGCAAACTGTTGACGCGAATTCGCCCATTCGTTTCATATAAAATGTTTGTCCGGATAATTTATTTTTATATTTAATTTAACTTTTTACTTAAAAGAAGAGAGAAAATATATATTTTACAGACAACTCTTTTGCTGCAATAAATAAAAATAATTTCTTAGCGGAATAAGTTAAACAGTGTAGCCACATTGTGTTTTCATTTAAATGAAAATAGTGACAAATAAGAATAATTTCTGGTGTTACGAAAACTGGATTTGTCTCGCCAGTAAATAAATAACTGCTGTCATGCTATTCAATGAAGATTGTCGTCACTGGCATTGGAAAACAAGAACGCTTTCTTATGGTAAATTAAAAACCCTAGTGATTTATTTTTTAAGCAGTTATTCGTTATCACAAAAGAAAAATTTTTAATCACACAATGAAATAACAGCACATATTTTTAAGGTCAATATGGCAGAACTGATTTTTCGAAAATATTTTTGGAAACGATTCATATTTTTTGAAGAAATCTTTTCATGCTATTTATTACTTTAAATGGCAAAGTCTTGGAAACTCAATAACTTTGTAAAGTTTTTGCTACTCTCACTGTGAAAATGAGTTTGCATTTAATAACGATACATGATTTTTATAGGTAATTGATATCAAATCTACTTAATATGCTTTCATATATATTGCCCTTAGTCGGCTAAATCTTCTGCCAATGTTTAACTGCCCTTGACAGGTTTTATGCGGCATAGATTTCTGGCAACACGTTTTATTTATTATAAAAATCAGCTGATGTAAGATTGTTTGTCAGATCAAAAACAGAACATGTTTTTAATGAAATTAAATTTGTCATATGTCTGCACATGAATTAAGGTCCTTTTCAAACTTACCAATAGCTAAGCGTGGGATAGACTTTATAAGCACCGTTTTGCTATAAAAAGTAAATGTTAAGCTAATAATTTGTCTGCTTAACTGTCAGGCAAATTATCTTGTCTTGAGGTTTTTTATTTGGAGTATTAATATACTTTCCCCATTACAAAGGAGAATAAATGGCAATACAAATGGAAAGCCACCATGTTCAATATTAATTATTAATTATTTTTCACAAGTAAAAATAATTACTTGCATACGTTTCAGGTATGTTCGATTACTGAATGTTCAATTATTGATCAGGATTTTCGAACTAGCATTTTCATTTATTCTTTTAACCAAAGAACGAAAGCTGTTCCTGTTGCCAGGGGAAGTAAAGACTTGAACGCCCTATTTGCGCTCTATTACATTGGCATACCCAGATCATGGCCGTATAAGCAGCGAATCAGTATCTGTATTTAGTTCTCATGCTTTTTATTCATGTTACAAGACTGATTAAATCATTTGTGGATTATTTATTTTATGTTTATTTTAAGGCGCTGAAAATATTAAATTTTCATAATTAAAAAAAATATTACATTTTATTTGAAATTCAATTGCTTTCTTTTGCCTGAAGTTCTGTTGCATTATTTATTGTCTTATCTTAATAGGAACTAAATATTTTTTTTATATTATAAATTTTCTTATCTTGACAGCAAAATTAACACTGTGACGATCATGTTTTGGTTTTTTACGCAAAAACAAAAAAAAAAAAAAATAAAAATTTAAACAATATTTTTTTTTTCCTTATGTAATGCACAGTTGATACCTTTTGATAGAACAAGTTGTATAATAATAATAATAATTGCAATCCCAATAGTATTGAGGTAACCAAAAGGTGATAACGTAATTTTCTACAATTAACACTTGAGGAAATTTTACTTTTACAACGGCTGTGCAGCACGTTGAAAAAGGAAAATTAGTACTGACAATGATAGATATGAGAGCAGGCTCTTAAGTTTATTTGCTTAATACAGTAGTGTTCACTAGTTAAATATTGTTAGATAGCTGGAACAAAAACTATAACAAACACATACACACACACACACACAGACACACACACACACAAAGTAAGGTTATAAATTAAAAAAAAAATCAGAGTAAAATATACATTTTTTTTATTAAAAAATAACTTGTTAAATGTTGCACCTTTTACAATTATTTGTTTCAGTCCATTAATTTAATTTTTTTTTAACTTGCAATTGAGGCCATAGATTTATGTTTTACACAATGTTTGACAATGAATGTATCTTCTTCTTAAGATAAATTCTATTTAATTTTATTTTTATGAAAAAATGTTTGCTTCTTTTAAATGTTTTATTTATTTTCAGTTTGAAGTTCTATTAAATTTTTAATTGATTCAATTAATTTTGTAATAGAAATATTGTATTTATTTTTTAATTAAATATATAATAGAGTCAATTACAAATGTAATTAAATTTTCATCTGAAAAAAATCAAACCTTTAATAGAAGAAAAATTTGTTTTCTATCTAATTTTTTTATTTCACAAAATTTTTTTCTAATGCTGTTAAATTAATTTTTTTATATTTAATTTCAAATTTTTTATTTATCGATTTTAAATCTTTGTTTCAATCACTTATTAACCGCTTTTCAATATTATTAACTTTTAACTTAATTTTATTTAAGATGTTTTCATTTGTATTAGTTTGAGTAGACTAAAGTGGCGAACATGTTGGTGAGCAGCTTTTAAATATATGAATTTCGTCATTAAACGACTAGTATTTCAGTGCAATGATGACGAAAAAGTTTTGCCTTTTTTGTAAAATTGATTTTGTAACGGGACAAAAATTACATATTAAATAGAATGTATAACATTAATCAAATCTTTTGGCATCGAATTTTTTAAAAATTCCTTAAACATAAAAAAAGAAAAAAATACGAGTATAAAACAAAAAAACGTAAACTGTCAATTACATAAGAAATATGATGAGAAAATTCTAAATGTTTTAATGAAATAATATACTGTGATACTTGTTTTTCTTTTTTATTTTTGCTTTACGTTGAGAATTTGATGTAATGATTTTGCTAACAAAAGGATAAAGAGAGAGTGAAGGCTGGCGAAGTAGGTGTTAGAAAGAATTAAAATTGTAAATTGCAATAAACCTTTAAAATTGTGAAATTTTTTATTTAATAAAAAATAAATTGGGCAAACAATATGCATATAAAAAGACAACAACAATATTATTTAACATATCTTAACGTTTAACTGACGAATAATATATGAAGCATACTTTTGGGCTGTCTGTTTTTAATGAGATTAAAATATCGCAAAGCTTTTCTGAAGCGTTCTAAGAAGTTGTTTTAAAACTTCACGAAAACAATGCTCTCTCAGTTTAATTTCCTTCACAAAAATACTGATGATAGATTTGGCGGTCCTGAAAATGCAGTGTTTAATATTTCTTGTTTTCTTTGGAAAACGTCCGCATACATTTGTAAATTATTTTTCTTTCTAAAAAATGTTTAGAAATTAAATTAAAAATGAACCTTAAGCCGAAAAAGTAAAATTCTATTTCATTTATAATATCCATGTTTCAAGTCCCAGTTGGGGGAAAAAATTAAAAAATTATTTTTACTTCTTTTTCTTTAAAGAGCAATTTATTCCTGTTACAAAAGATAATTGCAGCGTACGTGCTAAAATGTTGAGTTTTCGTATTGTGAATTTGAATCTGTACAATTTACGGTTAAAAATTTTTTACGATTAAGAAAAAATGATAGTTTTAATAATTTTCGTTATAATCTTAAATCACATAAATGGGCCATGAAATAAATTTAAAATAATAAAAAATGCATATAATCATTCAAAGTATGCTAAATATAATGTACATATGTACAATGCGTAAATAATATTTATATGCACAGAATTTTTTTTTTTTTACCAGGCAACAGGCTCGTGCAGGTATGGAAAGTTTCAAATTTTTCTGCATATTTGGTTAAAAGTTTGTAATAAGCGAGAACATATTCCTAATGAAATTAAAAAATATATTTTAAACTTTTTGTTAACGTTCCAAAAACAATATTTAACAAAGTAATGCCTTGTATCAGCGATTCTATGATATTTCCAATATACTTTAGCGCTTTCGCTGATGCGGTCTACTTTAACTTTGCCGTGAAGAAACATAACTTTTTCAAAGTTTCTTAAGTGGATTAGATTTATTCTTAAATAAGGATTCGGCAATTTAGCTATAAATCAGAAAATCTGGCAACAGTTTAATTTTTCCGGGTTACCATATATTTTTTCAAATATTCTATTTTTACCATGGAGCCTTCTCACATGGAAGTCACATTCAGCGAAACTGATTAGTTAAATGCCAAAGCTAAAATTTAAAATGGGTTTTTGCCAAAATTTTTACAGTAAAAATCACCAAGCTCATTAAAGTATATTTTACTATTATATGAGACATAAATAAACAAAAGGTTGATACAGAAAAATATATTTAAAAAACTTCAATTTTCCATGCCTGACTTTATATCATGTTTTTGCTCTCCATTGAAATGGAATCTTTTCTTTATCCAATAGACACAAACGAAAAAACTCATTAAAAAAAATCAAATAAAATTTGAATGAACGTCTTTGTATTTTAAACTGAATTTTATTTGTTTTCTCAAATAAACGCCTGTTTTTATGTATTCGTGCGTTAGTATTTGTGTAACGTAAATTAAATGCATTAAATAAAGATTAATTTAAAAGATGTTTTTATTTTTTAATGAAAATGTTTTCATTTGGAACAATAATTTATGTTATAATTTAAGAAAAGAATAAAATCATAATAATAATAATAATATTTTTGGCTTCTTTAATATTTTTATAAATGCACAAATGACTAGATGAGGAATTTATTTTTTAAAATTTTTTTCGAATTTTTGTTAAGAAAAGTTTTAAAAGTTTTTTGTTTTTAATTCTTCAAAAAAAAAAAAAAAACCAAGATTAATTAATATGTAGGTGTGCACTATTTTCTGAGCTTTTCTATAAGCAGATTAAACTGTATTAAGTAGTTATCAAAAAAATCGATTTTGAATTGGCAAATTTATCGATTAATCGGGAATAATTAGAAACATAAATTATTTACAGTGTTGATAAAAATATAGTTTACTATGTTTGTCTTCATTGATTACAACAGTTTTGAAGCAAAGTTCATCTGCTGGTACTGACATTTTAAATAAAGCGATATTTTTAGGCAAACGAGTTAAGCTGAGGGTGAAATAATTTTTTTTTTCATCTCAAAAGTCTACAACAAATTTAATTTAAATTCCAGAAATGGAGCTTATACAGAAATCGATTCAATTATATATTTGGTTTAAAAATCAAAACAAAAAAAAATTAATTAACAATTTTTTAATTATGATGCCAATGAAAACCTTTAAATAGGTTTAAAAACTTTTCTGTGTAGTTCCTCTTGAGAATATGTAGGTCCATCATTCATGGCAGTAAATAATTAGATGGATCTATTAATTGTCCATTTCATTAGCATTGAATGATAAATAAAGCTTATGATTTAATTAACATTCCCATTGTTTTCACTAATGGCAATGCTTTTTAATTAAAAAAAGTTTCATTTATAATTAATTAAAAAATGAAGACATTATCATTGACTAATTATTTAAAGGTTTCAAAGCAGCACCATTCATAACGTCACTCCTTGTTTTTGAACTCTTAATTAACACCTTAAAGTTTAGTGGAGCATTTTTTTTTAAATATAATTTTTTTGTTACAAAAATGTGCTTCAACATTTTTAGGAATACTCATAGGTTCTGAGACTCATATTTATGTTTTTCTTCAGATAATAACAACTGCTAGCTGGGGTGTTAGGTGACTTTAAGTCTCCGACATCAAGCTTTACACATATTTTACGTAAAATTGATAGATTATTAAGATTTTCTAGTACAGATTCATCTACAAAAGGGCGAAAAGGCTGCATTCAAAAATTATTTTTCATAAGCAATTATTTTTTTCCCAAATGTAATTGGTAATTAAAGTTTCATTAGAATTTCATTATCATTAGTTAAAACAATTATAATTAAAATGAAGTCATTGACATTCAATGGTAGTTGGATTTTTTTTTCATTGCCATTGTTTCAAATTTTAATCGAAATCAAATCCCAAGTATGGGCCCAATATAGTCTTCTTTTTTAAAAGCTTGTGTTGATCTAATAAATTAAATTGACATTTTATATAGAACAAAGTAATTTCAGCAATTTTCTTTCCTATATATTTTGTAACTTCAGATGAAGCTTTGGAATTTTTTAAGTAAGACAAAAACAACGAAATTGTTTCACTAGAAAATAATCGATTTATGTCTCGATTAATCGAATTATGCAAATGTTTTTCGTAGCAATTTTGATGAAGAATTTTCTAACAATCAAATGCTCAAACGAAACTCTCTAATTTGCTATTTTCCATAACGTAATTTCAGTACAACGCACTGTAATCTCAGACTGTGTTCTAATTTGTTTAATTTAATTATATTTTCATTACTTCGTTCAAAAACACAAAGAAGCAATTAGACTTTTATATTTCGTTGCGTTTATCTTAACATCTATGAATGATTTAGAGTGTAGCGCCTGGGACTTTACTGTCCGGATTCAACCGTTGCTAAGGCAGTGTGCAATCTTTACCTTAAGTATTGCGAGAGAGATAAAACGCCGGTACTGTTAAAGTATGCGTCAAAAATATTGAATCGGGATAAATCACTAGATTACACACCGATTTAAAAAAATGACATTTTTGATTCTTTTTTTTTTTTTTAATTATGAACTAAAGTTTATTTTTTGTAGTTGTTGTTATTTTACTAATGCAAGCATTTGACTACAACTGTATTCATTACGTGTGTCATATTTCTTGTTTTTATTTTTTGTTTGTTGATTTTTTAATTTTTTTTTATTTCTTGTATTTTTCGTGCGGAATCTGTTGATAGTTCAATGACTTTTTTTTGGATTTAAAAAAAAGCCTGTCAAAAAAACAACGTTCTTTAAGTGTTTTTTCTTCCCTTTAGGTGAATAAAATTATTTATTTATTTAAATTTTTGTTTGTTAATTTGTTGATGATTTCAGGCTAAAAGAGGTTTTAACAATGGAATTGTGTGAAACTATTTCAAAGCTAAGTTTTGGCGTTAACAAAACAAAGAAACAATTAATTTAAAAAGTCATTATTAAATAAGGTGACTTGTGGCTATATGACTGTTAAGTTACCAGTTTTATTTTAGCATAATTTTCTTCAAATGTGCTCCAAATGAGTTTAGGAAGTCAAGAGGTTGATTGTAAAACATAGTAAAGCCTCGTTTAATGATTGAAGATGAACAAAGACTATTTTATGCAAATTTTTAGCAAAACATTAAGAGCTGATTTTTAGTTTCTTCTCATTCAGAAAAGTAGTTAAATTAAAAAAAAATGTAATAAAAGTTGGCATAACTTCTTTATTTATTCAATGAGAATGGCCAACAGCACTTTCCGTTTAAAATATTAATACTGCTAGAAATTGTAACTCAATTCACTGGTTGTCAAGTCTTATCATTTTAAAAATTTATCCCAAGTTTTTCAAATCCATTAATACTCCTTTAATTTCAAGGACTGAATGAGAATTTTTTTAAAGTCCTCATATAAAATTTTAATGTTTTAATAAAGTTACATAAAGTAGCATTTTTAATTAAATTTTAATTCACAAAATAAATATTAAAAATTATTTTTTAAAATAAAAAGAAATACGAGAATTTTTTCAAAATATAAAATAATATTTTGCCATAGCTATTACCAACAATAACTTTGTTTTTATTATTTTTCACTTTATAGAATTCACCTAAAACCAAAGATTTTTATAAATTTTAATTATTAAGAATAAATTTATTAACGCGGTTTCAATACTTCGTAAACCTGAGGAGTCCTACTTTAAGGCAATGAAGCGCCATAACTATTATAAAGCTTTAATGAAATTCATGATTCTTTTGTCTATATAGCCCAACATGTACCGTCTGACAGAAATGAAGGCTACAGTTTAACAAAAAAAAAAAAAAAAAAAAAAAAACTAGTTGTGACCTATAATTTTTTTTGCATTTTAAAATTTAATCGCGTCGAAAAATATTGAAAATTAATGTTGGAAAATAAATTAAAAATTAATATTTTAAATTAGTTTAAATGCTGTTTTAGGAATACGGCTGTTAAACACCAACTATATGAGGCAGCTTGTTAAAATGCTCACAGGGGTTAACTGACAGATGGCTGCTAATAGGAGGAGTGTTGCCATTTCAGTTGAGAGGCGAGAAATTCAAAATGTTGTGGATTTATCGCACGACCTTATAGCAACAAGCACAGGTAAAATAAAATATTTTATACATCGTTTCTTAAAATAGATTCAAGCATTTGGAAACGTCTAAGAAACTAGAAAACTTTTTAAGCCAAAAACTTTTAAAGCTCCCTCTTGTATTAATGTTTATTAATGTGTTTGTAAAAGTCTATCATTGGCTTCGACTGTCATTGGAAACGGTTTGAACGAATCCATTTACAGTTTGTAGGAATTATTAATTTATCTTGCATGAAATCTGGAAGAACATGCAAAGCGTGAACTCAAATGAGATTCGATAAAAATCAGCAGAATTATTATCGAAACCGAACATTTTGATAGATTTATATTTATGAAAATGGTGTATAAAATTATACATTTTTTTGAAAACAAACTAGCCTATGATCCTAAGAAAAGTTTACACCCACACACATACACTTATAGTTTGTAGTATATTGAGTACGAAATAGTACATCACAATGAAAAAATGGTAAAGTGGTATAAATAGCAGAAATTTTAATTCAAATGAAATAAAAAAGTTACGATTCATGAGTAAATGCAAGTTTAGCAACGAAATGAGTTTTGACGAATAGTTCATTAAATACAGTTTAACTGTAAATACTAAATATGTTCAATATATATATTGTACAATATTTTCCGGTAAGAGAATAGCATTTATCCACATCAAAATTCAACACCATTTTCTGTGTTTCCAGCAAAAAAAAAAAAAAAAAAAAAAAACAAAAAAGGAATCCATCAAAACAAAAAAAGTATTAAATGCAGACATATACAATTCTTTTGTAAATAAATAAATAAATAAATATGTATGTAAGAAATATAAGAAAAGTATGTTTACATATTATTTGCCATAAACAATTTCCCAAAATTAAAACAGACAACATTGCAAAATCTTCAAGTGTAGCGAAAACAAAATATATAAATGCTGGGATTTTTGTTTATGTTGCCCCAGTATGAGGAAAGATCGCTCTCGTTATTTTCGTTTCAGAAGAAAAAAAAAGCAAAATATAAAATGATTTTGCCAAAGTTTGTATAAACTTCTGTCTTGAAGTTTTTGGCCGAATATTAATTTATTAACTTAATTTTTTTTTTGCTTTTTTTTTTAAATAAGCAGCTGTGAGTTATTGTGTGACTAAAGAACTTTGCTTATGTTATTGTTGTTGTTAAGTAAATAAAATACAAAAACAGCCAAGCAAACATATAGAGACTACAATTACCCGCATTTTATTTATGTATTTCTCCTTTTACAGATTCGCAAACATTTAGTTTTTTTTTTTTAAGAAACCTGTTTTTGATTTTTTTTGATAAATTTCTTGACATATATTTACGTGATTGTTGTTGATTTTAACGTAAGATTTTTTCTTTTTTTTCATTTGCTTAAAAGGAAATTGTGTGTTTTTTTTTTTTTTTGTAAAACAAAATTACGTTTCATATTATGACAGCAAACAGACACAAGAGTGCTTCGAACAGTATCGGCTAGTGATTGACAAACGTGCTGCCGATTTTTTGATGTTGTTGTAATGTTTGTTTATTCAGAAAATAAATTAAGAGTCTTGACTGCTATTTGGAATAAATATTAAAGAAAGAAAAAATATATATAAGAAAACAAATTAAGTCCCATAAACAATTAAAAAAATAATCAAAAATTATTGAGTGTTGAAACAAATAATGACAGAGAAATCGCACCGTTATAAATTTAACAATTTATGATTTCGTATAATTTTTAATCTGATGTTTTATCAATAAGTAAATTGAATTTGTTGTAGCATTGTATTGTTTTTTCTCAATCAAAAATATTATAATAATACTAAACTTACCATCCCTGATAAGTGGCATGTTGAAACGATTTAAATAGTTTATTTTATTATAAATCAACACTTGATATTTGTTGTGGTTTTTTGATGACGTTATATAAAAACTGCAACAACAGCAATATAATAAATTTATATTTCTAATCTAACAACTTGTTATGCGTAATAGAGCTGCATATAACGTCTTGAAAGTATTGGGCAAATAAAAGTATTTTTCATTAAAAAATTTAAATATTGGCTGAAAACTTTAAATTTTAATTAGAAAGTTGTGTAAAAGTAACATTAAAAAGTTCTAAAATGAGGATTATTTATTTTATGATAACAAAAATAAGTTAAAAAATTGTTTTGATGGAGGCTCAGAAAATATTTTTCTTATTTGACATTATTACCCGTTCGATAATTTTAACTGTAAAATAAAACATGCCAAAATTTGGTTTCTTTACTCAGGTTTGTTAAATTTTATTGTTAAAATTTTCTGTTTAATACTGCCATGCCACTCTTAACCTTAATTTTTGTTCATTAGCGAGTTAAATCGTCTAAATTTTTCTAATATGAAATGAACTGGCAGCTTTTTTTTAAAAACTTTATTTATTTACATATGAGTATAAGACAGCCAAAAGCATTCTACAACAAGAGAAAAAAGCTGCTTTTTTTGTTGAATGTATTTAATGTGTGGCTAACAACGGGTCTTTAAGAAAATATTTATCCACCATAATAAAACTATTACATGAATAATTTTTTAAGATTGTTAATATAAAAATACTATTTAATATTTTGACATTTAACATTTTCAAGCTTTTTAAAAAATCATTGAGCTAATAAAAAAACATTCAACCAAGAACGCAACCTTCATATTTCTTAATCCAAACGCTATTAGTTCATTTTGATTACATAAAAACAAACTAAATATGTTATGTTTATTTAAGATATGTTATGATTGTGGCTATTGTGACACAAATTTAAAATTAACTCTGTTGAATGTTCTACCCGTAATAAAAATTTAATGATCGGATGGTACTAAAACTCTGTTTACCGTGACTAAAATATTGTTTAAAGCAACTATAATTTTTATCATCGCAACCATATACTGTTACAAAGAACATAGTATGATTTCTGTGACCAAACTACCATGTTTTATCTCTGCGTAAAGTTAGTAACATAAACCATATGCCTTTAACACCAGGTTCACATGGATTTTGCTGCTGATCGACCATTGAAATAAAAAAGGGGATAACCTTACCGTCCATTTTGAATAAAGCTTAACCAGATATTGGTCGGTTATATTGGCCTTAACACATATATTTTGTGGCCGGAATTTTGGTATGCTAAGCTTGAGTGGACTTGAGCCGACTCTCCTACAGTCAGTGTTGCCATTTTTTTTTCTAAAATACTTACAATTTGAGAAAAAAAACTGATTTTCAGAAGAAAAAACTGCATTTCCCAAAATATTTTGCAAGAAAGAAATTATAAAACATACACGTCTATGTATTCAATTTCATTCCATTTTTTATTGAAGTTCTAAAAACACAAAAATACAAAAAACATAAAAACAAACAGCTAACATAAAAAATTATTCAAAACAATATAACAAAAAAGCAAATATACATATGTTTATACATATATATTAGGTATTTAAAATTAATTTCGTTTGAGATCTGGTAAATTAAAAAATAATACAGATTTTTGTGTATGTACATATTTATGTATGTAAGTATATCGTTAAATGTTTAATAATTGTCTGAACAATCAACCCATAGAATATTTCTATTACTTCTACAAGATAAATAAACAATAAGTTACCAAGGGTATTTATTCATCTTAATTAAAAATATTTGAATTAATCGCTGCTTTATTGCAATGTAATCATATCTCAAAACAATTGATTTTGAGAAAAACGTGTTTAATGTTTTCAGTTTAGACAATTAGAACATAATAATTCATTTTATTTGTACATTTCTTTTTTGAATTTCATTTCCATTTGTTTGGATTGCATAAAATTTGTGCAGTTGTTATTACTTTTTTTTAGAAAATCTTTAGTTCTTAAAATGCCGCACAGGGTAGGGATTTCTAGTTTGTTTCTTCTTTTATTTTTATTGATATTAATTTGTGAAAAAACGCGTTCGACGTTAGCTGTTGCCACAGGCACTGACAAAATTGCATAGACTAAAGTTTTTAAATGTGGAAATGCTTCAGTTTGGTTGCCACGTTTTATTTGAAATATAACTTCCCAAAATTTTTGAATATTTCTTTCTTCTAATAAATTTATATTTTCAAAATTAAGGTGGATTAATTCACGCCATTCATCATCTACTTCTTGAATGTTAGTCAATGGAACTACATTTGGTACAAACGCACACAATTTATAGATACTTTTAACTTTACCTTTCATGACATTTGCAGGTGCTAAAATTTCCACACATTTAAGAAAATCATTTTCAAAATCAAACTTTTTTAATAGTGAATTACAAAGCTGTACATAAAACTTTAAGCAATTAGTTCTGAAATCATATTCTTTATCCGTCGATAATTTGTGCGTTGTATTGAGCGCTAAAGAAACCTCAGCACCTAAATAAATATCGTTTGGGTCCTTTATATATGTTCCATTGTTAAAATCAATTGTTTTAAATGTCTCGAAACATTTATAATCCTCTTTAACTACATATTCAAAAATTTTTCTATATAGACGGCTTATTTCGCTATATAATATGTGTATTTGTGGACTTTCGCTTTGAAATAAGCAGTTTAATTTATTAACGTCGTTTAATATGAATTTTAAAAATAGTAAATATAATTCAAATTCTGGGTTTTGTAAATAGCTTCTAATTCTTTGCACCGAGTCGAAATTTTCCAAGTCTTCGTGTAAAAAAAATAGTTTTAGGACTTCCATACGGCTCAGTAGCTGTTTCACAGTTGCTTCCAATGAAAGCCAGCGCGTTTGTGAAGGGTGTAACATTTTTCGAGGATTATAATCCAACAGCACTTGTAGTTCAGTGAATAAATCTACCCTTTTAGGACTATTTTGAATGAATTGTATATATCCCTTGCGCCGCCTTCAACAAATTTCGGTAAAGCACTGCACGCAGAATTAGCACAAAGGGCAAATGAATGGCAAATACATTTAAATATAATTAAATTTGGACAGTCTTGTTTTAATAGTGTCGCCACGGAATGGTTTCCACCTGTCATTACATTAGCACCGTCCGCAGCAAATCCTATCAAATTAGTTTTGTAGCTAATATCATATTTATTAAAAACGTCTGCTATTGATTTATAAATCCCATTGGCGGTGCAGTCCGTAACTTTAACTAAATCAAAAAAGAAATCACATATCTTGCCTTTAAATTCAACTCGAACCACTAGTGACAACAGCTTAGTGGTTGAAATATCTGTGGATTCATCGGCGCAGAGCGAAAATTTATTTGATTTTAATACACTGCATAGTTCTTCGTGATGTGTTTCCCCAATAACGTTTTTGATTATCGCTGTGGTTTTCGTTCTTGCACATTTTGTTTTTTTTAAGAGGTCCGAATCTTCAACAACTGTTTGAAGCAATGGAACTAAATGGTTCATTGCCAAAAGCGCAATATTATGTTCTGCACAAAACGCTGCTAAATGCAGTTCAATATTGGACACTTTGGCATTACACTTCCACATTTCGTTATATGACAGATCAGATCCCGAATAAAGTTGTACAGCTTTTGAACGTGCTTGGTGTTTTGATGTTAATACATGTACCTTTAAGTCTGATATTCCTGCTATTGCCTTTATTTCGGAATTACAAAGCTTACAATAAGCATAATTATTTTCACTTTTCCTTATCCAATCCTTGAATAATGGATGCTCTTCCCATGACTTGTTGTAGTTTGGTAGTTTTCTTTTTCGATTGTTACTTGAGCGAGGTGGAGAATCTTCAATTTGCATTCCGTTTTGCTGCACATTATCATTTTCTTTAAACAGTTTTTAAAATTAAATAGATTATTACTAAATATAAAAAGGGGAACTATTACAAAGTATACTAACCATTCTTTTTCAAATATTTATCCATTATATGGACACTTTTCTTTTTCTTGTGATGTGCAATTATGTACTTATGTTTACGGTTGCGCTGCTTAACATGTACATATGTATATCTTGAACAAAAAACAAAGAAGTAACAGTGTTGTAAAAAAAGGTAGTCGATCGCATTGTTTTAAAAACTTTTGAATTAAAAAAATTTTTGCAGCTTTAATTGTTTAGTAACCGAAAAGGAAGCTTGATCGGTAATAGAAAAATAAAATTCTAAATACATACATCTGGATTTATGTAAAAAAACTGACATATTTTTAAAAAACAGATTTTTTTGCAAAAAAACTTAATAGCTTTTCATCCCTCAAAAAAACTGGTAAAATCAGTTAAAACTGCACATTTGGCAACGCTGCCTACAGTTGAACGTTTCTTATGTAATCTTGGAAAGTTGGGAATTTTATTTTTTTCATTTGAAAGAACTTTTTTTAAGTGAATTATATCTGGGTTACTGTGCTTCTATCTCACCTAATGGTGATTGACATAAAATCTATTAAAATAACCCCTCCAATTTTATATAATAATTTATTTATTTTTTTTTTTTTATTATTAGTAATTTTTTTACTTCCTTTTCATATTAAATTAAACAATTTTATTTGAACCTTGAATTTAATTGCAGTTTATTAGGAATTAATTGACATGTTAATTTATTTGTTGCATGAAAATAATTTAGTTTTGTAATTTAGTTAATAAATTGCAAATATTATTCAGAAGTCTACCTATTTTCATGTCAGTGAAATGAAACGTTTTTTTTTATTTGAAATTTTGGTCATCACAACAAAAGACAAGAATATTTTTGTAATAATTATTAATTAACACGCAATGTATTAAAATAAACAACAATAAAATAATTGAAATATTTCGTTCCTTTTATTTGGACACTGGGCAATTGGATATAAATTATATAACAATAGAATTGTCTTTAAGATACTTTTTATGGTATTTGTCAAATGAAAGAAAATAAAAAAACAAATAAATTAAGAACTGTTATAAGAAAAGAGGGTAGTCCATAAAACTACAACCCCTTTTCTCTGAAATAAATTTAAAATGTGCGTGTTAACATTTGACCAAACTAAAAATATATAAATTTTTTATATTGGACTTCAATAAAAGAAACAATTTCAAGGTTTAATTTTAGTTATTGGAAACATCACAAATTTATGAAAAGGAGTATTAAAATATAAAAAGGTATGAACACTTATCCAGAAGTGTTGGTAGAGTGGTTTAAAATATGACTCATAAGATAATGACGTTTTAGTATGATTTTTAAATATTATTGGGTGCATAATATGTACGTGCTAACATTCACATCAGCCATCAGTTATCAGCATTAGTGGTCTCACCATTAGTGGTCTCACAAGTCAACTTTGATAATTGGGATATATAAATCAAAAACATAAAAAACGGCAAAATTTTAAATTTAGTCGTTCGTATACTAAAAAGAGTGTCATTATAATATAAAAAAATAATTATAAGATAACATTAATTGTGCAAACATTTTAAGGTAAAAACAGCATATTTACCGAGTACGATAGTTTTTTTGATCAAATGTCTTTATAAAAAAGTAATAATAAAATCCTTTCTAAATTTCAATTTAAAACTCTTATTTGTGGCTAAAATAACACTCAAAGATTATATACCTTCAGGTTTAAAACAGCCAATGAAGAGATGCAATAAATAGTTTGTTTGCAAGATGAAAAGAAAAAATCAAAGCTTTTCATTTTTATTAAATTAAACAAAACTTTGCGTTTGTTGACTGTTAATGACATTTTTCATTACATTAACTACCAGAATCATTGGTTTTAAAGGGAAAATCTTGAAAATATACTTTAAAGCCTTTTACATGTTGATTTGTTTTTACATTAAAATGCAAGAAATTATTTTTGTTCTGATATGCAGTATGTTCAAAACAACCTAAAGCTATTAGATGATCATGTTTACTTATAGAAGGAAACTTTTTCAAATGGTCCTAAAATTGCGCCTTACAACAATTTATACTTTTAAAAATTAAAAAATAAATGCATTATGTGCTACGCTTGTATATGAAAAATAAATATATTTGAATAATCTTTACTCGAATAAATTATTTATTCGAATAATTTATATTCGAATAAATTTTTTTCGAATATTTTTTATGCAATTATTTTTTGTCATGAAATAAGTTTTATGCAAATAAATTTTTTAACCGAATAATTTTTATGCAAATTAATTTTTTAATCGAATAAATTTTTTGAGTTTCGAAGTAAACTTTTTTTAAACTTAGTAATTGTGATATTATTAACTTGTGATTGTACGCCTACCTTCACTAACGGTTCCAGAGTTAGAGGCCTGTGACAGATTGACAAACGAATAGACTTTGTAAAGCAATAGGGAAATGTTTAGGTATTAAAACCTAAAAAGGATTTGAGCTTTAAATCAATGCTAAATATAAAGCTAAAACATGTCACTTTCATTTCAAAAACAAACTTTATTGAAATCTAACACGATTTTTTTTATATTAAAATTTTTACCTCTTTCGGATACCCCTTGAAATAATCATAAACACAAAAAAAGTGAATAAAATTAATTTTAATAAAGATAAAAATGACGAGCCCCTCTCCAATAATAGATGTGTTAGTTTTTTTTTTTTTTTGTTTAATTTAATGGGAAATATTTCACAATGTAGAAAAATTGAACACAAAAAAAAAGAAAGAATAAAAATATTTGAATACATTAGAATTGCTAATTTATAAAAAAGTGCAAACGCAATTAGTAACAAATTTTTAAATATAAACAAGTTAAGAGAAATATTCTAACAAATAACGGGTGTTTCAAAATTAACACAATATTGTTTCTCAGTTGCACAGTTGTGTTGGCAAATTAACAAAAGAAAAAAATACTTTCATAACTGCCAGTCGCAGATTAGAAGTAAAATGTGAACAGAACACACATTTGTATTCCTTGTAAAATATAATTAAAATAATAACGAACGCAAGGAGAATGCAATAATCGTAGTTGACGGCATGGCTTACTATCACAGGTGATATATGTACTTAGGACTCTAAGAACCCGCCTGTTGACATCATTTCATCATCCTTTTACGAAAAGAAGTGAAATGTTCCGCAAATATCAAAAAACACCTTTTATAATTTACTTAAAATAAAAATTGAAGAAACTATAAAAATGGACACTGTGCCAGGGTAGGGGATGACAGCTCAAATTTGTTCTCTTTTCTTTTGTTTTTTGTGCACAAACTGGAAAATATATTTCACACAACATCTTGTATTTTTAGATTTACTTCGGCTTTGTGCCCCCTCAAAAAATATCAAATATAAAATAATTATAATAAAACATTAGAAAAAAAAAATTAAGATGAAAATCACACATCTCAAGCTTAAATGAATGTTTTGCTTTGGGCTGAATCTCTATTTACGGGACAAATGGATGAATGTTTATTTTTCTATTTGCGCAGTTAAAATAAAATACACAACAATTAACAAAAATAATAACAATTCATAAAAAAATATCACAAATAGTTTTTTGCAAAACAAACTATTTAAAAGCTTTATTCAGTTGCTAACAAATAGAAGTTAAACGCGATTTGTTTAATTTTTGCTAAATAAATTTTTGTTAAATGAATGAACAAGCTGCCATTTGTATTATAACTATTATTTTCTTAACAATTAAATTGTTAGAGAGCGGAGTTAAAATTTCAATTAAAGTTCTAACAAAAAAACCGCTTGACAGTGAGTGAAAAAAGTTTAAGCATTGAAGCTCTTGTTACAAAAATAAATTTAAATTAAAAATTATATTTAAAAAAAAATTGAATTGTAAATAATCTTTTTCAAAGCAAAAAGTTTTTTATCTCTGATAACAGCTTTATTAAAAGGTACTTTTGAAATGTCGTTAAACATGCAAAAAAAATTAGTAAATAATTTGTAAATAGTACTTTTTATACTTTTCTTTACTTTCTCAAGAAATAGATTTTTTTAATGTTTAAAAGAACAATTTTAATTGGTACTTTTATACAAGGTACTTTTTCAAAAGGTACTTTAAGAGCAGAATTATTTTAAAGGGAAAAAGTTAAAGTATGAAAAAAGATGGCGTTATCATTTGATTTCGACTTTTGTGGCATGTGGTCAATGCGGCTGATCTTGGCGAAGTGCATTTTTGATGTAAAAGTTTTACCTACTTCTTAAAGCATTGCTGGCCGCATGTCACGAATAACATGAGCAATGTTGGCTTCCAAGACGTCAATTTATGTTGATTTAACAGTATAAACCACTGACTTTACGTAGATCCATAGGAAATAATCGAGAGATTTCAAATTGCATGCAATTGACAGAATCTTTTCTCGACATCCACTTATCGCAAAAAATTTGATTTGAATAAGTCTATAGTTGTGGAAGCCGTATAGGACGAACGCCATCCTGTTGAAACCGCTTTTCAACCGGATTGACTTCATTCATGCTTTGAAGCAAAAATTCATAGATTTTAATTTCATACTTCAGAAATAGAAAAAAACCTTTTTTGAAGATTATTTTTTAAGAATAAATTTTCAAATAGTACTTTTTGAAAGGCGAATTTTTAAGAAAGTACCTTTTAAACTATGGGTACAATTTTTAATATTAGCAGAGCAAAAAGATGTTGTTTTTTTTTTTTTTTTTTTTTGGCAACAATTAGATTTACACTTGCAAATAAATTGTTAGCGTTGATAATGACTAAAATATTTTCTAATACGGCATTTACACTGTGCAATTTTTCATGAAACTAGCATGTAATTTTTGTTTGTTAGCGAAGCAAGAGGAGTAAGCAATATGGTATTGCTTAAATTTTGAGGAAATATTATTCTCGCTAATGTTTATTTTTAAATAACGCATAACGCTGCAACTTAAATAGAGAATTGGAAATAAAATGCCTCAAAAAATTGCAAAGTGTAAATCTGCACTAAGAAAAATATAATATGTTTACCGCAACCATATCATATTCACAGTTTGTCTCTACTTGTAGAAAACAATACAACAAATAAAAATAAAAAAAAAACATTTATTTTACTGCAAAAAATAAATAATTTATTGGCGCAACGTTATTAAACAATATTAAAATTCCTAAAATAGTTGTTGCACATTATTTTTGTTTAATGCACAATGGCACAACGATGACAATAATAGAACTATGACGTAATTTAAAGTATTTTAATTAATATTTCAAGAATAATTTGCCGATACCGTACAACAAACAATATTGTGATGTGTGATGAATTAGTCATGTGTACATTTTTCAAAAGACAATTTTTCTTTATTAAATCAATTAATTCACAGCCAAATGCAATGTTGAAAAAAAAAAATAATAATTAAGAATTATTGCACAGAAAATTAACTTTATTGTTATTTTCAAATTCATAAGATTGAGAGGCGAATAGAATGGTTGTATATTCAATGCACATGAACTTTTAATCAATAATTATAAAAATAATAAATAAATTCAAAAACATGAAAGTGAAATTATTTAATTGTTGTTTTATTTTATGAATTTCATCATATCTTTGCAAAACTTCAGCAGAAGAAATAGTTTTGTGTTGAATGTGTTTAGGGGGATTTCTATATTTATGTTTAAAAACTCACACAACAAAAGTACACAATTAGTAAAACTGTCACAAAAAGGTGTGTGCGTTTCTACGTTAAAGTTTTGTTTGGCAATAAGTTTAGATGGTTTGTTTATTTAGAATACAGTTCGACAACAAAAATTACTTCGTTTATTACGGGCTACGTGAGATTTGGTCAGTAGGCATGTGATAATCAAAGTATTTTGCTTGTGGTTGTCTTCTAACACAAAAAGTTTTGTATTTTACCACAAGCTAGAAATTTCAAATCTTAACAATTTTTTTTATTAAATTTCTTTTTAATTTACTCTTAAGCGTTTTAACTCAAAAAAATTTACAACTCTTTTGTTAAGTTAAAGAAGTTGAGTCATTTATGCGAACACTCACATTCGAAAAAAGTTCCCACTACCACCTGTTTTGTTTCCTTTGTTTTTACTTTAAGCCAACACAAGTACAAATCTTGGCTTAAATCTCTCATTTCTTATATGAAAGAGAAAAACCTAACAACTGCTGTTAGGTATTTTGTTTGCCGGCCGGCCGGCTTAAACCGGTTTTGAGTCCATGTTTTTTCTTCGATTTTGTTTTTGATTAGTTTTTATGTTTGCAAAACAGCTTGCAGACAAAATATCAAGTTGTCTGTTTTTAATGTGGTTTTCTCTTAACGCCCATTTCCAGACGATATGCCGCATTAAATGTGCAATTTATACAACCAAAAAATCGTTATTTTATTAGTTTTAAATTGTTAAAGGAAATGGTGTGGATAATTGAGATAATTATAAGAAAGGCTATGAAAGACCATTTGAGAAATAAAATTTTAAACTTTTTTATTACAAAACTAACAATGCAAGTGTTCAATTTACAACCTGTTGTATAAGTGCTAAGTCGTAAGACTTACTGTGTAAACAAATTTGCAACGACACGCTGGTCAAATTTATTTCTTCTGTTTAAATCTATTCTTAAATTCAATTTAATATTTGATGATTCTTTTATTAAGAATTTCATGTTTTATAAGTTTAGCAAGTGGGCGTTCATAGGTACTCGTGTTCTATTTCATACACCTGGCATTTGTCAAAAAAAAAAAAAAAAATAATGTTTCTCTTCTCGTCTCGCACTTCAAAACAACATAACTTGGGTGAGAAATTGTTTTAACATAGAAACATATATTGAGAGAAAGGGTTGGATTTAGCTAAGCAGTCGGCACTTTATTCAGAGCTTCCACCATGATTTTTTGGCGATCTTGTGGATCAAATAAAATATTTTTTCGAATTGCAATATCAGAAGTAGCAGAAGCCTGTCAAAAATTTTAAAAATCCAAATGATACCAATTTCTATAGAGTGCAACGAATACAGACACAATTTATACTTCATTTTCTCATATCCTTTTAGACACAATCGATCATTTTATAGGTCAATTTATATCTGTCAGGTTGGTAGTTGTTAGAGATATTTCCGAACTGCCCTGGACGGGCAGGACTATAAATACAATCGGCTAAGCATGCATAATAAGGGCAAATATTTTTGCTTTTTGTCCCCCGACTCTATTTGACATTTTCGGTTGTATATTGTTGGAACCTCATATATTTAAAATTTCCCTGCCCAGAATAATAATGACGTAATTCCACTATATTTTAATTCAGTGACAATTGTGTCATATGGCATTTGTGATAGTTCTAAAGTTAATGCTCTTGAGTTTTTCGTGTAGTCTGTGGTCACTATATTGATATAAAAAAAAAAATAAGTCCAATTACAGCCTAAATAATCACGGTATGACATTTTCTCCCTGAAGTTCCTTCAAAGTGCATAATTGTAGAAAAACAAATGTTGCCACACTGCTTGCTGAGAATATTAGACTGAGGTCTAATTGCGGCATTATTGCACCATACTTTTTTGGAAAAAAGAAGTGGAAAGGCATGATAACAGACATTGGTTTGACACACAGCTCGTAAAACTATTCAAGAGTACTTTTTCAGTCCTCATCGGAGTTGAATAACGAAATCATGTTGTTCAAGAACATGGGTTTCTTTTCATGTTTAAAGTAATTAAACCTGCAACTACCCGCATATTCAAATTCAGAAATTCAGTCATTTTTATGGAAAATGTCGAGGAAAAATTAAAGCAATGTAGTTTTTCTTGTATAATTTTATTTATTTATTATTAGTATTTTTTCTTTTATTTGAGAAATATTGATTTTGGGAAAATAAAGTATTTAGTTTTTTTTGAGTTTTTGAGGCCTAAAGATTTCAAACAAAATGTTTTTTTACTATTAATTATTTTTTTTATTTATAATTATTTTTATTTATTTATTTATTTATTTATTATTATTATTATTTTTTTTTTTTTTTTTTTTTGATTAATTGATTTTCTTAGTTGTTTTGGAGAAATTGAAATTTTAGTCAGGATTCTAATTCAATTTTTTTTTGTATTTTTTTATTTTTTTTAGTAAACTCACTTATTTTTGTAATATCTCGATATCTGGCTGCCTGGGGTCTTTTACACTTTTGTAGGTTAGGTTAAGTTTTGTGGGCAGTCCGTAAAAAAGCGGGATTAATCGGAAGCCAAAATGATAAATTTTTATATCCCGACCACTCAAAAGACATCTCCACAGTACCATATAAAACCTGAAGTGCTGAATTTCTAAGACAGTTTAACTCAAAGAGTATTTGACTCAAATGCTTGAGCTTGCGTCCTTTCAAAGAGGGACCGTCACAGGGAAGGTGTTGAACTTACTCATCCCCATCCCGACAGCATCTGCAGCATTTAATCAATTCTATATGCCCCGACATACTTTAGATCTTACATTGCCCCGTTATAACGCCCAATAGAAGCGATATCGAATTCCTCCCGAGTGCAAGTAGAGCTCTAGTTCTATCCCTTTTGGCTAATTTATTGTTTTAAAGGTTGTTTTTCAGAAAAGGCTCGATTTTCGATGAATTTTAGATTTTTTTCTTTGATAAAATTTATATTATCTTGATTGTTAGATACAAATATTGTTTTTGAAAATTTCTAAATTCAAATTAAAATTTTTTTGAATTTCGTTCAATAATATTTAATATCACTATCAAAGAAACAGAAATATGATTTTCAATTGCCAAAACACAATCACTGCAGTGGGCTAAAGAAAACAGCTCTTCAAATGCCAAGTATTTGTTATCTTTTAAAAAATGTTACGTTTTTGTTTACTGAAGCAAAAAAATTGCCACATATTCTTTATAAAAAGAATTAAAAATACGAACTCGAGTCTGGTTAAAAGAAAAAATACCTTTGACAATAAATATCTTTTTTTTTTAATTATCAATCCTCAAAAAGTTTTTGTTTTATCAATATAATTAATTTTTTAAACGTTTTACAGCTTTGTTATTCTCTACAGCCCTTGATATACAAAATTCTTAATAACAGACACTTTAGTGTCTTAATTTCTGAATAATTTAATTATTCTGAGCACGACTTCTTTCCCTTTAACATTTTAACTTTTTTTTTTTTATTAAACACAAGACATTCAAGTAGAAAGACAAATATGTCAGCAACCAACGACATGTGATTTTAGTTAACTTTTGATCTCGTTTTCTTTTAGTTAAGTGTACGAACCAACATAATTACATTTTAACCTGGGACAAAAAGACAACAATAACAAAAAAATTGAGCTCCTATTAGCCTTCTCTAAATCAACGACTGACATGTGTGTGCCAGTTTCAAAGGGAGGATACGTGGGAAGATCAATAAGTCTTAAAAATATTTAAAAAAAAAACAAAACTTAGAAAAAATCATTTTTTAAAGCCAATTAATCTTATTATTATTTTATTTATTGTTGCTATTATTATTTTACTGGACTTACTTTTAAGTCATGCGCAAAGTAAAATTTCAAAAGTCTGTAGAATGACCTATAATGCGGAGATGAATTCTTTATTTGACTTTAATGGTTCTTTCATCTGAAAACAGATTTGATTAGCTGAAAGCCAAATCAGAAATTTAAAAATTAAATTAATTAATTATTCTCTTTTCAACGGGGCAGGTTCAGCTGCTAGAATCCATTACCTGTTGTTTTCGGTTCTCTTTTATAGTTTTAAATTTATGCTTTTCTACTAAGAAACATTTCTCACTACTGTCAGGTAGCAAAAGCTCGATATCAAATGGTTCAATTAGTCTACTTAAACTTTCCGGTCGTTGCAGTTATGTCGAAAACGTGGTTCGTCACTGTGAGATAATTTTTTTCTTGAACACTGGCAGCGATGAGCCAATGGGTTTTTTGGTTTTCAGAAGTAAAATGGAGCAAGTTTGTCTTAAAACAAAAGCCGATTCTTTTTAAGTGCGAGTCGGACTCACAAATGAAGGATTTTGTACAACGCATGGGCATCCCTTAAGTTTAGACTTTTAATTTTTTTTTTTTAATTTTAATTGCCTGCTTGTCACGATTAAAAAGATAAGAAAGACGCCAAATCAGGTCTTCTGTAGGTCATCTTTTATTAGTATTTCTTACAATTTTTTAAAGGATGATAAAACTGTCATCAGTCAGGCTACTCTGTGTAAATTTCAACTGTCTGCCTAAAAAACAGCAGTATACACGAAAATAACGTGTCTATGGGAAAACCCTTTAAGAATTAAATACATTTCGGTACTTTTTGTTGCAGCGACCATAATACTACAACTTTTGTGAGAATTTAAATGTCTAAATAATTTTTTTTTTCAAAAGACATATTGATTGGCACTCGTTATAAAATCTGTTTTTTCAAGAAATAGAAAACAAAAGAAAAGTTGAACAATCACAACGAATGTTAGTGAAAGGAATATAATGAAACTAAATTGCTACATTTGATAATTAGGCCATTTATTGGCAATTTTTGTTTTGTGTTTTTTTTTACGATGTTAATATTTAAAAATAATTTTGCGATTTTTCGATATAATTATTAAAGCTTGAGCTCTTTTATTTAATTTTTATCGATATTTTGCTATTCCTTTGTATAGCGTCGCCAACAGCAATAAAATATAAAGATAAAAATTTAACCAAAACCCCTTAAGCTTAAGTTATTAAGGTCAAATAAATCATAATAATGATTTTATATCTTTCTTTTTTTATCTAAGGTACAAATTTACAATCCTAAGTTAACTAGAAACTGTGGTTTAACCAATGGTTTTGAATTTTTAATTAAATTATGTATTTTAATTTGTAACGATTAAGGTACACAATATGAAAGGCCCCGAAAACAAAACACGTAATTATTGCAGAAGTAACATTATCACACAAACATTTTTAATCGTAGATTAGCTAATCTTGATTGTGCTAAAGAAATCAAAATTACTAATCAAATTGATATTTTTTAACCGCAAAGGGCAGAAATTACTCATGTTTGTTAAAAAAAACTTATTGAATTTAAGGGAAACAAATTTTTAAACACAAGAGCCCACTTTAAGACCAATTCAGGCTTAAAATTATAATATTTTGGGAAAAACTTTAGAAATAAAATATTTTATTTTAAACTGTATTACAACAAAATATTTTTGTTATTTGAAATAGATTTTTTACAAACATTTACGCAAATAATCGTGGCATAGTTTTAGGAGGAACTAAAAGGAAAGACGGTTGCATAGTTTTAGGAACTTTTTAAAATTACTTTAGTTGTTGCATAATTTTAGGAAAATGGAAGATCTAATTTGGTAAAAAGTATTGCATAGGGTGAGGCTATTAAAAAAATAAAAATAATAAATAGTTATAATAATAAGAAATTTTTAGGACAATAAAATATCTAATAATAAAATGAATTGCACATATTTAGGCTATTTACTATATAATAATTGAGTCTTCCATTTTTAACAATGCAAAACTGAACTGAAGTTTAATATCTTAAAACGTAAAAAACTTTTTGCGATAAAAGTAATAATAATAAAACAAAATTAAATAATATATAAAAAAAAATCACAAAGAAAAAAATTAATAGGACTTAAAAATACAAATTTCATTAGATTTAATAGGTCACACGTAATAAGAGCTGAAGTTCGACTTAGAACACTGAAAACAGTGATTAAGTTTAGAAATTTTAAAAGCTTCATGAGTTCAGTTGAAAGTGAAGGAATGAAAAAAAGTAAAAAATCTATTCAAACCTTAAAAAGTTCCTTTAACAATCTGGTATACAGTTGCATAGTTTCAGGAACATTATGAAATTATTTCTATTGTTGCATAGTTTTAAGCAAAACTAAAACCTGATTTCATTGAAGGTATTGCATAAATATGGACTACTTTTTAATTAATAAATTTACAAAAAAAATATTTTTGTTGGCCGTATCAGTTTTCGGCGATCAAACACACATAAAAGTTTTTACAGGAATTTTAACATGCTTTGAAAAATGTATGGCAAAGCAATTTTAAACTGAAGTTGGATTAAAATATTAACTTTTAGCAGTAAAAGTAAGAAAAATACAAAAAATTAAAATAAAATAAATTACGCTTTAATAAATACTTCTTTTACAAAAGTTCCTTCAATATTAAATCGATTTAATTAATATTAGAATTCATAATAATAATTAAGTCCCGAAAAGCAAATTTTTTTTCTAACGCTTAAACGTACGGTAGCAATAACTTGATACAACAAATTATACCTCAAGTTAAAATTTTTATTTTATAGTAACGCACTTTTTTGTTTTTGCTGCAAAAGTTTTAACAAAATAAGCAAATTTTTATCTTTATCAGACATATTTTCTTGCAGACAATTACTTAAATAAAACAACACACACGCTTTCATACACACACACACACACAAATACATATTTTCTTCAAATACATACTGATATGTCAATTTAGCATTTAAAACAAATTTTCTTTTAATATATTGTTTAAAAAAAAAGTTAATACACAAAAAGAATAAATTTCACACAATGCAAATTTTCGCAAGCCAACAAGAAAAAAAGAATTAAATTAAAAAGAAAACACAACTGCAGTTGCAAAATTAAGATGAAAAATATCAGAAATAAACTGCTTTTGTTATAAAAACGTAAATATGCAGACAATTTTATGTAACAATTTTAATGCTAAGAGTATTAAAATCAAATTTAAAGATGCACCCCTAAAGTATGCAATAGTATAGTTGACTTTAAGATATTCATTTATTTGTCTGCCTTTTCTTTTTAAAACCAAATAAGGTCTTTGAAAAAGAAAAAAAAATAAAAACACATAATTCGCAGACAAAAATAATAAAGACTTGAATTAAAATCTTCGAAAATAAGAGGGAAACAGTGGCAAAAGAAAATTTTTTAATTTTGTATTAAAGAATGATATTTTCACAATGTCGAGGTTAAATTTATAATTTAAAAAATTTATATTTATAAATATAGTTTTTCTTTGACAGTTTTAGAAGAGGAGGCGGTTAGAAAATTCGCACTATTAATTGATTTCAAATGTTTATTTTTTTTTATTCGAAAAATACATGCTTTTCATAGAAAAACATATGAAAACAAATTTGTGTTATTGGAAAAATAAAATATTATCGTGTGTTGTTTTGCATATTTTCACATACTTTAATGCTGTCTCATGCTTCTAAGCAAATAATCATGTGAAGAAAGGTGATTTATATATAAAAATATGTATTTACTTTTGATTTAATGTAGTTTTTTTTAATATTTCTTATTTTTTTTTTTTAATCACAGAGAGAAAATTGCCTAGAAATAGTTTCACTTGTTTTGATCGCAAACATAAATCATTGCCAAAAGTTAGGGCTAAAATTACTGAACATGTTGGCGGGATATTAGCACTATAGCATCATTAATTATCAGTAATACTGGTCGTTAATAATTATTTCAAATGTTTTGTATTTTGTTTTTTTTTTTTTTTTGTTGCAAAATTTGTTTATGTGAATATAAATTTCTTTTTGCACGAGTAAAATGTTGGTTACAAGGTCAACGAATTTTTTTTTTCTTTCATACTTAGCGGCCTAAAATTTGCCAACAGTTTTCAAAACAGTATTAATTTTTTATGGAAAAGCAAAAAAAAAAAAAAAAAAAAAAAACTTAAAAAATATTATTTCCTAAGAAATTAATAATTATAATCAGGCTGAAGCTCGCGTTTGTGTACGAAGGTTGGTACGAAGCAAAAACAAATATACAAGACGAGTTGCACAGAGAGTTGTGTGTGAACTTCTTCTAAACAAATTAATATTGATTAGTCGGTTAAATAGATAATGTATACAATATATACAACCTAAGGTAGACAGATGCAAAAAATGCTGACGAAGGATGTAGCGATCCAGAAAATGCAGCATGACATTCTGCTTGTGTCTATTTTTTTTTTTTTTTTTTGGTTTTCTTTGGAAAACGTCCGCATACATTTGTAAATAATTCTACTTTCTAAAAATTTTTAGAAATCAAATTAAAAATGAACCTAAGCCAAAAAAATAAATTTTAATTCGTTTTTTTTTTACAAATTTTTAAAATAAAAAATGCGAGGAATAATTCATAAACAATCAATGTTAACCTGGTTAGACAAAGTCTTAAAAAACCTAACGCGTTTTGTTGTCGCTTTATTAATTGCTCTCTTTTTGATCGTCGGTTTAGCAATAATTTAATTTTTTATTTTTTTAATACTTAATGTCACAGTAGATGCTATTCCAGCATCACACTGATTTAATGAAGGAAGTAGGAATGCGCGGAGCCTTACGAGTAATTTACATATTTTTTTAACTTAAAAAAAAAAACAAGCTGTAAAAGATGACTCCTTCAATGTTGTTTTATATAGAAAGCAAAGAAAAACAGATGAGTCGTACAAAAATCGTGGCTAAACATTTAAGATCGAGACCTTCATTAATAACCTCGACTGCATTGCGAATAAAATAGTTAAGTCAAGTGTGAGTGCGCCACCATCTAACAAGTAAAATTGGGCGAATTATTTAAAATCAAGAGCATAGAACAAGGTACAGCTATTCCAAGTATAAAAGGCCTATCATCAAGATGGCTAACACTTCAACTTACGCTCGAGAAAGATTAAAACCTGTTACTTTTCGACTCTAATAAAGTTTTTACACTTGAATTTATTGGGTGAATGCCCTTCAAAAAGAACAGACAGTTATCAAGTTATAGGTGATGGCTCATGATTTGAGATTTGCCTAGAAGGAGAAAATGCCATTAAAACCCTGAAAAAAGGCAAAATCGGTACGATATGAGTTTAGAGTTATAATTTTCTCCTTCAACCTAAAAACGAAAGTCGAAAGAAGAGATTACTGTAGCAGGCATCGTGAGTTTAAATTTCGCCAGAGTCCCGGAGTATTTACGCAGTAGACAAGAGATCGTAAGTACGAAACCAGATGGATTCAAAGAAATGCTTGTTCCTGTTAATTTTCAGGTATAATTATTTGACCAAATGTCACAATTCTAGTCGGACTTTTTTCGTATTTCTTCATTTATAATTTTATGAAGGAAAAGTTATTAATTTTAAATTATATTTTAATTTTTAACCCGACTAAAAATAAACAAACGATAGAACTAACAAAATCAGTTCTCTCAGTATACTTTGAAAAACCATCATGAACAAATTGACACCGAAACAACTCTTAGAAATAATTCAGATTTACTTCAAAAGTCGGTGATCAATTCAGTCATCAAGCAATTGATCTGCAATGAGGCTCTTGTTTTTTTAATAAACAAAAAAATATGAAGTGAAACCAATAAACTTCTGACTTTTTAGACTCCATTACATTTACAAGGATACAACTTTTGATGCGATTTACACGCTGTTGGCATGATTGGACCTTTTTTCTTAAAAATTGATTCTGAAGCACGCGTTACGATTCATGGAGATCTTAACCGCACCATGATCAATTATTTTTGTTTAAAAAATCGATATTGATCCGGCCGAGAATTAGTTTCAAAAAGATGGCACTATGTAACATGAGCCGACTTTCACAATCGATCAAAAATTATTGAATTTGAGAAACGGACCCGTCAGTTGGCTTCCAAGATGGATTGTTTACTGTAGGGTCATGTGAAGTCAATGTTTTATGCTGTTAAGCCAGTAACAATCGACACCTGCTAAAGGCTAACATTGTTCTTGTTATTCGTGACTTATGGTCGAAAAATTGCTTCAAATTAAAATGTCTAGAATGCGCTGCGTCAAAGATAGCCGCGTCTCCATACGCCAGAAATATTTTTATCTTGTGAACAAAGAATTGTTGTGATTCAAATTTAATTTTTTTATTGGTTTTTTATTTTTATTTTTTATTAGAAGTTTTATTGGGCTTAAAAAAATAAAACGCCCATTAATTATTTGTTTAAAATAAAAGAAAAAGGACAAATTGTTTTACCAACAATCTATTAAAAAAAACTTGACCGTACAGTTTTTTAAAGCTATAAAGTTGTGTCTCTTAAAACAAAAATTTGTTTTGTTTCTTTCGTATTTTCGTTTTTAATTTTTGATTCAATTGTTTGTCTTATTACGTTTAAAATTTTCCAGCATTAATAAATTTATGAAGTCTTCATAAGTGTAGAATTTAAAGAAGTTACGTACATTCTTACACAGATACATCTATATAGACATACATTCATGCAACGTTAAAGTATTTCGTTCTTAAGCTTTAAGCGCGTTAATTTTGGTCTTTCCATAATTTCTATATTTTAATCTAAATATTCTAGTATTTATAAGATTTTCTTCTTTAAAATAACAAACATTTTGTGTTTTTTATTATTATTCAGTAGTCTATCTGCTTAAAATTTTTTTATTCGTAACAATTTAATAAATTTTATTTTTTTATTTTAGAGTTTTGCTTGTCATTTTTCTTATTGTACTGATTTCTTTTAGCTGTCTTTAACTTGAGAAAAACTTTAAGCGCCTAAAAATATGTATCTCTTTGCAAAAATGTATATATGTTATAGTATACTTTTGGGCTGTACTATGACCATTTTTAAACAACAAATTTGTATTTGTGTTAGGCAACACGCGCTTAACTTTTGTTCACGCAATGAAGCAAATAAAATTTAAAAAATAATAATAAAAGTTTTCTTAACTTATTAACGTTTTTTTACGATGATAAAATTTTTCTTTTAATTCTACGACTTAAGTTTTATGCTACAATAAGAAAACTAAATACGAATATTATTTAAAAAAAAAGTACTTATTTTAGGTTTTTAAAATCTATTAAGTAATTAAGTTACACAAACCAAAACTGTTTATGTGATTTGGTTCAGACGTCGATAACTATTTTTCTGGATCTTGTTAAACAAAGAATAAATTTATTTATTTGGAATTAAATTTTTATATCCTGAAACTATGCATTAAGTGTAAATACTAAACTTTAAAATTCCACAAAAATTTATTTTTAAGATTTTTCTTGGTTTGATATATCTATTAAATTTTATTTCTTTTACTTTAAAGGAAGGTTTTTTGTATATGTTTTTACATTTTTTTCTTGCTTCAAATGAACATTCTTACTTGGCTTTTTGTTGCAGACATTATTTTAAAATCAGATGTTTTTTTATTTTTCTACACTAAACACCTTCTCTTCTCTTCTCTCCTTTTTTTTTTTTTTTGCCACAAGCATTTTCCTACCATTCTCTCTTTCAAGGTTTTTTTATTTTAATTTCACTTTCTATTTCCTTATTGCTAAGCTTTCATTTTAACTCGCCTAAAAGTATGCCTGTTTATTTCAGTATAAAAAAAAAATTATGTCAATGGCCGTTAAAAGTGAAAATTGTATACAGAAGCACCTTCTACCATCACCAGCTTAAGAATTCCGATACATCAAAAACTCTCACTATTAAAATATAAAGCGAAGGAAATAAAAAAGAAAAACCTAAAAACGCCCCAAACCTATTTTTTTAATACTTAAAAAAGAGCGAAAGTCAAAAGGCCTCTTCGAGCCTCAACTACAGTTTTCTCAAGAGAACGATTACATAATCCCTAGAAATAAATTGCTTGTGCTTTTATTTTTATTTTTGTTATCTTTTAACACACTTTTGTCATAAAAATGTTTTGATTTTTGTGATGAAAAAGTAAATACACACATATTTTGTGAGTTCAAGGTCTAATGGAAAACGCATGCTCGGTATTTTGAAAGTTTTGTTTAATGTGTTTTCATAGGCCTCGTTTAAGTGATAGTTAAAAAAGAAAAACAAAACAAAAAAGAAGAAGAGTAAAGCTTAAAAGCAACGGTATTAAAACATTAACTGCGTAGTAATAAAATGCTTATTAACATGAGTGGGTTTAAATGGAAAAAATTTAAGCAGTTTAAGCATTTTTTGCGGTTTTTATTATTCATTTGATTTTTAGTAGTTATAAAAAATTTTTAAAATTTTATTATAATGTTTTTATTACAAAAAGAACATTTAAAATAATTTTTATTTGTAAAATTATTAAAATAGATATTTATTGAAGTCACAAGTGGGTGCCTCTGACACGAGACTAATTTGGTATTTTGCTTAGAATCAGTGCATGAAAATACTACTTAAACATTAATAAATTTATATCAAATGATCTGCATCTCATGAAGTGATAATTTTTTTCATACCAAATACTTAATTCTCTCATTTAAAGTTTTTTTGCAGCAGGTCTGAAACTTTATAGCCGCTTTTGCAAAACATAATACAAAGAAGTCAAAAATTAAAGATTGACCTCTTATCTGTTAAACCTTTGAAAGCAAATATTCAAAGACAACAAAAAGTATGAAGAAATATGTCATTTTTTATAATAACAAGTTAAAAAAATTAAAGGGTTACCCTGAAGAGGTAATTTTTATATACATGTGTATATTGACTTGTAAAACATTAAAGGCGGGCTTTTTAATTTTATAAGGAGTGGTACTACTATGTTCGCCATAATAACAAGTGTAAAAAAAGAAGTTCAAAATTAAAGGATGTCCTCATAGGCACATAATGTTCACGTATGTGGCCTTATTTTTTAAACCGTTGTATGCAGATACTTTGCAAAAAGTTAAAAAATACTTTGCGCTACAACCACAAGCTTAAAAAAATTAATAAAAAATTTAAGGGAGTCTCCCTGGAGACAATTATCACGTATACAGCCTTATCTTTAAGGACATTATAGGCAACTTAAAAAACTTACACTAAGTTTACTTAACTATGCCATCTAAAACAATAAAAAGGCAAACATAAAATTTTAATTTAAAGGGTAACCCACAAAGGTCTTGACTTTATCGCAAATTGGGTTTTTTCCGCAGTTTGTAACAAGTTTTAAAAATTAAATAGGGGCTAAAAGGGTGTCCCCTTAACCCCTTCGTGTGTGAGCTCAGCGCATGATTTCGCAGCATATCTCTATTTTTAATTATTACCCCGACCTATGCGAGGCATTCCTTTGAAAGTAGAAAAATTGGTCATGAACATGAAAATAAGAATTTCTGCTCCTAACTAAATCAAAGTTTATAAATCTAACAACAACAAAAATTTACACAAAATACTTACAAAAACCGGTTACTGTGTTCCCTTAGTAACATTTCCGTATTTGAAAAAAAAATCTTAAATTTAGAGTAAGCTAATTCAAACTAGAGTTTTGGGAAGTCTGCCACCCCAATTCTACAAATATTAAAAAATAATATTGAGTGCTAGAGAAAATATATTAAACTAAAATTACAAGATTTACATAAAATAAAAATTGCATTTAAGGACTTCTAAAATTTACTTAAACTAAATCAATAAACGATTAAATTAAACTGTGGAAAACGGAGAAATTTTGCGATTTAAAAAAAATTTGCCAAGTTCTTTTTGAAAAATATTTTATATTTCAATTTTTGCTTTAAAAAATAATTAAATAAAAAAAATAATTTTCTTTAGTATAAAGAAAAGATTTCATGGAAAATAACATTTTCAATTTTTTGTAATTTAATTTTTATATTAAAAAATAAATTCATTTAATTCATCGTAAAACGTTAAATTGTTTAAAAGTCTTTAAGTTTTAAAATCAATCTAAACAAAAATAAAACGCAATAATTTTATGTGTTGTTGTATCTAAAATCCGAGCCTACACATAATTAAGTTTAATATGGGGTAGGCTCTCTAAGTTTTCGTTGCCTAATTTTGGGATTCTTACAAAACACTCAATTAAGAGTCTTTTTAATGTTAAAAAATGAGCCTATTTACTTGTTCCCTTAAATACTGACTGGCTCTCCTTGCGCTCTCTTAAAACAAATGAGCATTTTGTTACGTAGATAAATACAAATGGGCCTCTTGAAATAAATTTTCCTTGTGCCTTTATTTTGATTTTCAGTATCTATTCATTATTTTAACACCCACCCACAAATGCTGACATTTTAATGTTTATTTACAGAAAACAGCTGAGAGGCGATAGTTGTGTTAGTGTACGTATGTGTATCCACCAGATGTTCTCAGAGCAAAATCATAACAGTTAATACAGGTTGGGTGAGGTAGGCATGGAAATGTTGAAATTTCAAAATATTTCTATTCATCAAACAAAAAAAAAAATAATTATCAAAAAAAATTGTTTCTTACATAAGGACGATAGGTTTTCTTTTCTGTTTCTTTCGAAAAATGCACAAGAAATTAACTTAATTCTACTTGCAAGGATTTCAAGGCATATGGTAATAAGAGTTAAGCCAATTTACAATTAAATTATACCCGGCCATATTTCTACAGATAAGACATTGATAAAATCGGCGAAATAACTTTTTGTGATCAACGGGCGAATTTTACATTTGATGGAATTTAATTTTTCATGAAAACTTAGGTGTGGTAAAATCAAGAACGAATAAAACCAAATGTGTGGCTGATTTAGCATCTTTTTTTAGCTTTTCAGTGTCGACTTTGATAAATTTTGGAACAAATCAATTTAAGCGTAGTAGCTGCAAAAGGAGACAGAAAATAGGATATGGCGATATGGGATCATATTAATATCATAAATTAGGTTTTTTTTAATAATAAAAAAACAAATTTTTAACTTCTAGGAGCTAGATAAAATAAGGTTGACTTAAAATTCTTTCACTTTTAATTCCTAAGAAACTCACTGTACATGGAAGTAGTTAATTAGATGGACAAATTATTTTTCCATTACATTAGCATTGAATGATAATAATGCTAATGATTTTTAATCACTACTGGTTTATTCACTAATGATAATGCTTTTTACTTAAAAGATTTAACTGATAATTAGTTAAAAAACAAAATCATTATCATTGAAATTGATTAACTAGTTTCAAAGCATGACCATTAAAATCCGTCACTCCTTGTCTTTTTAAATTAATTTTAAAGCAGCATTTTTATCAAAAAATTTTTTGAAAGATGTATGATCTTTCACCACAAAAAGTGGAAAAAGGGTAAAACTAATTTTGTCATTCCGTTTGTAATTTCAACAATATTCATTTTCTATCCCATAAAGTATATACTTATATTCTGGCTTCTTTTGCATAGCAAACTTGATTAAGCGATGTCCGCCTGTACGTTCGTGTTAGTGTTAAAATCAAGTTTGCCGAGACACTAGATCAGCTAGAAAAAATTTAATTACGCCAATCTAGCAGACATAGTGTCCAAAGAGGTGCTATTGGAAATCAGCAAAAGCGGTCCATGGTCTCCAAATCAGCGGGCAAAACATCACGCCTACCTCTATATTTCCTATATCATTTGGAACAATAAAGTAACTCCAATCAAAAAAGCAAATACATTGTGGCGATAAAGAATTAAAAAATAAGAAAAAATCCACAAGTGAAAAAATTGGCGTTTGTCCATGTTTTACGAGTTACGGGCCTTTGAAATTTTAAAATTTTTTTAAAATATCAATATTGGTATCATTTTCCATTTTTTGAAGAGATATTTAAGGAAATACTAAAATTTTTAAAAAATGCTTAACCCATTAAGAGCCAATGTCACTTAAAATTTTTCTCTTCTTATTTTTTAATTCTCGGTCACCCCAATATTTGCTTTTTGATTAGAGTTATTTCACTAAACTAGATTTATATAGATGGTGAAGGGTATATAAAATTCGGCATAGCCAAATATAAAACTCTTACTTGTTTTAATTTAATTTTACTTTATTTTTTGGTACTGGACAATAGTTGATTTTTTTTTTTTAATTTTTTTCCTCGAAAAAGTACTGAAAAATTGCAATAGTAGCGATTTTTCCATACCCGGTATGACGTTGTTATTTCTTTACATAGTTTTCATAAAGATAATCAAAATGCTTGTTTTTGTTTGGTTAATCTTATTGTGTCTGGTTTATTTATTTTATTGTTTATATAAGAGGGTGATTCTAAAACTACCTGTCCGTGGGTAAGACAGTTGCAAAAGTTATTAAATTTCATTAATCAATTAAAACTCTGAACTAAATTTTTCTCTTGAAAAACCTGTTCTTTTTCGGTTGGACCAAAAATATGTTATTGGTTACGCATAGGGATTCGGCATATTTTGTTCTCCCTGTAATCCATAAACCTAAGAATATAAAAAAATCATAGCAGTTAAAAGGACACACTTCCTCATTTTTCGATTAGTTACTTTATTTGAGTCATATGTCTTGCGAAAAATGCTCGAATTTCTTAGTGCGAATACCATAGCATACCATAGTTTCGACATCATTTACGCACTTTAAACTTTTTTTTTTCTTTGTAAATCCTATTTAATACAAATGTGAGTTAAGTTTAAATTCTAGGTCTTTTTTTAATCTATTATCACAATAGTTAAAAATATTTGTTGTTGTTAAAAAAGAACACATTTTGCTTTAAGAAACATATCAAACTTTAACAAAAAAATATTTAAATTTCTTTGCCAGTTTAGGTAATTTGAGGATTATCCTCGTGAAAACTTTAAATGAAGTGTTTACTTAAACATCAACCTGTTTATATTATTTGTTTTGTATTTCATATGAGGTGGTGGGTGGTGTGAAAGGATAAATGTGAAAAAGGCCTGCAAAATATACTAAAGTAGAAGTTTAATGGTCCTTTTAGTTTCTTTATTAATTTTGTGTTTTTATTTTTCTTTCTTTTCTGCTGGCACGTGTCAGTATTAACATTATTTTTTAAACGCTTGATTACATTTTTCATTTAGCTTTTCTACTCTTTTTTAATAGCCCCAACTGTTTTTATGTATTTTTGCTGTTGTGTGACAATATGTAAAATAAAGAGAAATAATAAAATAACAAACAAATACTAAATGTTTGATGTATTAGAATCTGTGCATGTGGCTATGATTGTGTGAGTTTAGTGTGTGTAGGCAGGTGGGTGATATTTTTGACGATTCTATTATTAGAAATTTGTGAAGAAGTGAAAAACGCAAATTGTGTTGATTTAGGAACGATTTATAGAAAGGACATACACTTTTTGCACTGAGAAACTAAATTTACTTTGCAAAAGCTTAAACAAAACTTGACCATGAAAAAATCGTGTATGAATAAAACACACAGCTTTAAAAAATCGTACTTTTATAAATAATTTTGAGGATAAGATGCATGCGAAAAATGCCTGTGAGTTTTCAACTGATGTTAGAATTTGTTTTGTAGCTTAACAGGTGTACCTCCATTGAGTGAAGTTGGGCTGTGTATGAAATGACATGAATGGAGGTACGGAAAACAAAGCAGCATCTTTTGTTACAAAAATGCTACATCATGTTGCGAAAGTCTCGCAATGGTTGAATTTTATAATTACGAAAGAACGGCAGCAGACAACCACATAATGGCAGATCTAAAAAGTATTTAAAATTTGTTAGGCAGAAAAGAATTCATTCGAAACATTTGAACTGAATTACAGCCTTGATGTCAGCAACTGAAGACTTTAAATGGCATTTGGCTAAAAATCAGGATTTGAACTTTTGATGTTTTCAATGAATTAAAATTTACTGTTTCGGCTTAGGTTCATTTTTTATACCCTTCACAACAAAAAGTGGAAAAAAGGTATAACTAATTTTATAATTCCGTTTGTAATTTCTACAATATCCATTTCCGACCCCATAAAGTAGATATATTCTGACTTCGTATGCATAGCGAAGTCGATCGAGCGTACGTGTTAGTGTTGAAATCAAGTTTGCCGAGGCACTAGATCAGCTAGAGAAAATTTTAATACACCAATCGATCCAGACATAGTGTCGAAAGAGATGCTACTGGAAATCAGCAAGGTTGGTCCATGTCTTCCGACGCCTACTTCTTATTTTTTCACATCATTTGGAACAATGTACTAACTCCAATAAAAAAAAAAAAAAAACAAATATATATGGAAAAATAGAGAATTGAAAAATAAGAAAGAATCAAGTGAAAAAATTGTAGCTTGCCAATGGTTACGAATTACGGGCCTCTGAACTTTTCTATGTTTTGAAAATATCAATGTCCATCATTTTAAAGCTTTTTAAGAGATCTTTAAGAAAATACTAAAAATTTTTAAAAATGCTTAACCCATTAAGAGCCGATGGCATTTTTATGTAAAATTATTTTTTAATTCTCTGCCACCCCAATATTTGCTTTTTTGATTGAAATTACTTCACTCAACTAGATTTACATAGATGGTAGCACTCTTGATTATTAAAAAAAATTTCTAAATTTTTTTAAGAAAAAAAACAAGAAAAATTAGACACTAGCAAAATGAAATGCCACATTTTCTTGTTCGCTACATCCTTCATCAGCATTTTTCGCATCCATCTACCTCAGGTTGTGTACACTGTAAACATCATCTATTTAACCAACTTATCAATATTAGTTTGGTTAGACAAATGCTAGGATTGGGAGAAGGTACTCCATACACAAACTAGTTAATAATTGTTCCATATTCATCGAACTTTAATATTAGCGCTCTGCAGTCTTATAAAAAGATAATCTGAGAACAAATGTTTATTTCCGAGTTAAAGTTTGGAAGTATCACATGGGTCCTCCAAATGATTTCCATACAAGTAGTTTCATTCTACAAATTTGATGTAGGGCAGAAATTTGCAAATAGAGTGTCATTTTAAAATATAACTTAGAGGTGTTTATTTTATTTTTTAATCATGACAGTAGCGATAATTGCTAATTCGACAATACAACTTCTGCTTTAATAGCCTTACAAACATTTATTAGGCAAACATTAGGCAAACAAATAAAACATCAAACCATATCAGGACGTATCTAATGCAAAAATAACAAAAATATATTAGACTACATTTTATGGCAATTTTATTGCAAACATGATACAGGGATACTTGACTCTGTTGCTTTAATATTAATATAAAAGGAAATGGAACAACTGCGGCTAATCGCGTTTCATGATCATTTAGGTTATTTAAGACTTGTATTAAAAATTCTTTTTGTTATATTTAGATTACTTCTTCGTTATTTTTATGACAAATGTAATAAAACTTTATTATTTGAAAATATCAAGTAACATATTTTGTAATATATACATACACACATACATACATAAACACACATATTAAATTACGGCCATGAACATATTTATTTGATTCACAACCAGTTTATACGAGTATTGTATGGTTAGCATATGACAACATTTTGCATCGATGGTATTGTAAAATATTAAACAATAAAAGAAAAAAAGAAAAACTCAACGAAATAATTTCAACTTTCATGTTAATTTTTATCGTACTTCTTCCAAAAAAAAGCAATTATTTACTGCCATTAAATATAACATCACATTTTTAAAATCTTAAGGCAGAATCAGTCTTTATTTTCCGCTGCGTGGCGAATCAGCTGATCTGTTTCTGTTAAATAGAAAATATGTATTTGTGGTTTGTTATTACTTCGTTCGGTTCTGTTTCGTTCGAATCAGTAGAAAATAGAATTCAATGTTAAGTTACTTGAAAGTTGTTTGGTAGTGTGAGTTTAAAATTGTAAAAAACCTATTTTTGTTATTGTAATTGTAATAACAGTTTTATTTTTTGTGTTGTGTATTTTGTTTGTTATAAACAGGTGAAATGTTTTACAGAAAAACTAATCACAACAATTTAAAAAGCAGAACGGCACGAAACAGAATAGCAGCAAAAAGTAAAAGCTAATGAGACCTTAAGGATATGGATCATCGAATTAAATCTTCTTGTAAAATCTATGAAGAAACAAAAAAAGGAAACTTTGCAGTAAAATAATAATTTTTTAATGCCCGTTAATTTTTATTAATTACTGGACAAAAAATATTATTGAAATTTAATTTTCAGTACAAGGGCTGCTATATATATTTCTGGCCTGGCAACACTGAGTGCTGCCAAGTGCAAACTGACATTTCCATTGGAAAGTTTGTCATTTTTAAGCATAATCGTACTCAAAACGTTAACGTTGACGTACGACCATTATTTGTGTTGTTTACAGTGACTTGAAAAAATTAATATAAAAAAAAAATGGAATTAACTCGTGAACATTTTCGAGACATCATTTTTCAGAACTTTCGACGTGGATTATCACGACAAGAGTGCATTGATGAACTTAAATCTTTGTATGGCGATGAAACACCATCCTATAGCACTGTGAAAAATTGGTATAATGAATTTAATCGTGGCCAAAGCTCACTCAAACACGAATTACGTGAAGGTCGTCCAAAAACGGCTGTTGTGCCAGAGAACATTGATACCGTGAGTGAACTCATAATGCAAGATCGACATGCGACATACCGAAAGATAGAGACATCCTTGGACATTTCTTCCACCAGCATACATTCGATACTGCATGAACACCTGGCGGTAAAAAAGGTTTGTTCTCGTTGGATCCCGCACAATTTGAAAGTCGCTCAAAAAAAGGCTCGTGTCGATTGGTGCAAAGAAATGTTGCAAAAATACGATTGCGGTGCTTCAAAAGACGTTTATAAGATCTTTACAGGTGACGAATCATGGATCTATGCGTATGAGCCCGAAACGAAACAACAATCGACCGTGTGGGTCTTCAAAGACGAGAAAAATCCAACGAAAGTTGTTCGTGGAAGACGCAATTAATGGGTCATCCGCCGTACAGCCCTGACTTGCCAACTAATGACTTCTTCTTGTTTCCGCACATCAAGAAAAAAATGCGTGGTCAACGATTTTCGTCGCCAGAAGAAGCTGTTGAAGTGTTCAAAAACCATGTTTTAGAGGGGTCTCAATCGGAGTGGAAAAAGTGCTTCGACAACTGGTTTGAGCGCATGCAAAAGTGTATAAATTATGCTGGAGAATACTTTGAAAAACAATAAAACCATTTTTGATCATAAATATTCGCATTTTCACTATTAGGCCAGAAATATATAGAGCAGCCCTCGTACCATTAAAAAACTTCACTTACTGATTCTTGACTAAAATTTTATTAGCAATAAAAAATTTTATTGGTTACTGCAATTTTGAATGCATTCAAAATATTATACATTCTGTTCCTATATTATATAATAATATATAATATTATTATAACTGATACAACAATACAAGGGTATTATGAATTGGATAACTGTTTTCGATCATACACACTTGTACTATGGATAATCATCATTTAAATAATACATATTTAGCATTTTAAGAACATAATCATCATCATCGTCATCATGTTAAATAGAGATTTATTTAGACTCTTACGTAATTTGAAACAGTTTAAGAACTTACGTTCAGAAATTAGTTGTTCATTTAAACGATATAAAGTTTTTAATTTTAACTCAGGATAAAATAAGAATTCTTCAAACAAAATTGCTGTAATATCAACTTGATGTTTATTATCCAATAAAATTCTGTTGCATTATTAATTCGAGTTTTTTCTTTTTTTGGCCGTCAACCGGTGTGAGTATGGCGATAGTACGGCTTATACCTCGTAACGGCATTCGGAAACGGACACTTATAACATGAGTGCGGGTAGGAAGTAGCAGCTAATACTGTGTATTATTTTTTTATGGTAGAAGGCAAATGTTGCTCAAAAAGTTCTTAGGCTAGAAGAGGCTGAAATAGGATCGTGGGAAGTATCACACTGGATGCGAATACAATTCAAGTACAAGGTAAATGCCGGTAAATTTTTTCTGGATTGGTGGGTGGAAAAGGGCAGCTAGCAATTACTTGTCCATATTAAAAACAGGTTGAACGGCTCGTTTACTGGGAAACGCAATGGATTTTAAAAGTACCTTCAAAATGCATCGATCTACTTCAAAATTCTCCCTATAATTCTACTTGATATTTCAATCGAAACTAGACGTATTTAAGCATTCTACAAATAATCTACGAACATCAGATTAAATAACCCACTTCACATTTAAGACTGGGTAAGAATGAATTTAATATAAAATGGTATTCGATAGAAAATTTTTGATTTTTTAATTTTTTATTTTAGTGATTGATTACAATTCTCATATAATTAAATTTGTTCTAAACAAAATTTGGACAAAACCGACTAACTGATGAGTTAATTGAGCTGTAGCAAAAGTAATCCATCATGCTAAATATTTCCCTGCGCCCATGATTTCATTCGAATACATAATACAAAAATATTTGTTGTTAGAAAAATAATATTTTGAAAAAGTAAAGCACGATTAACACTTTCATAAAATAGTATTTTTAAATAAATTTCCTTTATCACCATAATTGATTTGATTGTGATAATGAGCAAAATATTTAATTTCAAAGTTATTAAAAAAAATAAGAATAATAAATAAATAAATAAGTTGTGTCTAAAAAATTGTCAGCCTGCACCCTCCCTTTTCTTTTAAAAAGCATCATAATCTTGATTGTTGTTTACAACCTAATAATGATTTTTTACTTCTTCATGGCCAATTCTTGTTTTTTTTTTTTTTCTTCTGCGTACACGTGTAGCCTTGTAAGACTCAAATGTCCCACATATTCTAGGAGCAACAAACAGACAAAAACCCACACAAATTAAGTTTTACCATCAAACATTTTGATATAAACTTTGTATTTATTTATATTAAACTTTGTTTTGCTTTGTTGTTTAGTCAAATCAAATGTAAAAACGTAACATTAATTTGATTTCTATTCGAGTAAAAGGTCATAAATGTTATAATAATAATTCCTACCGTAAATATGTTGTATTTTTCTCTTTCCCTTGGTTTCAATTATTACTAAATGTGGTCAATATATAGTTCAGAGGACATCCAAGATAACAATTATCACTTCGTAATGAATGAAAATTTTATAGAAACATAAAGTTCACTTCTTATTTACGATAGGGATGAATAAGTAACATTAGATCAGATTAACAAAGCCAGTAAAATAACAATTAACCTCAAAAGTGATTATGAAGATGGATTTTTTACTTGAATGCGGAGCAGCGGAGTTGTGACTTGTTTAAAAAAATATAAAATATGTAGATACGTTAACAAAGACTGACTCATCAGAACTACAGGGTCATGTCAGCAGCATTGTGATATTATTTACACTGGGACTAAAGTTAAACATCTTTGCTTTCATAAAAAAAAACTCATTATTATTTCTTACGTTTTATTGTCAATTTAAAATTTTATTTCTGATATTTTTTTCTTTTGCTTTATCTACTCATAGGCTGAGTACTTTAATTCTTTTCAAAACAATTTTTTTTCTTCTAACAACAGCACGCAAAAGGAAAAGAGAAAAGAGAAATTTGTATTTGAGCCAACTGGGTAAGAGAAGTAACATTTGGGAGTTTCTTTGGTGTCTTCATTTCTTCTGTTGTTTAAAACTCAAGGTATACCTGAAGGCTGCCGAGGGAAAAACACAAGTTTGTTTGTTAAATATGTGTGCATGTGTGAGTTGTGGGAATATAATGCTAAATATAACGGCACTGTTAACAGTTCAAAAGTTTTGGATATCAGATTGTGTTCTTTATTTTATTTTATTTTATTTACTTTTGTGTAAAATTATTTTTTTTTTAAGCCTTAAAGTAGATTATTTCCCTGTCATTTTGGAAGCAAAAAAAGTTGTCTCTAATCAACTACGCCGTTGAATATTTGTAAGTAAATGAACCCTAATAACATCGACATTTAACACAGTTAAGCCTATCGAACGTTTTTATTAACACATTTAGTAAAATTGTGAATTTTATTTATTATGTAAATGTGTTGTATACTTTTAGGCTCACGAATAAATTCTGTGCACATATTTTATTTTAACTTCTGTTTTTATTCTACCTTAATTTAGCGACTTTAAGAATAAAATTAAAAACAATTAAATTTAAACATTTTCCAATTACAGATAATTTAGTTTTTTTTGCAACAAAACTGACAACAAACAAAAAAGAGTTCTTCTGGCAACGATACAAAATTAGATATTTTTTTTTTTTTTTAAATTTAAAACTTTTAATTTTAAATAATTTACATTTTTTAATTTATCGTGTCTCTTTAGAAATAAATTCTAAGCGAATAGAAGTTATTTTGTCTCCTTTCTTTTTATTAATTTATTATTTATCTTAAAGCTCGCCTGTGATAGTGACTAGAATTTTGCCGGGCAAGAATAAAAACCCCTCAAAACAAGAATCCTCATAATCTCAAGTGAAGACTGTCTGATATGTTGGAATTTTTATTAATTTGTTTAAGTTATTTTTACTATTTTTTAATTTCTTTTTGTGTGAGTTTTCTCGTTGACTGTAATATATGTTTGATTCGTTTATTTCTTAAGCCTTAATATTTTATTGTTAAACTTACAATAGTTTGAGCCATATGCTATATAGATAATATAAAAGTTCAATGACTGCATTTTGTAATTGATGGGAGTAACCTACATTGGCTACTCGAAAAAGTATAAAAAATATCTTTTTCATTTGGCTAATTATACTTTTAACAGCTCCTAGCTTTAAAAATTTAATCAAAATGAAGAAGATCATTGAAAAAAATCTTATTTTGTTAGCTTCTTTTTTGATGTTTAAAACTAAATTCTTAAATAAACCTGTGGCAGATTGGTTAACAACCCAGTCATACCCAAGCGATGTTAAATCTATTTCATTTAGAATAATCCAAAATATAATGTTTTGTTTACATTACTCTTTGCGTTCTTTTAATTGCAAAACAAAACATACCAACAATTGTTTTCTTTGCTCTTACTCTATTAACTCAGGTCGGTATACTTTACTTTTTTATGCTCTCAAGCATATATTCCACATAACGGTATTTTCTACATATAGGCGATTAAAACCGTCTAGATTCATCTAAAACGGAAAAATCTGGCATATTCTTTTGGATTTTTTTTAATACTTGTATTATAAGTATTAAAGTAAAACCCATTTAAAAGAATTTTGGAACAGCAACTAAAACATATTTAAATACATTGTTTATTTAACACCGTTATGTGTGTGGATATCATAGAGACAATAGAAGGAAAGTGTTTCGTGTTATATTAAAATTTATTTTAAGAATTTAATTTCAATTATGTATTTTTTGTGAAGTCGAAGTATTTTAATATAAAATTAAGAAGTGAAGGAACAAACTAATCAACTTAAGTGCAGAATGTAAAATAATGTCTTCATTAAATTTTGGCTTAGTTACAACCTCAATGCCTCCTATGATTAACTTTAAATATAAGTTTTTAATTTCAGGAGGTGGTTTTTGTAAAAAAAAAAGAAAATCTTTGCAAACTTAAGCATATTTTGTTTTTATTTTTTTTTTTTTTTAGCTGATTTTAATGTTTTAAGTTTTTCATCAAGTCCAAATAATATGAGACTGGCAACGTAACTAAAGCACTCTATACAAATACAAAACAGGTCAAGCAGAAAATTTACCAAAGGCTCATTCAAATTAACTTCGAACACAAAGCAAACAATAAAATAAAATGAAAACAACAGACGTACAATACAATATTTACAAATAATAAAAAAATAAAAAATTAAATGTAAAAATATTTTAGGAAACGACTTGATTAAAATAATTTAACATATTTCGTTTTTTTCTTTAAGTTTGCGCAACTTAAAATTTTTATGAGGAAGTAAAACTTTTACTGATTTAGTTGGTTTTATTGTTATTTGTATTCTGGGCACATCTGAGAGATGATAAAAAAAGGGCAATAAAATTGTTTTTTTTTTTTTCAAGCAAAATCTATTAGAACTTAAATAAATAACAACAGGAGGCATATAAAGATACGGGTGGTTTCATAAAATTATACACATATAATTTGAACAGTAGAAATAATTAAGATTCAAAAAAGGATTAGTTTTAGTATTCTTTTTTTTATTGAAAATCTTATGAAGTCCCAAAAAATTGCTCAATTTTTTTTTCAATATTTTTTTTTAGCTTTTCAAATACGTATTTTAAAAAAGACAAATTTTTCGCTGTTTGTTGGTTGGTTTGTGATTCATGACATGTGCAAAAATAAGGCATATATTTGGTAAAAATTATATTGTTGTGTACATGAGGTACTTTGAAAAAGTTTGAAGCATTTGAGCCCAAGCAAGTTTTTTGGACAGCTGAAGTCACTTAATCTTTTAAAGATCAATATCCTATTTTCTAGGAGAGGACTTTTACAATGTTTGATAGTAACAAAAATAAGTAACAAGATGAATTAAAATAGCAAAAAAAAAAGATTCGACAAATAGAAGAAAAAAAAAGCATAGCTAACGAAGCTGAAAGTCGCCCAATGCCTTAGTCCACATACATTTTCATAAGGAAAACCTAGCAGATAAAAAATTTTCTGGAGGATACAAAGCATTTTAGAGAAAACGGAGATCGCTGCAAAATTTTGTAAAATCGCGTGCTTAGCAAACTCTTTTGTTTGTACACTTCCATACACAACGCAAGAATTAGAAAAGAAGTTTTCTGAATAGCGTCCAAGAAATTAAAAAATATTTATATGGTTTTCTGTAAATTCGATTAAAATTCTGTTTAAAAGTACAAAGAGTTTTTAATTTGATGTCTGCAGCTTGCCAAAAGTTAAAATAAAATTAGTAAACAATTCTTTTCTCTGGGTTGTCACTTAACGGTAATGGATTCTGTTGACAAACAAGCTTCAGCTGTTACTTTGAAAATGTAACTCAATTTATACGGTTGTTCAAAACAAGATCTCTCGCATGTACAACGTAGTTAAAGGCAACTATTGGTACAATTAAGAAACAATTGCTTTAAAAAATGTTGTGCGTTTTTTTTTTTTTTTTTTTGTCAAAAATTACCTCACATTATTTATGTAATAAATCAAAAATATAAAAATTAAATTAATACCTCATTAAATTTATCACAACAAGACATTCCCCCAATTGCGTTTTTTTTAAGTAGAAATTATTGTGTTAATGAGAAATTGTGCTCAAGCAAATGACAGTTTTATAAGTCATTGTATCCTGCTCTTTTGTTGTAATGACTTTCCACTTTTGTCTACAACAGTTTATAACTAGTTTTTATTGCATAATGATTTTTCTACACAAATATAAATATACAAAATATATTATTAGAAACATAGCTCTGCATAGAAAAAAATAGAATTTGGCTGAAATTGTTGAACTTTGGCAAGCGCGTGTTTTCTAATAAAGGAACAGGAAAATACAAGAACATAAAAAAGTATTACATTTGGGGTTTGAAAAAAAAGAAAAAAACAACAACAATCGGATATAATTGACAGCACACACAAATAAACAAAAACGTTGTGTTGTGGAATAAAAAAAAAACAGCAACAAAAGAAATTTAAGATAATTAAATCGACCTTACTTACCGAAAACAGAGCCAAAAGCAAAAAATTTTATATTAAAGCAAAACATTTATTTACGATTTGATTTTAATGACAAAGACTACTTTTAACATTTCTTTTAAATAAGTTGGTATTTTTTATAAGTTTGCTCTGCAGCACAGGCTGAAGATAACTGCTTTGTAGTCTAAATGTTGCTGCTGCTTATCTTTGATAACTTTACTTTCACTGGCCAAAGAATGATGAAAAAATCCTCTTTATTTGATGCACTTAATGTTGTTTTATTTTGAACTTATTAGGATTGTAAAGGAAAAGCTCTGAACAACTCACACACAACAAAAACATTTCAAACTACTGCTTGCATTTCCGACAGCAAGCAAATTGTGGTGACTATATGCTACGCCTCGATTAGCTCACACACTCAGTAGCTCGTTTAGACTTCTTCAATTTACGGTGGACCGGTCAGCTTTAAATTTGTTTACTCAATTATCTTTTAGTTTTTTTGGAAGAACACATCACAATTAAAAAAAAAATAGAATTTTCAATCTACTTTTAATCTCAACCAAAGGATATTTCTAGAAAAAAAAAACTAATGCAATAAATTATGATCAAATTTGTGATATAAATAAACAACACTTTTACAAATCAAATTTTAAAAACTTTTGAAAATTTTCGCAAAACTTAAATAAATTTCGACCTTTTTAGAAAAAAAAAACCCTCAACCGTTTGCCTAATAGTTACACCTAAATAGATTTTCGCCGTGCTCGCTCGCAACCATTTAAAATTATCTTCCTAAAGCAAAAAAACAAAACAAAAAATTATCTATAATTATTTAGTGATTTAATTAATATTAATTTATATGATCAAATAGCAACAATAAAAACAATTAATAGTAAACAATTTATTTGTAGAGAATTTAAGCAAGAAAGAAACACAGAAAAAAAAAACTTAGAACATCTGTGTTCTATCAGTGGTATGTGCTGAACTTTTCTTATTTTCTATTTTATTCAATGTTTAAATAATCAAAAATAAAATAAACCGATTTGTCTCTTAATTCTTCAAATTTCAATTTAAAAATAAAAGCCATGAAAAAAACAACAGATATAAAAAAGAAAATCAAAAGTTATACGCTTGACATACTTAGGAAAATAGCAAAGCACAAAAAAGTAAAAAAAAAAACAAAGTAAACAAAAAAAAAACAAATAAATAAAAATATTTATTACCAATGATATAAGTATTTGTTTATACAAATCAAGGCTAAAACTAGACTGCTTGACTAGTAAAATATTATTTGTTAGATGTTTGTAGCCAACAGTTGCAGCAATAGCAACCGAAAAAATGCATCTTCACATGTCAACGAGTATTTGTATCAATGCAATTATGAAAATATTTTATGCTAAACAAAAACGTTTTATTTTCTATTCGTTTCACATAAATTTCTAATACACAAAAAATAATTAAAAGAAAAGAAAATAATTAAAAAAAAAAGGAAATGAATTTAAAAATGAAAGATGACTAAGCACTTAACAACTGTTGTAAATTTGAAAAATAAAAATCAAACAAAGCTTTGCATAATTTCATTTAATTTAAATTATTTTAAATAAAATTTATTTGGCTTTAATACCTTTAACATCAATATTATTCTGGAAACACTTTTTGATTTGCATAATTGTATTTTTAGACAAAAATTGTCACAGCTTTTAAAATATTACAATTAATTGTAATCAATTGCTGGAAAAAATACTCTCAGGACGTATACGTTTTTATAATTACAATGAATAAAATGTCATGGCGTATGATTAATATTTAATTCAAAGTATACGTTATACGTTTCGAATTTTTACTTGGTAATAATGTCTACCTATGAATTATATTCAGGTATGTGATGGAAATCGATCGATTCGAAAACGATACGTTTTTGGAAATATTTTAAACAATAATAAAAAAAAAGTTATCCCAAAGTAATTGTAGAAATTGAATGGAAAAGTATAAAATATTATATTGAAGGTATTTAATTAAAACAACATTCTCGGTGCTAGACCGTTTCGGAAACAAAGGCACTGTAAGTTTGTAGAATGGTCTCTTTTTATATAATACGCTTTGAAAACTATGACGCTTCTTAAAGAATCATATCAATAACTCAAAAACTATTCAAAATACAATAACAAATTTACACGTGACAAAAATTAAAGAAAAAAAACTGCTAAAATTCAAATTATTCAACCAAAATTTAATCATGTGGTGTCTTTACATTGAACTACTTATTGTTTTTTTAGAAATAGTCAATATTTCGTCCACTGCGCCAAGAAAATAAACAAGTAGCATTTAACCTCTACTGAACTCAAAAAAAAAAAAAAAAAAAAAAAAAAAAACAGCGTATAAAAGAAAATTCTTTGCAACAACACAATTAAAATTACTGGCATAAAAAATTTGTAAGAATTAAAAAAACACCACACACACCCATTTCAGTGACAAATACAATGGGACGCAGGGTTTGTTTTTGCAAAAATAACAAAACAAAAAAAATTCAAAAAAAAACTTTAATTTTATATGCCGTGTTTTCAACACAAATGCTAGGCTCGAAGGACCATCATAACAAAAAATACCTAATAACAACAATAATAACTATCAAAAGGCTCTGTATAAACATATTTTCCAAAGAAAAAAAAATGTCATGCGTTAGATTTGATTGATATTTTAAAAATAATTGCAAAACTTTTTTACTTTTAGGATCGCAGGACCATATAAGGGCTAAATAAACATAAAAGTTTTAATATAAAAAATTCTTAAAAATTGTTTTTTATTATTTTTTTTTTTAAGCGAAATTTTCCCTTTAAGCTTATTTGTAGAAATGTATCTATATAAGCCGATCTTAAAAAAAAAGTTCTTTAGAGAATATATTTTAATGACTTTCTTAGTGATGTTAATTTTAATAAATTCTAATTATTTAATTATTTTTTAATGATATTTTTAAAGGATTTAAGTGTCAGAAAAAAAATTATTGGGACTGAAAATGAAATATATTTAAGCGTTTGATAACTAAGAAATAAATATAAATTAGCTGTGATGCGAAGAATCCGATATAAAGAGTTTATACAAACACCCTTATTGAGCTTGTTTTAAAAACTATTTTTATGTTTGAGTTTACATTAAGCTTTGAAAAATGAATTACAGATATCTCAAGTCCTACTCCTTGTGAATGTCATTTTGAAGGTACTTTTTTAACAGTACTTTCTTTCAAGCCACTTGAAGTAAAAGATTTTAACCATAAGTACTTTTTCGGAAAAGTATTTCTGTAAACTGAAGGAGAATTGCAAACACATTTTTTTAATTGCTCGAAGGACCATAAGTGGTTTATTAAATCTGATATTAAGAAATAAGGTTTTTATATGAAAGTTTTCTTTAGGATGAAGTTTTTTTCTAGAGTAAAATAAACCATTAGGTTAAATAAATATAAGATATGTAAGCGTTTAATTGAAATGGGGTGTTGAATTGTTATTATAATGAATTTAATATTTTTAATATGGAAAAAATAAAAATACAAGCATCTTTTTTCTCATTGTGTTGATTTAAGGTAATAATTATCACAATCGGACAATAAAAAGTCAAGGTAAAAATAAATAAAATTGAGATAAATATTTTAATCACTTTAAAATTTCCAAAATTAAAATACCTTTCTCGAAAACCCTACATTTTCTTTGGATCGTACAAATAAATTACATCCGAATACATAATCCGATGATGGGGGTTTATTAAGAATGAATGATTAAGAAAGAAACAGAAGGAAAAATTACATTTGATTATAAAATCGTATGCAAATACACTAACAGAAATAAACAAAATTGAAAAACAATAAATGAAATGAAAATTTGGTAAATGACAAATAACGAAGTAACTGAATGAACAACATTAAACTTATTTTACTTTTATTTTCCAAATACTTCTTTAACTCGAGCAATATAATTTGTTTTACATGCCATCATCATCAAACTTGCAAACATTTGTTTTTGTCTTCTTTTTTTGACTAAAAGAGTAGCGAGCGGCAAAGTATTTTTATAAGAGTTTAATTGAAATAATGGCACGCTTTTTAAGCCTTCACGAACACAAACAAACACACGAGATATATTACTTAAAATAATTTTATTATCGAATAATAAAAAAATTAAAGCACGAACAAGTTTTATGACAAGTTAAAATGAAAATAATAAGATTAATGGGTTTTTTTATAACTTTGAATTTAAAATATAAAATAAATTATTGAGCACCAACAAATTACTTTTTTAATAAGAATTATAAAAATTTATTAATAAATTTTATTACTTTATGAAGAACAAAAAAGTCAGTTAGTGATAGAGAAAGACGTTGTTAGTCCTCGAACCTTTTTTAAAAGTTCCTTCTGCAAACCGGCGTTTTTTTTTTTTTATAAATTTTAAGATTGAAAGCTGTTAAGCTAATTTGTTTTCCAAGATATTTTAAACGTATTCTCCGAGATACTAATGAAATTAATAGTACTGTATTGTAGGGTACAAAATCATTTTTCGACAGTTTTATTAATGCATTATCTTAAATCTTTATCCTTCATAAAGTACGTTTGTAAAAGTACGAATAATCTATTCCAGGCGGTACTTTTGTAAGTACTTTATTAAGGGAATTTTACAGATACTGTTAAAATGAGTAAAGAGTTTTAAAAAGATATTAAAAACACTACTTAACAAAGGTATTTTGTAACCTCATTCTAAGTTACATTAAAAAAAATAAATAAATAAAAAAAATACATTTTCAAAAAGATTTCTTATAAAGGTACTCTTGTACGAAAAATAAAAGTACTTTTTTAAGTACGAATTTTTTTATTTTAAAAAAACTATTAAAACACTGCCGTTTTCAAACAAATTCATATAGGAAGGAGTCTTCTTTAAAAATTAGTAGTTTACGAAAAGAAAATTCGTTTTAAGGATATTTTTTTTCCTTTCAAAACACTTCTTATTTTCATCTGTAATTCAGGACCTTTATATAGATTATTTTTAAATTATTATGTTTCAACATGGTATTTTAATCGGTAATTTTTTTGTAAAAATACATTTTTATACTCCATCTCGAGTAAAAGAATATTAAATCACAAGTTAAAAAAATTGCTTTATAAAAATCATAAGATTGATTACTAAGACAAAGAAATTTGTTCATTATTTCACCTTGAATAAAAAAGTATTTTAAATAAAAAAGCGCATACTTACCTTAAAGAACACTGTAAAAAAAAGGGGATAATTTTTGTGATAGAAGACATAAAAACGTTTTTTTTTTCAAGCAACCATAAAAATATGCCATTAACTACGATTAAATAAATCTCCCTAAAATATGCTTCGTTTATCACGCCTACAGGTTATCAAAAGATAGATAAATAATTTTTATTTGTACTGCAAATTTTATGCTGTTTTTTATACGAATAAGTATGTTGATGAGGGGCTTTGGGATTGAATTGTTAGGTATATTTTAACATGCTTCGCACAAATTCGTGAATTTGTTGATTATATTAAATAATTTAAAACACAAATTGTCAAGCACAACGATAATGTACTTGCAATGATATTGGAAAAGAAACCAGGCATAAACATTTTTACTAAAAAGTAGTATTCGAAAATAATTATTATATTATTTACAAAAATGCATTTAACCTTTTTAGACAACGAATTTATCACCCAGTATGTGTGATTTTTGCAGTGTTTATTGTTCAACCTTGGTTACATTTCGAAAGATCTTTCATATTGAAGTTTGTTGCACAGATGGTCTTTGATTCACTTGTCACAAACTTTCTGACTCACCGATTTTTTCGAAAGTGAAAATGGAAAAATTACACTGCGGGCTTAAGATAAAAATCACGTAACTATGCCCTCTAATATTATCATGAAATACTTCCACTTTTTTCATTTAATAAAGTTTTTTTTCTTCTTCTAAATTTTTTTTGGATGAATTTTTTAGCATATTTTTAAACGTATAAACTAAATCAATATTAAAGCATACTTTTGGGAAAAGTTGTTATTTGTGACACAAATTTTAAATATATTGAAGGTTTAAAAACAAAATTTTAAGACAAAACTTATGTGTTCAACACAAATAAATTAAAAACTTAATTAGAAATAAGGCGTTAAATTTAAAACAAATTGAATTAAACACATCTTTAAAATGAAAGGAAATAGGGGATTTTTAACAGCACCCCTACTCATTTACAATAAATAGCATATTTTTAAGGCATTTGAAGTTTAAATATTTGTCGTCTATTTTAAGGCGTTACATGAACAAATTTCTTTTATAAATAAAAAGGTATAGCAGTTTAGTAGTACCTTTTTTCTAAAAGCAACTCATTAACACTTTCTAATTAATTTGAAAAGTTTTGTAAAATATTTATTGGAAGATGAAGCTGACTTACCTTATAACAAAATTAACACAAACGACACTTTGAGGTTTTAGTTTGTCATAAACAATTGTTGCCTGTGTAACAATCCAACAATAACCGCCATATTTACCCAGAAAGCGATAGCGACAGGTTTCACCCTGACCTTTGGATAAAACTAAAATGAAGACAAATAGAAAAATTTCAAAATTTGATTGGAATATTTCTAATTTTATAAAGGTTTTTTTAGGAAAATATGGCAACTCTACTATTAAAATAAGTAATATTTGAAAAAATATAAATCATAAAAGTTTAAAAAGAAGTACATTTTAAAGGCGAAAAGTTGTTTAATTAATGAATAGTTCACGCATATGGGAAGAACCACTTTAACGTTCCGAAACTCAACTATTTATGGTTCAAATCAAATTATTGACACGAATGTACCTTCCAACAACTTTAAAATTTATTTTTGTGGAGGGTGCCACGCCCATCTTTCTAAACTCACTCATTTAATTAACAATTGAGTTACGTACACAAAATTTTTAAAATTTTCATTTAAAGCGCTACGCCGATTTTTTTAAACTTATCAATGTGACGATATTGACAATTGAGTTACTTGCAGAAAGATTGTATTTTCCAAGATATATTTATTTAATTCTTAATTTTTTACGAGCGTGGTCCTTCACTTCTACTAATTCGAAACAAAAAAAATTCTATAGTTTAGGCATGTTTTATGTTGTGTCCCTTTTCTATTTGTACTTATGGTAGTTCATTTCTGCAACTAAAGTGAAAAATATTTAACATGAAAACATCATAGTCATCTTGTCTCACACGGTGCGAGCAGGAGTTAAAAAAGAAAAGTTTAATTTCTCTAAATAAATAAAATTAGTATTTTAGCATAAAAATATTTTTTTTATTATAGTAACAGCCTTGATATTTTCCCAAGGATTTATTTTAATTGCGAGGGAAAACAATAAAAACTGGAATGTTCTAAATTTAAGTATTTCATAAAAATACTAAAAAAAAAAAAGTTATAACTCAATCATCTGATGACGAATTCCATTAAATTTAGTTTTTGCACCCAAAATCCCACTTCCTAACTGCTTTATTAAAACCACTTTTACAACAGTGTATAATTTTTTTTGTTTCTAATTATGGAATAGATTTTAATTAATTTCTTTTTTTATAAAGACAAATCCTTAACACTAAAGCCACTTAAATTGAAATGGATTTGAAAGAATGAGAATGCAAGCTTTGCGGTGGGTTTTATTACAAAATGATACTTTTTTATATAAAAAACGATATTTAATAAAGTGTTTTAATTTAAAAACTAACAGGTGTCCTGAATATTAAAAGCAAAAAATTCATTTTGTTTTATTTTAAAGGATATGAAATCATTTGAAACTAAAGACAGAGAAGTTTTCATAAACTAAAATATACATTTTGTAATGTTTTTCTACTTCTCAAACATGAGAGGTTCGTCTAACGCAGTAGCCGCGCTCATAATGTGATTCTTACTCTGTGGGTCTAGTAAGCCTTTTGTTTTTTTTTTTTTGCGTATTTTTTTCTGTGCCAATAAAAAACTATCTTTTCTTTCTTATTAAGAATGTGGGAGTTTTCAACTGGTGTCGTATATTTATTTGCCTTTTTTAAACAGTTTTCGACCACGGCTACTTAAAAACAATTATTATTTCCTAAATCAAAGCTTTGCTGGGATTTGAACTCATGCTCATTATATTCTTTTAACAAATAAGCAGATATATCTTCCTTGTATTCTCCTCACACATACCACACTTATTAGTGGCCATACTTATCATGCAGTTCTGTTTTTCACACACCTACACAAGCGGGTTTTAACTTTATTGCAGAGTTAATATTTCTTCAATGTCATATTTCATAAATAAGATTTGCAAAAAATGTATGCAAAACGAGTTTTTCGTTTTATAGTCCTTCGTAGATAACAGAGGAAAAGTAAATTTTATTCTATATTCCTAAAACCATGAAATGACAGCATAGGCTTAGGATATATGATCAAGAGAAGCTTATATGAGATCGGCTATAAAACCCTACGAGATACAGAAATTTTAAGCCGTAATTGAATTCCCGGGGAAAGGGGTACGTATTCAGGCAATGGACTAATCCTCCTAATAATTATAGAACATTTAAATTTCTGCTTTGAAAATCCCAAGTACCGTCATGTGTGAAGAAGGAGATGCCGAAAGATGAGCCAAGATAATCTCTATTTTTGCCGTCTAACAGTAAAAATTTTACAAAATTCCAACTCAGTCTTGCTGACGTAATGGCTGAACTGCTCAAGCGTATTACAAAAGTTAAAGCCTTTTGCAAGATTGGAAATAATAAACCTAAAAGAGTGGCAGAACACAACTGCTTGTGGTGAAGCCCGAATGGTGCTTATAAAGAAAAAGGAAAGAAAATGTAAGTTACCTGGAAATAGAAACTTTAAATATGTACAGACCAATATGACGACCGAAGAAGATGATTAGACAGCAGAGGACGCAGTGTAAAAAATGTTTAGAAAAGCCTTGAAGATTTATAAGCAGAAAATGCCTACGGAATTTAAATATCAAGGAAAATTTTAGTCTTAGAACTGGCAATTAATAAACTTAAGAGTTAAGGAAGAGTCAAAAACCAAAAATAAGTAGCGAAACAGTTTTAAGCAGGAATCAAACAGAATCACTTATAGATCAATCTCTTTAAAAAAAGGGTAACTATATCATTATTTAATGTAATAATATTATGTTTTTCTCTCATATTATGGTTACCTCAACCATGTTTCTCTTAGCAGGTTTTGGGAACATCTTGCTTTGGTTAATGCATTTTAGCACGATTTTGGCGCATGGCAAAATACTACGATAATTATTGATATAATTCACGTTGTAGATTATGATGATGTTGATGGGCATAGAGATTAAGAAAATCACATTTTATTCCAAGAATGTCTAACAACTTTACGTTTACGGAAATTTAGCTGCGTAATTTATTCTTCATTAAAGTTTAAGTTTAAGGATTTTTTTTGCAATATATATTTCTAAGCTTTTAGTCTACTAATAGAAGCGCACGTTTATATTACATAACTAACTTCTTAATTAGTAAAGTAGAGGGATCATTAGATACCGGAAATTCCCCAGAACTTGTTAAAGCTAGTTTACCTATATGCTGGTGTGTTAATGTGTGTGAAACAAATTGAAAAGCAAAAAATCTTAGGTAAAACTAAAACACCCATAAGCCTTTTAAAGATAAGTAAAGAATCCCTATATAACATTAAATGTATGAGTGTGTTAAAACAACAAAAACTATCAAAAAATAAAAATATTTTACGAAATATATAAATATCTAATCGTACACACAAATACGTATAAAAAATGTACAGAAATAAAGTATTAGCAATTAATCGATTAAGTTTGAAAGAAAAGCAAAAAAAAAACTGTTTATAAGTTTAAGGACACGTAATATCGAAAAATAAGTTGATTTAAGACGAATTCGTTCACTAAAAAATACTACGTCGTATCATTATTGCTTCAAGTTGATTATTTTATATTTCCCAACATATTAACCTTAGAGTTCGATATAATTTGTCGTTGTGTTTAAGACCTGCAGCAGAAAGTTATGGATACACAGATGTTGAGGTCAGAGAAAAGAATAAAATTATATTTTCTTGAAATAAATTGGATATATAAATACTTGTAAAGAAAATAAGGTATTTTTAATGTAAAGAAGCACTAGTAGAGACATAAAAAGAACCAACAAAAGTCAATAAAACTTTTAAGGGTTCCGTAAAAACGTTACCGTTATGTCCGTACGTCCATCTGTTATAGGCCTCTATCTCTGAAATCATAAAAGCTAGAAACTTGAAATTTTCACAGAAGACAAATTATGGTAAATAAAATTAAAAGGTCTTTTATACAGCCTTTTTTTAAATTTACATGAAGCATCCGATTAAAAAAAATTTAAATCAATTAGAATTTACTTTTTTGGCTTTGGCTAATTTTTTTAATTTAATTTTTACAAAGAAAAATTATTTTTCAAATGTATGCGGACGTTTTACAAAGAAAAATTAGATGCTGGCATAATGTAATGTCTTCATTTCAGGACCGCAAAATCCCTCATCAGCATTCCTCGCATCTATCTATCTTAAATTGTGTACATTGTAATTTCCAACAACAAATAACAACATAAAATCTAAAAAGGTTGTATGGAACCCTACATTTTATACGATTCATTCATAAGAAAAGCAAAGACAATTTTTGTCATACAGAAAAATTGTTAAAAAACTATCTACTAAAATGGCAAAAATGGCTGTTGTGCCAGAGAACATTGATGCCGCGCGTGAACTCATAATGCAAGATCGACATGCGACATACCGAGAGATAGAGGCATCCTTGGACATTTCTTCCACCAGCATACATTTGATACTGCATGAACACCTGGCCGTAAAAAAGGTTTGCTCTCGTTGGATCCTGCACAATTTGAAAGTCGCTCAAAAAAAGGCTCGTATCGATTGGTGCAAAGGAATGTTGCAAAAATACGATTGCGGTGCTTCAAAAGACGTTTATAAGATCGTCACAGGTGACGAATCATTGATCTATGCGTATGAGCCCGAAACGAAACAACAATTGACAGTGTGGGTCTTCAAAGACGAGCAAAATCCAACGAAAGTTGTTCGTGAAAGAAGCACCTCGAAGCAAATGGTCGCCTGTTTCTTCGGCAAAACTGGTCATGTGGCGACTGTTCCGCCTGAGCAACGTAGGACGGTCACTTCTGAGTGGTACACTACAATTTGTTTGCCTGAAGTCATCGGAAAAATTCGAAAAACCAACAAGAGAAGACGAATCATTTTTCACCATGACAATGCGAGCTCTCACACATCGGCTCAAACCAGAGCGCTTTTGACCGGCCAAAACGTCGAATTAATGGGTCATCCGCCGTACAGCTCTGACTGGGCAGCTAATGACTTCTTCTTGTTTCCGCACATCAAGAAAAAAATGCGTGGTCAACGATTTTTGTCGCCAGAAGAAGCTGTTGAAGTGTTCAAAAACCATATTTTAGAGGTGTCTCAATCGGAGTGGAAAAAGTGCTTCGACAACTGGTTTGAGCGCATGCAAAAGTGTATAAATCATGCTGGAGAATACTTTGAAAAACAATAAAACCATTTTTGATCATAAATATTCGCATTTTCACTATTAGGCCAGAAATATATAGAGCAGCCCTCGTATATCACGTTTGTGGCATTAGTCAATAAGACTTTTTAAAACCTGTATTTAACAGATTTAAAAATAGATGAAGAATGAATAAATGATGATTGTAAATTTTACCCCTTGAATTATTTTTGCATTTATTTTTATTTTAAAAATTTTCCTTCAGTTTCTTTTTATTTAAATAATGTGACTTTTGCGATTATTGTGAATTCAAATGCTTAGAAAATGCAATACAACAATACATTTTTTAAGCTCTAAATTCTTCAAAATGCAACAATTGACTTCAATTGTAAGTTTTTTTTTTAATTTTGATTTAAACAAATTTAAATTTTCGTTGACCGTTGGCATTATTTTTAAAAATAGCGTTGTTTGCAAAGTCTTACATAAAAATATCTTGCCCAATTTCTGCATTAAAAAAAGTCACCATTAATTAGCAAAAAAAAAATGCTTGCAATTAAAGACTATTAGCGGAATTATGCCACATTTTAAGTTGTTTATACCGTATTCGAATTATTTTTTGCATCTGATAACTTAATTTCGGGATACACAAAATACCGCCTTTTAATCATTTTATGAAAAAACTTTCTTAATGCCTTTATTCACAAAAAATATATTTCTTTAACTAAATTGAAATCTTGCATTTTTTCCATTGTATTTAACTAAAATTTTTCAAATAGAAATTTCTGCGTTGAAGTATTTTTGTCAAATCTGAAAATAATTGACTCAACTTGGAACACATGACGCCGTTAACATGGTTTGCGACATCATTATTTTTGCTTAAAAGTAAAACAAAAAAATATGAAGCAACACTAAAGATTCAACTATAAGAGACATGTGTTGTTTTTCTAAATTTTTTATTTTCTTTTAACAAAAGTTATTGTAATTTTTCTTTTATTTTATATTTACGTTTTTTTTTTTCTTTTTGCAATAAAAAACTTTCATTTATCGCTCAAGAACATTTGCTGGTAATGTTTTATACGGAAAACTTTTTAAAAGTATTTGATTTGAAACAAATTTATTTTTTACAGTTTAACAGAGCAATATTTCTTTAAAAAATGGACTGGGTGTTTAAAAATGTAGGTGTATCGTGCCAAATTATCCTGGTCAAATTTGTTAATTATATATTAATTATTAGGGGCAAAAGCAGGTAACTATTTATGTAATGAACCAAAGCAACTTTATTGTGTCTTGTCTTACGTTTAATCCGTACTTTTTGCCATTTAAAAAGTATTTTTAACAAAGAAGTGATGAAAGAAGTTTATTACCAAAAATGTCGAGAAACCAGTTAATATTTATATAAAAAAATCCTTATAAAAACATTTTTTTTAATTTAATAACAAAATTAAAAAATTGCATTGCAAATTTTTCTTCTCGTTGTCTACAACAATTCTTTGAAACATTTTTCTAGACCTAAATGACGTCAATCAAAAGTTTTGCAACAAATAAAATTAATTTTTAAAGCGTACGAGTATTAAAATTCTCATTTTATTTTTTATCTCAATCTTAATTCAGTATATTGAACAAAAGACTTTTTCTACACACGCATCACTCCTTGGTACACAAAGTAAAATTAACACCAATTTTAACAGGTCTTAAAATCGTCTTGAGCCGACGGCATCTAGATAGGTATGTAACTTTGCCTTGAATATGCTCAAATTTTCTAGGAGCCAATTTACATATGTTTTCAAATGTGATTTAAATTTAAACGTTTTTATATTTACCACAATAGACTTAACAAAAAATGTTTTTTCTTTTTAACTTTCATTAAACCAATGATTTAAATTTCTGTCATAAAATTAAAAAACCAAACCCTCGAAACTAAGGCCAAGTACGATGAATTATTCTTAATTGCATCAATTATGATTGAAAGACTTATAATTTATTAGGATCATCCACAAAATCGGGTTTCTGATAATTTATATATTAAAAAATTTAATTAACCGGTTTCGGATTTTTAAGCTCAAGAAAAAACCAACAACCGTTTTTTTTAGTAATAAAAATCTTATTTATAAAAAATTTTTTGTTTTATTAAAAACAAAACTCGTTTGATATCAAAAAATTGAACGTAAATAGGAAATCTACTTGGAATCATTTAATATTGCAATTTTTAATCTGGCTTAACATTTTCAAATTTTTAATTTCCAACAACAAACAATTAACATAATGGATTACTGTGAGGAAAGCAGATCACGCTTTCATTTAAAATAATAATCAAATTGCAATAATACGAGGGCAGGTCATAAAGTTCTTAGTTTTTCCGCCTTTTAGCTAAAATGGCAATACTGCTCCTGTCAACAGGCATCTGGTAGTTAACTATTTTCAAAACTTGAACAAATGGTGTCACTTAGTTTGTGCTTGACAGTAATTGATAGTAGACTACGGCGTATTTTGAGGAGTTACTGAATAAGTGAATTTGGCTTTCTTAGTCATCGTCCACACTTTGCAACTTTTGTTGCGCAACTCTTGAGTTTGTAGGTAAAGGAGAAAAGACGAGTAGAAATGGGTACACTGTTTCATGTACTTGAAATTCTTTTTTGTTTTTTTATTCGTCCGGGCCCGAAATTGCAGAAACAAAACTTGAATGTGTGGACACGAATGCAATTTTGTAAGAGAATTTAAAAAAATTGCAGAAACAAAATTTGAATGTGTGGACACGAATGCAATTTTATAAGAAAATTAAAAAAAAAATTGCAGAAACAAAATTTGAATGTGTGGACACGAATGCAATTTTATAAGGAATTTAAAAAAATTGGAGAAATAAAAATTGCATGTCTGGGCGGAAAAACCATTACTCATCAATCCAGCCATTAATTCCATTATTAAAAAATTGGTTTACTGAAATTTGTTGTGTTTTTGCAGGTATAGAAAATGCCAAACGTTAAAAAATTATATTGTGAATTTTTGATGTTGGCCGATCGGAGACTGAAAGTGCAAGAAATTAAGAAAGCTATGCGCATCTTACATGGCTCCGTAGCTTTAATTTGGAATTGTTGTCAACCATAAGACAAATTAGCACGCGTTTTTTAATGGTGTTTAACCCCAATATTAACGAGTCTTTCGTAAAAGTGACCGATACTTGAATTCACTACAATACACCAGAAACCAAAGAGCAGTCACAAAAGTCGGGCTTTAAGAAAAAGACATTTGATTCCAACGACGAAATCATGTTACAAGTACCCATTAAGAAGATCCCGTCAAACGTTTGGCAAAGTATATACAGATCAAAGGAGACTACTTTAAAAGGTAAAATCATTCTTTATCATGTGTTGCATTCAAAAAGTCAAGAATTAATGGAAAATACTGTAAAATATAAACACAAAATTTCCAAATCTTTAAAAATTTCCCAATAAATCCCAAAACGACAAATATTATTTTCATCTAATTTTGGAAAAAAAAAATTAGAAAAGAGATTTTATATTTTGAACTTCGTGCCTGTTCTTTGCAGGTGACACAAATCAAACGGATATATCCAGAAGCAATGGAACTAGGCCTTAGCAGCCTACCTAACCTAACCGTAGCGTTTAGTGTCTCAGTTTTAATTTATTTTAATTTTTATTTCCTAAAGAGCCTTTCAGAGGCGTTTAAAATTACATATTTAAAAAAACCTATTTAGTTTCTTGAAGAAATGTTTAAAAAATTCTCTTTAAACATTTTCATAAAGAGTCGGCGCTTTCTTGGCCTACTTTTACATATCTTAACAATATTTTATTACATTATTTCCCTATTAAATTTTTACTTTAAATCTCTAAGATAAAATTTAGAAAAAAAATAAATTTAAATGCATAAACGTGTAAACTGATAACCCCACCCCTTCTTTCTTCTAAATCAAAGGTCAATGCAACTATTATTTGTATGAAATAAATTTCTAAATTTATTATAAACTTAAGATTTTCTCTTTCCATTTATTACACAATATGTAAACAAAAAATATTTTACACCCTCTTTCTCTTATTCCTTAGCCACACATACTCGTACATACACACACTAAGTGGCTTTACGTACTTAAAACGAAACTAAAGTTTTTTGTTGCAGTATTACATTTTTCTTAAAAGAAGATTATTTGCTCAAGAAACAAATATTGTAAGACACACCAGAGTATCATTACGATTTGTTTGTTTGTTTGCTATTTTAACCACCAGTTTGGTAGCATTTGAACAAAATTCCTTGATTTATACCAGTCTACAAAAAACTGCATTTTTTTGAAAATGGAAACATTTATTTCCTTATCCTTAGAAAACCATACAAGACTATGAACAAGTTATTTTGGAAACCACCAAGAAGAATAAACCCAGCGAACTTTACCATTTAATAAAAATTCACCAAAAATCTACTGCATTGAAACATAAATAAAAGTTATACTTTGGAAAATGGCTGCTGGGTTTTAAGTCTTTTATGTTGCATCAATTTCTCTCCATTTGTCTTTATATTGTCAATATCCAGCTACAAACTCGCATTATTATTTGTATGAGTTTGAATTTTGATTCCAAAATATTTTTAAAACGGTTTTGCTGTGTGTAAGAAATCTTAAAGCTTTTTATCCGTTTTTGGCCATAAATGCTTCAGTGCATACACGTTTCTCATTTTTTTTTTTGTGTTCCTTTTGATTTAAAGAAATGATGCACTTTGTAGGTACGGAAACATGCATGTAAATGTGAAAGTATTTGTGAACACACGCTATTTATTGCATGATTGTTTCAATGTGTGGTTAATCTTTGAAATGCAATCAAATGAAAACAAACTACTTTTGTTAGCACATCCTTGATCCTCAAAAGGCAATATAAATATATCTTTGATACATGTACTACATGAAAACGAAAACATATAGAAATTATACAACAACAAGCACATTTTATAAAACATTCACACCTAAATAAATTCAGAGGTATAAAGCAAAGATTTTAGCTGCAGTCGAATTCTAAGTTCTTTTTTATAGGAAATAATTTCAAAAATCGCATGAAGGTTGAAGATTTTAAATTTAATTCAATTCACATGCCCAAAAATCTAAATCTCTAATAATTCTTGCAAAAAAAAAAAAACCGACTTCCAAACAGACAAACTTAAAATCATATTTCATTAGAAAATATTCGAGAAAGATTGCGTCAGGATTTTTTATATGTCGTAGATTAAAATATGAATGCAGATTAAACAGGCAAGTCCAGTAGCTATGGGGTCACCCTTTATATTTTACACTTTTTATTGCTGACACAGTAAAAAAAATTTTGTTTAAATTCTAAGCGTTAGTCTACAACTGTTCAAAATTGGCGATATACATCAAATTACAACCATTAGGGCACCCTTTAATTTTTAATTTTATATATTTATACTTGATACAGTAATGGACATTCTGTCTAATTTTAGAGAGTTTGTCTATAACGGTTTCAAAGTTTCAATCAACTGTCTACAACAGTTCAACAGTTTTGCCATATACATTATATAACAGCAACTATTGTAACACCCTATAATTTATAATTTCAAATATTTATACTTCTTAATATACCAGACAAAATAGAGGACATTCTGTTTAATTTTCAAGAGTTGGTATATAACGGTTCATACGAGAGGGCCATATAGGTAAATTGACTTCAAATATGGGAACACCCTTTAATTTCTGAACTCAAATTTTATACTTGACCTAGCAATACAGGTTCTTTGTAAATTTCTGATATCTGTCTATAACGGTTCAAAAGTTTGGCCACATTCATTAATTTACAGCAACTATTGGGATACCCTTTAATTTATAATTTTCAAGGTTTAAACTCCTTGTTATAAGGGTCGTAGTAATCGACAGCCTATCCAATTTTTATGCGTTTGTCTATAACCTATAAGTTAATTTACGTCACCTATGGGGACACTCTTTAATTTTTAGATTTATTTTTGCTTTACTTTTTCTATTGGGAGCTATAGTATTACGCACGAACCGCTATACGGTTAATAATACACTTAAAAACATGTTTGTTGTATGGGGACACCCTTTAATTTTCATGATTATGTACTGTTTCTAAAACGGGATGAATGTGTAAGCATGACCTAGCAAATTACAAAAATGTTCAAATTCGTTTCAGAAATAACTGAGTTTTACAGGCACAAACATAAAGAAAGCAACATTTAGTCGAATTGATAACCTCCTTCGTTTGTTGAAGTCGATTAAAATAATATTGAAACTCCGCAAAACCAAAAATATTCTTTAGAAATTTTCACTTTCTCGAAAAGAACAAAAGCGAGTTAAAAGTTAATATTATTACGTTTAATTTACTCTTTAGCTGTTTTCAATTGCAAAATTACACTATTAGATGTTTATTTATTTATTAAGCTCTTTATAATATTCTTGACAACATTGCTAAACAACACATTTACTATTGTGCACACTGAAGCTCTGTGCTCGAGATTTTGCTTAGAATGCAATATCGCTCCCAGCTGCTTTTTTTAGGCGAGTTAAAACGTCTAGATTTGTATAATATGGAAAAGTCTGGCAACTCGTTAAAGATCATTTTGTTTTTAATTCCAGAATTTGAGTACTTTTGGTTATGCGCCAATCAAAAGATTTTTTTATTTGTTAAACGTCTTTTTTAGATGTAGGAATAGTGGGAATAGGATGTCCCTTGGAGACTCTAAGCCATTAAATTATACAGTTAAGAAATAGATAAGTGGCTTCTGGCATTTTTTAGAAATTCTAAACTTCATAGATAAAAAATCTTCTAAAGTCTGAAATTTCCAGCAACTTGAATGAATTCACCACCATCATCTGGTACATAATTTCGCCATGGGTACAAAATAATTAAATATTTTAAATTAAGACCAATAATAAACACTCACAAAAGAGATTTACGTTCTGTTAAATAGTTTCAAAGATTAGAGAAAACGAATAGGGAGCCCCTTGATTTTTATTACAACTGAAGTGTTTACAGTTCGTTTACAATGTTTCTAAAAATGTAATACATTTTCATCATTATCCTATTATTGTTTTGTGGTCATTGGTTTTTATTCCCGTGTGCTATGCTTGCTCTTGAAAACATTTTCAAAAACAACAAACAACCATAATAATGATGACAATGATTAAGTGTTATGTGTTTAGGAAGGATTTAGAAATCAAACAGCAGCAATAATATAAAATCTAAAGACAGCAGTAACAGCAATGTATGAAAGGGTAATACAAAATACTTCTAAATTTGAATTGCTAACCATATTTCTAAAAAAAAAAAAAAAAAAAAAATTGTGAAAAAGAAGGCGTGAAGACTGATAGTTGATGGCAGCAGTACACTGAATAACAACCAATTGTCATGCTTAAGCAATACGAGGGCTGCTATATATATTTCTGTCCTGGCAACACTGAGTGCTGCCAAGTGCGATCTGAAATTTCCATTAGAAAGTTTGTCATTTTTAAGCATAATCGTACTCAAAACGTTTTGACGTACGGCCATTATTTGTGTTGTTTACAGTGACTTGAAAAAATTATTATAAAAAAAATGGAATTAACTCGTGAACATTTTCGTGCCATCATTTTTCACAACTTTTGACGTGGATTATCACGACAAGAGTGCGTTGATAAACTTAAACCTTTGTATGGCGATGAAGCACCATCCTTTAGCACTGTGAAAAATTGGTATAATAAATTTAATCGTGGCCGAAGCTCGCTCAAAGACGTATTCCGTGAAGGTCGTCCAAAAACGGCTGTTGTGCCAGAGAACATTGATGCCGTGCGTGAACGCATAATGAAGGATCGACATGCGACATACCGAGAGATAGAGACATCCTTGGACATATCTTCCACCAGCATACATTCGATACTGCATGAACACCTGGCCGTAAAAAAGGTTTGTTCTCGTTGGATCCCGCACAATTTAATAGTCGCTCAAAAAAAGGCTCGTGTCGATTGGTGCAAAGAAATGTTGCAAAAATACGATTGAGGTGCTTCAAAAGACGTTTATAAGATCGTTACAGGTGACGAATCATTGATCTATGCGTATGAGCCCGAAACGAAACAACATTCGACCGTGTGGGTCTTCAAAGACGAGCAAAATCCAACGAAAATTGTTCGTGGAAGAAGCCTAGTCGCCTGTTTCTTCGTCAAAACTGGTCATGTGGCGACTGTTCCGCTTGAGCAACGTAGGACGGTCACTTCTGAGTGGTAAACTACAATTTGTTTGCCTGAAGTCATCGGAGAAATTCGAAAAACCAACAAGAGAAGACGAATCATTGTTCACCATGACAATGCGAGCTCTCACACATCGGCTCAAACCAGAGCGCTTTTGACCGGCCAAAACGTCGAATTAATGTGTCATCCGCCGTACAGCCCTGACTTGGCACCTAATGACTTCTTCTTGTTTCCGCACATCAAGAAAAAACTGCATGTGGAAACTGATACATTATCAGATTAAAAGGATGTTTGTAGGAAGAGCCTTAAACCATATGTACGAAGGCATAGCAACGGCCAACATAACATTCAAGAGCAATCAGCTTAATTTAAATACTACGGGATAAGGTTAGGGAAATTGTACATATTCTTATACCTTTCGCTTCTAATATTTAAAGTTATTTCTCACATTCACTCGAGAACATTTTTTAGTAGACTAGTAAACAACAATCCTTCGAATACTTTAACAAGTTCAATAAAAAGTATAAAAAAGAGATACCAGCAAACAAACAATAGTGTACAGACAATGGGAACAACTACAAACACACAAAAAAATAAGTATTTATTTACTTTCCTATTGTTGATTTATCTTTGTAGTTGTTATTGTTTTTACACAACCTTGATTGTATTTACTTGTTTTCATTCAACAGAATTTGTAGTATAATTTGCGGTTAAGGTTTTGGATTTCCCAGAATTTTTTATTTCCCGGGATGCGGGGAAAAATTATCGTTTTCCCGAGAAAAAAAACAATTTTTGAAGAAAGCAAGTTTTATCTAAAACAAACAAGACAAACAATTGTTAAATAATAGTTTTAACAGTTTATAAGACATAAAAACAATTCCAGTAACTAAAAATGCATACGTACATTTGTCTACATATCGAGAGATAACAAAGATTAAAAATACTGAAAATATTTTATTAATTATTTTTTGAAATAAGTATATGATTTTAGAACTGCATTTGCCAATTCACTAAACATACTGTCGCTTTTTTCATTACAAAATTTTCAAAATAGGTGTTAAGTATTCCATATCGATTACTATCTACATTAACATCAATTTTTAAATAAATATATATAATATAAAAAAATAAATATATTAAAACAATTCACATGAAACGATATAGTTGAAAATTTTTAAATGTCACAACCAAAATATTTGAAAAACAAATGGTGCGTTTTTTAAGATGCTACTGATTTTAAACTTCCCGTTTCCTGGAATTTAGCCAAAATTTTCCTGGAAAATTGTGGATAGCTTTACCCGTTTCCCAAACCCTATTTGCGGTGCATGTACATTTGCGATATATTTTTTGTTTATTTGTAGTGGTAAAAACAACTCTGTGCACGCCAATATTACCAAATTGCCAAATTGATCATTCTTTTAGCGAATTATTCAATTCCGTTAGCATTGAATGCTTAATTATGCTAATGCTTTAATTTATTATTACCATTGTTATCTATGTAACGCTTTTAGTGAAAAGGTTTCATTGACAATAAGTTAAAAATTAAAGTCATTATCATTGACTTATGAATTAATAATTTAAGAGCATTAGCTTGAATAAACGTCACTTCTTGTCTTTGTACACTAAATGAGCACTTAAATTTAATGCATAGAAGACATAAAAGAGCATTACCTTTAAGGCGGCATTTTCTATCACAAAAATTTGGTGAATATATTTTTGTTTCTGTGTAAGTAATAAGATCTGCTAGCTGGGGTGTTACATTTCAAATATGAAGGACTAAATGTTTTATGTCAGGGTTCAGTTTAACGCTCATAAAACCCAGTGCTGCGTGCTTCGCACAGGCGTACTACTAAACATGCTACCTCATCTGTAATTATGGGTGATATATATATTAAGAAATCATAAGCTCTCGATGTTCTTGGCATGAAAATTCAATGCGATGTTTGTTGGAACAAGCATATTTTTCATGTTGTAAAAGCAGCATTGAAGTGCTTAGGTTTTCTTAAACGGTGTAAAAAATAATTCACTCCATCTGATCTCCTTACTATCTATGTCACCTTTATCAGACCGAAAATGGAATACAACTCTTATGTATGGACCGGTGCTTCAAAGCCTAGTTTGGAGTTACTCGACCGCGTACATCAGAGAGCAAAGAAGCTTATCGGTGACAGTAGGGTATCCAGCTCTATTGACTTACTGGAGCATCGACGCAATGTGGAGTGTGTTTTATCGTTACTAGAACGGAATGTGCTCTTATGAAATCAGGGAACTTGTTTCTGATGACCGTAATTTTATACGCACAACGCGCTCTGCATCAAGAGCGCATTCCTTTGTGGTCGATTGGCCAGTGAATCGCACTACGCAGGGAAAATTCGTTTTTTAGCCGAACAGTTCGTATGTGGAATAAACTCCTTGCAGAGATTTTTCCTGCCACTTTCAATGTGCAAAGATTCAAATCAAATGTCCACAAACACTACTCCCTCTATCCCCCTGCCACAACCTAATTTACTAGTTCTGGCATAATGCATTGCATAAGTGGGGGTCATCAACTGAGTGCTGGTCCTAATTAATAAAAAGTAAATTAATAAATAAATAAAATTGGATTTGTGTACACTCGTAAGCAATTTAATTTACCCAGCTGGTGTCAAACGAAATGAAAATCGGATTAAGTCGGCTGAAGTCACACTTAAAATTGAAAGTAAGATTTCTCTAAGATTTTTCTAAAAATCAAACAGAGGATTTATTAAAAGTTAAAAAAAAGTTCTTTAACTTCGTAACTTACGATAAAATTCATAATTAAAAACTTCAGTTTTTGCAGTAGATTTTTCTTTTTAATTTAAGAAAATATACACCTATCACACCTTCGACGCTGCTCCGGATTGATTAAGTAAAGAGTACATAATGATTAAAAAAAAACTTTAAGTTTGATTCGATTATTTTCAATTTCATGTTAAGATCTCTTGAGCTTTTTATTTGTTTATTTACAAAAATTGTAAATCCGCTTTTTTTTCGAACAAAGAACAATCTGGTAGCACTGCTCCGGACACTATAGTTATTTTCAAGATTATATATTTTGGTAAATTGTGTTTATTGTATTATTTTTTATTCCTGGTTTCTGTTTTTTTTTTTTTTTTTTTTTGACTTTTTATTAAAATTACATTTTGTTTAGTACGCATTTATTCCAGTCACTTTTTTTTTAACTGTTAAGAAAATTGGAGTTTTATAACCCTAACAATTTTCTATTATTCGTGTTCATAAATTTGATCAAAAATTGCCTTCTAACAAACATTACATTGCAATTGCTGCATCATTGTAAGTTTGTCTGTCTGTCTGATGGCTTTAATAAAGCTTAAGATGTCTGGCTGCTTTATTTTCTTTCTTCTCTCGTTTACAAAAATTTAACGATGATGATTTTTAGTTTTATTACTTTTTCTTAATGATTGTTCTTGTTTTATTTTTGAGTTAAAAATTTTAGTAGTAAATTGAAGAAATATTTTAGTTGCACAGTTTTACAAACAATTTGTTAGTTTACATTAAAAGAAACAAAATGGATTACACATGTTTGAGTTAAGGATTTTATGTTGTTTCGTCAGATGTACAGAATTTGAAATAAACACATTAAGAAAATAAAAAACAAAAAATTTTAAATATTTGGCTTAATTTTTTAATTAACATTTTGACTGTTGCCACCGATTTTTTTTTAAAGAAGAAAATTTATAATAAAAATACTTAAAGTCTGCACAATGGGGCGATTTTAAAGTTATAAGAATATATTAATAAGAATAATTATTTAATCCTTAAAAAGTTCAGATAGTTTGGGCTTTCAAAATATTGTTTGCAAAAATGTGCATCTGAAGACTTTTTTCCTCCTTAAATCTTTTATATGAAAATCAAATTTAAGGACTTTTTTTATAATGTCTGCCACTTTTTGGAACATTGCTGGCCATATGTCACGAGTACAACTAACAATTTTGGACTACATGGCATCCAAGTCGCATGATAGGTATTGTTGAATCACAGTTATCCATTTTTTGGAACAAAAATTCACTGGTCATGATTCGATATTGATATTAATCAAGAGTAAACGATTTCCGGGTTCATTTTTTAAAAAGTGAGGTCCAATAATACTACGAAGGCTGCTATATATATTTCTGGCCTGGCAACACTAAGTGCTGCAGAGTGTAATCTGACATTTCCATTAGAAAGTTTGTCATTTTTAAGCATAATCGTACTCAAAACGTTTTGACTTACGACCAGTATTTGTGTTGTTTACAGTGACTTGAAAAAAATTAATATAGAAAAAGATGGAATTAACTCGTGAACATTTTCGTGCCATCATTTTTCACAACTTTCGACGTGGATTATCACGACAAGAGTGCATTGATGAACTTAAATCTTTGTATGGCGATGAAGCACCATCCTATAGCACTGCGAAAAATTGGTATAATAAATTTGATCGTGGCCGAAGCTCGCTCAAAGACGAATTCCGTGAAGGTCGTCCAAAAACGGCTGTTGTGCCAGAGAACATTGATGCCGTGTGTGAACTCATAATGAAGGATCGACATGCGACATACCGAGAGATAGAGACATCCTTGGACATTTCTTCCACCAGCATACATTTGATACTGCATGAACACAATTTGAAAGTCGCTCAAAAAAAGGCTCGTGTCGATTGGTGCAAAGAAATATTGCAAAAATACGATTGCGGTGCTTCAAAAGACCTTTATAAGATCGTCACAGGTGACGAATCATGGATCTATGCGTATGACCCCGAAAAGAAACAACAATCGACCGTATGGGTCTTCAAAGACGAGCAAAATCCAACGAAAGTTGTTCGTGGAAGAAGCACTTCGAAGCAAATGGTCGCTTGTTTCTTCGGCAAAACTGGTCATGTGGCGACTGTTCCGCTTGAGCAATGTAGGACGGTCACTTCTGAGTGGTACACTACAATTTGTTTGCCTGATGTCATCGGAGAAATTCGAAAAACCAACAAGAGAAGACGAATCATTGTTCACCATGACAATGCGAGCTCTCACACATCGGCTCAAACCAGAGCGTTTTTGACCGGCCAAAACGTCGAATTAATGGGTCATCCGCCGTACAGCCCTGACTTGGCACCTAATACGTGTTCAACGATTTTCGTCGCCAGAAGAAGCTGTGAAAGTATTCAAAAACCATGTTTTAGAGGTGTCTCAATCGGAGTGGAAAAAGTGCTTCGACAACTGGTTTGAGCGCATGCAAAAGTGTATTAATCATGCTGGAGAATACTTTGAAAAACAATAAAACCATTTTTGATTATAAATATTCGCATTTTCACTAATAAGCCAGAAATATATAGAGCAGCCCTCGTACTAGCGTGTAGAACGCATAAAACATTGAATTTTCACTTTATACTCAGCAATTTTGTTTATTGACAAACCCGTTAAGCCAAAAACGAGCCTCATCGTGGCTTTATTTCCTGCAACTGCTGGATTCTATATGGGCATAGGCCAAGATCTGAGCAAATTTTTTCTTGCATCCTTTTCCAGACTTTTGTTTACAGTGGCAATATTCTCTTTAAAACGCACATTTCTTCGACATGCTAGTGTTATGACATCATTAAGATAATATATGATACGAATTATATCGACGCATGGCTTGCTCTGATAAACGATTACTATCGTCAAAACAATCACAAAGTCATCGATAATATGAGCTAATAAAAGACTGATTTTTAAAGTGTCTTAATTATTTTGTAGTGTTTTTTAAGCGTTATGATGATTTACGAAAATATATAGGTCATGAATAACAGAAGTTCCATCAGACAAATAAAAAAAAACCCGAAATCTACCATATTATTTTTAGATACTTATAAAATTTGTTTGTGACCAGAGTCTAAGCAAAAATTATTTAGTTCAAGTCAACCATGTTGCAAATGATAACAACTTGTTTAACATGAATATAGTGTTTTTTAAAACATCACCACAATCAAATATTTTTACGGGGAACATAACGTGATTCCTGCGACTATGCGAAAAATATATTTTTCTCTGTGTGCATTTCGGTTTATTTTTCTTATTCTGTGGCACCATAAATTTAATTGCTATTGCAAATTTATACGACGTATATTCCGCAAATTTCTGACACAAAAGCTCATCTCTTTAAGTTCAGTCTTAGGTACAAAAAATTTACGCCAAAAGTGCATTTTTTTATACATCTCAAAATTATTAAAAGCGACTTAAATATTAAATATTAAAGATTCTTTATTTTAATTTCGAAGCCAATAATCTGAAATTCTTAATACAAAATCTACATAATCAAAACTAAAGTTTTACAAACTCTTGAAAAATAAAATTTACTTAATTAAAATAACAATAAAAGTAATTACTTTTGGCAACATAATGAAATTGTTACCAGGGTATATTAAAGTTACCATATCTTTTAAGTTAATTAAAGTCAAAAATAAAAAATAAAAATAAAAGAATTCTTTGACTTTATCAGTAGAGAAATCGAAACTCTACCCCAAGCAGCAACCAAATCGTTTGAGATGTTCTCAGGTATAAATGTTACAATACTGAGAAAATAAAATTATTTCAAGGCTATCAAGGGGTACTGGGGGTATGGATATTTGCATAGAAATGCAAAAAAGAAGCGCTAATGAGTGTAATGAAATGTTATTTGAATACTTCGTAGAAGTTTTCATTTTATACAAATAATTTCACTTATTTTCATCCATTTACCTTGCTTTTGTACCAACCAAGATAATAAATGTTTATGAAGCTGATAAGAAACACAAAAATACAATAACAACAACAAAACTGAAATATAAAAAAAACCAAGTAATTATTTTATATTCGAATCAACAATTCTTTATGCTTTTGCCAAGCGTTAGCAAAAGAAAATTGTATTTTAATAAGAATATTTAATAAATATTAATTAGAATTTCCATTTAATGTCTGGTGATTTGTTAGAGATTAAAAGAAATAAAATAGAATATTCAATTCAATTATTTGCTGCGTTAATTAAAAGCTAAAAAGTCTTATACAACAACAAACGAGTGTTTTTTTAAGTATCTATATATTTATTAAGCTTTTCGAAAATTTAATATTGTTGCAAATTTTAAGTTGCTTTTTATTTTGTAACCTTTATTTCGTTGAATTTAAGGTAACTTTTTTAGAAAGTGTTTTTTTATTTAAAATAATTCTACCTAAATATACTTTTAATACGATATTCTTTTAATAATGAGAATAAATTAAAAATTCAGTTTTAGAAAATCGCTTTTTTACATAAGATACTTTACTAATTTTAAAGGTACTTTTAAAGAAAATACTTTTAATAAACGGTTAATAAAGTTCTGTTTTAAGGAAAGTTGTATTATGACCGATATTTCTTTTAAAAAAGTTTTTTATGAAAGGTATTCTTTCAAAAATATTACTTCCATGAAGTGTCATTTTTAAACGGAAAAATAATAAAAAAATATTGCAGTAAGAGGGAAATAAATAATAAGAAAAAATTTAGTTATTAATATAATTTTAACTAAAAATGTCATTAATTGGCTCTTAATGGGTTAAGCATTTTTAATTTTCTGAAAGATCTCTTCAAATGCTTTTAACTGATACCCATATTGACCATATTCACAATCGAACTTTTTAATGCAAATTTCAGAGGCCCATAACTCGGAAAATATGGGCGTGCGAATATTTTTCACTTTTCTATCGCTCCATATACATATTTTATATTTTGGAGTTACTTTATTGTGTTAAGCCCTCTGCCTCGAGAGACCGATCTTGCTGGTTTTCAACAGCAAATTTTTCGACACAATGTCTGGTCGATTGACGAATTTAAATTTTCTAATTTTTCTAGTGCTCTGGCAAAGTTAATTTCAAAACGAATACGGACGGACAGACGGACTTCGCACAATCGACTTCGCTATGTATAAGGACTCGGAATACCTGTGATAAAGGATAAAAAATTGTGATTACTCATTGTTAAGCATAATACGCCTTTCACTCATACCTTCCAACCTGTGGGTAGGTAGGTGTGTATGCCACTATTTTTTTTAAACACTCTGTAGGTCATACCGTTCGACAGATTAAAATGAAATTCAGGATGTGCCCTTTCGGTAAATAGAAATAAAAAGCTGTATAGTTTTTGGTTATTATGGGAAAGGGGGCAAGCGGTAGTTTACTTGACACCCCAAATCGAAAAATTATTTTTTCAATTCCTTATTTTGAACTTTTATTTTTTATGATAAAATAATATTTTTCAGATATTTTCAGATTTTTTATGATAAAATAATATTCAGTACTCACTGCTGAACAGGTGTTTACAACAATTTTATTATTTAAAATGCGGTCAGTTACTCACCTGAAAATAAACAAGAAAATATAAGGATTAATATTTGATTGAAAAAAAAAATTATTGTAAATTTTATAACGAAATGCTTTTATAAAAGAAATTTTGTCTTTTACAATCATTCATAATTCTTAAGAAGAAAACAAAAAACAAACGCAAAACGAAATGTGATATTAATTAGGCCAATTTAAAAACGGAAGACCACATGGCTCAGATATTAAAGTAAATAAATAAATCATCATTCGTAATCCGGTTGAAATTTCTGCTCCCTTTTGCTGTATTGGCGATATCGTTAAAGGAGAAGTACAAAAATTTCTTTTATTTTATGGTATGGTAGTACCGGTGAAGCAAACCCCTTAAGTTGAAATCGGTTAGCATACGAACTCAGATTATCAATCTAAATATAGCTGAGCTATAGTCGCCGCTGTAGTGTAGTGTAAATGGCAAGACAGTGGCAATTAATCCATAAAGGGTTAAACTCAAGTTTTGTGCGCTGGATACGAAATCATACTTTTCTGATATAAAGTAAAGGCAAGACCAGGAATAAATTAGAGAATAAGGAATGTCAGGCAGCACTGACTTGGCGCGGGGTTCCCAGATACGCTGTAGTGGGTGGCAACAAAAAGGAAAAAAAACAGTCTTGTTAAAAAGGGAAAAAATTCAATGGAGGACCTGAACCATTTTGCAGATCATACAGACTGCGAAAAGAAAGCTGAAGATAAAGGCCATTTTAGGTTTAAGAAACACCTTGATATGCTGGGCATTGTAAGCAAAAGCTGGTACATATATTTAAATATCAGAAGACAAGAACCAGCTAGACATGCACCTATAAAAAAAGAAAAGCTGCCAACATTACAACAGATTGCAATCTTGAGATTTTTCAGTATAGCAGACCTAGATAAGTTGCTATTGCGCTTGACAGAAGAAACAATAGATCTTTTGTCGCGATATCCTACCTCTGCCCTAAATAATCAATTGTAGTTGTCTATTTTACGCTTGTTGTCTATTAATTTTCCCTCGGTAAACAAAACATAAATATTAAAACCGAACGAATTGTATCAAGACCACAATTCTATATCTTCACACTGTAAAAAATATTTATGTTTTTTACATTTGTACATATTTTATTATGTTGTTATTATCGTTTTTGTTTTGGACATTAATTTGCTTACATTATTTGATAAAATCCCAAACAACGCAATAAATTTATTAATAAAATTTTTTTCTTTTTCTATTGTATGTTTTTTATGTTGAACACACGCTGTTTTATTGTGTCTGTAATATTTAACAAAACAAATATTTTTTCTCATCACAGTAATTGATATCTTACAAATGATATTATGCTTCCACTAGACTTGAAAAAAAAATAGTTTTAAGAAATACACGTGGGCTTAAGTGATTTGCAATAGTCGACATTTTATCCCTCAAACAAAAAAACAACCTCGGAATTAGCCTTCACAATATGATGATTTCAACGTTAAAAAATACCGACAGGAGAATAATAAAAAAATAAATTGCAGAGAATTAATTTTAAATCAGAAAAATGCCAAAATATATTTACGTTTTTACCTTGAAGACGCAGGTGGCGCTTTCGATTGCAAACACTAACGATTTTTATTTTATTTTGCTCTTCACTGACACTTTATTTTTTCTCTAATTTTTTCATTTCTTATTCTGTGGCTCTGTACTGACACCACAACATTCCGTGACTCTGCAAAGACACGAACTACTCAATTTTTTGTTTAGCAAAAAATTGGGCAGCCACCTAGACCTCAATTCGATGCAGGTCTGGCGAGGCTCAAATTCAATTTTCAGTTTTGTTTTTCATGTTCTTTAAAACAACTAAGGAGGCACGGCTGCCGCTCATTTTTGTAATGTTTTTTTTTTTTTTATATTTCCTAAATACTAAGACGCTGAAATGCTTTAGCCGACATCATTTCATTATTTTACTAAACCGGTGCCTTAACCATCTCAGCTGCTGTTCTAATGTGCAGGCGTGCTTTCACCAACTTGTTCCTCTAAAACAACTTTGCTACCCTCTGCTGGGATATGAACTCTTGACTGAAAATGTTCTGTCAAATAGGAAAGCAGGAAGACAACTCAATCAATACAGCAAACGAGGCTATTCAACATTTTTCACCTAATTGCTTCTCTTTATTTCAATCAAATTCTATACATCACTGTTTTAAACCAACAACAATATTAGCATTTTGCTGTAACTATCTGTTATGTTACCAAATCTTAACTTCTTAAAAATGTTATAACCCCACTATGACATTATTTGTTGAACTTAAGAGTTCTTGATTAAAAACAGTTTAGCAAATTATGGCTACGCTGCAAATAATTAGATTCAAATATAAAAATAATAATTAAGAATTAGGAAACATTTTAAATAACAAACAGTTGGATTGATGCTGTTCAATGCATAATTATAAAAAAACTTATTTTGTTAAGTTATGAGAGTGTAACTATAAAGTATAACTCATGGTGAGCCCAGCCTTGCTTTTGTTTTTGTTGGCAAAACTATATGTAGACAGATGAAATTGAAAGAGGCTCAATATATTTTCTCGTAGGAAAATATTTAAATTCCTTTAATAAAGTGTCAGTTATCACAACTAAAGGGTATCGAGTACAGAAACATGTGTTTACTTACGAATTCATAATTTATGCCCCCTTAACTCTCTTTAATAAATGAATAAATTTTATTGCATACTTGAGGGGGTTAAAGACTTTCTTAATGTCCATTGAATAAATTAAGTTTTTCTGAGGTTTACTGTTAACTTTTGTTCTTTCAAAATATATAATTTATGCTAATTTTATTATGCAAAAACATATAAATAAAAATATATATTTTAATACAGCTTTTTGATATTTGACCCTTCGTAAGAGGAGGAAAATTTGGTGAGCGAGAGGTAACCAAAGAGAGGGGAAAAAAAGTAATGTCAACATCTGATAACATAAATTATCCAATAAGTAAACAATTTTGCAAAACTATTAAGGATTCTTAGAGAATACGCTTTAAGAAAGAGGTTTAAGTATTAAGATTAATGTTCTCTTGCAAGTTGTTTATAAAAAGGTTTAAATAAAACAAATGATGACGGCACCCTTAAAAATGTTGAGACAATTTTAAAACCCTCAAATTATGCAATAAAATTTTGGTTTCTTTTTTTTTTAATTTTCATATAAATAATTGTGATCGTTTGTTTTGGGATAAAGAAATAAAAATATTTTTTTGAATATAAATTGATTTATTTTTTATTTCATAATCATTAACAAGATAAACGGGATACCATTGATAAAAATATTAAGCTGAGAAACTATAGAAAAAGGTTTTTATTTCTCCAAGGAAGACAAATATTAAGAAATTACGCCGAAATATGTTTCATATTTAGATGACGACAATCCAAACCACGGTAATGATACTTTTAATTAAAAAACGGACTGGACCATGATATACGAGTACTTACCACGCAATATACTGGTAAGAAATTCATTCCATTTAAAAAAATCACTGTTTTACTGCGAGCAACTAACGCCTAGAAATTTATCTTTGTTGGCATTAAACTTGGCCAAAATTAAAAAAAAAAAAATTAGCTTCATAAATGATAATCGAAAAAAAAAATTCTACGATATAAGTTTTACCAAAAACCTACAGTATCAAAAAACATAAAAGTTGCTGGCAAATTTAAAGCTTGACCACAAAAAAATATGATATCTCAAAAAATATGGTGCATTTCTATGAAAAGTTCAGAGACCTATAACTCGGTATATGTAGACTAGCGCCAATTTCTTCACTTGATGTTTTTTTCTTATTTTTTATTGCTCCATTGCTGACACTTTATTGTTCTAAATGATATGGAAAAAATAGAGGCAGGCGTGGTGTTTAGCCCACTGTCTCGAGGGACATGGACCGATCCTGCTGATTTTCAACAGCAACTCTTTCGAAACAATGTCTGATCGATTGGCGTATTTAAACTTTCTCTAGCTCATCTAATGCCTTGGCAGTTGATTTCAACACTAATACGGACGGACAGAAGGACATCGCTCGATCGACTTTGCTATGCATAAGAACTCAGAATATATGTACTTTATATGAATACTGTAGAATGGAATGACAAATTTTGATATACCCTTTTTCCACCTAAGGCGAAAGATATAAAAACCGAAATTGCAAGAAGAAAAAAAATCTACAAAAAAGAAAACAACTAAATTTTGTACAAAAAAGATAAATTTATAAAAAAGATCACTCTGGTAAAGGATATGTTAGATTCGCGTCGACCAAATGAAGCACTTTTCAATTGTTCAAATATTTTACAACATTTAGTACCTAATGATGATAAGTCCACATTTACACAATTTGCAATTTTTGTTGCGCAACCCTTGAGTTTGTAGGTGGGAGAAAAAAGACGAGTAGAAATGGGTTTAGGAGACCGAAATTGCAGAAACAAAATTTGAGTGTGTGTGGGTATGCCAAAGAAGGTGTTAAATGCACCTTTCTAAAGCTTTGTCCCTGTCTTTCCCAATCCGCCTTCCCGATCCGGACGGACGGAAAAAAGGCTTTACTGTCGGTACAGAAAAAAATATCCCTGTTGGATATGTTATAATACCTTAACCAGCACGCCGCTGATATTTCTGCCTGTAAAACACTACAGTCATTTGAGAGTCTGAAAATCATTCTTATCAAAAATTCCACAATGTTGACTCCACCCCAAACCCTTGTCCATCTTTTGGAGCCATCCGTGTATAAACAGAGTGCTCGAAACGGAAGAGAGTGGGCCTCCGTCATGGCAAAGAGAAATCTCCTTGGAGGGCAGTACTCAACCAGATCTGTGATCCGTAGTAAGAATGATCCTAATGATTGATTTGTTAAAGTTCGTTTTTGTAAAAAGTACTTTTTGTTAAAAAGTACTTTTTGTTAAAAGTACTTTTTGTTAAAAGTATTTTTGTTAAAAGTACTTTTTGTGTAATGATGTTAATAAGCCTTATTTCGATCATTTTCATGACTTTTATAGATCTTGTTTTGAGAAAATTACTTTTTCTAAAAAGTATTATTTGCTAAACAGAGCGCTCGGAACGGGAGAGTGGGCCTCCGCCAGGCCAAAGAGAAATCTTCTTGAAAGGCAGAACTCAACCAGATCTGTGATCCGTAGTAAGAGTGATCCTAATGATTGATTTTGTTGAAGTTCGTTTTTGTAAAAAGTACTTTTTGTTAAAAAAAAAAACATTTTTTGAAAAGTACTTTTTTGTGTAACGATGTTAAAAAACCTTATTTCGATAGCTTTCTTGACTTTAATAGAACTTGTTTTGAGAAAAATACTTCTTTTAAAAAGTATTGTTTGCTAACACAGTACTAATAAAAAAAAGTATTTTTACCTAAGTCTTTAATAAGCAGCACTGAAGTATATTTTAAAGCGGCTCTATTCCTCTTTCCCCTTTCCAATTGTTCAAACCATAAAAATTTATTAAAGGTTATTTTAGTTTTAAATTATATTTTAAAACTTAAAAGCAAGTTTTTTGAAAAAAAAACTTAAAATATGAAAACTTTAACTAAAATTAGTGAATGGCATTTGGTTACCCCAGGTTGTTTTAACTGAATTTATTCTTTTTCAATCACATCTGCTTTACCTTTACCTTTCAACAAACTTCCATTTTAGCATAAAAACTTAAAGAATAAAAGCATACTTTTTGGCATTTAATGCTTTTTACTCGTACGAATATGATGCAACTAACTTTCCAATTGTAAGTAAATTTACTGCAGAAAGAAAAAAGGTAAAAAAACAACAATCTTTTACAATTTTCTTCACGAATGACGTTTATGAAACGTTTGAGTTTGAATTTTGTTTTTTTTTTTTTCTTTATTTATCACTGAAGGGAAGAAGAACATAACTTTTCATATATTGTGCAACTACTTTTGATAATCTCAACATATGCTCGAGAAGATTACTTTGCTTTTTTCCATTTCAATTTTATGTGCTGTATCATCTTGACACAATATACACAGAAGAAAGATTCTTTTCTTTTCGCAAATATGATTTTATAAAATAGTTTTGTAAATTGTTTATATCACATTGCATTTTTTGTTATTTATTTATTTTTTTTTCTCTCTCATTTTAGCAGTTCTTTTACTCACACCCTGAACATTAAACATTTTTGCATAAATTTGTTGCAAAAATTTCATGCATGACAAGCACGTGATGTGTGTGATTTGGAAGTTGAATATGTTGAAATTAATTTGTCGAAAAAAAAAACAATTTAGTTGGGTGGGTGTGTCTTTATTTTGTTGAATCAAAATTTTGTTTTGTGTTGATTAAAATAAATTTGATGAGAGTTTGCATTAATTCTTTTTTTTTTTTTTTTTGCTTTATTTAGCAATTTCCTTAATTGAAAGATGACAACAATAACGACTGAAGAAAATCCTAGATAATTTGTATAATAACCTTGTTTAAACAGATTTTCTAAATTGTGATAAATTTTACAAAATACGAAGAAAAGTAAAAGAATTAAAAAAATTTTTTCTACACCGCTACGTGGTTCAACATCATTCAATTCCATTCTAGTCAATTTCAAAAAGAGGTGATTTCTGAAAACGAATAAGTTAATTAATTATTTTAATGTTATGAAAATCACTCGATTAAATGTATTCCGTCTGTTATTTAAAAATAAGTTTTGGCCTCATCGATGCACCCTACAAGATTATTAGTGCAACTCGACATTTTACGCATTATGAAAAAGTTGCACCAAGATCTCGGATTATTCGAGGTCCAATTATACTCAGATGTTTAAGGCAAACGATCATTAATTGTTTCTTCTTAGTTTGGGCATTACAAGCGCTCCAATCAGACATCAAAATTGGTCAAAAAGTCACTTTTATAAAGAGGCAACTGGGGATCAAAAAACCTTCACGTCACTGTCGAGATCAATTTTATATAGATTTTGAAGGCGTGGCATCGTTATCCCTGTTTTGTTTGAAAAATGCTGCGTCAGTGTCAAGAAGTTAATGCATTCACGGATTTTTTTTAGTGCCAATTAAGGAGTGGTGTTTTTGTTTTTTTTTTAGTTTTTTTTTTAATGTGGCTGAAATTGGGCGCTTCAGAATCGTGATAAAGTACTTTTTATGGCCCAAATTGGATGATTGTTTTTCCAGCAGGGTGGCGAACCAAGTCACTATTCACTTAGCTTATCAAACAATAGAACACTTGCGCACTGATTTCAGTACTTAGTTTTTAAGTCTGAATGATGTCAATTAACCTTGTGAGCAAACTAATAATCCAAAAACGATCCAAAACCTTAAGACTACTAATGTCGAAGTCATTCGTTAAATACAGCCAGAAACCATAAAAAAGACTTGGGTAATGACTGACAGAATATGCTACTGCGATGCCAGCCGCGGCAGTCACGCGAATAAGAATGTGTTTGATAAATGATGGAAATATATACATATAGCAAGAAAAAATAAATTTAGTTGAGCCACCCGGTATATTAACGGGTAACGATACCGTCACTCTTAATTCCCACCGGCTTTTTCTGTTAATGGCTTTAACAGAAAAGAAAACTTAATGAAACATGATAAATGTTCTTCACTATTAAAAATAACCCAATTGAATAAGGAAAAAACCTGCCAAACTTTCGAGAAATGGGGTGATTAAAAAAAAGTTGATAAGCTGAATAAAATGCAAAAAGTTTTTAAGTTCTACTCTTCAAAAGAAAAGATTGGGCGCTTTTTAATTTTTGCATTAGGTTCATTTTTGTTGACGTCATAGTTAAAAGAACCACAACAAAAAAGTTAAAATTGAAAATCTTTCTTTGAAACGCTACAGCCTTCTTTAAATTATTGCTACCAAGTAAATGTTAGTCGTGATAATTATCTTTTATTTGCTCCGACTCATAAAGAAATGTTACCATTCTAATTGTCGCTATTTTTATCTCTTATCTCTTATCTCAGATTTTTTTTAATGTCACTTTAAAGCACTCACAATGAGAGCAGCAGTGTTTCTTGTTTAGTAACTTTTTTTTCTGTCATTGATAATTCAAATTTCAATTTATTTATTAAATATAAAAGCCTCATCTAATTAAGTTGCTAATGCTTTTAATGGATTTTAACACATTCGCAAAACTGATACAACTTTTTTGTGTTTAGTTAATCGTTACACAAATTTAATTAAATATTTCATTATGAACACACGAGGGTGCAATGCGTGAAATTAATATTGAATTTGTCGAAGAGAATAATGAAATTAATTAAGAAGCTTTGAAATACAATACAACTTATAAATACATTGAAAAACACATTAACGAGACCAGCTTTAACACTAAACAGATAAACCGAGAAAAGGATTATTTTAATCATAACAAAAAACTATATATTGAGATTCGAAAAAATTCCTTTAAAAAATTTTTTTAAAAACAAGAAAAATAAGAAACAAATATTATTAACCCTTTAAAATAATTTAAGTTGTAAGAAAACTTGCTATCATAACAAGTCGAAAGTTTGCTTAAAACTGATTTAAAGAAATCGAACGCCTACGAGCAATGAATTTGTAGTATCGGAAGTATCACAAAACACATTTTAAATAGCAGAAATTTTTGTAACTTTAAATCATTTTTCATACAAAGTGTTTGATTATGTTCGACATAAAAATTTTGTTTAACCTTTACAAAAAGTACTTATTAAAATAGTATCTTGTCTAAGACTTACTATTAAAGGTAAAAGGCACTTTTGCAGTAATTATATTTTGTAAAAGTACTTTTCGTCAAAAGTAAAAGGCCCTTGTGTTTAATAATATATTTCAAAAGATTAACTTTTGTTAAAAGTACTTTTATTGGAAAGTACTTTTGTGGAAAGTACTTTATGTGAAAGGTACCTTTTTTTCAAAAGTACCTTTTGTAAAAAGTTTATTTTTTAGACATACCTTTTTTAAAAGTAACTTTTTTTAAAGTTTCTTTTGTAAAAGGTACCTTCTATAAAAAGTACTTTAGGTGAATAGTTAATTGTGCAAAATTGTTATTTTAATTGTTAATTTTGATTGGGACCTTGGAAATGTAATCTCTTTCGAAAAAGCTTAATAAGCTTAAGAGAGGTGCGATAAACCTTCAATTTTTGCAATTAATACATTACGTCGCATAATAATCGATTGTTTTTTTTTTTTTTTAATTTGAGGATGTGGATGTTTTGTAACGTACTATGACAATCTAATCCATAATAATTGTGCAAGAACTAAGACTAATACAAACAAACAAAAACTAAAAACATTATATATTTTGAAAAAAAAATATTTTGAAAATAAAACTTAAAATGGTTGGATCGACCGAAACAAAAGCTTTACTTTGCTAAGACCAGAGAAGCGTTAGCTTTCTAGCAAATTTGTAAAACTTTAAAAAATTCTAACCAATCGATCAACACCTTTACTAGATTACAACTGAGCATACTCGAAACTGACCTACATATTTTTTAGGAAATTTTCCTTTTAACCCATGTGTTATAAAATTCCCAAGCTGGGATTTAAAAAGCTGCCTTTCACTTATTCTCAACAGCATGTCATACCATGCAGTGGCCAATTTAAGATTTTCGATGCGTGATATAGGGGTTTTAGAATTCGGTACAGTAAAATTTTTGTAAAGTTCCCCAGATTTTTCTTGTCGATCCGATGATTTTTATTGCCTGTATGGCTGCAGTTGTTTCACTGTCACGATTGAAAAGTCTATAACCGCAACGTTAAAAGAGCATAAGGACACACTAACAAGCGCACATCAAAAGAGCTTCAAGGATATGAAAATATAAGGACACACGTGTATTATATCAGAGACGGATAATTTAAAGGAAATCATAGTAAATGAATGATAAATATTTTTTGAACAAAAAAAAAAAAGTGCAACAACCCACGCATAATAATTTACAAATTCATTCATTTCTTGGAAGTTTACATAATTAGTTTTAAACACTCAATATAAGGATTTGGACATTTAATTAAACTAAACAAAAAGCTTTTAAATGGATTAGCAGCATGAAATATATGAAGCCAGACTTTTTTAGCAAAACGAATTAATGGTGCAGCTTAAACTTTTCTTCTTTTTTTATATTTTAACGTTAATTTCAATTAAATTCTTGAACACTTTTCTAAACAATCTAGAATGAAATCTTTTAATTCTCTACAGGAAACTAAACAAAAAAATTAAAAATTAAATCCTCGCGAGTAATCAGAAATGTTCAATTAGTAAACAAACAAACAAAAAAAAAATAGGGAGGAAGGATAGAAAAAACACGCGTGAAATAAAAACTTTAACTGGCAGAAAAACAAGGAGAAAAAAAATAAAACTAATTGTTTAAGTACAAAAGTATTAAAAAAAATGTATTTATTTTTCAAACTTAAGCAATTGCAACAAAACGCAACAATAAAAGAGCACAGATTGCACAGATTACAGCAACAAAAAGGGAAGTAAACAAATTACAACAGCGAAAATAAATAAAGAAGCAGAACGAACAACTCTTCTTCGCTTTATATCCTTCCACCAAAAGTTATTAAACTGCAAGTTAATAAAAATGCAGCTGCTTTTTCTTTTGAACAAAAAACTGTACGAGAAAAAAAATTGTTAAACATCAACACCTAATTGTTGTTGTTGGATGCAGAGTGAAAAACTGTAATAAAAACTTAATGTTGGTTTTTGTAACTCTTTCCTTAAATAAACTAATGAAACATGATACATGAAAGATAGCCAAACAGAACAAAAAGTTACTGACTTTACGGAATCATTTGTGTGGCAGGAAATGGCAAAATTAATAAACTACAAAAAAATGTTGCATATCTTTAGGAACTAGTTGCTACAGTTTGTAAATTTTAGTTTTTTAATTATTTAATTCTTAACATGCTTTTTTCAATGTTATCAGGAGTAATTGAAAATAATTTGCAGCATACAAAGAAAGAAAACTGTCAAAACCATTTCTGGATTTTTTAGTATGTTGGTCCAATGTTAAAACTGCTTAACGGGAACGTAAACAAAAACAAAATCTAGAGCCTTTTAAAATAACGGTAATACCTTCATCCGTAACACTTCCAATGATTTAAGACTTTATTAAATCAAAGTAATGGATTTTGGCAACATTATTTTTTTTTCTGTGTTTGGATCGAGTTTGATGTTACAAGTTAAGGTACGTTAGTGAATAATAAATTTTAAAATTTTTTAAACTTTACAATCTTCAACAACGTAGTTTGTTTTATAACTTTATCTGCTCCTACCGATGTAAAGATATGTTGGCTTGCCGTCGTAACTAAGACATGTTCGGTTCGCTTGAATACAACATCTTTGAACACCGAGTGTTAATTTCAATTTATACATGTTTTGTCTAATACTTTATTTTTTCAAATTAATTTTCCTTAAGATCTTAATAATAATTGATGGATTACAAAAATTTATTAAATTTTGTGCCGAAAAATAATAAAATTTTTTCTTTTAAATTTAAAAAATTCTCGAATTCTTCTTGAGCTCGTTTGAGATATCCGGTAAAAACTTATTGCATCACACCCTTGGTCAATTTAAATGACAAAAGTTTTATTGTGACTGTTGCGCAAGACAAAATTTGTCGCTTTGCAGAGCGAGTAAAATTGCAATAAAACTAAAGGGAGTAGCATTCGTCATTAATATTTATTCCGCAATATGCCAATTGTTTTGAAGATTGGGGTCATGCAAACAGTTTTTGGATAAAAACTAAGTTAACTTGAGCTCTTGGAAGACCTAACTTTGTATAATTTCAGATAGACACACGAGTGAACATGTTGATTCAGATTCAAGAAGCAATGACTTGCAGTTTCAGTGTGATGTTCACTGAAATAAAACATTTTTTTTAAGTTTCAAATTAAGGTGTCACGTATCTGAAATGGTGTTAGAGCTACTTAAAGAAAGACAAATAAGGTCATCCGTGGCAGTATTTATTTATTTTTCTGACTGTAATATCGACTCAATGCGGGAAGTGTTTCACCAATTTTACCGTACCGACAAACAGAATATGTTTTAATGGGTTCAGGGAACTAGTTTTCAAAACGCATATTTTTACGCGAAACATTTTCTTCATTAACAGCCCATTCATTTGTGATCGACTAACAAGTGAAACTCATAACTGGCAAGTGAAGCCCAAAAAGTTTTGGAAAATTTGTCTCTGTCACTTTCAGTTTAAAAACGTTCAAATCAAATGCCCAAAAATATTACTCCCTCTATCCTACTTTCCATAATCTATTTACATATCTAGTGCCGGCGGATTACATATAAAAATCAATCTTTTGATTGCTGTCCCACTTAAAAAAAAACTTTTATTTCTTTAAGCTCTTCTCACAAATAATTACACAACTTTCTTTTGTTTAAAAATTTAAAAAAAGAAATAAAGGAACAGTTCGTTTTTATAAAAAATATAAAGAACTCGAGCCTGACATTAAAAATACAATACCACGAAAATTTTATGAGAATTAGTTTTAGAACCGAAAAAATCTAAAGTTGAGATTTTTTGTGATCATATTTCTTTTTAAAATTTTCAACAATAAACATTAAAAAAAAAAAAATAAACATCACACTTTAATGTACAAAAAGGAATTAATTTAAGTAAAAACCTAATGTTCAACAAAATATTTATTATGCAAATTTCAACTTTCTATCAACAACCACAATATCAGCATTCAGCTTAAAAATTTATTTAAAAAAAATACACGTCTGTAAAAGTGCTATTTCGAGCAAAAGTTTTTTTTTACATTTACTGCCACTTTTTTTCTGGCATAAATAATTCCTAGAAGTGTGTAATGAAATTGCAAATGGAAAATATAAGAGGAAAAAAAGAATAAAATAAAATGATCGTAAAGTTGAAAAGTTGATGATTATGATGACAACTAAGACGTCTAGGAATAGTGATAGTAATCGCTGTAATCGTTGTTATATTTTCTTATTTATTTGAGAATTTTAAGCTTTTTTTTCTATATTTATTTCGCTGCAGCAACAAATTCTTTAGTGTTTGTAGCTGCTGTTGATGTTCACTAAGTTTAATGAGTAAAATTCTGCAATCTACTCAAAAGCTTAATGATGCGTCTAAATATGTGCATTTATAAGCTTAATACAGTATGCGACAAAAAAAGACGTTGGAATTTAATATTCCAAGACGAAATGATTATGTGTACAGTGAAAACAAACATGGTTATGTTATGGTCACAGGAACTATGTTTTGTTCACAATAAAAATATATGGTTGCTTTGAAAATATTATAGTTATTTTCAACAATACCTTAATAACGACAAATAAACTATTAAAAATGGTAAGTAAAAAGTTAATAATTTTAACTGAAATTTTTTTAAAGATTTTTGTTTACAACAATCAAAGTATGAGAAAAAGAAACAAAATAATATTTAGTTTTAAAAATAGCTTGGTCTCGCCCTTAGCAGATTTTTTTTAATCAGTTCGACGACTTATTTGTAAATAAATAAATAAATTTAAAACCAAGTTAATTAAAAGGTTAAAAAGAAATAAAAAAATTAAAACAAAAAATATAAAAAATGAAATTTTTGTAATTTTAATACGCATTGCACGATTTTAATTCTGATCCATATACATATATCAAATTATCAATGTATGTATTTGTGTATGTAACGTCTGTGTCAGAGATAAGTGATATTTTTGTTCTTATCATTTCATTACATTTTCTTTTTCATTTTGCTTTCAACAAAATTTATCCAAATTTTTAAAACCAATTATCAATTCGCTCAACTTATATTTGCAAGTTTGTATTTAGTAATGATCCTCATTTTTGCCTTAGCGAGTTGGTTAATGAAACAAAATTGTCGCACATGGAGTGAAACCAATTCACAGCAGACCCTACAGACTTCATCATTACGTACAGTGGTTTACTCGCTAGCGATATCATTTAACCTTATTTGTTAAAAACTGAAGCCGAAGCTTGCGTTACGATCGATAGAGAACGATAAGATATTTCTTTAACAGGATAGCTCCACGTGCGATGCGGCAACCGCATTCATCGACATATTGAAATTAAAATTGTAAAATAAGTTGATTTCGAGAATAGGTCCTGTCAATGGGCCTTCAACGTCAAGCGATTTGTAACCACCCGATTTTTTTCTGTGCAGCCAGGTGAAGTCACTGGCTTTTGCTAAAAAACCAACAATTGACGCCAACATTGTTTTTAAAATAAAATACTATCTAGAAAACATAATTAAATGATCTTTCGAATAAAAAAATATAATCAAATTTTTTTGCATTATTTTTTAAAATTTTTAATTCTATTGGACTAAACAAGAAAAATTAAAAAATAAAATAAAACCAAATTATATTTAATCAAAATGTTATAATTTTATTTTATTCTTTTAATCACATTATGGTTATAGTCACATTATAATATGTTTATACTTTACTGGGTTAGAGAATAATATGGTTCCAATAACAATAATGTGGTTGTGTATAACCATAATGTTTTTTCTTTGCGTATATAAAAAATACAATAAAACCAATGATTGTTAACATTTTAAAGGGTTACAAAAATCGCAAGGCCGTAAATTATTCGAAATTTCAAAACTTCAATTCATTTAAAATCAATAAATTTGTACTATTTTTAAGACTTATAAAAAATAAACTTACAGCTAAATAAATAAAAAACCATAAAATGATTAAAATACATTTGAAAAAAATGTTTTATGAACAAAAAATTATTTTTAACATTGAAATTTACAACATTTACATTTGGCTTTTACACATCTCATTTTTTTTGACAGAAACAGTCAAGTTTTCAATGGAAGAAAAGTGAATTAAACATATTATTTTTCGTCATTAACTGTAACTTTAAGACATACACGCCATCAATATGTGAAACCTCAAGTTTTGCCGTTTATGAATTTGGTTTTTTTTTTTCGTCTTGAGTTGGGAAATGAAAAACCGTTTTCATTTTCCCGTCTGGTTATGTCAATTTAAGGAATTTCTTTGCCTTTAAACGTCAAACAAAATAACGTAACAAAAACACACACACACATACACATCCAAATAGCAGAAAGAGGCAAACTACATACATAAAACCAGAGACACACAAATGACAGCAGCAACCAACACATTGCGCTAAATGCCGCACACCACACACACGCACACAAATAAATACTTTAATAAGGATAGAAAAAAATATCTATCTATTCCCATTATGTCAATATCATACATTTCACATTCACAATTCACTATTTACTATTCACATTTTATACATTTCATTTACAGAAATTGTGCGAAATAAAAAAAAAAAAAGATGAAAAAATAATGAAACGTTGAAACATTTAAGTAGATTGTGGCATTTGAAAAGTAGTTGTGAGTGAAGCTTTTTATATGATAAAATATTTTCAAATTATTGTTTTTGTTTTTTTTTTTTTGCAATTATATCAGTGTTCTGTTTTTAGACATTTAGATAATTCGGTCTAAAATAAAATTCTAGTTAAAGCCACCACACTTTTATTGTATTAAAAGTTGAATGCACTGCTGCATGTGAAAAGGTTTTTATTCTTCTTCTACTTCTTCTGCTTGTCTTAGCTTCATAGTCAGTCGTTCGTATGGAAGACTACAAAATCCTCTAAATCCTTAAAATATAACAAACATTACAAATAGTTTTAGAAATAATATGGCAGGATTTTCTGTAGTTCTATTTTAGAAAATAAAAAAATAAAAAAATAAGAGCAAAAAAACTGATATAAATTATGACTTTGAATTGAAATTTTTAAAAAAGAAACCAAAATATTTAATAAAAATGAAAATTCTTACAAAAATGTTTTTACCCAAATAAAATATTAATGAATTATATAGTAAAAGCTTGAATATTAAAAAAAATAATAATAATATTCTTATTTATATAATAAATATTTTTGTCTTCGTTTGTGCGTCAATCAGGGCTAAACGGCTTAAACGATTAAATAAAATTTGAAGTACGAGTAGACAAATAGGGTATTTTATTTACAAATGGCGGGTCAGGAAGGGAGAAAAGGCGGAAGCGGGCATTTTATGGGCCTGAATCGATTTTAACAAAATCTCGACTGATCGATGCTAACGAATTTCGAAACATAGCTATTTCATCTTATCTGGTTCCAAGCTACGACTTAGATAAGAGAAGAAGAAGAAACGGTCATTTACAGCCTTCAATAACTATGTAGATACTTATTTCTGAAAATATGTGTTGCCCAGAATATTTTATTTACTCCAAGAACTTGTTAAAAAAAATCATTCGTTCTTTTTATTCAGAGCCAGTTGGTTAATTAGCAACACTGAAAGAAAAAGCAATGACACAATAACTTCTAAGGTTCATGATGAAGGTGAGAAAATAGTAATTAGAAATAGGAATCTATCACTTGACGAGCACGCCGCAGATTGTAACGAAGTTTTAGCGATGACCTTCAAGTTTCCTGGTACAAGTTGTATGATCCTGGTGATGAATACACATCATTTACTGTTACCCATGAAAAACAAAAAGCAAAACTGTAAAACAAGTGGCATTGTTCTGCTAAAACCATATGGGCACTTTCATAACACGTTACTTGCCATTTCTACGCCTAAAGAATAAAATAAAATTTGATAATATAAAAGTATACGAAAAAAAATAAGGACGTTATGTTGAAAATAAATACATTGTAATCTAAAATATCGAAAACAAGTAAGACTGCTATATTCGGCTATGCCGAATCTTATATACCCTTCCGTATGTTACTGTAACCCCAAACAAAAAAGCTAATATTGGGGTAACAGATAATTAAAAAAATAGAAAAAAAGTTAAGTTCTACATATATATTATTTTACATACAAATGCCATCGATTCTTAATGGGCTAAGCATTTTTTTTTTAATTTTATTATTTCCTTAAAGATCTCTTCAAAAGCTTTAAAATTATACCCATATTGAAATTTTAAAAATTTTTTAAATTTCAGAAGCCCGTATTTAGGGAAATAAGAGCGATTGCCAATATTTTCACCTGATGTTTTTTTTTTATTTTTTAATTCTTTATCACGTGGTGTTCAGCCCGCTGCGTTGAGGGACATGGACCGATCTTGCTGATTTTCAATAGTACCTCTTTTAAAACTATGTCTGATAGAGAGCCGTGTTTAAATTTTCTCTAACTGACCTAGTGTCTTGGCAAACTTGATAGCGCGGAAGAACAGGCGGACATCGCTCAATCGACTTCCCTATGCATAAGAAGTTAGAATATAAATGCTTTATGGGGTCGGAAATGGATATTGTAGAAGTTACAAACGGAATGACAAACTTAGTTTTACCCTTTTTTCGCTTTTTGTGGTGAAGGTTATAAAAAATACCAACAATTGTTGTTGAAGCTTACGCTTTAAATTTTAAAAATATCCGAATTAAGTCCTTGGATTTAATTTTGTATATTTACTTTTTTGTTATTCTTGCTTTTAAAATATTGTGAAAGGCTTAGAAATTTTAAGGGCATTTATTTTTTCAGCTGTGGCTGATATATTTATAGAAGTGCCCATATGTCGTCCACGCCCATATCAGATAATTTGGGCACCACACTGTCAGGCAAGAATTAAATGCCAAATCTCTCCAATTTCCTAATATCGTTGTTATTACGTCCTCTTATATGTCTTGTTAAAATCGCAGAAGATGTTGAGCGACTTTAAGGTATTCAGTTCAACGACTCCCTAGAGGGAAAAGAGGTGTTAAAGACCTGACTCTTTAACACAGCATCGGACTCTATTTATTAAGAAATTGTGTAAAACAACAGAGATGACAAGACGAGTAAAAGGATTTGCATATCGAATTTGTTTTGTTGTGGGAGGCAAATTTGCCACCTCTGAAAAGTCCGGACTTTAAGCTCAAATAATGCTCTACTATATAACTATGAATATGAAACAGTCTGTCCGTTTAAAAATTTTCAGAAATGTTTTGTTTTTATCACAATGTGCAATGCATATTTAGTATTTTTAAAACAGTTATTGCGAAAATTATCGATTTAATCAACAATTATATTATTTTTATTAGAAGAGGAATAGAGGTGCGGAAAGGATTCTCTGGTTTTAATTTTTCATTTAAAATGGAGAGGGAAACAAATAAGGGGTTCGTTAAAAACTAATGATATCCTAAGAAAATATAAAGTATACGACCATTAAGAAGCTGTGATGATGCGCAGAGAAGAATCGCCTTTATGAAATGTATTTTTTATTTCTATGTTTCTGCAAGAGCTTATTTCCCCCCATTGTGCAATTAAATAAATAATTTTTAATTATCGTTAGACTTCTATAGCATCCTCTATACATTTGTTGCTTACAAGTGCCATCATCTGCAAATGTTGTCTACTAAACCGATTATTAGAGAAAAGCTTTTTAAAGTTTGTGCTGCCTTGATAGGAATCTATCATAACATATTCATATCATGACAATATGAAATGAACTTTCTGTGCCGCTAGATATATCTTTTATTCTTTTGGCCTGTAATCCTTGGTACTATTTGCTACACTTTAGTATTTGGTTTAAATAAAGTCTTGATGTAAAATAAAGACAATGTAAAATAAATTTTAAACGTGAAAGTGCATTATAAAATTATTGTTGTTTTATTAGAGTTGACTGCGACCCCTTTCTTGTGTTTGCACATTTACTTTTTAAGAAAAAATTCTAAATGTCTAGTTTTATAATTTAAATTTATTAAATTGAATAAAAGCAAATTAACAGCGTTAAATACGAGTATTAGCACCAGCTACTTTACACTATGGGACGAGATTTTGTGAAATTGAAAACACTCACACAAATTAAATTTAAGTAAAATTTTAAACAATTATGTGAACATTTTATAAACCGATATCCTAATAGGAGCAAGCTCCGTTTTAACTTAGCCTACTCGTACACAACCTGTGTACATTCGTAAAAATTAAAAAAAAAGTGAACCCAGAGTTCGGGTAAAAAACTAACTAAAAACTTGTTTTAAGTCATTTCGTTGAGCGCTACTAATGTTTTAGCAGTGGAATTGCAAATAAAATGGCTCTGCACAGTGGGGCACAAAATAAATAAATCTGCAATTTTAAAACGGCTGGTAGCTTAAGTTTAACGCTTAAGCTTTCTAGGGTTCCAAAAAAAGCCTACTCCGTACAAATAAGTTTATGTAAGAGTTTAAGCAAACCATAAACCCCAAAAAATCTTGTACGGGTAACGGCTTATTTTCATTAAAAAATTCTGAATGTTGCAAGGCCTTAATACATTTTTTAAATATTGTAGAGTTTCAAAAAAATTTTTAATCGTTTTCCCAAAAAGATTCCCGGAAAAATTTTGTAACTTAAAAAATTCACTGCAATAAAATTATCAGCTTTAGGATTAAAGTTTTTCAAAATACTTTTCTTCACTAATCTGTAGCAGAGGCAACAGTCTGCTGCAAGAAAAAAACAAAAATTTGCAAAATGTTTACCTATAGACTTTTACAAAATCGACCAATTATTTTACAGAATATCAGTTATGAGATTTTCGATTCAATATTTCGGAATTTAATGTCTTGTTTACTCTGTTTGAACGGACAAATAAACATTTTATTGCATGTAATATTTGTGTTATTTTTTTCTAAATTGTAAATTTAATCAAAAAATGTATACGTGTTTCTAAGATCCAACCGTTAATAAATTTACGATTTGTTTTATTCCAAAATAATTTGTTTCTGCCCCACTGTGCGCTGACCCATTTGAAAGTTAGAGAGTAGATATTTCAAATATTTCATAGAGTTTTATACTTTAAGTAATCGGTAGGAGATTCAAAAAGATCTTCATAAGATGGCTTGACAAATTTCACAGGGAATTTTCCTAACGAATTTATTATTTTATAATTTACAAATTCTCAAAATATTTTAACCAGTTTGTAAATCAACAGCCCCATGGTGCAAAGTATTGTTTGTTGTATAAAAAGTAGAAAAGAAAACCTTTTAGTCTTAATAATGTCGACAAATGGAGTTAAAACTTTTCAAAGAAAAGGTATTTTCTTAGCTGTAAAGAAAAAGGGGTCAGAGAACTAAAAATTAAATATCGTTTCCTTTAGCTTTTAATGTCTTGACTAACTAGACAAATACATATAAATACACAGCTTTATTTGTACAAATGTCAGTTAAAAAGTTTACAACTGCTGTCTTAGCTGTCGGTCTGTGCATGAGTGTGTGTATCGTATCAAACGAAGGAAAAGCGGGAGAACAATAATGCACTTCTGGTTTATGTAGTTAATCCTTGTCTTGTTAGAAAAATGTTAATGCAACTACTGTTTCCTTTTGTTACTTAAAAAGATTCCAAAAGTCATTTTGTTTGTATGTTTCTTTGTCCATAGTTTTGTTTTTATTTTCGTGCTTTCATAGTTTCGTATAAAATATTTCATTTTAGTTACTTGAGTGTTTGTGTTCCACCAGGACATACAGGTATAAATGAACGAATAAATGAATGAATGGATGACTGAAATGACTTATGATGATAAATAGTTTAAGCGTGATATGTTGATTTAGTTAAGTTCCGTTATTAATTTATCGTATGAATGAAGCGAGGAAAATGTGGGTATGTGCAACAGTGAAATATTTTAATGCTTCAAGTAACATTTCAATTCCGATGAGGTTTTCATTTATAAAGGTGAAATACGAAGACTGAAACAATACAAAATTATTTCAAACGCAATTTTTATTTTACAGGAGATGTTGGAATGAAATATTCTACGTGAGAGAGCTAGACTTTTTGGATAATATTTTGGAGATGTTAAAAAAAATTACTTATTTGTACAACTCTTAAACAATTACAATGTTTTAAATTTCATTACTTTTATTTTATACATTGAAACGTTAGTAAAATAAAATAAATTTTAGAAATATTTAAAAATATTTTATTTTAGAGAAAATTTTTTTAAAACCATCAATTTTTAACACGCTGTTGTAAAAGAAATATTTACAACCTCCTTAATATATGCAACTTTTCGTAACTTTAAAATCTGCCGTAACAAAGCTATGCATTGAATATTTACTAATCCATTGCATATTTTAAGGAACTATTTCTTTTTTTTTTAATTTGCATTATTTTCGTAAAATTCATTTCATTAAACGATTTGTTCATTGCTTAAATAAAAATGCATTTCATTAAAACGAATACAAAATCCATTACCATAACTGACATTTTAGCACATCTTTGCACAAAAAAAAACACAAAGACACAAAACCTAATAATGCCACGATATATGCAACAAAAGGCATGGAAATAGAAAAAAAAAATAAAACTCAGCAGACTACTACTTCTATTACTGCAGAATATCAAGCAAATGTTAATCAGTGAAGAGGAAAATTTTTTCATTAAATTATGTACAGAAAATTGTAAGAAAACAAATGATAAAAATAACAACCAGCAAAAGAAAATCGCGTCGAAAATTGCCAAACTATTATATGATAATGTCAAACGACTGACAAACAAAAAAAAAACAAAAATTGAATAAAGGAAGACTACCTACGTTTAAAGCTTGAACAGCTCTAAAGCTACAAAGGAAAAGGTTTACAAATATGTATGTATGTATGTATTTATGCATGTGTGTGAAAGCACAACAACCTTTATAACACTGAACATGAATATAAATGTGCAGAAAATCAGTTGCTATGAATAGAAAAAAAAGCATTTAATTTTTAGAAAATATATTTTTTTAAACAATTTTTATTTTAAAACTAACCCTTGAAAGGCTTCCCAAAACCATTTTTTTGACGTAGAAAGAAATGGAATTTGTTTAACTTTGGATATAATTAATTAAGTTCCAAAACAAATTTAATAAAAAAGTTGTATTCCAGTGAGAGCATTTAATAAAAAAGTACGAAAAATGCCTTTTGAAAAACTTTTCACATTTTAGGGCTATGAAAAAATCCATCTTAATTTAAGAGAAAATTTTTCTTGCAGTTAAGGGGTTAAATTATGAAAACTTTTATTAAAACCTCTATATTTTTTCTATACCCAATTTTTACGCTTATTTTCAAACCAAATGACACCCGAAACAAATAAAATTTTTTCTTCCTTCGTTGGAAAAAAAACAAAGATGTTTTAAAAAAATATACAAAGACAGGAAATACACAATACCACAGCAATAAGGACTTAAAGAAAATTTAAAAATGTTCAATGAGAATACATGATTCATAGATTTTAATTTTTTGATTTTTATGTCTTTTAAAACTGACAAAAGTTAGGAATGTTGCCGCAGGATTCAGTGGGCCAAAAAACTTAAAGCTCATGGTGTTTGGAAAATACAATTATTTATTTTTTTGCAGATATTGAAAAACAGTGTAGAGATTTTAGTTGGCATAATTAGTAAGCATTTATTGCAGAAAAAAGATTTTCACGCAAAGCACAGTTTTAGCAAGTTCTTTTCAATATTGAAAACTCAATAAAAGTATTGTAACAAAATTTGATTTAATATCTTTGAGCAAATTCAACAAAAATACAATTTGTAAAGTTTTAAAAACATAAAAATCGTTCTTAAAGTCTGTATGCTATTCACGCGCATTTGAAAGGACATTTTAGTTATTCTATTATTCTTTTAATTGCCGTTGATAAAATATAAAAGACGAGCTGCCAGATCTTTTCATATCACAACAGTTTAGACGTTTTAAATCGTCTACAGATAAAATCAGGGTTGCGAGCAATACGGCACTATTAAGCAAATCGTCGTATAAAAAAGCTTGTTGTGTAAACGCTTAAAATAAATAAATAAAATAATACAACTCAGAAAGTAACAAGTAATTACTTTTGAGTATTAAGTACCCAAAAAAGGACAACTACTCGGTACTCGACACCTGTTACTCAAAATGTTGTCAACTTAAGTTTAAAATTTTGATTCCCATATAAAACACTTTTTAAAAATTATTCCTTTTGTTGCAGCATAAAATTTAATTAAAAATCCACAAAAATTCAAAAGAGATAAAAAAATGTATAAAACAATCGAAATGTTTTAAATCAAAAAATTTTAAAATCACCAGTAATGGTAATAAATACGAGTAATTAATAGTAATAACAAAAAATAATAAAATTTATCGTAAAAGTAAAAATATTCATCAACTCTTCAACGTTTTTTATTTTATTCTGCTTCTTATTAACTTCCATAAAAAATTTGAGTAGTCCACCACATAATCCATCATCCCTTTATTAAAAATCTTTATCTTTTTTCTATCAATTTGTCAAGTTACGTTATGATAGGCATCGATTACCTCTCTAAAAAAAATTTCCAGTAGGCACAAGAAGCAAAAGCTTTTACGTTTTTTGTAAATAAATAAAAAGAATTAATATGAAGCCTTTGCTGTAAAAAGGCCATAACTGCAAAACCACGTTTTGCGTTAAAAATAACTGCAGATGTTTGTGCTGATATTGTTTGCGTGCGAGTGTGTGTGCGTGTGTGTGTTTAATATTTCAACTCAATAAAATATTAATCAATCAAACTCTAATTTTATGAATTGAAGCATTTAAGGCACTTGACATACGTTTTTTCGATTGCTCCAAACATTATTCTTTTTATATTACGAGATTCGCAAATGGTTTTTTTATTAAGAGTACCGCCCAATTTGGTGGCGCTATTCGGGTAGGGGAATATTTAAAACACTGCCCAACAGAAAATAATTTACAACTGACAGTTAAGGGTTTAAAATAATGAAAAATTCGCGCAAAATATTATTAAAATATTCATTGAACTTCAACAGCTGTGAAAACAGTAATTGAAAAATTTATGGAGACTGGACGAATTGTGTTTATGCTAAATACACTACCCTCTCAAAATAAGAAGTTCAATAACATTGTGAAAAAGTCGAGGAACATCAAGTCAGCTTCGTAAAGAATTTCTTACTGAGGCTGTTTGTACAAAAATCATCTTAAAACAACTCAACATACTTAAAATTTGTTATCAAATTAAATAAATAAGAAAGAACCAGAAATAGTGCTATAGATTTTTTTAAGGACTAGATGGGTGTCGTGAGTGCTCTTAATCAAGAATAAACGAAATCGCTTTACTGATTCAACAATTTGTTAAGAAATTTTTTTACTAAAACCTTCCTTATGAAATTATTTGCTACTGGCTTTTTAATTGTTATCATTATACATCCAATAAAACAAAAAACACACACAGTTGTGTAAATAAATAAATAAATCAAAATAAAATATCGTTAAATTTCAACCCGAAACTAAAATAAAATTTTTAACAAAAACAAAAACTTTTTTCAGAAGACCAGAAGCTGCTAAAGTTTATTTTTAACACATTATTTTCTCTACCACATACAACAACTTTAATGAAAGCAAGTTCTTAAGAGCATTTGTCAAAAAGTATCTTTTTGGTTCTTGTAAATTTTCATTTTTCATAATGAGTGTGGACTTCAAAAAACAAAAAACTCAAATCCTTTTTAATGATAAAGATTCACCTGTTTTTTTAATCCTTAAAATTAAAACCGTTTTTCACTTTTTCCTGTCTTCATTGTTTTAGACAGAATACGCCAAAAATTAACACAAATCTCATTAATTTCATCATTAAATTCCCCAGATTAGTTTGTATAAAAAAAACAAGCATTAAGTTTATTCTGGTTAGAAGTCGTTAATTTCTATTTGTTTTTAAGACTGAAAAAACCTGTTTACACACAGCACACACACACAAAAGTTTTTACATTAGCAAAGAAGCAACAACTGTTTAAGTGGCAAAGCAAAGTAATGATAACAAGTATTTGGAAAGAGTAAAAGAAATGAAAAATAATTTCTGAAAATTTTATGCAAATTTCTTACAAACTACGATTACATGCAAACTGTTTTATCCCATACAGAAAAGGAGATAATTAAAATCTCATAAGAAATATATTAAGACCACAATTTGGTTGCTTAATAACAAAAAGGAAGTGTAAAATAAAAAAAAAATATTAAAATAAAAAGAAACAAATGAACAGGGATGTTTAAATGAATTAATGGCAGAGTGCAGTCAGTAGTTATACGCTATTGCTGCTAGAAAACTTGTTACGCTGTTTTATAATAAACAATTTATATTCATTTTTATTTCAATTAAATTTAGAAGTTTCATTGTTAAGTAATTTTCATAATTCCTATGAATTTAGCAAAATTTAAATTTTAAAAAATTAAATGATCAATAAATTTAAAAAATCTATTCATCACTAAAATCGGAACTAGTCATAATTATCGATTGTAAATTAATTATACGTACAACATAATCTCCGATTCACTATTCTGTAAGTATTCGGAGATCATTCTTGTTTAATGTCTCTGGTTGTTTATTTTTGACCTTAAACAGCTCCATCTGAGCTCAACCAGTCAAGTGTCAAGGAACCAACCCTCTCCCTAATTATGGACATAAATAGAAAGAAGTCTGATCAAACACGTTTGGCCCTCTTGTTTGCTACTCAGTCAGCCCTCTCACTCATACAGACTAGTTACCCCATACAGCTGCAGGCTGTGAGTGATACCAAGCTGCCTCAGCATAAAGTAGAGTCTGAATCGGTTACTTTTACTCTTCACTCACACTGGTGCAGAAACAAAATATTTTTGACATAAATAAGAAATTTCTAAAATGTAAATTAAAATTTCTTTCAGATTTTTAGAATTTACCCTGAATTAAATTTTAAATTCCAACCTTGTAGGTCATTTACTAATATCAAATATGAAAAAAAAATATTATTTGAAAAGATATTCAAATTAAATTTTGCAGAAAAGTACGGATTTTGGAATCTTTCCTCTTGCTAATAAAATCCGCTGTCTTTCCTAGAGTCATAAAATACTTTTAAAGAGTATTTAAGACACATAGAATTTTTATATCGACTTATTAAACTGGCAACAGATTTTTATGCAGCAATCATCTCCAAGAAGATGCCTTTAAAGAAAGTGGGAAAAATTTCGGTTTATTACAAAATTTTCTTTTTTTTGTAAAGGATTGAAAACATGGGAATTTAGCAAATTACGAATAAAAAAATTGTATATATTTTAATTAAAAATATGCGGCTGAAACCCAGGTCACAAAAGTTAATTTTTAAACGCAGATGACAAGAAAAAAATTAACGCAAATATTTATAAATAATTTGTTTACTGAATTTAATAATTAAAATAAACAGGAACTTAGGCGGATTAGAATAATTCACTTGATTTTAATACCCAAATTCAAGCAATTAATTTTGAAAATAAATTATAAAATATGCAGACACCGCATCACTTATGCAGCATCTACTGGTGAGAAAAACCAAGTATTACAAAATAAAATAATGACATCATTCGCTGCTAAGCCAACGGCTAGCAGAAAACAAGAACACAAATATAAGGGCCGATTGATAAAGTGAAAAACGAAAAATGGTTTAGATTCTGTGCGGTCTTGGTATTCTAGTTTTATTAATTGGTTGGTTATAACAAACATGAACCTCAAGTCAGATTAAAATTATTCATGTAATTTGATTTAAAAAAAAAACACGTACAAAAAATATTAAACAAAAAAATCCGATTAATTTAATAGCAAAAAATATTTAGCCTTTCTATTCTACTGCTCTACAGTGCTCTGTGTATTACTTTTTGTGGGGTAAGACTTCAGTTTCTAATACCTTGTAATCCAATGTTTGATATAATTCTATGGAATTGTGCTAAATTTATCTATTGAAGGAGCGATAAATGGTTCTCTACGAATTTGCTCTTCTGAAACACAATTGAAATAAAATAGCTTGCCCAGCTAAAGAAAAATTACAAGTCTATGATCAATATAAAATCAGATAAAAACAACATTTCCTTTAGATAGTTATTTTACTTACATAGATTGTTTCAGTTTAAAAGTCATCGTAAAATGGAATTCAAAACTTACCTGAAAAATAAAAGAAAAGAAAAATAATTTATATTTGTAATAATTACAAAGTTCACATTTCTTGCTCTTTAAATTCTTTTACATGCAAATAAAATTAAAGAAATATATTTCCTACATTCAGGCGACTCGTGGCACAAAAATGTAGCCTGCATATTAGGCGGAAGTCTTCGCTGACATATAGCAGTTATTCTGAAGTAGTTTCTTTTACAAAGTAGTAATGGCTTTCAATTTTCTCACACACGGAAGTAATATTTTAGATGGACTTGTTAAGTGAAAATGTCATTAGCATTGAATTATAAATAATGCTAATGATTTTATTAGCATTACTATTTATTTTACTAATGGTAATGCTTTTTAATGAAAGGGTTCGATTATAATTATTTTAAAACAAAGTCATTATCACTGACTTATGATTTAATGGCTTTAACGCATTACCATTATTAAACATCACTCCTGGTCTTTGTAAACTTAATAAACACCTTAAGGTACAGTAAAGCATTATTTAAAAATAGCATTTGTATCACAAAAACTTGTTGAAATAAATGGGTTTTAACATTCTCGGGAAAGCCAAAACTTTATAAAGCCAAGACAATACGAGTGCTGCTATATATATTTCTGGCCTGGCAACACTGAGTGCTGCCAAGTGAAATCTGACATTTCCATTGGAAAGTTTGCCATTTTTAAGCATAATCGTACTCAGAACGTTTTGACGTACGACCATTATTTGTGTTGTTTACAGTGACTTGAAAAAATTAATATAGAAAAAAATTAAATTAACTCGTGAACATTTTCGTGCCACCATTTTTCACAACTTTTGACAAGAGTGCATTGATGAACTTAAATCTTTGTATGGCGATGAAGCACCATCCTATAGCACTGTGAAAAATTGGTATAATGAATTTAAACATGGCCGAAGCTCCCTCAAAGACGAATTCCGTGAAGGTCGTCCAAAAACGGCTGTTGTGCCAGAGAACATTGATACCGTGCGTGAACTCATAATGCAAGATCGACATGCGACATACCGAGAGATAGAGACATCCTTGGACATTTCTTCCACCAGCATACATTCGATACTGCATGAACACCTGGCCGTAAAAAAGCTTTGTTCTCGTTAGATCCCGCACAATTTGAAAGTCGCTCAAAAAAAGGCTCGTGTCGATTGATGCAAAGAAATGTTGCAAAAATACGATTGCGGTGCTTCAAAAGACGTTTATAAGATCGTCATAGGTGACGAATCATGGATCTATGCGTATGAGCCCGAAACGAAACAACAATCGACCGTGTGGATTTTTAAAGACGAGCAAAATCCAACGAAAGTTGTTCGTGGAAGAAGCACTTCGAAGCAAATGGTCGCCTGTTTCTTCGGCAAAACTGGTCATGTGGCGACTGTTCCGCTTGAGCAACGTAGGACGGTCACTTCTGAGTGGTACACTACAATTTGTTTGCCTGAAGTCATCGGAGAAATTCGAAAAACCAACAAGAGAAGACGAAACATTGCCAGAGCGTTTTTGACCGGCCAAAACGTCCATTTAATGGGTCATCTACCGTACAGCCCTGACTTGGTACCTAATGACTTCTTCTTGTTTCCGCACATCAAGGAAAAAATGCGTGGTCAACGATTTTCGTCGCCAGAAGAAGCTGTTGAAGTTTTCAAAAACCATGTTTTAGAGGTGTCTCAATCGGAGTGAAAAAAGTGATTCGACAACTGGTTTGAGCGCATGCAAAAGTGTATAAATCATGCTGGAGAATACTTTAAAAAACAATAAAGCCATTTTTGATTACAAATATTCGCATTTTCACTATTAGGCCAGAAATATATAGAGCAGCCCTCGTAAAACCAAATTATAACTTAAATCAAATCATAAGCATTAAATGGTAGTCAAAATTTATTTTTATTATCATTTTCTCAAACAATACGCATGTAATTTCAATTGTAATGAAAAAATCTCAAGTATTAATTTTCATATTATACTTTTCGTTACTGGCTTCACTGAGCTTTGAGCTGATTTTGCAATAATAACTAAAATTTACTTCTCATTATCATTTTTATATTACTCAATCATTTTTTGTAAATTTTTTCCCAAACAGGATTTGAACCGTGGATATTATAAAGGTTTTTAAATTTACTTTTTCGGCTTTAGGTTAATTTATTATTATTATTAAATTTCTAAAAAAAATTTAGAAAGAAAAATTGTTTACAAATGTATCCGGACGTTTTCCAAAGAAACATTTAATTAATTGAACTTTATTTTATTTCTGTACTATCGTTTTCAATTAATGTATTACAAAAGGTGATAGAAACTAAGTGCTCAAGCGTCATTTAAATATATTTCAGACAAATAAAATCTATTTTGGAATTGAGCAGTTAAAAAAACAAAACGTATCAACTGTATAAAGTTCAACATTTAGTTTCTTTAAATTAAAAAAAATTTTAAACAAATTAAACAAAACTTCCAAAACTGTTAACTTAAATTTAAAAATCAACTAATAAACGAAAAGTGCATTTGCCACAACAGCACAAAATTCACTTCAGTTTAAATTGGACCATTAGTTTTGACGGCATTAGTTAGTTTAAGTATTAGTTACTCTAAAAAATTGTTAACTATATTCACATGTATAAGAGACTTTTAAGGACAGACAGACAAACTAACAGATATATAGTATACAAATGCAGACAAATCAAGACAGACGTAAGCCAGCCATGAAAATAAGAATGACTGCCTCTTTTACTCAACAGCTGAAAACAAACTAGAGGGAACCTCATAAAATACAGCGTTTACGAGTTGTTATCCAAAAAAAAAACAAAAAAGGAAACTAAAACTTGAGGTTGTTGCTTAGAGCAGCCAAAATGCCAGAGATAGACATGCAGACAGACACTTGACATTAAAATAACAACAGCTTAAGCTAAAGCAAATAGTTGTATGGAATAGTGATGACGATGACGATGATGTCTGCCAGTTGGCCGGGAAGTGAGTATTAAGTTAAATAAAAGGATATTTCCACATTTTAAGCGGGATATCCTCTATGCTTCTGTTTTTTCCCTTTTTTTTTTTTTTTTGTTTTTTGACAAATTATGCATGTAATAAAACCGGTGAACTCAATACTATCCAAATGCTCTTTTTGTTTACTTTTTACGCGTTCTTTAACTCGTTGTGTATTTTACGGTGGCAAGAAAATTTACTAAAACAATTTCCACGCCCCAAATTTAATGTAACAACATTAAATATAAAACATTCTTGTTGCTGGCTTTGGGAAAAGGCGAGAAGAAGCAAAAACAGCAAGAACTTTAATAGAGATCTCATGAATATGAAACAAGCCAAACAAATAGCAGCGTAGTGTCTAACAATCATTTGGATAAATAAATAAAATGGCTTTAACTACCATGAGCACATTAAAACCACCACCCACCCATCACTATCATTTTATTTTAATGCACTTATCTCCACCTTCAATTTCAATGTTTCGTTATCGCGATGAGTGCAACGACACTGTAGCATTAAGCATTTACAAGAAACAAATAGTAGAAAATGTTTTAGACGTATAAAATATGGCCAAAAAGTTTCGAGTTTAGTAATTTTATTTAGATACTTTCCCTACACATAAACACTTCTCCATCATTCGCTTCAACTAGTAGTTGCTGGTATTTGCTGTTGTTGGCCAAAGACTCACGTAAATTATTTCACAGCTAACAATCATGGAATATACGAGTACATTTGTTATATGAAACAAAGCTTTTCTAATAAAATATAAATTTATGTTGTCTAAAAAAAAGGTAAAAGAGAGAATTTGGAATTTGGTCACTTTTTCATCCCATTTTAGAAGTTTTTATGAAATAACTCAGTTGAGCAGTTAAGGAATTTCAAATATGTTTGCCTGTAAATAATGTGATGTTTAATTATTTGCCAGTTTATGGCTTTCGTTTCTCTTGTCTTCTGTAAGGTCTGCATGATGGAATAATAAATTTAAAACAAAAATTGTCGGACAAACTAAAAATACGTTAGTTATAATAACAAAATTTAAGAAGACTTTTTGGCAGAAATTGAACCAGCGACTGTCATGATGTTTCATTGAAGCATTTGTACGTAAATAGTATATGTTTGAACTTTTTTATACTGTGCGCTTTATTTAGGCTTTATTCAAAATTCTGAAACTTCGTCCAACAGTCTTTTTTAGACCTTACTGTACCCAACAACAACAAAAACGTGCTGAATATTTTATTTAACTGGAAAATAGTGCAATAATAAATTGGCCTCAAAAGATATTTTATATAACCAAATGGACAGTTTTCAGTTAGGCTTAAGTTCGAATTTTTATTTTTTAAGTCATTTTATATTTTTTTAAGCTTTTACTTTCACTAAAATTTAGACGTTTATAAAATATATTTTCATTTTATTTTCTATCCAATGTTTTAATAGATTTTTCCGACGTCTTTAGTAATAAAATTTTATTCAATCATTTTTTCCTTTAATAAATTTCAAAAAGTACGAAATAAAGAATATAACTTAAAAAAATAATTGCAAAAAAAATCAAAAATTAAATAAAATATCACAGTAAAAATGTTTTATATTACAGATGAAATTTCGAAAGAAAGATAATCATTTTCGAATGAGAGGATTTAGACAAGACACTACCTGAAGAATACAGGTATAAAGAATGCTGAAGAAAAATGGAGATTTGCAAAAAAAAAAAAAAAAAAAAAAAAAAAAAGATGAAAATATGAACTTAAACTTGACCGGTAAAAACTTTTGTCAATTTACGTCAATCTCTTTTTTTAATTCTGACAATTCTTTTTAATCATAATTAAAGCGTATGTCGAAGCCTATATTTAGCCTTTGAAGTGAGAACCGCAAAAGCTATTTTTACGAGACAAAAAATCAAATAGTAACACTGATTTGACTGCCTAGCTATAAGGGAATACAGGCTAAGAATTTTTTTGCCTCACAAGACTTGGATTTTCCTATGTAAAAAGGTTTTCAATGTTGTTTAGGTATTAAAAAAAGGCTTTTCGTGTACTAGACCTAATACCTTTTGAAAAAGCTCGCAATATGCGGGTGAGACAATTAAATTATACGTGTCAAAGCAATATTTTTTGAACACGAAAGTGTTAAACGTGTCAGTAATGCTTCTTAACAGTCTCGTTGAAACTCTTTTATAGAAGAATATTTTTTCCATTTTTCAGTTTTTCAATAGGGGAACATAAGAAGGCACGTAAGAACAGAAAGGACGCAAAGAGTTCCAAGCTTTAAAAGTTAATAACTTACTGCTTATTTAAAACATAAGTCCCATTGTGATTTATCTTTAAAATTGTCCGTGTTTAACCTTAAAAGACTGCATAAAAACATATAAAGGCATTAAGTGGGCTTCATTTAAAAAATAACTTATTCAAATAATTATCGTTGTCTTCAACCATCAGCAAACATGATGAACTAAAAATGTATAAGAGGCCTTAAGTACAATAAAGAATATGATTACGGGAAAATTAATAGAGATTAAATATTTCTACATGGGCACACTGCATGATAGTTTGACTGCATTCAAAATTGCAGTAACCTTTAGTTGTTTTACTGATAATAAAATCAAGATTGCATAATCTTACTGATACAGCAATTTCATTTTCATTACAAGTAAAAAACTTTCCATTTATGAATGTTGTAATCATGTAATTTATAAAATTTAAATACTAAAAAAATCCAATAAAATAAAATTTGACTAAAACTGAAATTGCATTACCAGTAAAATTATAATGATTACTGTATATTTTTCAGTAGACAGTAAAAATTTACTGAGTATTGCATTTATTTCAGTAATCTGTAAAAATTTACAAGAGCAATAAGAATGTAATTTCAGTAGCATTTAAAGTTATAATGACTGCTGTTTTATGGTTACTGTAAAGTGCCCAAATCAATATTGAAATTTCTTCATTACTATTGGAATTTCGTTGTCATTATTTGAAGTAACTGCTATGGCAATAATTATCTAACCACAGTTTCATGATAGTAATTTTTTAAATTATAATTAATAATATTTATAATAAAATCAATTAATTATTAATTTATATTTGGAATAAGTAATTGTTTTTATGAAACTCAAATTCATTATTCCAAAAGTTTGAAAAAAACATTTGCAATTTTTAAATAATTCTCTACTAGACTTTAGGAGGTTTATTATAAAAACCAAAGGGTGTCCCAATAACTGATGTAATTATAGACAAACACTTAATGTTGTTTGATAGACAAACGCTTAGAATTTAAACAAATTTTGGTTTACTATGCCAGCAATAATAAAAGTAAAAAACTAAAATGTAACTTCAAAACAACTGATCTTTTTTTTAAGACGGTTTTTTGAAAATACTTAATACACTGCAATTTATACAAAGGTTATATGACATAAAATTGTTTAAAATGAATTAAAATTTATTTTTGACTAAAGTTTATTTTTATATTTATAATAAAAACCTTTTTTAATAAAAATAAAGAAACATCCGATACATTTGTTTATAAATTTTTCTTTCTAAAAAAGTTTTTTAGAAATTAAAAAATGAACTTAAGCCAAAAATAAACAAACTTGAATTCATTGTTTACAATGTTTTCCAATTGAGGCAGAACAAATGTTGGCAGTATAACGGTTACCCCGTTTCTTTACAATAGTTTTTCTTTTATTTCCCGTGAAAAAACTGATGTTATAAACAGAAAAGAAAATGTGACAACCTTTGGGCCTATTTCAATTACTAGAGTTATATTTCTAGGCAATCGGTGTTCAATCAATATACATCGATAAAACGTCGCCTCTGGCCTTTAAAATGAATCGAAGACCTACAGGCAAGGAATTGTGTGTGATGTACTTCATGTACATCATCAGTCTCTCACAATACTCGATGATAACAATATCTGCAACATCCATTGGCAGCAAAATGCTTTCTGTGTCCCACAGTTAAGCCCACAAAAGATATTTGAGGTCATTTTTATCTCAAAGACCGTGCGACCCTTTGGTCGCCTTTGTTAGGCATCTATCACAAAAATATATAAACTCGATTTTTGACAAATCTGTTAAGACATTTTGCCCATAACTATTTTATGGTCTCATTTCAATGCAAAATTGAAATCACTTAACTATGCACTGTGTTGGCCTTTATTAGTCATACATTTAGTAATAAAGAAACTGGAATTAATGTTCATAATATTTTGTATATGCGGCCATGTTTTAATACAAAACCTTCGTCTTTTTTTAGATGTTTTGCAATTTATTTCAAGTGTTTGATTGCAGCTCTTTTTTTTTGAAGAGTGAGAGGCGTATGTTTTTTTAAACAATTTTTATTCAACTCCTTAAATTTTTTAAAAATCTATTGATTTATCTTCGTACATTTACTTAGGCATTAAAGTATTCTAAATTATAGTTCCTTTTGTGCAATTTTGCAATTGGAAGTATGCAGCACTTATCATAAATATTTAACTCCTAAAGATATGCTTTAAATTTTATTGCTAAACAAACGTTTTTAAGTGTAATTACAATAGCTAAAGGTAATATTTAAAGCAATTGTCCTAAGTGCATTCTTAATCAGAACTGAATACCACCGCTCGTTTCTATAGACGTCATTAGTTAACTAATTAAAACATTTAACAAAACCAAAAAAAAAAAAAAAAAAAAAAAAATAAATAAATAAAAAATATTAAAAATTAAAATCATGAAAAACTTTTCGACCAAAATCATAAAATTTAACGACTGACCAAAAAAATATATCTATAATACCAATTTATTTATGAGCTTTGATTCTTTTCTTTCGTTGGTAACAAAGTGAGAGCAAAGAAAAAAATTAAATAATAAAAAAAAAGGACAATGGAAAACGAATTCTTGCTCTAACACAGTTCAAGCTGGCATTATTAGATTAAAGAGGGTGACTTTTCACACAAAATTTAAGATTTCATGGTTATTAAGCAATAGATAATAAAAATGTAACTATCGAAGGGAAGTTAACTCACTGATGGTCTTTACAATGGAATTAAAAATTAAGTAAACAGCATTTAAGTGCGAGGAAAGTCTATTAGTTCTTATATATTTCGTGGAAGGGAAAGAAATCTTAACATTTTTTAGATAAATACTTCCAATTTAAAGATAAAAACGCTGAACAAAATTCAAGATAAGATATACATCATTATTACAGTACTTACTACTACTTCCCACATGCAGTGAAAGAATCTTATTCAGGATGTCCAGTTAGAGTTCTTTGGAAATTACCAATTAAAGTCAGAATATAAAACATTAACAAATTGTAATTAACTGTTCTGCACCTCCAATTTTGGATCACTTTTTTCAACATTTTAAAGCGTCCTTTGTTGCTTGTTTCCGCGTTTACCAATTCACTAGACATTATATTTCTTGTTATCGTTGCAAAATTCAACAATGCGTTGCTCTAAGTAACTGAAATCCCTTTTTAAGCAAATAAGTAAGCTTTTGTTTTATATCTTATGCAGAAGAATTCTCACGACACGGGATATTTGAAAAGTTTTAAATGGCGCAACAAAAATTTTTGAAGAACAATCCGTGTATTTTTGTAAAGTGTTATGAATTTAAATTGCGGATAGCTTTTTTCCAAGCCCTAATCAACAATAATCATTAAAATAAGATCAATAGTGCTGAAATTATTTTTTAACTGTTTTAAATAGACGCTAGGGTTGTATAAAAGTAAATCGTTCAATTTCTTTTTTTAACTTTTATCTGTATCCTCATTTATATTTCCCAATGTTAATATAAAAAATTTTCGATACGACAACAAATCTTTAGTTAAAGTTCAATTTGAAGATTAGAAGAGAACACAATGCAGCTACAGTACCCAAAGGGATATAAAATTTTATTGGCTTAAAAAAAGAAACTTAAAAATGGCATAGATATTACTAAAGGGCGCTTGTATGTATGAGTGTATACGTGAGCGTGTGTGTGTGTGTGTTCATTTAGTAAAGTTATTTAATTTTATGATTAACTATTACTATCATTTCTAATAATAATACTCGTACTGCTGATATAAAACAACGACTACAAACATTCATTTCTTAAGCTGAATACAACACGTAACTGATAATATTGCAACTACAGCTACTAAGACTGCTGCTCAATAACTTTAACTGCATCAGCAACAATTGTTAAGTACCTTTTTTTTATTTCATTTCCACTCATTCATTTTTTCTAAATACTTTCCTTAAGCAATTGTTCAATTGCTTTGTGTGTGTGTAATTTTTTTTTATTTCCATTGGTATAATGATAAGAAGAATATCAGTTTATGTTTATGCAATTCTTGTCATGTTGTTAAAAAAAGAAAAGAAAAGAAAAGAAAGGAAAAAGAAAAATGAAAATGAAATGCAGTTAAAACATTTGTTAAGAATGTGTTTAAGCAGCATATTAAGTGACAAATGTATTTAAACACATGCACACGAACACACCTATAGTGCATATTTCCATTCACTTACTCATATTTACTCACACTCTTCTGCAATATTAAACAACTGTAAATGTATCACACAAACATATAGTCAGAGGATACATCATAAATTTAGGATGTCATGGCGAATAACAACATTTGCTACAATTCAACGTGACTTGATTGTAGGACACGTTTTTTTTAACAAAAATGGAAAAGAACGGGAGAAATAAATATTTTGCATATTGAGAAAATTTAAGTGAATATTTTTGTATTTTTATTTAGTTTAGACAAAAGTCAATTTAAATTTAAAGGCTATACGCACAAAAATAAAATAACTGTTGCCTACATTTTCCTATTACAGAAGGTAGAAAACGAAGCCTATTTTAGGGGATAAAAAACGTAATTTTGAAAATAGCTTTTACATGTTTCAAAAAATTCTGTAAAGCTTTTCCAAAAATTAAAGTTAAAGTGGTTTTCAGAACTTTTATCTGCTGCCGAAATGAGGAAAGTATTATCTCAACTTCAGAAGCAATTGTTTCCGGAAACATGTCATATTAAGTGACTTGCTGGTGATGGGTTCTATTTTAGTATAATGACAGAACTTGCAATGATATTTATGATTCCTGGAGAACACTATTGGTTTTAACATAACAGTATAAATGAACTCATGCAACAGAAAATTATCGTCCATTTGGACGAAACTAATGTTTTGGGAAGACATATTTAAATTTTAATTAAAGAAAAACTGCTGTTTTAAATGATTTTTTATTTCTCGCAGTTAAAAAAAAAACAAATCTATTCAGTGTGCTCGCCAATTTTTTTCTATTTAGACTTTAAAATTGAATGAGGCAAGTCCACTGGTGATGGTTCTGTGTCTTTCAGGCAACCATTCTTTTAAAGGAAAATTGCGAGCAAGTAACCAAGAAAAATGTCCGGTCAGAGCCTGACTAGCGACACAAGCAAGGGTGACAAATATCTTTAGTTCATGCCAAGGCCCCTGTAGATAACAACTGCGGCGCAAAATCAATACGTCCTTTTACTTTACTTTTACGTGTCCACTTAGTGTCAGACACTGATAAAGGTCTGCGTAAAATGTACTCCTAAAGTCCAAACGAATTAATAGCTTTGGAATATTTTTTAACAAGCACAAGCAAAGAACAAACATGTTTGAGGTAACCATAATCGGAGAGCAACATATTATGACTGTATTATAGGGTTGTAAGCAGAACATATTATTGTAACATTTAATAATAATATAGTTGGTGTTGAAAACATATTATTGTCTAACATAACAATAAATCATAAAGATTATTATGTTTAAGATGTAAACAACTTATAATTAAATGTAATAATATTATGTTCAAATATATACATTAAATGGTTAAATGTAATATTATCGAATCATAATATGGTCTCGTAAGTGTAAAAGTATCTGAAATTGAAGACTAAGTTACTCATTGTTTTATTTATTAATATTTTTTACAAAAATTATTTTCATTAAATATTTTAAATGCATGTGAATAGTTTGCAATGGCAACTCTTACTTAGAAAAATGAAAGGAAAAATTCAAAGAGTTACTCGTACTTAATTAATGCTGTGTTTTTGTATAAAAGATTTTTGAGATTTTGTTGTCATTTTGCTTTGTTGATTAAATGTAGTTCTCATTTAATCAGTTTGGCTTTGAACACATTATGGTTATTGTGACCATAGCACAACCATGTTTTTTTCTCTGCAAGCTATTGCTCCTGTTCCTATTTTTAACAGGTACACAAGAAACTATGTAAAGAATTGAAAGTGTGATTTCTAACTTTGGTGATCAGCAACAAATTTCATGGGTTATGGAGAATATTCGTTTCCTTACATGCGATGTAATAGTAACTAACATTCAGAATACATTACCAAGACGCTTTATTAATTTTGCATGTTCATTTTTAATACCTGTCGACATTCATCTGTTAATGTGTTTAAGGCGTCAATTGCGTATGCAGATGAGTAGTATCCTCCTCTATTTGCGTACTATAAGAAACCGAACGCCAGGAATCTCTGAAGTTTACTGCTACACAAAATAGGGATTAATATTGGCGGATGAGCGAATTTGGTCTGAAAGACAAGTTAGCATTGGTTGGGAGTTTTAAAAATGCTCATAAGGAGGAGACATTCCTGTTGAGCAAGCTAACGGATTCAGAAGAAGTTCGAAAAAAATTACGAGTTACACAGAATAGTTGAACTATTTTCAACTAAGAGATGTCAGAACAAAGCCCTGTTTAAAGAAATTTAAATGGTCATAGAGACCCCTTTAAGATTACCATAGACACAACGGAAGTTTCTTTACCTGCTTAAGATGGGCGCACTCGCTTCAAGTATCATCTAATGAGTATTGAGAAAGATAAGTTGGACACAAATTACCAGTCGCCGTACTGTAGCTTAGAAGACTGTTAAACTATAATTGGTTTGATGTCCTGGGTTCATATCTCAGCCGCCTAACCTCACTATTACTAAAAGTGTTAAAACTTTCTACAGCATTAAACCGGAGGAGAAGTAGATATATTAAAATGGATATGCCAGCTTCAAAATTATAACTTGCCTAAGATACACTGGAGTCGCGGCAGCACTTTTATATCTACTACTCTTCTTTACCACAACTATCTGCTCTACCACACCCCTTCAAGGAAGGCAACACAATTACAATTACAAGGCTTTGCTGCGTGAGTGTTAAATTCTCTTCAATAGAATAAAAAAAATCATTTAAGCTGCTATCGAACGTGGACAACATTAACGAGATGCTGAGTAAATAGAAGTCGAGTTGTATATTTCATTTCGTTTATTTTTCTTAAACTTAAGTTTTACAAAAATGCTTTATAAAAGTGCCAGCACTCAAAAAAAAAAAAAAATAACTGACTGCTATTAAGGAAAATTGAATTAATTTAAAACAATTACATTCCTATGCACCATCTTTAAAAAAAAGTTCAACACGTAATGACTTTTCAAGTATCTCACGTAAGGACACGTTTCTGTTGTTGTCATATTGTCAAGTTTTGTAGTTTTTTAAGTAAATGTTTATTTGGTTTTGTTGCTTTTTTTTCTTGTGACAGTCAATGCAAAAGAATTTTGCATTTAAAAAGTTTTTGCAAAAAAAAAAAAAAAAAATATATAAAATAAAAAAATAAAAGAAAAACAAGCGGAGTTCACCACGTTGTTCCTTGATTGCAAACTTAAAAAGCGCAACAAACTGTAGTTGTAGTAACAAATAATAAAATGCATCATTTAACGAATGATATGAAAAGTGTTCAAAAACTTTCAAATCAATACAAAGCAAGAGAAACTTTAAACATTTGTTGTTATTTAAAGTAACATCCTGTAACAAGCAGCAGCAGTAGTAGCAACAACAGCATACAATAACTTCCTATGACCATGATGTTTGGTGGCAACAACATTCACACACACGCACACACTCACACACAAATAAAACTAAGAAATTTTATAAAATAAAAATAAGTTGAAAGTTGAACAACATCAAAATGCCATGACAATGAACGCGAAACTATCAAACACTAAACACCCACAAATACATTTACATTTAAAGGCAAAATCTCACACTCCTATCCCTTTTTTTTAAGTATGAGTGGGTGTTAGTTTTCCGCAATAATATTTTGAGTAAATATATCAGATTTATTTTTTTGAAACAAAAAGTAACATTTTAATTTAGGGGAGTTTGTCTTTTTTTATTTTTCTCTTGCAACAAATGTAAAAGTTTACTAAAACGGAAATGCATTTGGTTTTGTATTTGAGTTGATTTTTTCATTTCCTGTTTCTAGTAAAGTCCACTTATTTTCTTACGTTTTTTTTTCATTGTTATGACATTTAAAGTTTTTGTGTTTAAAATGTTATTACATTCCATGATAGTTTTACTCTTTGTTTGTCTTTTTTTCATTTACTGGAGAAAAATGCAAATACAAATTAAAGTGAATTTTATTTAAAAATATTTTTGCAACAGCAGGATACTAAATGTTAAACCATCGTTTCTTAATGTTAATTCAAATTACACTTGAAGAAAAATAAATCAATCTTGAATGCAATTTAAATATTTTTACAAATTACAAAAATCTTTTTGGAAATATATTTCTTTTTTAATTTTGAAGGGATTAAAAAAATATTGAAAAACCTGCGGTGCCGTTTCTTAAGTCGTTAACACCGGGTTTCCATACCAACAGCCTTCAATTAACAATATTGTTTAGTTTCTGTTACACTTCACTATGGCCGATAAATGAGCGAGTACGCTGGCATCACGCAGACTTTAACTGCAAATAAATTTATTATTTCTCAAGCCTGTGCTGCAAGAGAGTCATAACTAAAAATATTCTTTACGAGGGCTGCTCTATATATTTCTGGCCTAATAGTGAAAATGCGAATATTTATAATCAAAAATGGTTTTATTGTTTGTCAAAGTATTCTCCAGCATGATTTATACACTTTTGCATGCGCTCAAACCAGTTGTCGAAGCGCTTTTTCCACTCCGATTGAGACACCTCTAAAACATGGTTTTTAAACACTTCAACAGCTACTTCTGGTGACGAAAATCGTTGACCACGCTTATTTTTCTTGATGTGCGGAAACAAGAAGAAGTCATTAGCTGCCAAGTCAGGGCTGTACGGCGGATGATCCATTAATTCGACGTTTTGGCCAGTCAAAAACGCTCTGGTTTGAGCCGATGTGTGAGAGCTCGCATTGTCATAGTGAACAATGATTCGCCTTCTCTTGTTGGTTTTCCGAATTTCTCCGATGACTACAGGCAAACAAATTGTAGTGTACCACTCAGAAGTGACCGTCCTACGTTGCTCAAGCCGAACAATCGCCACATGACCAGTTTTACCGAAGAAACAGGCGAACATTTGCTTCGAAGTGCTTCTTCCACGAACAACTTTCGTTGGATTTTGCTCGTCTTTGAAGACCCACACGGTCGATTGTTGTTTCGTTTCGGGCTCATACTTATAGATCCATGATTCGTCACCTGTGACGATCTTATAAACGTCTTTTGAAGGACCGCAATCGTATTTTCGCAACATTTCTTTGCACCAATCGACACGAGCCTTTTTTTTTGAGTGATTTTCAAATTGTGCGGGATCCAACGAGAACAAACCTTTTTTACGGCCAGGTGTTCATGCAGTATCGAATGTATGCTGTTGGAAGAAATGTCCAAAGATGTCTCTATCTCTCGGTATGTCGCATGTCGATCTTGCATAATGAGTTCATGCACGGCATCAATGTTCTCTGGCACAACAGCTGTTTTTGGACGACCTTCACGGAATTCGTCTTTTAGCAAGCTTCGGCCACGATTGAATTCATTATACCAATTTTTCACAGTGCTATAAGATGGTGCTTCATCGCCATACAAAGATTTAAGTTCATCGATGCACTCTTGTCGTGATAACCCACGTCGAAAGTTGTGAAAAATGATGGCACAAAAATGTTCACGAGTTAATTCAATTTTTTCAAGTCACTGTAAACAACACAAATAATGGTCGTACGTCAAAACGTTTTGAGTACGATTATGCTTAAAAATGACAAACTTTCCAATGGAAATGTCAGATTGCACTTGGCAGCACTCAGTCTTGCTAGGCCAGAAATATATATAGCAGCCCTCGTATTGTTAAAGCACGTCTTAGCAAACAACCATGACTTTATAAACATGTTAATTTTACAGATAGAAATGGTCTCCAAGAAGTTTTAACTAAACAAATTTTAAAACTTTAAACGCATTTTCGATTTTTTAAGATAAATCTCTCTTACAGTAAAGGCTGGATATGTTATAAACTTTAACGTTAATAACTTGATTACTTCATCGTCTTATTCATTCATTAAAGAAAATTGCACTGTCTCTAGATCCCTTATTAAGAATCTTACTTTTTATGTCATAAAACACAAGTTTAAAAGCATAATTGCAGCCGTAAAGCGCTAGCAATGGCATAAAAGTGCTATAAAATTCCAAATTTTCATTTATTTATATTTTAAATTTAATTCTAGAATTTGTAGTTTAAAAAAACGTTGCATATTGTTCTAGCAAAAAACTACATTTTTTCAAGTGCATAAAAATTATACCGGGTGTTTCAAAAGTATATTGAAATTTTTATCAGCCAATATAAAGATGCAAGGAACATATTACACTTTTGTTGTTAGAAATGTAACAAAAAGTTTGATTTTGGTTTTTTTATTACATTTACAAAAACTAGTTCAAAAGTGGCGAATATGACATAAACGATCGTGGTTATCAGGAAATAAGGATAGTGGGAAAACATACCAGAGTAAATCATAGATAATATTCCTCACTTGTTTGGAGAAGTGTCTTAATAAAAATAAAGTTTTCATACATGACGAAATAGTTGTTTGTTTCAACCTTAACCTACAGTAAATAATACAATCTGAAATTGTTATCTTTAATTAATAAATTTTCAACAAATTATTCTTTATTAAAATTTTAATAAAGGGTGCTGAAGATTTCATGGCTGCAATGTTGACTACTGGACATATAATTGGTTTGATGGCCTGAGTTCGTATCTCAGCAACTGGCTGCTCAACAATATTAAATCGCCGTCAAAGTAAAATAAAATATAAAAAGGAAGCACCCCCCATCAAAATGTACTGGGGGCTCTTGAATTATTAAATTATTACCAGGGTTGTTTTGACTGAATCTATCTGTCATTTTTCTTCACCACCCATCTCTTCTACTGTAATCCTTACCAAAGAAGGCAAAACAATTATTTAGTGAGCATTGTAGCCTGAATGCTAGTCCTTTTAAAAAATATATAAATATGCGTTATATCATTTTGATATAGACATTTTGGGCCACCTTGTATTTTAGTTTTGTTTACAACATCAAAAATATTTTAAAAAATTAGCAAAAAAAAAAGTTTACATTTTCAACTTAAAAAATGTTTGTATGTTAGTGTTTACTAACAAAATTCAAATAATTTAACAGACTTTATCTTCAAAGTTATTGCTAGCAAAAGAAAAAAAAAAAGAAATGAAGCTCAATTATTGCAAACTAAAGTCGTTTGGTTGTTCATTCATTTTGTTCGCATGACAGACGATATTTATCTGCAACATTAAATTTATTATTTTTCTTTGGCGAAATATATAATTTTGTCGCTTATTTTTTTCTTTTGCTTGCACACAAATTTTTTGCATAAAAACACTTTTATGAAAACTAACACCAATTTGCCATTTAAGTAACAACAACAACAAACATTACAAAATATATGAAATGAGTTTTGGTAATTTTAGTTCGTAAGAAAATGTGTCTCATTATTTGTTTAAACACAATAACAACAACAAATAATTTAAAAACAAAAAAAAATAAAAAATACTGAAAGGAGCCGCAATCGCTAGACACATACGAGGAGAAGTCAATTCCTTAATTCATATCAGGAGCCTTTTAAATCTAAGATGTGGTTAAGTCATGTTGAAAAAGACCATTGGCGAATTATTATAAAAATTCATGTTTTAATTTTTAGGAAAAAAAATTCATGCTGTCATCACACCAAACTGCTGTAAATGTAGGATTTTTTGGGTTTCATGCTTGAAGACAACTCGTCTGTCTCTGGAACTTGAAGAAACTTGAAATTTTCACAGTATTTTTTGTATTTTAGGTCGTTATAAGCAGACACTTGCAACTAACAAGGAGTATGTAATATTAGGACTGATATAACGACAAGCGGTTAAATATCAATTTTAAAAACAACAGGTGCCACACACAAAAACTGACTTTATGTATATTGAATTTACTTTAACTTTTTTGGTGTCCTCAAGCAACGAATAAATATAAAAAAAAAAACAGCTTTAAGGGTGTCCTCGTGAAAATCCTGTTTTGCCTTATTTAAGATCATAAGCGAGACAGACACTTTTAACTTTATAATTAGGAGTAATTAATTAGATGGACTTATTAATTCTCAATTTCATTACCAATGAATTACAAATACTGCTAATGATTTTTTAGCATTACCATTATTATCAATACTGGTAATGCTTTTTTAAGAAAAGGTTTGATTGAAAATTAGTTAAAAAAACGAAGTCATTATCATATACAACTGACTAAATGGTTTCAAAGCATTAATAAACATCACTCCGAGCATCCGAAGTAACAACAACAATTTATAAAAACATAAAATTGAAAAGTAAAGAAGACTGGCCCGCACACAGAACACAAGGCTTTGGGTGTAAATCCAACTCGCACTTGGCGTATTTATTTATTTGTAATGATTTACCCACCTTCCCTCGTATAAAACAGAATTAATACTGGTATTCCTTTTGATTTGTTTCATTTTCTTAAACATTTTTCATTTTTCACATGAATATTATCGCTTATTGAGTTACATTTCGTTTGTTCGTTTGTTTGTATTTCCATTTCATTGCACATTCGATTCCATGCATGAAGAAAAGATTTTCTAGTTTATTTTTTTTTCTATCATTTACACGTACACATATGCAACATTTTTTTATGATATCTCAACATAATACCAACACACATGAAAAAAAACCTTTAAGAAATATAAAAATCATAAAATGTTAAAATCTTTTAGTCATTGGTTTTGTTGGTGTCATTTGCGATTTTCCGCTCGTTTTGTCATTTTTTATTATAAAAATATTTAAGCACAAAAACTAATAAGAAAAAGAAAATTTAATACAGAAGTAAAAGACTTTAATTTATCAAAAATTTATACAAACGTAATTTTAAAAAAATTACGCCTTAAAATATGCAATATTTTTTGCCGATTCAGAGTTGACATGATAAATGTATTTTCTCACAGATAATAAGACTTTTTAACGTCATGTGAAGAACTTGTTACTTTAAGAAGATTGTAGTTAAACGAAAATTATGTTGTTTTAGTTGTTTTTGACAAAAGCGTACTAAAATCACGTGTACAAATCTACTCAATACAGTTTTTGTTAAACTAAAGCTCTATGGTTTTATTTAATATTCATGAATAAATTTTTTATATATGAATTAGAATTTCTAAGACAGATAGAAAACTTAAAGTATAATATAAACATCTTGGAAAAACCTTTTCTTGTACTTTTAATGAGAGCGGTGAAATTTTATTCTCGTTGGCAGAAAGATTTGCGATGCTTTTTTTTTTTTTTCTTTGAATCCTCTAACTTTTCCCCCCAGGGAGCTGCTGTACCCTTTGCGCCCAAAACGAATCAAGTTGTGGATACCGTCAGTTATCTGATATTATTTTTCAGTCAGTAAATAAGATATTGTTGTCACACATTTCAGTGTTGGCCGTAGTCACTGGATACGATTGGCGGACTTTTTAAACTTTAAGAACATCAACTGATGTGAAAAAACTTCTCGCTCTTTCACAAAAGTTGGTTCCACTTTTGAAGTTAATTTTAGACATTAGCTTTATCGCTTATAAGAGGATATTTTTGGTAAAAAAAAAATAAAACAAAGAAATTTTGAAATGGCCACAAGTTTTCCAATACAAAGAATAAAAAGCAATAATCAATGAAGCTCCGTGTCAAATACAAAAAGAACTTTTGGAAACATTGGCAACAACGCGTAGATTATTTACCCCCATTTATAAGCGTTTAGAACTCAATCAAACGCATGGATATTTTATATCGAAAGATGTTGAAAAAAGGGGCATAGGCAAGTTCTTGTGACTTGCGATTAATAGTGGATCTTGAGCAGTACCCAAAATGATATCATATTTCACAGCAAAATATTAATTCATCTAAGATGATGTTCTGCAACTATTTCAAAAGAGAGATGACTACGACCTCCAAATATCTGTGCCCCATACGGAACCTCGAAAAGTAATTTTTTTTCAAATATGTATGGATGTATGCTGCTTTCATAGACTTGACCTGTGACCTTAATAGGCCAATACAGTTTAAGACTGTTTAAGTTCGAGAGATCTAAAAGGACTTTCAATGCCCAAGTAACTGCTTAGCTTGACCGTCACCAGCCAGACACAAAAGTATAGATCGCCATAAATGAGTGTATCGTTGCTGAAAATTTTATAAATTTTTATCGTGATAAAAATCCAACATTACCGAGAGAATCCAATAGGAAAGGACAAGGAAGTCTCGCAAGGGATGAAAGGTAAGTTTCTGAAGGAACTTTTATTTTTCTTAGTCATTGAAAGACCTCTGAGCGAATGGAATAAAACACCTAGAGAGATGTGGATATATTAATCTCTTGAGAAATGACTGAGGCGGTAAGCTGTCGGCACAAAGCCCAGAAACTTGTTAATTTATAATCGAAGATATAGGATGGATAAGATAGGAGAAAACGATTCAAAAAGGTGTGCATGGCACAAACGTGTTAGATGAGGACACTTTTGGGGACCTTAACAAAATGTAAGCAATTAAGACAGGCTTTGTGTTAAAAAATAAAGTCACCTGTTATCAAACGATTGTTTGAAATCACTTCAGTCGAAATAAAAGTCTGGTGACAGCACGAGGCTCAATAGGGTTTTCACTATGAAACGAAGATGGTCAATAAGATACCCATAATGTTAGGTCTCCTTCTTTAAAGTTATACTTAAGATGAATCTGTGTTTTCGTTGAAGGCTTTGGCTTCCAGAGAATTGCATTCTTTAATAGCGTCAATACTTGCTTGCAGCCCTTATCTGATTGTTATTTTTTCACCGAAAGTATCGAACTATTTAAATCCTGATGTGTTTTAGACTTGAAGTTAACAATTCTAGCATTTGCATTAGATAATGAAAACTAAAATATCTCTTGCGGTGAAACTGACAGTGTGTCAAATTATATGTGACAGCCATAAGGAAATTTCAGAAGAGTAGGTGGGATACATCCTGCTGGGACTTTTTTACATGCTCTTCGGCTTTCGTGTTGTTATAAAGCTTTTACATAATAATAAATTGTAATTTTTTTTATTAACAAAGAGGAATTGATATAATATTAAAGTAGAAATAATGCCTTTATGGAGGACAATTCAAAACAAAAATGAGAAAAATCTTGTCATTCTGTTGTTGTTTTTTTTTTTTTTGTTATTTTTTGTTTCTTTTTTTTTATTATTCTTTTTTTTTTAGTTTATAAAGTTAATTCTAAAATTTTTACGATTGTCGACAAAGACCAATAAAAATCTGCTTAGAAATAATAAAAAAATGAATCTTGTTATTTTAATGTGTTTATGGGTGAAAAACGTCATGCTGTCTATATTGTTATTTTGAAGAAAACAAAAAGTAAAACAAGCCAAAAAGGATAATAACACTCAACTAACAGGACAATAATAAAACTCTATAGAAAAGTCCAACCACAAGAAAATCCAGTAGAAAAGAACAACAAAAACGACTTGAGAAGCACGTTACAAGATACTTTTTTGATAAATATGAAAGAATTCAAAACCAAATATGTTTCCTAAAATCTAACATTTTTTTACTTATTTGTACTAGCAAAATCTAATGTTGTTGTTATCTTTGTGTATGTGGTAAATAAAACTTTCTACTCGCAAAGTGTGATGTATGTGAAGTAGAGTTGCCTGCTTGCTTTATTAAAACAGAAGATCATAAGTTCAAACCACAACAGAAGTCTTAAGTATGCGGAAAAATAATTGTTGCTAGACAGCCACGATGGATAAGTTGTTTAAGCGGCAAATAAATATAAAACTGCATTTTGAATCCTTCGAAGTCTTTTTTAGAAGAGGAAAAATTTTTTTGGGTAAACACAATAGATGAGTTGGTGAAGGCGTGTTTATATTAAAACAGCAGATGTTCCTTAAGGGAACATTAGCTAAAGTTCAAAGTAATAACACAACAACAATTTTGCATTGGTTGAAGGTCCTGTTAAATTTATAGAAAAGATCGCGAGTTTGAATATCGCAGGAGCTGCAGTCTTGTAATCTGTACGGCTGTAGCGTTTAAAGGCAACTGAAATAATCTTTTTTCTAAGATTATAGTTTTTGTTCATTTAATGAACAAGTAAAACACACTTACTAAATTAGATATTACTTTTCTTTCAAAACTTCAAAAAACTTTGTTCTCGTCCGGTAACTTAATACTGAACAGAGATACTTGTCGCTTGAAGGCAGAAATCAAAGTGACTTTATTCATACAATTCATACTGCTTATATACTATTTTAAAACACAGTTGTAAGCAAAAGTAGTATAAGAAAAGTTAAACAAAACAAATGAAATTTTACAACAATGCAAAATATATCCGTTAATTTAAATATTATTAATGAAAGTTGACAACAATGCCAGGTTATTTAAGTAAGTATGCAGAGTTGTATTTAAATGAATTCCGTTAAAGTTTAAACTAAAGATTAATATATATATATATATCAAGTAATGTAATATATGGGCTGCTTCAGTCTCCCCCTTTGATGCTGAAAGCGTCCCGATGAAGCATCAAAACTATTTTCTAGGCCGACCTCTAGTCCTCATTCTTCTCATGGGTTGGGCAGGGCATATACTTGACGTCACTAGTGGTGTAAGAGCAGAAGCATGATATGTTCCTAGTGGTAGTTGCAAGTCATCTTCATGTGCTATAGTGTAAGAAGAAGTTCCATTTTTCTTTATTACAGTATAGGGGCCATCCCGCTTTGGAACAAATTTGGAAGTAATACCTTTGTTACTATTACTTAAAACGTGCGTTGTTACCAGTACCTTTGATCCAATTTCCAATGGCGGTTGACCTCGTCTATGCATATTGCTATTTCGTTTGTTGTGATCTTGTTGCTTGTAAACATTTTCTTTGACGTCTTTAAAAACATTCACCATACGTTTTAGATATGGCGTTATTTCAGCGAGAAAATTTTCATTTTGGATTACAGACCTTAAGTCATGTTGAACTTCGTCTAGTGTTCGGAGCTCTCGACCAAACGTTAAAAAGGCTGCTGTATACTTTGTTGATTGACATAATGTTGTGTTCATCGCAAATCTAATACTGGGCAATTTTTCATCCCAAGTCTGGTGATCGTTTCCAACTAAAATTGCTAGTTGTGCCTTCATATCTCGGTTTTTCCGTTCCACTGGATTAGCTTCAGGATGGTAAACAGGGGTGAGAATGTGCTCGATGTTGAGGCAAAATACCACCTTTTGCATTACTGCCGAAATGAATTGAACGCCGTTGTCACTGATAACTTTTCTTGGTACTCCATATCGTTATCGTAGAAATACTTCGTTGATTAATGTTTTGGCACATGCTTCAGCTGTGGCAGCTTTCAGAGGAAATAGTTCAACCCATCGGCTGGCAATATCCTCAGTTATAAAAATCCATTGAAATCCATTAGATGTAACTGGTAGTGGTCCAAATAGATCAATAGCAACTATTTCAAACCTCTGGTTGCTCGATACCGTTTGGTACAGCCCTGCAGGCTTAAGGTTTGTGGCTTTGTATCTCTGGCATTCCAGGCATTCTTTGACGTGCTTCTCAATGTCTTTTCTAATTCCAGGCCAGTAGTATCGGGAAGTAATTTTCCTAAGAGTCCTATCGATACCATAGTGACCAGCAGTTTTGTCGTTGTGATAGTAGTTTAGAATATCTGATCTTTCTTCAGCTGGTATCACGAGCTGGGCGTCATCGGAATCTTCATCCTGGTAACAATAAAGGACGCCTTCGTTTATAACGTACCCTCTTCTTGACCAGTAGGCTTGATCTTCAGTACTGTTTTCGATGCAGTCGATAATCTTCTTTAGTTCAGGATCATCTAGTTGCTTTCTTTCTGACTTCACCAGCATTTTTCCTAGGCATTTCGATCGAAAAAAACACAAATCTCACAAGGATTTGATACGTCGTGGAGTATCTTTACATGGCGGCCTAGAAAGAGCATCAGCTATGACATTAGTCTTACCTGGTTTATACTCGATCTGAATGTCGAAGGGCTGCAGTTGCAATGCCCAGCGAGCTAAACGCCCAGTTGGAGTTTTAATTTGCATCAACCATTTTAAGGGCTGATGATCAGTAATTAATTTAACTGGAGCTCCTTCTATATATCCGCGGTATTTGTTAACAGCCCAAACAATTGCGAGTGCCTCACGCTCGATTGTAGAGTAGTTACGTTCTGCACTTGATAACAATCTACTGGCATACTCGATAGGGTGTTCATTAGGGCCCTCCCCCTGGAGTAAAACTGCTCCCAGAGCGTACCCACTGGAGTCTGTTTTCAAAATAAAAGGTTCATTGTCACTTGCTTGTTTTAAAATTGGAGCTGTTGTTAATAAGGTCTTCAAGTGATCAAAGGATTTTTGTTGTTCATTACCCCAGCGCCAGACAGCATTCTTTTTCGACAAGGTTGATAAAGGCCTAGATATATCAGCAAAAGACGGTATAAATCGCCGATACCATGAACACGCTTGAAGAAATGATAGCAATTCTTTGATATTTTTTGGTTCTTTGCGGTTAAGCAGGGCTGCCACTTTTTCGGGATCCGTCTTTATTCCTTGTGGGGTTAGAATATGGCCTAGGTAACGAATTTCAGTGCATGCAAAATTGCATTTTTTAAGATTTGCTTTAAGACCGAATTCCTTAAGTTTTTGAAAAATATTTTTTAAATCGCACATATGCTGCTCAAAACTAGGAGAACAAGAAATGATGTCGTCTAGGTACGCCAGTAGAATTGTTTCGCCCAGAGAAGCTTTTAATCGGTCGATTAATCGTTGGAACGTTGCAGGAGCATTTCGTAAGCCAAATGGCATGCGTGTAAATTTATACATACCGAAGGGTGTAACGAAAGCAGTTTTTTCTTGGTCGGCTGGGTGAACTTCGATTTGCCAATACCCACTTTGTAAATCTATGGTTGACATGTATTTTGTTACCTTAGCCTCATGCAGAATGTCATCCACCCTAGGTAATGGGTATCTATCAGGTTTTGTTATAGCGTTGAGCTGGCGGTAATCAACACAAACCCGGATCTCGTCATTTTTTTTAGGTACCATGACTACAGGGGCAGCCCATGGTGATTGACATTCCATAATTACTCCAAGTTTCAGCATCTTCGCTATTTCGTTTTTAAGAGCAGATTTCATGGTTGGAGATAGACGATAAGGAGGTATGGCAATTGGATCATGTCCTTCTGTGTGAATGCGATGAACGGCATATGGCGTAGCACTGGGTGGCTCTTCAAATATAATTTTATTTTGGATCAACACATTATTCAGCTCTTGTTTTTGTTCTTTGTTAAGGCCAATACCATCAGAATCTTTGAGAATTTGTATATCCATCGAAAACAAGGGTGTAAAATAATCACATGTTTCTTCAATTTTGCGAGTTTTAGATGCAGGTTTGTATGTAGTGGAAGGGTCCAAAGAGGTTTGTGCTGCAGGAGAATATTTCGGGTTAAATATTGATTGTATGTACTGTAAAGAACTAATTTCACAATCTTGCGTTTGTTGTTGAGATGGTAAAATTTTAGCCATTAATTTTTCTTCAAGAAGTTTTTGAGCGGCGTATGATTCATCTTGGTTTTCAAATGAAGGTGTTTTCGGTAAAGGTAAAGCCTTGTTTGTCTTTGGTGTTCCAGAAATTGGTGACAATGTTTTTTTCTCTTCCATTAATTCAATGAATGATGAAATCTCTTTTAAAGCCTTTGTGCATGGGGATGACTCTTGGGTAATTTGCATAGAACAAATTGTTGTTTCCATTGGTTTAGTAAAATTGTACTTTAATTTGGGTTCGTCCATAAAATACCAAAATTTTTGAGCCATATTGAGAACAATACCTGCTTGTTCGAGAAAATCCGTTCCGAGTAGCGTTCTATTTTTTGTGGCGTTCGGAAGGCATATAAATCTAATTTTGCGTACTCTGTTGCCAATGAGTATATCGCAAATAGTTGATAAAACCTTGTTTGTTGTCACTGAACCATCGGCAAGAGTAATTTCTGCACGTACTTCTTGAAACTGGCATCTATTTGTGGTAAGTATTTTTGTGAGTTCTAGACTGGCAACACTGGTTTTTGCTCCAGTGTCAAAAATAGCTTCACCTTTAAGACCAAAGAATCCAACATGCGTTGTTGGTAATGAGTGTCCAATTATAGCTGATGACAGCGAGTTAAACGCTAAATACTGTGGGCTGGCTGATGCTGCTGGGTTTCTGCTACAAGTGGGACAGTTTGACCTATATACCCCAGGTGCACCACATCCATAACAAGAAAAAATTGGCTTCTTGACAAGCTCTTGCTTCTGCGGTTGATTTAAAATTAATTGTTGATTTTGCTGACTAGCATCTTGCTTTCGTTGTGGTTTTTGTTGATGACTTCGCTGTTCATCATGCTTTTTCTTTTTAAAGCATACTTCTATAGAATGTCCCTTAAGTCGGCAAAAACTACAGCGTTTAGAGTTTGGCAATTCTTTTTCTTCTTCAACAGAAGTAATTGTTTTGGCCTCTAGAAGAAACATTTCTGCGTCACGGCTGGCTGAAATTAAGTCTTCAAATGTAGTTACAGCTTCACGCCGAACACGATCTCTTATACTAAGGTTAAGAAGACCATACAACATATTTATTTGAATTTCTTCACTTGGGGCTTCTTTAAGCTGCGAAAGCAAAAGTCTCTTTTTGCAGACAAAGCTATCAGTCGGCTCTGATTTCTGCTGCTTGGTTTCAAAAAATTCGGCATATATATGCCAGTCTGGGACAGGAGGCGTGAACGTCCTTCGAATGAGGTCTGTAGCTTGCTTAAAAGTTGATACAGTGTCTTTTACACCAATCCACCAAGATGCAGCGTAATCCTCTAAGAGCAAAGGCATTCCACGTAATGCATCGACATCGGAAATCTTTTCAATGTCCTTAAAAACACCTATCGCCGATAAAAACTCTTCGACAGCGGCTGGGTCTCTTTGTCCCTTAAAACGGGCAGTGCAATGAGAAAAAGATACTCCTCTGGAATTTACGGCCATTGCAGCCAGGATTTGTTGAAATTGTTCATCCGAAAAGGTAGCCATCACTTTTGTGTTGTTGATTTGCTGACCCTCTGTTGAAATTGTTGCGTTTTCTTGCTCCTCTAGTTTACCGTCTTTAGCTATGTTGACTTCTTCGTCAGGAGTGGTTCCTGAGGCTACTAAGTTGGGCGCCAAAGAAATAATCTTTTTTCTAAGATTATAGTTTTTGTTCATTTAATGAACAAGTAAAACACACTTACTAAATTAGATATTACTTTTCTTTCAAAACTTCAAAAAACTTTGTTCTCGTCCGGTAACTTAATACTGAACAGAGATACTTGTCGCTTGAAGGCAGAAATCAAAGTGACTTTATTCATACAATTTATACTGCTTATATACTATTTTAAAACACAGTTGTAAGCAAAAGTAGTATAAGAAAAGTTAAACAAAACAAATGAAATTTTACAACAATGCAAAATATATCCGTTAATTTAAATATTATTAATGAAAGTTGACAACAATGCCAGATTATTTAAGTAAGTATGCAGAGTTGTATTTAAATGAATTCCGTTAAAGTTTAAACTAAAGATTAATATATATATATATATCAAGTAATGTAATATATGGGCTGCTTCACAACTGTTTTCTAAACACGCATTGAGCAGTTTGAGTCTTGCTAAAGTCGCAGAAATTTATGCTACGTGAGTTTGGTAAAAAAAAACGTTTTTTGTAAATTTTAGGCGAATATTTTCATCAATTTAGGTTCATCACTGAATCGAATTTTTTGTTTATTTGTATACAACTTTTGCAACGTGTTATCATGTTATTTTTTAAGTTAAAAATCTCACTTTCTTTTTAAGTCAGATAACGGGACATTTGTGGTGAGTAAACTATTTTTAAAGTATTTTTTGTTGCATACTTCAGGAGCAACAAATGAAAACGCAGTGCGGCCAGATTTAAAATAAAAATCGTCACACACATTTTATATCTATTTCCTAGAATTTCATAGTGTAACAAACCACTTGTCGAGTCTAACCAAACATTGTTATTTAAGAAAGTATCAGAAATAAAAGAAACGAAAAAATTGTAGAAAAAAAAAAAAATTTTTCAAAACAATTGTTGCAGCACTTAAAATGCAACTCAAGCAGAGGAAATAAAATAATCTCGTATAAATTTCTTGCAAACGACATTTATTTGCACAAAAAAAAAATTCTAAAAAGTTCTTTGGTCAACAAGAAGCGACCCGTATAAGATTAAAAACATTTGTAACGACATTTATTTTTTCGTTAATGCTTTTTTATTCTTTTTTTCTGTTTATTTTTTTTTTACAAAAATTCCCATAAACTCAATTGAATTAAAAAAGAAATTGTGTTTAAAAAAAAAATACCAAAATGTAAAGAATAGTTTTATTATTTTGTCATCTTTTTATCACTTAAACACAATTGAAGTTTTTTTTATTAAGCTGAAATGTGTTTGATTTCTTTAAAATAATGTGTGCCAGGATTGGCTGGGCAATAACTTCGAAACGAATTAATGTTGTTTTGTCTTTATAACTTTTATAATGTTATTATTGTGGTCAAATATGTGCGTAATTGAGTAATCACAAAGTTCTGAATTAACGAGTTACAACATGTTTTAAAATAAGATTTGGTTGTTGGCCAAATCCTTTTATGTTTACAAATGGGAGATGACAAAATTAACTTAAAGGACTTTTGAAAAATGTGGGATTTTTTTTATTAACGATAATAATACCAAGAAGTTTATTGATTTTTTATGAACTGGAATGAATTGGCATATCACATGTATAAATTCAATTATTTGTCGCATGAAAAATTGGATACTAAAAAATCTTTTGACGGTAAAAATACCTTCCAAAAATATCAAACGAAATTAAATCGTGAACAAACCGTTTGTTGTTACACGGTTAGCACGTTGGCTACTACTTATGAGTTCTTATCTCAGCCGCTGCCACTTTAAAAACATTTCCTTCTAATCGGTTAATATGACAGTGCCCTACTTCGCCGCAGCATTAAATCGTAGATCAAGAAAAAATAATGGAGTAAAAAAAGACATTCAAATATCTTGAAGAGCCAAAAGTTAAAATTAAATCATAATAAATATTTTCTAATAATTTGTACAGACATTACTCGATACCCCAAATTTAAAAATAATTTTTAACAAAAATACAAAAATAACATTTGAGGTAAAAATTTATGGTGGCCTTAGCATACGAACTTCCTTAAGAAACCTGTACGATTCGTAGTCAGCTCACATCTGGTCGAGTATTATGGAGTCGGCATTATTATTGTAAAGCCATCTGGCAATACCACATGCAACGAGGTTATCACTAACTCACCTCAATTTCTATTTCTTATACATTGTGTTTCAAAAAATATTTTATTCGAGAAAACCCCACAAAAAAAGTGAAAATTTTTTAACAGTGTAAATTATCAGCCATAAAGTACTTTAAATTTTTATTAAATCTAAAATCTTAATACTTAAATCGATTTACGTCCTTTTTTTACCCCACAGTTGCCGTATAGAAATTCAATATATTTTTTGTTTTATTAAAAGTATAAATTTGAATTATTATTTATGATGAATATTTAACTATTTTTCCCCTTCACAAAAAGCTAAAAATATGTTTTGGTTTTTATTTTTGTATAATAAATTTATGTTTCAATTTGAATCTTTATTAAATAAAGATTTTCTTTTTTACAAAAAGTAACTCAGTCTGTTTTTTTCATAAGTTTTGCAAAAGTTCTGCGAATACTATTGAAATTTACATAAATTTTTATTAAGTTTCCCATGAAACTTTATGTGCAATGTATTGAAAAATGCCAAATTATTCTAATAATAAAATTGTTATTATTGCATTATTTAAAATACTGCATGCAAATTATTAAGCAGTGAACTTTAAAGAATAAATAATTTTATTTAAAAAAAATAAAAAAGTTCATTGACAACTTTCACACGAAAAGAGGGCGTTTTAAATGTCACAAGACATTGCAATAGCATACTATAAAATGGAAGGCGCTATCTTAACGCAAATAAGCAGAATATTAGCTTAACATAGTACGACGCATAAGGCACATATTAAAAGGTTCCTAATAACTCGAAAAAAAATATTAAATAAGTGATATTGACAATAATTTAAATAGGACTCTATATAGAGTTCTCATTCTGTTTCAATGTTTTTAAACTTTGGAAATATTTTCGATAGCTTAAGCAATCAGTTAAATAATTATAGAAAACATTGCATTCTTCTACAAATAAATTGATTTTTTTAATTTAATTAAGTCCTTATTTTCCTCTTGGGTTCTTTTAATTACAAAACAAAACTCACTACTTAATATTTTCGTTATTATAAGATATGGCAACACTATTGAACAGATACTTTACTGTACTGTACGGCAGTTTGAATCACAATGTCATACTACTCGCAACTGCGATTTTAATTTATAGGCGAGTTAAAACGACTACGTTGTTCCAATGCAAAAAGATCTGGCAACTCTTCATACTTGCTTCTTTTATACTTTTACTTAATGTACATGTGGGTATTAAATCTTTTAGAATATTAAAAAAAAAAGAAATGTTTGACATAACACAGTCAAAGTATTTTTTGCAATATAACTATTTGAGATGTCAATTGTTGCGAATTATTGTTTTTTTTTTTTAATTTTGTTAAAGGATTAAAATTATATTTCATATACTTCGCTAAAAGCAATTAACAACATTTTGAACGCATTTTAGCATCATTTCAAACGCAGGACGGAAAAAACCAAGAACCCCAAAAATTTGATTGATTCTTATTTTTTGCAACTAAACTAAATTTTAAGCCGTTTCTTCTCTAAAGCTAAATACCCCCGGACTACAAATGTGCAATGTTTTATTCATTGTCATAGAAAAATACAAAAAAAAGCTTTTTAGTTAAATAATTGTAATTATAATTATTTTAATAAAAATAGCAACAGCAACAATAAAAGTTAACGAACATCTTTTACTGTTGTGATGTTCCTTTAGCGCAAAGCAAAGTGAACCAAATACGTGGTAATAAAATTGCAAATTCAGCGAAAAACATAAAAGATGAGGACTGTAAAAAATTATTTAAACTTTGTTTTATTTTTGTTATTATTTTTTTTAAGCAAAAAGCACAGATACAAAATTGAAAGCCGCAAGCTTCTTGTTTTTTTTTTTTTTTTAAGTAAAGTAGCACTTCAGGCAACAATGTCCATTTATTAAATAACCGTGCTACATTCTTTAGAAAAGGGATAAAGGAGAGAAGAGACAGGTGGTAAAAGAAAGCCATTTTATTAGTTATTTCACTTCGGCGGCTGTTGTGCTATGTAGACGTACCGATGAAGGAGGCGCCCTGCTGAAATTTAAAATTCTAACATATATTGCTTTTTTTGGTTGCCGCAGAAGTTGAACCCTAGCCAACCTAATCTGTAGTCAACATGGTAATTACAGGGTGTTCCAAACTAAAAATTAAGTGGAGCAACCTTAAAGTCGGTAGAAATCGATAAGAATACTGATCAAATATTCCAAAAAAAAAAAAAAAATACTTTTGAACAATTTTTCATTTGAATTTTTTTTTCTTTAATTAAAAAATATAAATTATTACGAATTATTTAAGTTTTATTTTACTCTCTCAAGAAAAAGGAAAATTGAATTAATGCAAGCATAAAGTTAAAGATTTTCATCAATTGATATCAAGTAAAAATTATGAATTCAACTGCCAACATAAAATAGATAAATAAAACGCTTGCTGAAATATGTTTGAAACTTGTTTAAATGCCAAAATCATTTAAATTGCATTTTTTTTTTTTTTTTTTTTTGATACAAGTGTGTAGCAATTTAATTTTTTTTTTTTTTTTGTTGTTGGAAAATAAATTAAATTATTTTCAAAATTTCGTATACTTAAACCACTCGAAAACCGGTTTTTAGAAAATATCGAATAATCAACAAAAATGTACAAAAAAAGTTATTATTACTCTGTGTGAATTATTCCTTGTATAATCCGAAGTCCCTATTTGTACTGAAAAGTAAAATTAAATACTAAAAAATATAATTTCTTAATTTACACAATGCAATTTTTCATGATACTTCCATGACATTTTTGTTTGTAGGTGAAGCAAGAAGGGTAAGCAATATGGCATTGCTTGAATTATGAGGGACTGTTACTGTTACTTATGTTAATTTTTTAATAACGCATGTCGCTGCAACTTAAATAGAGATTTCGAAAAAAATTCATAAAAAAATTTCATAGTGTAAATCTGGAATTACTTAGAATACACATGTGAAAAAAATTAAAAATATGCACTTCTCTAAAGTTGAGAATAGTTTTCCGTGCTTACATCATAAATTATTTTTAAATTAAAACTTTAATCTTTTTAGTCTGAGTTTATAAATTTGGCCCCAACAGCCATCAATAAAATGTAAATGTTCTTTATGAATATTGTTTTTTTTAGTTTTTGATATGAAAATTTCTTTCAGGTAAAAAAAATCATAAAAATAGACCTCAAGAGTGTCGCTTTAAATTAGAAGAGAACATTGAAAGTACCTTTACATGTGAAACAAAAACTTTTCACAACAACAAAAAAGAACATATTGAATTAACCAAAAAAAGGAAAAAGGAAGGAAGGATAAAAACACAGTTTTTCCTGTTTACTTTAAACATGACACACTCACCACTCTTTTATTATACACAGTGGCGTGTTATAAAACTAATTAAGTGCAGTTAGCACCAACAGCCATAGAATAATAAAAAAATTACACAAAAAGATGTAAAGCAAAAACAAAACTATAGACTGTGACACTCAAAAGCAGGGTTGGAAATCGAAAATTTTAAAATGTACCAAAAAATTGTTACAATTAGTAAGAGTACTAGTAAGAGTAGAAAAATTACAACAAAACGTAATAATTGTCATTGTACTTCAATGTTAAATTTGATAAATAGAAAATATCTTATTTTATTATTTTTAATGGCGAAAACAAGCTAATTCGCCAAGTCCAAAACCAGATAAGTTAGTACGCCTTGGTATTTATCATGTTTTGTTTTGTTTTTTCTTTCTTTCTTTAAATACACTTTAAATTAATAGTTTTACCAATGAGCAAAGAGAGTGCTAAAAAATGTTATTTTTCCCTTATAATCTCTTCAAAAGCTTTAAAATAATGCCCATATTGATATTATAAAAACTTTCAAAAGTTCAGAGGCCCGTAACTCGGGAAATATGGGCGTGTGCCAATTTTTTCGCTTGATGATTTTGTCTATTTTTTTATTGGAGTTACTTCACTGTTCCAAATGATAAAGGAAAATTAGAGGTAGGCGTGGCGTTTTTCCCGCTGCTTCGGAGGACATGGGCCGATCTTGCTGATTTCTAATAGCGCCTCTTTCGAAACTATAACTGATTGATTGGCGTATTTTAATGTTTTCTAACTGATTTAATGCCTCAGCAAACTCGATTTTAACACTAACACGGACGGACAGACAAACATCGCTATGCATAAGAAGTCAGAATATTTATACTCTATGGGGTCGAAAATGAATATAGTAAAAATTCCAAACGGAACGACACAATTAGTTATACCCTTTTTCCACTTTTTGTGTTGAAGGGTATAAAAATTATTGTAATCACAAAAAAAAAATGTTTGTACCACGCAATATTAACAAAGTGTTACCCGGGGTGAGTTAAAAAAAAAAAAAACAAAAGAAAACTTATTAGGTATTATAAGGAATTAAATTTCTCTTAGTCTTTACATGCTCATCTGAAAATTTGCTTACTGTTTTCTTGAGGTTTACACTTTTCTGTCTTAGCTATCGAGGACAATGACCTTACCATTTTTGCAATCTGCGTGATCTGCGAGCACAAGCAATGCTGGCGCTTTTTAACCTACTTCAACAAAAGATTGAGGTTATCAATTCATCTGAATGTTGCTTTTTTTATTGTTTGTGCCCACAAAACTCCATCATTTTTAAACTGGTTTCAAAAATATTTTCTGTATATGAAAGATTATACCTACAGATTTTTCCCTTTTGAAAAGCAGTTCATAAAGGGTGTCCCCATAGGTGACATTAATTAACCTTTATGAGCCTATATTTTGAACTGTTATAGACAACAATTATAAATTAAAGGATGTCCCAGTAACTCATTTAATTTTATGTAAACTGTCATACTTTTAAACAATTGCAGACAAACAACTAAAAATTAGAAAGAATTCTACTTTTAAATATAGTAATAAATTAAATAAATTAAAGGGTATCACAATAGTTGACGTTATTTGATATATATGTCCAAGCTGTTGCATCGTTATAGAAGCAAAGTTCCATCCAAAACAAATTATCAATAAAGGCAAGAAATAGACGAAAAAGATTGAGGTTCGTTAACAAATATAAAAATGTGGTATTCTGGAAAGCTGTTATTTCTACAGACGAGTGCAAGCTTAACTTTTGTGGCAGGGATAGCTTTAAAGCTGGCGGAAGCCATGCTGTAAAGCATGGGGGTATAGCAATGTTATGTTTTGGAGAGCAATTGCTGCATCTGTTGTGTTGGTAATTTGACTTTCATAGATAATAAAACGGAAAAACACCAATATAGGACCGTACTGCAACATAATTTACAACCTTCTGCCATTTGTACTTCTTGTATATACCCTTCACCACACGTAAAAAAAGGGTATAACTAACTTTGTCATTCCGTTTGTAATTTCTACAATATCCATTACCGACCCCATAAAGTATATATATTCTGACCTCTTATGCATAGCGATTGAGCGACGTCCATCTGTCCGTCCGTGTTAGTGTTGAAATTAACTTTGTCAAGGCACTAGATGAGCAAGAGAAAATTTAGATACGCCAATAGATTAGACATAGTCTTGAAGGAGTTGCTATTAATAATCAGCAAGATCTGTCCATGTCCCTCGAGGCAGCGAGCAAAACAACACGCCTGCCTTTAATTTTTCCATATCATTTGAAAGAATGAAGTAACTCCAATAAAAAGAAAAACAAGTACAGGGTGATTTTTTAGCTACTATCTTTTTGGCAATGCTGGTTTAAACAGCTGACGCACGTTTCGTGTTTCATTTCACTATCAAACATCTTCAGTTTGGTCTATAATTTAAACACGAATCGTCTTACAAACGAACAATGCTTGCTAATTATTGAATTTTATTATCCAAATGCGTGCTCTGTTAAAAAAGTTCGTTTACCGAAAAACTGTGTTCAGCAACGAAGCTAATTTTTGGCTCAATGAGTACGTAAATAAGCAGGATTGTCGACTTTGGAATGAATATCAGCCAGAAGCATTGCAGGAGCTACCAATGCATCCAGGAAAAATCACAGTTTGGTGCGATTTATCGTAACGTAACTGTGAATGGTGAGCGCTACCGTGAGATGACACCCAACTTTTTTTTGCCCAAAATGCAAGAGCTTGACTTGCATGACATGTGGTTCTAACAAGACGGTGCCACACAGCACGCGCAACAATGGACTTATTGAGAGGCGAGTTGAACATTTTATATCACGTTCGGGACCGGTCAAATGGCCGCCTTTATCATGCGATTTAACACCTTTAGGCTATTTTTTGTGAAGCTATGTTAAAGCTCATGACAAGCCCGCTTCAATTGGCGCATTGGAAGACAACATTGAAGCATTTATTCGTGAGATACCGACCGAAATGTTAGAAAGAGTAACCAAAATTGGACTAAGCGGATGGACCATTTAAGGCGCAGTCAAGGTCAACATTTGCATGAAATAATCTTCAAACATCAAATTATATGGACCGTACTATCGATTCAAATAAAGATTTCATGCATTTTTCTGAATTTTTTTTTTTTTTTTAAAAAACTTTCCTATAGCTTAAAAAAATCACCCTTTATATGGAATTAAAAAAAAAAAAACATCAAGTGAAAAATTGGCAATCACCCATATTTTCCGAGTTATGGGCCTATCAAATTTTCATTTAAGAAGTTCGATTTTCAATACGGTCAATATGGGTGACATTTAAAAGCTTTTTAAGAGATCATTCAGGAAATACTACCACCAACAAGCTACTGCTTCAAAGTTTACTTAATTCTTATGGGGAGTACCCTTTTCCCTGTCTTATATCATTAGGCTTTTTCGTAAAAACGCAACCTGTTGCAAGTTGGCCCCTATGAAATTTATATTGTATCGCTATGATAATTCTCTAGATATAATTAATATAGGAAGATCCCCTCTCTAAATCCAATACCACCAAGCGGTAACTCGAAAGCACACGTTAAGCTTAGACGAGTCTATGGGAAATTTACATGGTGACGCTATTGTACTCCTCTAGATGTAGGATTTTTTCATAAATGAGGGAAATAACTGTCTCCTCCATTTTATAACGTGAATCTATTAAACTGAAACGCTTGTTAGTCTAAGAAAAACTTATAAAAAGAAGATTGTGGCTCTATAATAAATATCAAGGTAAACAATAATTATTAATTACTTTGCGGAGAGGGTACTCTTCCCTTTAAACCATTAAAAAGTCGTATTTTTATTTCAGGTTCATTAGTAAGCCGGGCACTTATTTGAATTGCATGAACTGAGGCCCGGTCAATTTGTAATAAAGATATTTAATTGTATCAACTTTGCCATCCCTGTTTGAAAGTTGTTGTTGTTTCAAAGTAACACGAAGTTGTTGGGGGAACAAAGTAAATGTTAATATAACACTCATTATTAATAATGACACAGCAGCAACAAAACAAAAGTGTCAACTTAGCTTAGATGATGAGCAGACATTAAGTGGGAAATTGCTGCAAATTCCATTGTCTTTTTATACAAAAATTTTTTTTCTTCCGTGTGGCTGTTTGCTTTTTTTCTAATTACAATTTAAACGTAATTAGTAAAACATTATTTTGTAATTTGTTTAATTTAAAAGAAATTAAAAAGTTTTTGCAACAAATAATTAGTGCTTTAGATGTCTGGTTGTTTTAATTTAAAAGAGAAAACGTAAAAAATTCATTTGAAATGTCTCGCTGATTTAATTAGAAAAAACTATAAAGAGAAAAAATAATAACGACTTACCATTTTTGAAAGTTGTCATTAAACTGTCTGAATCAACACCATGATGACAATTGAATAAAGATGTTTCAAGTAAATCTTCAGGTTTGTAACCCAGTAAATTAAACATTCTAAAAAATAAAATAAAAAAATATTGTTTATCTTAGTAGGGTTTCCTTTGAAATTATTTAAATGGAACTTACTTGTCATCGACATAAGTAAATTTCATGTCCAACGAGTGTTTAGTCAAAAATGTAGAGGTACCTAAGGGTACTTCGATATTACAAGGATGTGGTATTGGTCTGCCCATGGCCACTAAGACACGGTCACCCTTTGTATTGACTACTAAATGGCCGGTTATATGAATAACCTGTAAAGAAAATAATAAATACATATTTAAAAGGTACACAATCACACACACACAAATTTGTTAACAAATTTCTTAAATTCTAGTTTCCAGTTTAATCAGGTTGAAAAAACCTGGTTTACTTTCTTTCTAAAAGTGCCTTTGTGATATCTGAGTAAAATTGCAGAATATTCTTAGAATCACTGCAACCCCAGAGCACCATATCTATCCGATGGCCAAATAAATGCGCTTTCCCTTTATTTGGCGCAGTCTAAGAATTTTTAGGTCTACCAACTTTTGACTAAGAGAGCTGGCATGTTAATTCTCAAGAGTTTCAGAAGCCGGCAGATCCAGTCTATAGGCATGTATGCAAGCGAAAAGAACCTGAAGTCAGGCTAGTAGCCTCGTTGGATCATCTGGCCTGCACTCTTCTTAGAAATTCTCACCGCAAGTTGAGCGCTAGGGTTTTAGGTTGGAATGTCACGCTATATTGTTAATAACAATCTGGGGCACCTGATGGGAACTCAAGGTGTCACAGTGGCCCTCTTATCGCTCTTTTGATATCTTAATTTAAACATATTGTTACAAAAAGTAAGACTTGGTAGCCCTTTGCATTGACAGTTAGAGATATTGGATTGAGTCTTAGCTAAGAAAGAACAGAGCTGAATTTGTTGTTACTTCTACACTTCAAAAGCACGGTGTGTTTAAAATCAATAAAGGTAAAAATGTATGATTGTCAGAAGCGATGTAGAAAAAATAATTGCAGTTGAATAGTCGTAGTAGAGGAATGGACGAAGGTGTCTATACATTAAAAGAGGAGATGAAATAGTTAGGGCACTTGTATAAGAAAACAAGGAGGTCCTAGCCCAAGCCTTAGCGAACCATTAGTTAGAAAGGAAAGTAACAACATAAAAACAATGTGCGACAGTGGTGATGGCTGAGTTGGTTATAAAAATAGGCCTGGTTGAAAAACAAGAGATTATGAAAGTTCCACCCTCGCCGCAGACGCAACGTATCTAAATGGCTGTGCAATTTAAAGGCGCATAATTGCTAAACAAAACTTCAGTTGTTAAACATAACTGTGTGAGTTTTTAAAATCCCATGAACAAGCGATATCGTGGGAACAAATTTAGCCAGAGCCAAAGAGTTAAAATAATTAGAGGATTGAAAATGAAACTGTCGTGCTATATTGTCAGACTAAAGAACTTGTATAATTGAGAAGGGAAAACATAAGAAAAAGCGGGAATTACTGGATCCTTATTAAAAAAATTTTGTTATGCTTTTTGCACCAATGCCAAGAAGGGGTGATCGCTTGTATTAGAGAAACAGTACATAAACATTTAGAACCAGCTCTTAATGTTCTGAAAATAAATTGTTTGAATTTGAAGTTAAAGCTTTCGAATATATATTGTTTTTTTTTTTTTTTAATTTTAGCAACAAAAGTTATTATTAAAAACTTTTTATTTCCAATTCTTAAGAAAGTGCTCACATACGTTGGACGTTTCTATTTCGAGGTTAAAAATTAAAAAAAAAAACACACATACATTTAATGGTGTAAATTTATACTTTTTTTCTTTTCTAAATTAAAATAGAGGGACTTCCTATGAGGGTGTATTGATCTTTAGGGATCACTTCGAGCTGGTAGCCCAAATTGTTTCTACTATTTATTTACTCTTTTTTATCAGAATTAAAAAACATCATAAACAACTTTCTTTTAAGGATTTACCAGGTAAAACTAACAAATTATATTTATATTTTATATTTATTGAAAATTAATCCAAATTTCTATTTGAAAAGATATTACTACTCTTACAAAAGTTTTATGCCTTTTATTCAAATCAATCATTTAAAAATTGTATTAAATTATTTTCAAAATTTAAAATTATTCTATAAGCTTTATAAATTTCTACAGAGTTTTAATATTATCCTTCCATAGGAAACTTTTCTTTAAATTCAAAATTTGTTTTAAAAATTTGTTTGAGCTACCACCATTTTAATTTTTTCGATTGTTAAAGAAATGTGTTAATATTCTAACTCTAAAAGAAAGTAATATTATTATGATCGAAATTTATATGAATATTCGGAATTCCAAATTAAACAATTTCAATTGATATCAAGAGTTTAGTTTCGAAATTATAAAAATATAATTAATATTTAAACATTTATTTTCCGAATTTATTTTATTACAAATTTAATTTGAAGTTCAAAATTAGGATAGGAATTTTAAAATTTTAACAGATATTTTTTTTTAATTTCAAGGGGAAAAGTAAACTTCAATTTATTATTCTTATAACGTTGACTGGCTGAAGAGAATTCAAAATTTTTTTATACCAAATTAAAGCTAAAAAAATAAAAACTTTTAATTTAAACATAAATTAAACTTTAGTAAATATAAACAAATCCATCAAGTGTGAGTTTGATGCACACACGAAGCGTTCCATACCATGTATGGGTAAACCTTTTAATTTTAAAGATTATTTTTTTAACATTTTACAGCGGACAATGTGTGTGAAGATAAATACGTAAAATTAATACGTTTTTTCAAAATTGTAGCATGAGATAAATTTTCCCCGAACTACATATAGTACGAATTGTATGGTAATTTTGGGGCTTTTTTTAGCAAATTCGATTACAGTGACGAAACCCTTCGATCTTGGAGAATCAAACCTATTAAGAAATAAAGGGCATATACAGAGCTAATAAACTGTAATCACAGTTTATTCAAATAGAATTAGAGAAATGCTTTTTAAAACTCAGAAAATTTTAAGTAATTGTTGTTTTAGTAATATATCTTCTGGAAAAATTTTAACAGTCTACCATTACGGTTCCAGAGATAGAAAGATGTAACAGACAGAGGAAAACAACAGGGGTACATTTTTACACTTTGTTTCCGAAACCCTCAAAAATCAAACTGTCATTCGAAAAATAAAAACAAAAGCATACGAACTCGACTCTGACTAAAATTTTTTCATTTGTTTGAAGGCAGAATTAGTCTTTATTATCCGTTCCGTGACGAATCAGCTGAATCAGTTTCTGTTAAATCGAAAATTATTACTTTGACTTTCTGTTCTGTTCCGTTCGAATCAGTAGAAATTATTATTCAACGTTAAGTTACTTAAAAGTTGTTTGATAGTGTGAGTGCAAAACTGTAAAATAAAACCTATTTTTGTTGTTGTAATTGCTTACCTTATAAGAAGCACTCTTTATATTGATACTGCGACCACGGCTGGTAAGGGTGCACTTTAAACGAACGAATAAATCACGGTGATCGGTTGATATGCCCTCCTCCATTAATTTTTCGTCTTTGATCTTTTCGGTCAAGCGATTACGTTTAATGTTAAGGGCTTCCTTAAGCTCTGCGTGATCGCATTGATGAGCATATTCCCAAATTTGTTGGCCCAAAATATCAATCTGATGTAAGAAATTATAAACATTTCAAAACAATATTTAAAGCAAACTTTAATCAAAAATCACTTACCTTTGATAAGCCCAAGTAGTCGCTTATGTTGCCCGTAACATAAGTAATATCACCCTCATTAGACAAGATCAACAAGAAGCCATCCAAAGTTTGTTTCAAAAGCAAACTAAAGTCTTCTACACCTTCAGCACTGCCATTAGCATCAGTGGTCGGAGATGAATTATCAGATTCAACAGATGCTTGTTGTGTAGAATCATCGGTCACTTGAGAAGACTGAGATGATGAGTCATTGGAATCGAAAGAATTGTTAAGAGTAGATGTATCTGTATTCGATTCACTGCTTTCATTGCTGTTGTTATCATTGGATAGTTGTAAATCATTGAATAGCTCTTGGATTTTGGGAACTTAAAGGGGGGAAATAGATTATTGTTTTTATAAGAGATGAGTAATTGAGGTTGGGATTTAAATACTTACACATTTTTAACATATCACGCACTTTTAAATACGATATAGCGATACGCATGACAGAGGCTTTATCAAGTTGTTGGACATCTTCCTTTTTCAAGGGTAAGGCTTGTGCCATTTCTGTAAAGATTTCAGTTTCCCGGGATCGTCGGCATCTGGCAGCGTCGCGAGAACGTTCTTTACGTTTTTCATTGTTCCTAAAATAACAAAAAAAAAAATTAAAACATAATTAAACTTTGGGCTAAAATAATTCAATTATTATAAAAAAGAAAAATATCTTTCAAAAAGTTTTGGAGGAAGATTATTGTTACAATATTTTTATAAATATTTAATTCGCGAAGTTTGCATCGAGAGCAAAAAACATAATTTGGAAAGCTGTTTGAAACATAAAATTCCCTTTTTTTAATGGCTCAGCAAATCTGGAGGCTCTAATTCACATCCAATATTTTTGGCTAATATTACAATTTTTAATTTCTTCTAAAATGTTTTATTAAAATTGTTTTCTTATTAAAGATTCAAATTCCTATTAAAATTAAATTCTAATAAAAAACTCATTTTTTATACAAAAATACAGTTACCAAAAATCTTACAAACCCTTCACCGTTTATCTATATTTCGATTAGTGAAATAACTTGGAGGCTTCTTATGTTTTGCAAATACATAAACAACTCCAATCAAAAAACCAATTATAGAGGTGAGAGAGAATATAAAAAAATTAAAAAACAATTTACATGAAAATGCATGGCTCTTAATGGGTTAGCATTTAAAAAAAAAAATAGTATTTCCTTAAAGATATCTTCAGAAGTTTTAAAATGATACCCGTATTGATATTTTAAAAATTTTGAAAATTTCAGAGGCCCGTAACTCGGAAATAATAAGCGAGCGCCCATCTTTTCAGTTGATAATTTTTTCTTAATTTGTAATTCTCTATTGCATGATGTTTTGCCCGCTGCGTCGAGAACATGGACCGATCTTGCTAATTTCCAATAGCACCTCTTTCGACACTTATGTCTGATCAATTGGCGTATTCAATTTTTTTTAGCTGATCTAGTGTCTCGGCAAACTTGATTTCAATCGATTTCGCTTCGCATAAAAAGACAGAATATATACTTTATGGGGTAAAAACTATATATAGTTCTCATTTGATCAATTTAGCTTGGGATATAAGACTCTTGAATTTTCTATATAAAATTTGGGTAGAATCCACGGGTGAATAGACTTTCCCGCAGAAATAAATTTTATTTTTAGTTTTAAATAATGATAAAATTATGTTAATTTATACTTCAAGAAATCAAGCGCAATTAACGTAGATTAATATAAAAAATTGCTGCAAACTACCAAAGTTACCTGACAATTTTTCAAACCTAAATTTTAGTTCGTTTTTTTTTTTTTTTTTTTTTTTTTTTTGCTACAAAGTCAGACAACCTGATCGTACACAACTGCATTTCAGCCTTCAAAATTACCTTTTTGTTTTTGCTTTGCTTGGAATTACTGAATCCATAAGGCAAAACCTGAATAGAGACAGAAAAAGTGTTCTAGTGACGTTAGATTTATATAAGCATTTGACCGAGTCAACCACGCAAAAATGTTGCAGACTTAACAGGAAAAAGGCATTTTATATCTTTTATTGGCAATGAATCAAATGTAAGGCGGGTAATATCTGGGGTGCCACAAAAATCCGTTTTGGGTCCACTGTTTTTTTCTATGTACTTAAATAATTTTTTCAGTGAGGTTGAGTCAAAAATATGCTCAGTATATGCCTTTGCAGATGACATTCAAATACTTTTTCATGGCACTGTAGCAACGGATTCGCTTCAAACAATAATTAATGACACTTTATAGCAAGTTGAATCCTGGATGAGGTCAAACTATTTGGTTTACCTAGGACAAAGTGAGCTGAAATTTGTAGATAACCTAAAATTTTTGGGTGTAACTAAAGATTAGATAAAGATATTGACAATCTATATTGGAGAGTCTGTTTAACACTTTGAAGATTATATTGTCTAAATATGTACCTTTCACAATATATACGATAAAAAGTAGCCCATGCATTGATGGTTTCAGATATATGAAAGTATATCTTTGTTCGAGGGCTAGTAATATTAATAAAATAAAACTTCTGGTTGATAAAGTTGAAAGATTTGTGTTTAACGTAAGATATCTAAATCCTGTTCATGACCAATATGAAAATAGACGTTATAACAACATATCGCCGTATGTAAAGAGTTTTTTGAAATGTTCTTTTGCTCACTTTGTAACTATAAGATATCTCTTCAATTTCTATTATATTATCAAGAAGGGTTCACCACAATTTCTCGTACAGAGGTTCAATTTCTTGCACTCTACTAGGAACTTTCAATTGTTCATCACCTTAATTAATAGTTTAGTGTTCCAGAAGTCATTCCTGATTACAGTAGCTCATCTATGGAACTGTTTGCCAAATGATTTAAGAGGGGTTTCCTTTTCTTTGTCTTTGTATCGCAAAAAAGTTTTCAACCATTATAACAGTAATTTGCTTTAGACGCATTATATTTTTATTTCTGATGCTGGACTACTAATCAAATTCTTTTTATTCTTTTATATTTCAAAGCATTTAATGTTATAAATTGAGCCATTAACAAAGCATTAGTTTTAAGGCGATTTTTTTATTTAATTTATGTAGGTTAAGGGTTGTCCACAAACTCAATATATTTATTCAAAATTGTAATACGTACTTTGGCCACAAAGGGCTTTTTATATTACTTAAGGTACCCATATACGACATGTTTTTTACATCTGACTTTTTATCTGTGTAAGTCATATGTAATTCTGCATGTGTGTCAAAATTGCTATTTTACAGAAGACTTTTAATATTTGGTCACAAACGTACATGTATAATTACGTCTGACAAAATTATTTGTTAACAACTGATCTGCAAATTTTATTAAAATTGTTTTTGGTTAAAAGTGATTATTAAAAAAAATGGACTCAGAAACTAAAACAATTGAATTGTGTAGTGCTATTTCAATTGTAACAGCAATTAAATTATAATCAAAAATAAAAGAAGAATTTCCTTCTTTAATAAATTCCCTTTTTTACTGTACAAACATCCAAGCCGTCCGCTTTTAAAATGGCTTGTAGTCGTCTTAAAATATTTTTGCGTGCGTTGCAGAATTACTGAAGACTTGTCAATTTTAATTATTTTTTTACTAAAAAATATAAAGAAGATCAGTTTGCATTGAATAATGATACAAAATTTACTTAATTGTTGCTAAATAGTTAAAAGTAATTTTAAATTTTGGTCATATAAAATATTATCTTTAATCGGCTAATGCTACCGCCAATGCTCAACCGCCGTTGAGTGTTTTCATACGGCATAGATTCATAAAAACAGCTGATGTCAGATTGTTTGTCAGATCAAAATAGAACACGTTCTAAATGAAATTTTGTCAGATGACTTTCCACATGTATTTTACAGAAGCAATGTTTTAACAGCCCTACACGACATGTATGTGTTTTACAGTGGCAAATTTGACATGTCAGATGTAAAAAACATGTCGTGTATGGGTACGTTTAATGATAATAATAAATAAAAAATAAACCGTAATAGGCCCGGCCCCGGTCGTGGCGCAGACTATAAAATGCGCTATAAAGGTAAATAAAGAAAATTTAAAATAAAAGGTGTCCGAAAGGTAACGTTATTTTACAATGCCCTATTTTAAACTTATCCAAAGATTGTATTATTATGTCACAAGTTTATAAAATTTGATAAATATTAAAGGGTAACCAATAACTTCTGTGTGAGTCCAACTCTTAGCTTATTTATTTATTTATAAATTTCTTTTCAAATTATTTTCTTTTGCAATCAAAATCTTTTTTAATAATTAAAATAATATGTGTAAGAAACATACATTAGAGTAAATAATTAGATGGATTAATTATTTGGCAACTTCGATAGCATTGAAAAAAATAGTAATGTAAACCCAAACCAAACTAAAAGGTTTAATTGATTACAAGACAAAAAATACAGTCATTATCATTGACTACTGATTAATGATTAAATGGTTTCAAAGCATTACCATTAATAAACGTTAACCTTCTTTTTATACACTAAATAAAGACCTTAAAAAGTAGAAGAGCGGGACTTATGAAACGGTTTTTATGTCATAAAAAGTACAATGTTTTAACATTTCCAAATGATATACTAGCAACATATTTTTCTCCAGGAAAAAAAAACCCATTAAATAATTTACAAAAAGCATAAAGCTAAAAAAATTAGAAAATTAAATGTGCGTGTGATCCAACTCTCACTAGGAATTGTTAAATATTCGTAATCATTTTGGACTAAACAAAATGAGCATTAAAAGCATTTTTAAATACAAATTTAATTGCAGTTGTGTTAGTTCATATATTTAAATTACTTTAAATTAATATTTTTTGTTTTATCTTTAGGGTCCGATTGGCAGCACTGTAAATGGTAACGAGTTTTCATTTGTAGAATAAACAATTGATTGCCCAGTAATAAAGACTTTTGTGTACAGATTTAAAAACAAAAATGGAAAATTATAAATAACAAAAAAGAAGAAAAAAAATAATAAAATTCTTTATATTCGCACGTCACAGCCAGTCCAATCAATATCACGTATACCATGCTCATATCACGCTCAACATACTAAGTTTGCGACAAAAAAAATATTAATAATTGATTGTTGTTAGTGGTGCTGGTCCTGCTTTTGCCGCTGTTGTTGTAAAAGCATAAGCAGCGTATTTCGAATTTTAAGTTCAAATGATTTCATCCATTTTTCTTTTCCTTAAAGTTTTGTATGCCAAGTAAGAATATAAATTAAAATTACAGCAGGGCGTTACTGATTTTACTGGTTTTACTTTTGAATGCATTTTCACAAGCCCACCGAATTCAAAGTAAAAAAGATCACGTAAGCAAAATGAAATTGTAACAAGAGCTGCTTTCAGGCAATAAATGCAATTGTAATGACCTGCCTAATAGTTGGCATGCTGAAAATAAATATTCGGTGAGTCTTTCAATCTTCTACAAAAAAAATATATTTTTTAGCAAAATATTTTTTCAACTTTTAAATGAGTCGTTGTCTTTGAAAGTGATGCAAGTCCCTTTTAAATTATTTAGAGATATATTAGGTATTGAAATTTTCACAAAAGATGCGTTATTAAGGCCGTTACATCCAAATCAAAATAAAAAAAACAAAAATTAAAGGGCATCCCTTAAAGAGCTTTCTTTTTTCATATAAAAGTTTTTCTATTTATAACCATTACAGACAGTCACTTGAGTTGTGACCGCCATAACGACATGTTTAAAAAATAATTAAAAATTAACTGTCTTCCTGTTATAAATAACAACTCAAAATTTACACAGAGTGTGCAGCGGGTTTTCCTATAAAGGCGTGAATTTCACGTATATGGCCGCATCTCTGTTTTATGCTGACAAGGTGTGTGTGCTTTCTATAGAAAAAAAAATCTTAAAATAACAGAGTACTCCAATAGAGGACGTAATTTTTAAAAATATTGTTTTATCATTTAAAACGTAATTGGTTCCAAATTTTAATTTTCAACAACAAATGGAAAAGAAATTTAAATAGATTTAGTAAAGTTAAGTAGCTTCTATTAAAACAACAAATATTGGAGTGACAGAGAATTAAAAAATTAAAAAAAAATTTTACTTAAAATTTTAATCGGCTCTTAATGGGTTAATCAGTTTTTTTTTTTTAATTTTAGTAAAGAATCTCTTCAAAAGATTTTTTTTGACGATCGAACTTTTTTTTTAAAATTTTGGGGGCCATAAATCGGAAAATATGGACGAGCACTAATTTCTTCAATTGATGTTCTTGTTCTTTCATTTGGAGTAAGTTCTCTTAACTAGATTTGTTTCAAATGATATGGAAAAATTAGAGGCCGCGTGGTGTTTTGACCACTGCGTCGAATGAATTGGATCTTGCTGAGTTTTAACCGCAAATTTTTTAAAACTAGTCTGGCCGATTAACGTATTTAAATTCTCTCTAGCTTATTGAGTGCCTTAGCAAAGTTGATTTAAACACTAACACGGAAGGTAAGACGAAAATCGCTTAACCGACTTCGCTATGCATAAGGACTCAGAATATGAGAAAGTTGTTGAAGGTACATAATTTGTTGTAGAAAAATAAGAAAAAAGATCCATTATATCGTTCAGCTTTTCCAAGCATGGCATGCCTCTTTATGAAGGTAATTGTGAACTTATAGCACGTTTGAGGTAATAACAATTATTTCATCAGTTACGTTTAGTTATTTTGAAAAATTTATAAAAGTTTTGATTTTGTTTTTTTTTTTAATTATTTACTGAGAAAAAGATCATGGCAGATTGTGTGCAATATAATCCTTAGCTTGCACCACTTTCGAAAGAGTTCTATTAAATTTACTTAGTCTGTATGTATAATTTAAGTTGTTAAAGTATAAAAGATTTGTTCTATATTTTTGGAAAAAATCTCTAAAGAAAATACGGTAAAAGTTGTTTCTTTTCATTTTTAAATATTTTCAATTCAGTTCCACCGAATATTTTTTTTACTTGTCCGCATTTCTTCAATTTTTTACACTAAACATTCGGCTGTAACTTGCGTTAAAAAAACGTAAGTCTGCAACTTTTTTTGTACAATTATTTCGAAATGTAATAATAATTGTATGCAAATGCTTTTAATTTAATGCAACAACAACAAAAGTAGGAGAGAAATAGCGTTAAGAAATTAAACTTGATGCTTCAATCAATGTGTCATGTTATTTATATTAAAATTTTTTTTGCTGGTGTTTTTGTTTTTTCAAACATTTTTTGCACCATTGAAAATCTTTATAGCGCAAGATTGAAGACAGTGGATTGTCGTAAGTTTGAGGTTATAATATTATAAATGTTCAAAACAAATAGAAGTAAAGAAAAATAAAGAAAAATTTTAATTTTGAACAAAAATTTTTTAATCATTTTTAATAAATTTTTTTTTTTTTTTTTTTTTTTTTTTGGTGTGTTTATTTGCAATCTATTTTACAGGAAATAATAAGCAAATTTTTTAAAGGTTTGCATTCACTTAGTTGCTAGGTTCCATTAAACTAAGCAGAATATACAAAAGTAAGATCAATTTACAAAATATTTTTTTTTTATAGGTATATACACAAATATCGATTATGACTAGCTTCTAAAAGGCAAATCTAACACATGGAATCTTTTCAATCTTCGCACTTCATCACTTTCGTCTAAAAGAGTTATAGCTAATAAATTAGGGTGATTGCTGAGTCTATTTAGGTATCTATTACTTAAATTATTGATTTCGTCTTTTATTGTCAAAATATTTAAGTCTTTGTGTAGACATTTGTTGGAAATATACCAAGGAGCACCGGTCAGTAGTCTTAATGTTTTGGATTGATATCTCTGAAGGATTTCAATATTTGAATTGCTTGCAGTCCCCCAAAGTTGAAGGCAATATGTCCAAACTGGTTTTAAAGTTGTCTTATATAATAAAATTTTATTTTCCAAGCTTAGTTCGGACTTTGTTCCAAGAAGCCAATACATTTTTTTTGTTTTAATATTATTTTTTTTTTTTTTTTTTTTTTTTTTTTTTAATAAATAAATGCAATTATATTATTTCCTAAATTTTTACATTAGAAACATCTTGTTTGTTGCTTTGCTTAAGCAATGTTTCTTCATATTTCGCAGGGCCATAAAATCCACCGAAATTGGAGATTGCTCGACTTACTGCTCCCAAGAAAGTTTAGAATACAACAGACTGTTAAATTTGGTCTCGAGTATCTTTGATTAGACGAAGAATTTTCATATAACCAAATGAATAATTTTTACTTGGCTCAAGTTCGTGTATATTTATATTTTAGTTTTTATTATTTATTAAAAAAGTAATTACCCTTATCGTGGTTGGCGTTTTTGTGGCAAAAGTTAGTATTTCTTAAAGTTTTGTAATAGATTAAAAATAGCTCGTAAAATTGTAGTCGAAATACGCCTACGCCAAATACGATAAAATTTAAATTAATTTAAAAATTTTTGTGTTGATTTTTTTTAAAGAAAAACAGGAAAAATTAAACACTATCAAAATTTAATGCAGCATTTTCTGCACCGCTAAATCGGTCATCAGCATTCTTCGCATCTGTCTTCCTTAGAAATCATCTATGTTGGTTGGTACAATTTCAGAAATAAGAATACGAGGAAAACTTATATCAAAATTATAGTCAATCAATGATAAAATGGTTAGACGATGTCCACACACACACAACCCAAAACTTATTTCTTTGTTCTCTTTATTAATCGTCACATATGTTTACTTTTGCGAACGGTTAATTTAGTAACAAATGCATTTTATTTATTTTATCATAATTTTTGCTTCTCGTCACAGCAGATTCTGTTGTAATATTATTTTTTTTAATATCTATCAAAATGGCCCCCACTTCTATTTGGACATAACATTTGGTTTAATTGTCATTCACTTTGTAGTCAAACCATTCATTTGCGGCACTAGCCACTCCATCGCCAGATATTTGCTATAAGATCAATTTTCGAATACAAATATAAAAACACATATTCTTATCGGTAACAATAAAAATTAATGTTGTTGTTGTAATTGAGAGTGTGTTAAACAGGATGAATAGGATGTAACTCCACCACTAACAATGTGTGATGTGCGTGTGTATGTGAATGGAATAAAAAGTAAAATCAACTAGCACAAGCTGAGAAGCCGCGTTGGCTTCGTTGGCAGAGGTGTGCGTTTGCTTGTTTGTTAAAACAGAAAATCACAAGCATGAGTTCAAATCCTAACAAAGTTTTAAGTATAAGAAATAATTACCGTTACCACGATATGTGAGTTGTCATAAAAACTTGAATAATAAAGAAAACAGACGTTCAAACCTTTTTAAAGTTTAGATTAGAAAAGGACAACAATTGCTGAATGGCCGCTGTAGAAAAGAGTTGATGAAGACGTCTATAAAGTAACAAGCGACAAAGTGAAAAAAAGAAAAAAATATGGGGTAGCGTAGCCATGGTATGTGAAAGCACCTGTATATTAAAACAGTAGATAAGATGATCAAGGCGCCTGTGTATTAAAAAAAGGAAATCATCATGAACCTTGACGGAACCCTCAAGCTTAAGATAAAAGTAACAATAGAAGGTCAAAATTTCAAGTCCCGTCACAACCACATCGTAAGGTGGTGTAAATGGTAGCGCTTGTATAAGGCGCATGTTTGCTAACCAAGACATCGAGCCACAGAATACTGTGGTGTAATAGAAAATATCATTAAAACAAATCTAAAGTCACATAGTAAAAAATATAAAAAAACTGATAATAAAGTTCCACGGAGGAGTAAAATAGAAGCTGACGTTCTGATAGTAGCAATAAAAGGAAGCTTTACGAGTTTAAAAACATTTTATTGCTGAGCCCTTAAGTCTCTAGAACTTATTGTAAAAATTTGTTTTTAAACAAATAATAATTTTCAGCTTTTTCAGAGAACAAAAAAAAACAGTTTTTTGTTATTTCATATTAATATTTGTGCAATTCATAAGCTAATGCAAATTGTATGATGTAACAAATACCCCAAGTATATTTGTGATCACCCTGCTGTAGTTTTTAATGTTTAAATTATAAAACTACCTTAATTTTTAAAATTAATTAAAATAAAGGGGGGGAATATATTTTTACAATCAACATTTATATGAAAAAATAATGTAAATGTTATAGCAAATATGTAAACGGAGTTCGACGACTTAGCACACTTACAACCGGTTGAATTTTAAACATTTATATTTCCAAGGCAATTTAAAATATTTCCTCAAATTAATTTGAGTTTCATTAAACATTTACTTTGTAAGCAATTAAATTTTGTAAAGTAACAAATTTGTGTTGTTTTTATTTTCGGTCGTTAGGTCTGTCTGCCTGAGCACATTTTAATTTTTCATTGTTTGCCTTCGTTTACTTTATTGAAAAGTTAATGACACGAAGCCATCTGCTTGCTTAGTTGTTTGTCTCAGAAAGATCATCAAAAGACGTTTGTATGTCTAATCAACTAAATATTACATGTTAAATAAGACAATGATTTTTAAAGGTCATTATGATTAGAGATCTTACAATTGAATTACGAGTTAAAAAAACTTTTAAACTTGATTTTCAAACCAAATATACAAAATCTTTTTCTTCTTTTATTTTTAATTATTTTCTGGTTTTGCCAGAAGTATATTTGTAAGGCCTTAAATGTATTTTCTAGTCTCAATAAACTGTTTTTGTAATTAATTACTTTCTTAATTAAAAAAGAAAACATGAAAGCCAGAGAACTCATTTTAGTTCTATTGCATAACAATTTCACCCACATTTTGCTTAGATAAACCCACTGTAATTTAAAAAAAACAAAAAATGAAACAGAAAAAACTATTCAATTACCAATTAAGTGAAGCGTTTTATTGTTTTGTTGTCCAAGAGTAACTTTTTAATTTATTTACTTTTTTTAAACATGCTGGATCTTGTCTGCTTCTTTGTTGATTTAAAATTGCAATTAATGGCTCTAATCAAATTGACACAATTCTTAAAATAAAGAGAAATTTAGCTAGAAAATAAAACCAACAAATTAATTTAAATCATAGACAAATACGTTATTTTGTAGCACAAAATTCTTTGAAAATTTGCAAATGATCTAAATGTTTTTTTTCTTTTTTTATTTTTTTATTATGTCTGTGCTAGAAATCCCTGGTAGCGCGTGTAGCCTCAAAATATTGAAATACGAGCATGTTTAGAAATATAAATCAAATCAAATTAAATTAAGAATAGAAATTAATTTTTTTGTTCAAATTTTAAACTAGAACACATCGTTTTTTTTTGCGCTTAATAAATGTTGTATTAGAAAAAGATGTTGATTTTTTTGTTAAAAATATTCTTCGTAAGATATTTAAGGGAGTTTTTTTTTAATCGGAGTAAATTCTTTTAAGTAACGCTTCTTATGCCACATACAAAAGCTTTAATAATTCTAGTAACAACTATAGATGTAACGTTATTTGATACAAAAAATTATATAGAGTTTAAAAAAAAAATATTATAAAAGTAACAAATAAAATAAAAAATTCTTTTGGTTGTCTCAAATTGGTTCAAACTTACACAAATACGAGCAAAAAAGTGGAGCAAGTTGCCAGATCGTACCACATTATAATAATTTAGACGTTTTAACTCGCCTATAAATAGAAAAAGCATTTGCATACGGTACGGCAGTATTTAAAAAACGCATGTGTTGTTCAACAGAAATGTCCACAAAATTATACAGAGCTGGTTCAATCAAATGACATCAATGATATCAAATATTGGCCTGTTTTATGTTACAATTTACACATATCAATTTTGGCTGTGGCATTTATCGGGTTTATATTAAGTTTTGAAAATTATTTTTAATTGTTCATGTTATTCACAGAAGGGTTCAGAGGTTCGGTCAAATGTGAAAGTCTTGTACACTGCTTTTTATGACTGCAATTGTGCCGTGCATCGTGAATTTTTGAAAGAAGTTATTCGGTTAAAAAGTTACATAACCTTTAACCTCTTTGCCGTTTGCGTTACACTTTATAAAAACATTTCGTAATGTAAAACATTAAATTAAGGGTAATACTTTCTACGATAAAGCAACAGATTACAACTGATTCTCGATCCCTCCAACTGTGATTATTTTCGTTTACATTTCTTTTAAGGCTCATAAAAGCACGATTTGCCACTATTGAGGTTATAAAGTCCATGTCGCTGGAAGAGCCGAAGGTCTTACAAAAAATCGCCCAAGGTTGGACTGACGCACGAGTTATTTAAGTAAACTAATCTTTGACAAACTCTGTTCAAATTTCAATGCCATATTTTTGACCCTCACTTCTTCATTGTTTTATAATTGGTGTTATGGCGTCATAAACTCTCTCTCGTCTCTTTGTGTTGTCTAGCAACCACGATTTCAAATAAAAAGGCCTGAACATGAAGCAAAACACACAATTTCCGTAATCGTATTAATTTAAAATTGAGTTAATAACACGTTAATGTTAAAAATATATAATAATTGAAAATAAATTTTGTTCTTTTAATTTGTCTAGTGTAGCTTTGTCTATTAACAATTTATAAATTATTGCATTAAAGTGCAATCAACATACAATCATACACTTGTGTTTCTATAAGATAAAATTTTATTTTCTAAACACGTACTTTTGCTGTTTTTTTTTATCATTTTTATTTTTGTGCTTTGATATTTGAGATATTATTTTAATTTCATTTAATTCTTTTTAATTATAACTGTCTTTATTAAAAAGGAGGAAATGATGCAACAAAATATTTTATTGTTGATAAAATGTTAAAAAATATTAAAAACAAAGTGTTCACATACGATTCAGGAGATTTTGATATTTGAAAGCTGTTTTTTTTTTTTTTTTGAGTTTATTCCGATATAATTTACAAATCGAAATAATTCACTGCGACAAGTTAAATCGTTAAGCAACATGTGCATTCAAATCGGTTTCTTCTTCTTTTTTTACTTTTTTAATAAAGTTTTCTTTCTATATATTTTTATGGTCTTCCATCCCAGTCCTTTAATTAAAATTTAATAACGAAATTCTTGTTTATACTGATAAATTATCAAAAAACAAACTGTATTCAGTGCTGATTATAGAATGACCAGGTTGGACAATATTTTGGTTATATTTTATAATTCTTAAGTGTTTCGTTTTTCCCTTTTTTATATATATAAAGAGAAGTAGCACTTCAGGCATTATTACCTATTTAGTTATTTTGGTAACCGTGCTACATTCTTTAGGAAAGGGATAGATGAGAGATAAGACAGGTGGTGAAAAGAGAAAGATAGATATAGCCATTTTGTTAGTTATTTTATTTCGCCGGCGAATATGATATGAAGAAGTACCGATAAAGGAGGCTGCACGTTTTCATGTTAATTCTGAATATGTATTTTTTATTATTAAACAAAAAAAAACACTTTTATTTTTTGATTACCGCAGGGGTTGAACCCTGGCCAACCAGATTTTCAGTCAACGTGTTTACCTCTTCAGCAGTCTCAAACGATCGGGTGCAAAATGCAAGCACGTAATTTATTTATTATTTAATTTCGCTCCTCTGTGGCACATAATAAATTCTCTATATCGTACTTTGTAACTTTGGCTGTACTTGATCCTAACGGTGCGGTCTCTTGCTGAGTATAAATCCGCTGTCCTAAACGCAACGCATTCATGCTTCACTACTGTGTTACTTCGGCGAAACACAGAGACTCCAACTAAGAACCTTCTTTTTCTCATTTATATCCAAGCCAGTCCCCTCTTTAGTATAACTTAGCGACATCTGCCATTACTTTCGTTATGATGTTACTTCTCTACGCTCTTTCTTTTATGATAAAGGCGTACTGAACACCCTTTATCCGCTACTCTTACTTATCACTGAGGGCCTCGAACAAAAATTGCCTTTTTGTTTTTAATTTAGAATTCGAGAGGTTTTTTTGCTACTGTTTAGTATTTAATTGCATTACGAGGGCTGCTATATATATTTCTGGCCTGACAACACTGAGTGCTGCCAAGTGCAATCTGACATTTCCATTGGAAAGTTTGTCATTTTTAAGCATAATCGTACTCAAAACGTTTTGACGTACGACCATTATTTGTGTTGTTTACAGTGACTTAAAAAATTAATATAGAAAAAAATGGAATTAACTCGTGAACATTTTCGTGCCATCATTTTCACAACTTTCGACGTGGATTATCACGATGAACTTAAATCTTTGTATGGCGATGAAGCACCATCCAATAGCACTGTGAAAAATTGGTATAATGAATTTAATCGTGGCCGAAGCTCGCTCAAAGACGAATTCCGTGAAGGTCGTCAAAAAACGGCTGTTGTGCCAGAGAAAATTGATGCCGTGCGTGAACTCATAATGCAAGATTGACATACCGAGAGATAGAGACATCCTTGGACATTTCTTCCACTAGCATACATTCGATACTGCATGAACACCTGGCCGTAAAAAAGGTTTGTTCTCGTTGAATCCCGCACAATTTGAAAGTCGCTCAAAAAAAGGCTCGTCGATTATTGCAAAGAAATGTTGCAAAAATACAATTGCAGTGCTCAAAAAGACGTTTATAAGATCGTCACAGGTGACGAATCATGGATCTATGCGTATGAGCCCGAAACGAAACAACAATCGACCGTGTGGGTTTTCAAAGACGAGCAAAATCCAACGAAAGTTGTTCGTGGAAGAAGCACTTCGAAGCAAATGGTCGCCTGTTTCTTCGGCAAAACTGGTCATGTGGCGACTGTTCCGCTTGAGCAACGTAGGACGGTCACTTCTAAGTGCTACACTACAATTTGTTTGCCTGAAGTCATCGGAGAAATTCGAAAAACCAACAAGAGAAGATAAATCATTGTTCACCATGACAATGCGAGCTCTCACACATCGGCTCAAGCCAGAGCGTTTTTGACCGGCCAAAACGTCGAATTAATGGGTCATCCGCCGTACAGCCCTGACTTGGCACCTAATGACTTCTTCTTGTTTCCGCACATCAAGAAAAAAATGCGTGGTTAACGATTTTCGTCGCCAGAAGAAGCTGTTGAAGTGTTCAAAAACCATGTTTTAGAGGTGTCTCAGTCGGAGTGGAAAAAGTGATTCGACAACTGGTTTGAGCGCATGCAAAAGTGTATAAATCATGCTGGAGAATACTTTGAAAAACAATAAAACTATTTTTGATTATAAATATTCGCATTTCCACTATTAGGCCAGATATATATAGAGCAGCCCTCGTAATACCACAATTATGACTATTTCTTTGCAGACATGTCTAACGTTGAGACTCGAACTCATGAGCTTCACGATCTTCTCTTTTACTAGAAACACACACCTCTACCAACGAAACCACCGGGGGTGCTCAACTTAGCTAACTGTTGTATTATTCTATACAAACACTACTGATGGCAGTAACTTTATTCAAGCACACAAATATATAGAGGTTGCCAGATCTTATTTTCGTAACATTAGAAAAAATTTATTCATTTTTCAACAATTTTCCCTGTCGTTTTATTTCTCCAACCCCTTAAAATAGGTGGTTTATTTGTCTATAGTTTCTAAAGGAACTGTCCACGTCCAGAAGAACTCTTCATTTATAAATGTACTGTTTACGATTGAACTTAAAAACCTAAAAAAAGGCTTGAAATCTATTGCAAATGCGCTGTGAACCTTAAATATTTTGAAATTTCCAAAGAGCCAGTTTATGATTGAGCCGTTCAATGCAAAATCTATAATATCTTAGCTTTAGTAAAAATGGTCCCTAGAATAGAATAATAATTGTAGATAAACGCAGAATAATAATTATAATTTTAATATCAACTTCAAACAATACCGATGCGGCGTGGTATAAAATGACGTAACATTTAATTGAGACGACAATAATATAATTTTCTGACAATAATTTGGCTACAACTATAAAATTCATTTATATATATATTTTGCTTTTTATATTTATTTTTTTTATGTATAAACATAATTAAATTCAACATTTTCTATTTGTTATAAAATTTTAAACAAAAAAAAAACCTATAAAATATGAACAAAAATACGTGTCTTTTAAATGGTTGATAACTTTAGCGTCGCTGTATTCATTTCATATAATTATTTTACTAGTTTAAAGATGTTTTTTTTTTTTTTAAATATAATTCTTTTAATTTTTAAAACAATTTAAAATGAAAGTAAATAATGTAACCTTAACTTTTACTTAAACAATAAAAAAGTAAATGTCTGACTAAAATAATCTTAATAAATTGTAGTTAATAACAAAAATAAGTTCAAGGTTAGTAAAATATTTTAAATAGATACAGCTTCGAGTAAACGTAAAACAAAACTTAAATAAACGAAACCAAAATAATATTTACTACAAAATTTAACATTTTATTACGAGTATAAAAATAAAAAAAAAATAAAATACAAAATACAAAATATTTTTATGAGCAAATAAACAAATTCAAGCATTAATAGAATATTAATTAGGAACAATTTTAACAACATTTTAACAACAATGTAGTGAAGAAAAAAAAAACATTTTTTACATTAAAATATTAAATACATATTATATTCATTTTCATTTAGATATTTTACAGTGTATGGAATCATCGCCTTTATAGCGTCTTGATCATGAAACGCACTATGCCTTTGGCTAAAAACAACAAAATTACGATGCCTCGCATTCTTGTAAGAGCTTGACTAAAAACTATAGTAACCAGACAAGCTGATATTAGATTATTTTAAGTGGCGTGTTTTTTAAATGTGTTACGTTTTAAATTGCAATTAGTTTTTTCACAGCAACCAATAAAATTACCTTACCAAATCAAAAATAGTTTAAAGGGCTTAAATCATACAATGTTTTTTTTTTTCTCAAAATGAATCATTTAATAAGTTGTTTGATTGAGGGACCTATACAGGGTTGTCAGATGTGGCTGTTTTTCGACAAAAGTGAACATTTCTTAACTTTTTTTTTTTGTAATCTGGCGACATGGCAATTTTATAAATGAGGCATTTTTACATACACAAGTCTTAATGCCTTAGTAAATCTGTCTTAAAAAAATGTCAACATGAAAAAATAATCTGGCAACAATTATGAAGAAGTGTCCCAGGGATGGTAAAGTTTGTGCTATTTTATTATTATTTTTTTTAACATTCTAAACTAAAAGAAAAATGGTAATTCGATGACTCCTTTAATATTTAAATATTTTAGGCAAAAACAAAAAAAAATATTTTGGCGATTTTGGTGTTTTTTATACCCTTCACCACACAAACTGGCAAAAGGGTATATCTTAAGGTACGGTCGGATTAGTCAAATATTTGACCAAAAAGACTTAACCACTAAATTAAAGATATAAATTTTTATAATCCTCAAATACGTTTTACGAAATATAAGATCCTACTCAACATAAAAAAGTCAACATATCACATTTATTAAATTATAAATCGTCATTCGTGATGATACTTGCTAGAAAGGATTTAATAAACATTTGTAAAGTAGTGGTTACACTTTTTTGGACAAATATTTGACTAATCTGACCGTACCTTTAGTTTGTCATACCGTTTGTAATTTCTACAATATCCATTTCCGACCCCATAAAGTATATATATTCTGAGTCTGTCCGTCCGTATTAGTGTTGAAATCAACTTTGAGAAGGCACTAGATGAACTAGAGAAAATTTAAATACGCCAATCGTTAAGACATAGTTTCGAAAACTCTGCTATTAACAATCAGTAGGATCAGTCCATGTCCTTCGAGGCAGCAGGCAAAATACCCCGAATGCCTCTAATTTTTCCATATAATTCGGTACAATGAAGTAACTCCAATAAAAAAAAAAAAAAAATATATAAAATTATAGGGTGATAGAGAATGAAAAAAAAAACATCAAGAGAAAATATTGGCGCCCGCTCATATTTTCCGAGCTATGGGCCTCTGAACTTTTCATAGAAAAGAACTATTTGCATTATATTTTTTAGGATATCAATATGGGTATCACTTAAAAGCGTTTGAAGAGATCTTTCAGAAAAAACTTGAACTTTTTAAAAATGCATTACCAATGAAAATCCAATGATATTTTTATGTAAAATTATTTTTTTTAATCTTTTAATTTTCTGTCGCCTCAATAATTTTTTTTTTAGATTTACATACATGATGAAAAGTATATAAGTTTCGGCACAGCCGAATATAGCACTCTTACTTGTTGAAATTAATTTTGACAATCTCAATAAATACAATATCACTACCAGGCACTGTATGGCACGAGCATGTGAAAAAAAGTTGTTTTACGTAAACATCTGATTAACTGAATTCATAATTAACTGGGAAACATGGCTTATACAAGTCGCCGTTTATTATAGTTTAGTCGGCGGTGCAATAATTCATTGGATCCACAAAGCACACTATAGAAAAATTTTGCAGAAGTAGCAGGTTTTGAAAAGCCTCTTATTAAATTTTCTAACTCCAAATGCGATATTCTTCCTTCCTTTTTATTTTCAGGCCATAATGCACACATTTTCAACTTTTACACGCAATGTCGATTTAGTTATTTGGCTGCTCTATAAAACTCTCCTATATGGCAACGCAATAAATTTCGTCAATTTGCTAGCGATGTTTTAAAATCATTTCAAACAAAGTAACAAACCAAACTGAATTATTTTGTTATACGACTTGCTAAATGTGGCAACCGTATGACAGTCGATTTTATGTCTAAAAGGGAACCTTTAAGAACTTTACTAATTTTTATTTATTTTTTAATTATTTTTAATTTTCAGCTACAAAAAATGAAGACGAAACCAAGGAAAAACGCTTGAAGGCAATTATTAAACAAAAAATGTATATTCGTTAACAAATAACCTTACAGGCGGAATTATATTGGGGCATTGCACATATCATTTTGGAAATATTACTTTTATACTTTAAGATTTTGCTCGTTTTATATCAAACAAACATAAGACTCTTTGGCGAATTGGCAACTTTAAAAACGAAATGATGCACAGCTCAGGCATATCGTTTTCAACCACCTTTATTGAAACACTTATTATTTCATTTGTTATATGGCAGATAATAGCAGAATCTGCCATTCGCTTTCATTCTGTAGTTAAGTCGGTCAGAGATTGGAGTAAAAGATCAAATATCTGGTAAAAATAATTGAGTAATTCCGCAGGAACAGTTCGAATTTAGTGCTTCAAAGTTTTAATTTTGTATAATTACCCACAGAGATGCAATCGTACATATTGATTCATAAGTAGTTACTAGTGACATAAAAATTAAAGAATTGACATAAAGGCGAACTTTTCAAATATGAAAAGAAGTTTTTGAGTGCCTTAAGGATTTGAAACCGTTCACTGCATCTGATTTCCTTACACATCTACCAATAATATATGATAGAAATTATCGATGTTTCAAAACTCAATTGACCCACAGATAACAGGTATCTCCTTCTGCTGTTAAATTTTTTCAGAGAACTCGTTTGCGATGATCTAATGTTTCTCGGTTTAAAAAACTCTTCCTTTAAATTATACACATTTGTAGTCGATTGGCCAGAGAATCACACACCGCATCAATAGTTTATTAATGACACGACTTTCTGAAATTAGTATTTTTTTTCTACGTGCGTGTAGCTACTGAAACGCACCTCGTTATCTTGTTTTAATGTTTAAAAAAAGTTTTCTACTCATATTTTGTTTGTTGTTGTTGTTGCATATTCCTGTTTTATTTTTCTATGAAAGTTGTTTGCGTCAATGAGTTTAATTTTTTTCATCTGTTTGTTGTTGTTGTAGTTAAGACATCCAACTTGTTATTGTTGTGATTAATATTTCAAAGAATATATTAGAGAATAAATTAATTTGAGTGTAAGCATTTTCAGGAATATGTTTCCATGTGTAACACGCAAGGGACATATAAAATAATTAAAATATTCCATTGCCAGCGCGCCCCCTCTAATTATTAGTTATTTGATCAACGTGTCATCTTTAAAAAAAACTTCAAAATCAAATTTCAATTGATAAAAATGACGTCATGACTGACATTATAAAACCTCCTGAAACATTTATTTTTATTTTATTATATAATATTTTGTAGCAAAAAAAAAATAAATACATAAATATTTAATGTAAATAGTTTAAAAGAAATAAAATGCTTAGAAGTGTTGTAAATTACTTCTAATACAATGAATAATTTATTTGAATTGTAGAATTTATTGCCAATTTAAAAATACATTTAACTAAACAGTTGAAAACTAGCAAACCATGAAATAGCAGTAATGAATTATTTGGCCTTTCAATATTTTACTCCAATTTGATTATTAATTTATACAGATCATAAAAAAAGCAAACAGAAGCAATTATTTTTTAAAGTTTCTAACTTTTTAAATGAATGAAAGAAATTTCATCGTCAAAATAATACTATCAATCACGTGAAATGTGCACACAATGTTTTGTGGATGAACGTGTGCTAAATTGTTTTATTTTTAAGTAGGATACAGATTTGCTCACTCTTGTGCGGCGCATGCACATGAAGAGAAATATGCACACAAAACAAATAGGCACATGCACATGAGAAAGAGGCACTATTAAACTGAATGGCACATTTCATGTGCCGCTCTTAATTTGAATGGCCATGAAGGCACACGATCTTGCACATTAATTTAGGTAGAAAACGAAGAAGTGCAATGATAACAACAAAAAATCGTGGTGTTTTATTATTATGTTATGTGTTGAAAATAATTTTAACTGCGTAGTTTTACAAATAAAAAAATTTTGTTTTTCCTTCTTTTATCAACAGGCAGTAATTATAGGAATTAGGAGAGAGGGAGTAGTGTTTATGCTCACAAATTTAATTTTCCTACATTGAAAGTGGTAGGAAAGACCGGCTTAAAAACGAACCGCTTCGCCCTGTCGTCAAAACAGAGTTTGGAGCATTGGCTCATGCATGAAAGATCTATTCCATTTTTGGCCGGATGTAAGTGTTTAATAAATAAATGGTAAGAAGGTCAGCCAGAGTGTACCGAGGCACTTGAAAGCTTTTTTGAGACTTGGAAAATGTTTACAGTCCATGAAACACCGCACTGAATTTTCATGCCAAGAGCATCAAGAACTTCCGATTTAAACAACTGTGCGTAAGCAAACAACATTGAGTTTTTACGGCAGTAAAATCGACTCTATTCGACCGGCTCACATCTTTAATTTGGCAACACTATTCTGTTTGACAGTTTCTTTATAATTATTTTGTTTTGTGATTTTATAATGAATAGACTTAAATTGCCGGTGATTTTACCAAGCAAAATGGGCTGGAATTAATCTACACACCTCGCGATACAATAATTTTATTTAAAAAAAAACTTTTGTGTGCATGTGATCGAAAAGAAGCTTCCTTTGAGTGTATGTCTTGTAAGCACCAATAAAGTAGAGACGATTAAACATTTATTATCTTCGAAAATAGCGAAATTTATCTACTTATATTTTTTTACTTACTATTTCTTTTTACTCTGTCACAGGTAGTATAGGATTTCAAGGAATTTTAACGTTTTTAGGTCTCCTGAATCAATTTTTAATATTTTCGCAATTATTGTTTATGATGAACTAGTGTTTTAAAAACACTCGATGTATTTTGTCCAAACATCGATATAATCCGATTTTTTTTGGCTCCTTATCAATCGGAAAACATCTTTGTTTTCTTTCGATGCATCTAAATGACAAATTGTATACAGAACGTGTAGATTAATATATAAACGTTTTCATAAGAATTGGAAAAGCAATAAGATTGAAGAATTTTGTCTGATAAACTTTTAGTTTATTTGAGGACTCCTGTTGGAAGACTGAATGAAATCCGTTGAAAATCTGGAAAGATTATAAATCGCAATTTCCTAAGCTTTACAAGATCGCTTTAAAATACCTTAAAATGGTGGGAACATCGGTTCCGTCTGAAAGACTATTTTCACATGCGGCGCAGGTGATGACTGAACAAAGAAACAGATTGAGAGGTGAAAGACTTGATAAACTTTTATTTCTAAACAGTATTGAAAAAAAGTATTGGGAGATGTAAAATAAACTTAAATTTTTTTCGAAAATATAATAATAATAAATAAAAAAAACCTCAAAACTTTAAAAAACAAATAATTAAAAAAAAAAACAATCGATGTATAAACACATTGATGTATTTTATGAAGTATCGATGTATGTTTGCGATACATCGCGTGAAAAAAACATCGATGTTTTTTATAGTTTCCGTCCCTATTATGAACGCTCTATATTTGATACTGTTTGACAAATCAAAATCTAGTACAAGCCTGTGGCATATGAAGATGAAGAGCTCTCTAGTTTTTGTGCATAATTGGGAAGGTGCAAGAGGTAGTTGACTTGAAACCCCAACAGAAAATAACTATTTTTTTGAGCAAGATTCAACTTACAACGTTCAAATTTTATATTTAATAAATAATATCTTAGGATTATCTACAAAAAATTATTAATTCGAATATTTTTTGAACTTTCACTCTTTATGTAATACATCCATTATAATACCCGTTTCCATGAGGTGTGGTAAAGTTGAGTGTACTTTAGATTCTGTAGTTTAAGAAGTAAATAAGTTTAAGTGAAATCAAAAATTAATATCTTCATCTGTGCCAAAGATTCAACGAGTTGATATTTAAAATGATTAATGGTCTAAAAGCAAAAACAAAAGTAACATAAAAACTGTTGGCCATGCAAAAAAACTCTTTGTTTCTTTTAAACATTTAAAATCTCAACAAGGTTAAAGCCGGAATTAACTCAAATTAATACAATTATAGAAAAAAATACAATTTTAATTAATAGCTGGAATACGTGTGTAAAAATAATAAAAACATTTCTGTTATCAAATCTCCAACCAACACATAGAAATATTAATCAATATAAATTCAAGGATTTTAATATTAAATCCAAATTAAAGATTGTTTGCATTAATATTTGTTTCATTGCTTTATTGTTGTTATTAAAGAAAAACTGTAGACTTGGGTTAGACAGATTCAAGGGAAGTTATTTATATTGCAAAAAAAAAAAAAAAAAAAAATAATAATAAAAAAAAAATAAAAAATAAATTAATAAAACAACGTGACGTGAATGCAATTCATCAATATTAATTATTAATGAATTAAATATAAATAATAATTTTTAGAAAATTAAGCGAAAAATATTTTTTCTGACAGGTTATCAAATTAATAAAATAAATTAAAATTTAAATAATTTCATGTGAAAGTTGTGTCATGTGAGATATATGAAAAAAACAGCTTGCAAATAGATCTTATAATTTTTTATAAATAATCACAATTCGGAAATCGTAGGCAAACTCTCAAATGAATTTTCATCATTCCAAATTATTGAGTTCACAACTGAACTAGGCTGTTACTAGAAACAAAAAAAAAATCAATCAAGCTCGAGTTAGACTCAAACACCAACTGTTCTGTAGCATCATAAATGGGCACTTTACAGTACCAGTAAAATTGCAGTACAAATAAAATTTTACTGACGTTGCTATTGAACCTTCATTAGCAATAAATTTTTACTGTTTACTGAAAAATTTTCAATATTCAATATTAGTAAATTGTTACTGACAAAATGCAGTTATCGGTAAAGCTTATTGAAATTTAATTTGCATTTTAAGTAAGAAAAAAACGTTCCGCCTACGAATGTAAAGATGATGCCATTTTACTTTCAAGTCATTTTAAGACAATTTTTCAGTTTTCATTTTTGATATTAAAAGGTTATGCCTTTAGATAGAGTTGTAAATGAATTATTCATTTTTGATTTGAATTCGTTACGAATTATTTAAATTTTGAATTAATTATTTTTACAACACAAAATAATTGAATGAAATTTGAATTAAGCCAAGCAAATTAGGCCGAAATGAATTTCAATTCGTTTCCAATTCAAATGAATTTGTAGAATGAGTTGCAATTCGTTTTCAATTTTAATAAATTTGTTAAAGTGAATTGTAATTCATTATCAATTAGTTTGATTTGAATTGATTTTGAGTTCATTCAAATGAATTAGAACAAAGTATTGCAATTCATATGAATGAAATTAAAAATAAGTTACAATCAATTAAGTTCATGAGCAGATCTAGGGTTAATGAAAAATGGAAATTTCTCCCAACTAAACTGAAAATATTCAATGATCAAAGGTAAAAGAAAAAAAAAAAGAGATGCTTTCTGCGTATTTACTTACAAAATCAATTAAAATTTCAACAAATGTGTGGGAAATGAATTGCTAATGGTTTTTTATAATTTATTTGAATTTGCTCAAAATCAATTCAATTCAAATGAATTGAAAATAAAAGGCAATTCACTTTAACAAAGAATTTGAATTAGAAACGAATTGCAATGCATTTTTTGCAAATTCATTTGAATTGACTCAAATTTAATTTAATTTATTTTTTTTTTTCATTTTTGTGTAAAAAGAATTGATTAAAAAATTACTTATTCGGTGCAACGATTAAAATAAATGATTCATTTACAGCTATGCTTTCAGATTGGTCCCGTTTGAAAACAGTTCAAAATTTAAAAAATTAGAGGGTGTCCCAATACAACATACATGTTTTTTTAGTGTGTTATGAATCGTAAAGTAAAGCAAAAAGTAATAGAAAATTAAATCTATAAATTAATAAGTGTCTCTATAGGTGACGTAAATTTTCCTAGGCCTATATCTTAGACAAATGCCTAAAAAGTAGACCAGATTTCTATGACCGGATTAATAACAAGTATAAATATTTAAAATTTTAAATTAAGCGGTGTCTCAAAAGTTCATTTAATTTGATGTATGCGACCATACTTTTGAAATTTAAAAGGAACTAGTATTTTTAAGTCCGCCACAAAGTAAAGGGTGTCCTTGATATGTTTGTTTTAAAGTTGTTCTGATTTGCTGCGTTGTTTAATCAAGAGGAAGGACAAACGGACATCGTTAAATCGACTCTCATGTGTATGAGGGAATAAAAATATTACCGTCATTCTTAAAAATTTATTTTTGAAAAAAAAAAACCATAAACGCGATAATGATATTTTAATTATAATTGTAAGATGATGCATTATAACTATAATATATTTTGTTTAAATCTAATAATTGTGTGATTGATTGATGATTGTGTGAAGTAAAAAACAAATTTTTGTTTTAATTATTTTATTCAAAATACTGTTATGCTAACAATCCAATATCTATACGAACTGTACTGGTTGTTTAACATTTATCTAAAATTTAATAGGAGCCAAGAACATCAACATCAAATTACATTAACTATTGGGACAACCCTTTATTCCATCTCCAAACTTTATACTTGTTCAACAGTTTGTGTAAATATGCATCACATTGCAGCAACTATGGGAGAACCCTTTAATTAATAAATTCAAATTATATACTTGCTGTTGTCTTTGTAAATTTTAATCGTCTCTCCATACCGGTGCATGAGTTTATTTATACACATCAGATTAATCAACTTTTGTAAAACTCTTTTAATATTTATACTTCTTTTATATCAAAGAAGTGACATTCTGTCTAATTTTCAAGTATTTGTATATAACGGTTTAAAAGATATGGCCACATAGTTCAAGTTACATAAATTTTGGGAACATCCTTTAATATCTCAATTCAAATTATAAATTTGTTGATATGGCGGGCTCACCAAAAGAGGATCCAGTTAAGTTTCGGCGTTCTGTCTAAAACGATTCGACAGTTTGGCCACATTCATCAACTATTGGGACATCCGCCTGTCTACGCTTGAAAGTCTGCCTACAACTGTTCAAAAGTATTTGCCATATACATCAAATTAAATTTACTTTTGTGGCACCCATTCTGTCCAATTTGCGAACGTTTATCTATAACAGTTCAAAAGATAGGCACATATAACTCAATAAACGTCACCTATGAGGACACCCTTTACTTTTTAGATTTATTTTTGTATTACCTTCTATCATTGGAGGCTATAGTGCTACGCAGTTTTTATTTTTTTTTTTTATTTTAAAGTGGTGCCCTTTACGGTTCATAATAGATGTACAAAACTTGTATGTTTAAGAAGAAGAACTGTTTTTAAAACAGTAAAATAAAACAAATAAAAATCGATCTAGAAATTACTGAGTTATGGAGACACATATATAAAGAAGAAACTTTCAAAGAAAACACACCAGGGATTATTTTCTTAAATGCCACTTTTTTTTTGCTCTGTTAAAAACTCAAATTAATTACTATTAAAAAAATCTCAATTCGATGTTTTGTTTGCGTCGCAACTGGCAGTTCCCATTCATAGGCAAATTAAAAAGTCTAGATATTTATTTTAGATCATTCTAGCAACCTTGCAATATTTCTTTAATTAAACAAAATAATGTAGGTACGAATTTTACTCGTAGGTAAAAATATTGACTTGATTATTGCTCGGCATAAAAAGAGCAGATGAATTTTTGCAACGAAATATATCTGTTGTTAAAAAGATGGGTTTTGATTGCCTAATACTTCAAATCATATGGAAATTTATTTATTTTTTGGGTGCAAGTTATTTGATGAGCTAGCATAGCGATCAGAGCGCGCTCACAGAGCATATTTCAATTAAATTAAAAATATATATTAAAAAATGTTTAATCTGATTGACTAACGTTTGTTGCCATTAAATATTTTAAGACTCTTTTATTTGAACGTTATTTGTATAAGATCTCCGCAAGAAATGCAGCGGGTGGCATTTTGCAAAAGCAATGTTAAAGTTATTACTTGAAAAATCTAAAAGAAGATTACAAATATTTTGTCTGTTGGCTGCCATGTCATACCGTAACTGTTTGACAACCAAACGGATTTTTACAAAGGCGAATTGCTCTTTGCTTTTATGACAATCTCAATAGATGCTCTCGAAGAAGGGTTGCCAGATAGTCCTAATAGCCCTAATTTTGCTTAATTTGAAAATCGAGTAAGCAGTTTACTGATTTATTTTTTTGTATTTGTGCAAAAATCTGTCAACACAAATGTATACTTCCCTAATAATTTTATTTTTAAATCAAAAATGTTGTTAATGAATGGCAAGCATTATGAAATTCGTTTGAGCCGTATTGTTACTTGTTTTTTGAAGATCCTTTGTCGATTTTTATTTTTTATTTTTTTTTATTGATAAATAATACCGAAGGATTATGATTGCTCGCGTGTTCCTACCTTTAATGCTTGTTCTTCTTGAAGGTGTGTTAGCTGTTATTTACCGTTATCACTTTTAAGTTTAACAACTGACAATAATATTCTCGATTTAGAAGTGTGTTATTAATTTTACTGCCGGTTTCTCTACATGCAAACGAACATTTCTTTCGTATATTTATATTGAAAACAAAAACAATTTTTTTATATTTATTTGATACGTGCATTTATTAAATACCAGAGTTGAAAAATGTCGAAATAAAAGTACAGTCAGCCACATTCAAAATTGAACACTTAAATTATAGCCATGATCATTGTATTTTATTGTTAATAAAAACGAAAAAAAAACTCCTTTTAAATATTCTGTTAACATATCGCTTTGTTTCATTCTTAAATGTAAAATAGTTAAATATTATTATTCTCCTTCAAAAACAATAACAAAAACACCAGTTTGTTTAAATAGAGCGACAAACATGATAGTCACATTCAAAATTGAACAGTTACATTTCTTCAGTTAAATACCGTTATAAATTGAGTTAAAATTGCAAGTTTCCTATTTTCATTAGTATACACGTGGCTACCGATTAATTTAAAGTATTTTCGTCCAAAAATGCGTCAAACAACAATTGAAGAACGTGAAATTATTATAAAAAATTACAAAGACAAGAAATCAATCCGTGAAATAAGTAGAATCGTTGACAAAAAAGTGTCCACTGTTCATAATATGATTAAAAGATATAAAGAAAGAGGCAATGTCTATGACAAAATACGAAACGCAAACAATAGAGTGAAAATTGATGATAGGTGTTGCAGATTTATACTGAGGCTAGTAAAAAAATCCTAATTTATCGGCTGTAGACTTGAAGAATAAACTAAAAGATGAAAGAGGAGTGAATGTAGGGGCAGAAACTATACGCCGGCTTCTAAAAAAGCACAATTTTCACGCACGTGTACCGCGCAAAAAGCCTTTAATTTCTAAAAAAAAACCAAAAAGCTAGGTTGGAGTTTGCCAAAAAATATCAATTTGAAAACGCAGAGTTTTGGTCTAAAGTAATGGTTAAAAAATAACAAAGGAATCAAAAATTTTATCAAAATTTTACTCGGTTATAGGTTTTATTTACTGATGAGACTAAAGTAAATATTTTTGGATCAGACGGAAGGCGTTTTATATGGGGAATGCCTGGTAAGGAGTTGGAGGACAAAAATATAAAGAAGACTGTAAAGTTCGGTGGCGGCTCGGTAATGATATGGGGTTGCATGTCGGCAGCTGGTGTCGGTAAACCACATATTATCGATGGGATATTAGACGGAAAGAGCTATATCGAAATTTTAAAACAAAACGTCCATAGTAGTGCTGAAAAACTTGGTATTCGCAAAAACTTTATGTTTTACCAAGACAATGATCCGAAGCCCACCTCGTGGAATGCTCGGAATTGGTTGCTATACAACTGCCCAAAGGTCATTTCAACGCCTGCTCAATCGCCCGACTTGAACCCTATTGAGCATATATGGGGTGAGCTGAAGAAAAGGGTGGCTAATAGGAGTGTTAGTAGTAAGTCCGAATTAAAGCAAGCAATTTCAAATGAATGGGAAAAAATCGACAGAAATTACTAAAAAAACACTTGTTGAAAGCATGCCTCGTCGGTTGCAAGAAGCTATAAAGCACAAAGGAAAGTCAACGAAATATTAGTGGTTTAACTTTCTATACTTTTTTGAATCGTTAACTAAGTGTTCAATTTTGAATGTGACCTGCCTTCTGTAAAAATGAATTTTAATACTTTAATTTATTTGTTGTGTTTTACATTGAATACTCTAAGTTTAGTTTTTTAAATTACTACCTATCAATATATATCAAAAATAATAAAAGAAGCTTAAATTCTCTTGTGATAAGCCGAAAAAAAATAAATTTTTTACTTTCATATGGAGTGTTCAATTTTGGATGTGGCTAACTGTATGTAGGATTGAGTTTAAGTAGTTTTTTTTCTTTGGGCTTTGTTTAACACACATTATAAATGTTATTTTCGTCTACATACATCTTTAAAGCAGCCGTTTTTAATTTAAATTATTTTACTGATGATGTTTTATATCAAAAACAAACAAGTACATTTAAAGCAAATAAAAATAAATTTTATTATTTGTGTCAAAATATTGATGCTCGAAAAATGCATTAAATATTTAAACAATAATTTTGAAGCAAATAATTAAGGTCAAACTAAAAACAAAAATTTTAGTAGCAGTGACAATAGAGCAGTAAAAGCGTATATTATTAAATCAAGTACAAAAATATTAAATTATGAACGTATTTTGAATAGGAATTTGTCAGAAATTTTTGGGTGTTTTTAGACAATATTGTTTCTGTTTGAGAGCTTTTATCTCTTGAGTGTGAAGGTATGAAGAGTTTAATTAAATTTGGAATGCAATTTTTCTGACTGTGTTCACTGTGTCTTTACTAAGTGTACAAAAATTAACTTTTTTCTAGATTTAAATATTTTTCAGTGTTTTCTCCTTTTTAGCTCGATAAAATTTATTTAGTGATTGTTCCATTTTTAAACATACAGCAATGGGTATAAGTGACAGGGATGTTAACTCAAAATTAAAACATTTTTGAAATAAAATTTGAAAACCAATAAAATAAGGTCTAAAAAGCTTTTAAAAGTCTCTGTTTTTTTTTCATATATGACCTTTATAAAACTATCTTACTGATCATAATTCATATGATTTAACAATTGATAAATAATTTTTTCACCATTTTCAGTCGTGTCCTTGTGTCGTTTTATTTAAACCGTAAATGAATTTACTTAAAAACTCTCAAATACTTTAGACCAAAATCATGACTATAGCACCGTCTATAAAAATACGTGCCGTGTTTTTGTCAATAATTTCTTGTTTACATGTTAGGTCTTGCAACTGACCATAGAAACTTTAATATAAGACCTACTTGCGAGTCTTGTGTTTTGATTTCTTTAGAATTATCGTTTGTTCTAAAATATTTTATTATGAAAAAGTTTCTTCTTAACTAAAATTTTGGGTGCAGGTTTCCCGGCAAACAATGATTTCAATAACCATAGAAATTCTCACTATCTGATAATTATCATCACTAAGGGACACTATTACAACTTGCCATTAGTTAATGATAAGATTTTGACTTTTGCGTGATTAAATCTTATTTTTTTATTGTTATTTGTTTTATTAATAAAAATATTATTTTATGAATACAAAAATAACACATGAAAGTTTTACAATGCAAAGCCATTTATCGACAAAACCCTGCCTTTAACTAACGGTCAGTGATATCTTAAAACTACACTCATATTATGTAAAAAGAAAAACACAAAAAAATAAAAAAATTCGTGTAATTTTATTCGGGTATTTTTTTACCCTTTAGAAACTTTTTCTACAAAATTAAAATACATACGTTATTCCTTCGTTTAATAGACCCATTAAAACAACAACATAAAATTTTTGTATCTTTACTTATTCTGAATGACTTTTGAGTGAAATGTTTAAATTTTTATATATTGAATTCTTGTTTAAAATTGAATTTTTAGATACTTTTTTCTCTTACTTTACTCAAACAAAATAAATAAAAATTCATTTTATATTTAAGTATGACATTAAAAAAAAAGAAATTGAATTGAGGAATGCAAAAATGTTGCTGAGTTTATTGACTGAATAATTTGACTTTATTTTGCTTACAATTGTTAAATTAAAAATAAAAATCAATTGTGTTTGAAATATCAAAACAATAATAAATTAATAATGAAATTGCAAGTGAAAACTCTTAAAATTATATTTTAGTCCCTTCTCCACATTTGATATTGAGCGTAATAAATAAATAAATCAAATCGTATTGAAACAATTAAATTTAATATGCAAATTCTTATAACTGTTTTCATTGGTTCGATGATTTGTATAAAAGTCCAATTAAATATTAAGAATCCGTACAGTGGAGTAGAAATTAATTGCAACACTAAAAGCATTTTGTACTTTAAACATTTAACTGTTTTGTTTTACGATATAATATTTCAATGGTTATAAAGAAATAAGTTTTAGGACCTACTTATAGTTTTATTTATTTTCAGATTCAAATTTCGATTCACTCAGTTTTAGAATTAAAAACAAATACTAAATTTTCTAATTAAATAATTATATATAATTGATTGAATAAAACAAGAATAAAATGAAATTTCAATTTAAAAAAATAAAAAAATAAATGTGTACAAAAACCAATTATCTAAATCTAGTTTAGTGAAGTAACTCCAATCAAAAAACAAAAATAGAGGTGACAGAGAATTTAAAAATAAAAAAAATAAAAATAAAATACATAAAAATGCCATGGGCTCTTAATGGGTTAAGCACTTTTAAATTTTAGTATTTCCTTAAAGATCTCTTGAAAAGATCACTTTAAAATTTTTTAAAATTTCAGAGACCCGTAACTCGGAAAATATGGCAAATTTTTTCACTTGATGTTTTTTCTTATTTTTTTAATTCTATCTATCGCACCATATATTTAGTTTTTCATTGTTCCAAATGATATCGGGGCAGTGTCCCGAGGGACATGGACTGATATTGCTGATTTCCAATAGCACCTCTCAACACTTTGTCTGATCGATTGGCATATTTATATTTTTTCTAGCTGATCTGGTAAAATTAAGTCAGATTTAAGAGGTTGAAATAAATGTTGTTAATCATAGAAATTTTCATTCAAAAAACATTTTTGTATACGTTTTTAAAGTTTGGTATTATAAACGTTATTTTGTTCTATAATTTTGGTTTATTTTATTATTTAATAAAAATTATTTTTTCACCGATTTTTTTTTTTAATAACTTTTTTACTATTTTTTCTCGACTTAAGATGTTTTCTCAAAATGCCACAGATATACTTTATGGGATCGGAAATGTATATTGCAGAAATTACAAACGACCCAGCAAGAAATGAGTGAGGGAAACTTATACCTACACAATCATCTACTAACACATTTGCAATAATTTTATACTGAAATAGCGTTGCCGTTGTACGTATAAAATTTAAATTATTTTTTATGTTAATTAAGTTTTTACTCAAACTTGATTAGCAAAGTTCAAAATGCAGCTCATGAAAAGTGTTGTAATTAAATCTGTTTCAAAAATCAATCAAAATCTTCGTTATATTTTTTGAAAAAAGTGACTGGTAACGCTGTTTGTTACAAAATCACACGTATACAAATGTTTACATCAAGTTTTTCAAGTTTGCCTTTAAGAATGTGATAGAAACTTTGTTCTACGCAGTGATTGTCATTTGCTGGATCAAATGATGGTCACTGTTCTTGTAGGGGTAATGACAAAGTTAGTTATACCTACCCTTTTTTCCACTTTTTGTGGTGAAGGGTATACAAAGGCAAATAAGTTGGTGGAGGCTTGTATTTAACATAAGAGTAGCAAATAATGGTCACGGCGTCTTTATAATAACAAAAGAAATACCTCTAGCGGTTAGAATAGAGAAGTAACATAACAACAGTGTATGGAAGATATGTGGCTAAACTTAATTAAAAGGCTGACGCAAATTAAAGACGCTTGCTTGGTTTACTAAACAAGGCATCGAGTACATTTTTTCTCGCCGGTGTAAGACAGTTGTAAAGCGAGAATGTTTTGTAAGCAAAAGAGTCCGTAGAAACAAGCGTATAGCCAGAACCCCAGAGTAAGAAAATGTATTAAAATGTGTTACAGTACAGAGAAAAAGAAGAAATTTCGTGCTGGTATTTGCCATCAAAAGAACCCCGTATGTTTGTCGAAAGAAGTTTTCATAATATTGGTATTGCATATTAAATATAAAATATATTTTAATTTCTACATCTATATTCTATACTATAAGAAAGAAAAGTTATTAATAAAGCAGAAAGCAAGAACAAATGTAATAAAGAGAACAGCGAAAAAGCTTTGGGTGGTGTGTAAACTTCATCTTACCATTCACGAGTTATTTATGAATGATTTATTTCTTCTTCTAATCTTTTATATTGTTAGATTAAATAGATGATGTTTAAAATATAAACAACGAAGAGTACACAACAGATGCAAAGAATTCTAATGACAAAAAAAGCGATCCAGCAATTACATTTTTTATGCGCCTAATTTTCCTATTGTTTTTTTTTTATTAACACAATCATGTATAATTGATTTTTTTAGTAAATATAATAAAAAACATTTATTAAAATATTAATTTAATTAAAAATTAATTTTCATTAAAAATTTAGTTTAATTAAAAATTAAATTTGAATTTATAGAGTCTAACACATTTTATCCGTTGTATTATATTTATATTTTAGACTAGTTAATTAGGCCCTATGGAGTTGCAAATCGTTCTTAAAAATAAATAAATTTGGAAATGAAACTATAAGTAAATTTAAGCGGGAACAAAATTATTCATTTAAATATAATAGTTTGACAATTAATTTATTTTTAAAAATTAAAAACCATTAAAAAACGCTGTTTATTAAAACTGATGTATACGGTTTCGTACCCATAATAATACACCATTGAATAAATTTTGCAAATAAGTAATTTCAGAGAAATTAAGCACAATCGATACGGATATATCGTACGGATGTTGCTTTGAGGTACAGCCAAAAGCATGCAAAATTCTGTGAACACAGGAAGGTGTAATTTTTTTTCTTTTCACAACAAGAAATGATTGAATGAAATTTAAATCAATTTAAACGAATTAGGCAGAAATGAATTTCAATTCTTTCCCAATTCAAACGAATTTTTCAAAATAAATTGCAATTCATTTTTTAATTCATTTGATTGGAATTGATTTTAAATTCATTCAAATGAGTTAGAACAAGAAATTGCAATTTAAATTAATGAATTCTAAAATGAGTTGCAATCAATCGAATTCAAACTATACTATACTATACTATACTATACTATACTATACTATACTATACTATACTATACTATAATAAGTCTAAAATGTATTAACGGTGTGATAATTTCTATCCCACAATCACCGTATAATCACAATCACTGTTGATAATAAATATATTTTATTTCATGTCTTGTGCATCTTACTTTGTGCGTTGAATACATCGGCTATCATGATCTCTTGTTTTCTAAGCATGTGCTTTACGAAACCTACACAGCCAACTACACCACAAGTTTCTGTAACTCTAGTGTGACGTGCACTAGTCTAGCCACTTAGATCACAAGTCTGTGATTTCGGCAAGATTCGAAGTATGATCTTCTGTTAATCAAGCAGACATTTCATAAGCAACTCTGCCGTCATGCTAACTGCTGAACATTCTGACATGTCTCTTTGTTCTATTCACTTATGCAGCCAAGTTATTCACTCTTTTTTATTAACAATCTTAAATTTTAATTTAATCTTCTTTGTTAGGGCTTTGAAAAGGTTTCAATTTGTAGGCTTGAAAGTGTACAAATGTTAAATAATGATTCCAAGGGTTTCAGTTAAAAACAAGCTTTTGCAAAATATTAAAAGTTAAATGAATTAATTAAAAAATATAAAAAAATACATTTTTGTAAGGCAGTTTTTCTAACAATTCACATACTTTCTGATGAGATCTCATAGAATAATTAGAAATAATCCATTAATACTTTAGACTACCGCTTGTAAATTATGAGAGAAATAACAATAACAACCCGTTTACTTAATTTATGTTAAGAAACAGTTCAATAACATCAAAAAATATAAAGGCAATAAATTGATGAGAAGGAAACCTGCATCTTCTTTTGTCTACATTTACGTGAACTGAAGATAAAAAGATAATGATGTTGCTTTCTAAGATTCTTAATATTTGTAAAAAGCAATCTAACAATTTCTAAAAAAAAAAGATTCCAAATAATAAATTTTCATATTAGTTTCCAAGATTTTTTTAGTTCTTCAAGCATATATATTTGGAACTTATCGAAACCTAAAAAGAAAGGGTATTTCGATAGAGGGCCTGATTTTTAAGCATAAGTGTACCTGTGAATTTTAAGAAACGTCCTCACCAGTGAGCGTGATATTTAAATTACCATTTTTTTAAATAGTGACCGTGATCACAGCAGATTTAAAAGAACTATGTATAACACAAGTATACCTTTACCCTTTTATAAACGCATCTATATTTAAAAATTTCATTTATTAATAAATTTTTAGGGAGATAGGTGTAAAACTTGATGTCTGACATGGAGCCTTTTCATTAAAAATCATTACCATTAGTAATTAAACCGGAATTGCTGAAAAACCTTAGCATTATTTATTACTCAATGCTAATTAAATTGAGAATTAATTAATAAGTCAATTTAATTAATTATTTCCATGTTTGCTTTGTAGTTCAAAATATATTAAATATATTTATTATACACATACATATACAAAGCAGTAACCCAAATGCAAAAAACATTTATACTTGAGATTGAAATTATAACAGCAATAAAAATTAAAGAATAAAAGAGAGAAGATTAATAAATTTTGTCTGCTCAAAAGTTCACAAACAAATAAAGAGAACTATAAAACAAATACATATTAACTTTATAAACTCATTCACATGATTAAATCACTGCTACTAACAACATATAATGACAATATAAAATATTAAATGAAAATACCGCAAAATACGAAAACCTTCGTGTGTGTGTCACTCCAAACTTCAACAAATTTCGGTAAATATTAAATTAGATAAAAAATAAAATAGAATGTGATAAATAATACAAAATTTGCTGTTGTTTTTTAATAAACGTTAGCTAATTCAACTAAGAAAAAAATATTAATTTTAAGTAGCAGTAACTTAAAGTGAGAGAATTTATAATGACATTTGTAGAGAAATAACTAAAATTCAACTTCCTCGTTAACTATTTCTTTAAAAAAAAAAATTAAAAAGGTAAATTCACATCTGATAACTATGAAGGTTGTAGCGATCGAGAAAAATTCCTTACAATCTTGTGGTATATAACTTTTAGTCTTCTCTTTACAATTAATCACACGTAAAAATGAATGATCCTTTTTAAGTTTTAAACTTTTTTTTGGTTTTTTTAATGATTCTTTTGCTTTTTTAAAGATTTGATTGCATGCATTCTGTATACGTTTGCTGAGTTGCCAATTTTTTCCGTCAACTTGAAGGTTTTTTCAATTATTCTGTATTTGTTTAATTTTGTGAAATTTTTCTTGAATTAAAATTTCGATAAATTTTTGATTTTATGGATTTTAAGGGTTTTTCGAGTAATTCCCGTATTTGTTGTAAATATATATTTTGTTGTAAGTGAAATATATTTTTTTTGTTTTTGCTTCTTATTTTGTGATATATTTTCGAGTTTCTGGATTTTTTTTTTGTTTTTAATTGTACTTTCGCGTTTATATATTTTTTTATTGTTATGAATTTTCTTTAATTAATTTTCTTTGTTTCTTATGTTTTATTTACATTTTTTTATTCTTTTTTTAATTTTTTATTTTTTTTTTTATTCAATTATTTTTACAAGTCGATTTAAATTTAGTATTATTTTTTATTTTTTTATTTCTTTATTTCCTTTTAAACTCCACTACTTGATCAAGATGAGAAAAATTTCTAGATGAAAAAAAAACTTACATAAAATCTTCAATATCAACAATTTGTGTAAACTGGCAGGGTTCTTCATTGGCATAGGGGCCATAACCATAACAATACGCATATGTCCAAGGCTGATTACCCTGACAGGGTAGAGATGGGGTAAGAGCACCTAGCGATTGTTGATTAAAATGTTGTTGCTGCAGTTCATATTGTTGAGAGTGATACTGTGGCTGCTGAGTCTGATGAAAATTATTGTTATAATTAAATGTGCGGAGAGATTGTGGAACCTGTAATTTAACGTGTTTAGTTGCAGCAGATGCTGGCAATAATTGTTGGCCAACAGAGGGATTAAATAGAGCAATTTGTTGTTGAGTTGATTGTTGTTGTTGCCGTGTAATCATAAAATTACTGTAAGAAAATTGTTGTGTTTGCTGCTGATATTGCTGTTGTTGTACATTTACGTTCTCATTACGATAGAAGGGATAAGTAGAGTTGTTGTTGTTAAAATAGCTACCATTTTGAAAATCATTTTGTTTATTGCATGTGTTAATTTTGTGTTGCACAGAATTATGATAATCGTTATTGTTGTAATTATTTTCATGCTGATTGTTATAAAAACATAAATTTTCCTCAGTTGGAAAAACACGATAGATGTTAGTGGCATTTACAGATGGCATTTCAGAAAACTGTTCTATCATGGTGCATTGTTGTTGTTGTTGTGGCTGTGATGATGGTGAGTATAGTGGAATTTCACCACTTTTATTACACACACTACCATCACCTCTACAGCCACCAGTATCGCACTCTGCTCTTAAAGTTAATTTATTATAAAATTTACTTTGATCAGTTTGAGGTATAAAACCATTATTCCAATCATTAAAAGAGCTAAACATATTCGCTAGATATTATTTTTCTATGTTTTATTTGTTGTCTCTTTAATATTGTCTTTTATTTTAAATAAAAAAAATTATAACACTTTAAAACCTTAACCTCATTTGATTTCTTGAAACACCAATTCTTCTTTACAACTGTATGAATATGCGACCAAAAAAACTCTAAATTATTTCCTGGAAATCTTTATATGATCGAGTGTCTTCCGTAAGACTATTTATTCGCAACTACATTAGAAATTTCAAATGAGCAAATCTATTAAGCGGCAAAAACTAATGAAATGCTATTAATAAATAAATAAAATATATAAAATATAAAGCATAAAACTAAACGAAAAAACTTTCAGGCGATTACAATACAAGAACAAAATATTTACAATATTATGAAAATAAAAAATGTTAGTGTTTTTTACTTTCCAATCATTTAAATACTGATAATAGCGTGATTAACAGAAGAAACAAAAACACAAATTAAGTTTTCTTTAAAATTATTATCAGTGAAAAGTTTTAAAAATAACAGCCAAGTGAACTGATAAGATAATTGAAGCTCATTTGAATGTCAAAATAAATTTGTATATTATAATGAAATAACAAAAAAAAAAAACAATCGAATTTTTAAACACCCTACAGCCAGATTCTTTTCTGTAGTATAAATTATCTAACAGCACTTTTTTTACAACCAATAAATGGCTTAAGTTAGAGCAGATATGTTTTCGTTTACAACAAGCTTAAAGTGACTGATAAGTTTACACGGTCATAGTCGTTCGTTGACACAAAACTTGGGCTCTTCTGCGGCTGTATGATGTTCTTTAAAAATTGTCGGCAAAATGAGTGCGCAACTTAATCACTATAATCCTAATTGAATTCTATCGCCCTCAAATATTTTTTTTGACAACGAGTTTTGAAATGTTAAACCCGCCTTGCAGACGTTGCCGATCGTCAAATAAGGTAATTTATATTTTTTATGATACACTGGGCAGGCTACGATAGTGAGACTCTCTTAAATATTGCAGGTTGCTCGTTCTGCAAATAATGCAATTTAAAGCAGAATTCTCAAGGTATAAAAGCGGGGGACGGGTATCCCCATACAAAGAAATCATGAATTATTTTAGAACCAAATCACTAAAGTTATACCCTCTAAATTAGATTTTGGTTTTTAAAACAAAAATTTGGCGGGGCTAAAAAAGCGGAAAAGGAACCCACCTCCCCCATAGAAAAATCAATTATTAACCAAATCAATGGGTAACGGAGAAGCCTGTTTTAAGAAACTTCCGCAGCCTTCCTTTGCAAAAGCCTAAAACCAAAGAAACCCAACAAATGTGTTTTATTTTATTTTTATTTTTTTTTTTTTTTTTGTAAAGGTCAAATGAGTACTTTTTGTATTACAGTACCAAAAGGAGGAGAGAATAATCATTTAAGGTGATGTTCAAGACAAATTGATCTGTCTATCAACAAAGTAAAATTCATTTCGACAACCCACCATAAAATATTTTATAAATTTGAAGTGTTAGTTAACTTTATTTAAGATAAATTTTTAAAAGTTTCGAAAATAAAAATAATTTATTCATTTAATAACTTCTGCAATGCGGTCTCAGTTCAAAGGTTTTTCAAAGTTATTTATTTAGAAAAAGATTTTTTTCTTACTTAAGACTTTGTGAGTCGATATTTTGACAATATTAAAATTGATTTCATTATTAAAAAATTGTCGGTGTTTGTTAATAGAGCGTTTTCAAATTGTTATTTATATTTAACATTTTATTTATATATATATTTATATGTGAAAAAAATTTTATCAAGTCGCTTGACAAGTTAAAGCGTCTCGTCTCTTTTCATTAGTAACCCAATAACAAAACATGCAAGAAAAATATATTGCTTCACTAGTACTATTATCTCGGTGTTGACATCAATGATATTCGAATACCGGTATTTTGTTAAAGTTAGGGATGCCACCTGTATCGAAATAAAGGAATAGAGGGCTGCTATATATATTTCTGGCCTGGCAACACTGAGTGCTGCCAAGTGCAATCTGACATTTCCATTGGAAAGTTTGTCATTTTTAAGCATAATCGGACTCAAAACGTTTTGACGTACGACCATTATTTGTGTTGTTTACAGTCACTTGAAAAAACTAATATAGAAAAAAATGGAATTAACTCGTGAACATTTTCGTGTCATCATTTTTCACATTTTTCGACGTGGATTATCACGACAAGAGTGCATTGATGAACTTAAATCTTTGTATGGCGATGAAGCACCATCCTATAGCACTGTGAAAAATTGGTACAATGAATTTAATCGTGGCCGAAGCTCGCTCAAAGACGAATTCCGTGAAGGTCGTCCAAAAACGGCTGTTGTGCCAGAGAACATTGATGCCGTGCGTGAACTCATAATGCAAGATCGACATGCGACATACCGAAAGATAGAGACATCCTTGGACAATTCTTCCACCAGCATACATTTGATACTGCATGAACACCTGGCCGTAAAAAAGGTTTGTTCTCTTTGGATCTCGCACAATTCGAAAATCGCTCAAAAAAAGGCTCGTGTCGATTGGTGCAAAGAAATGTTGCAAAAATACGATTGCGGTGCTTCAAAAGACGTTTATAAGATCGTCACAGGTGACGAATCATGGATCTATGCGTATGAGCCCGAAACGAAGCAACAATCGACCGTGTGGGTCTTTAAAGACGAGCAAAATCCAACGAAAGTTGTTTTTGGAAGAAGCACTTCGAAGCAAATGGTCGCCTGTTTCTTCGGCAAAACTGGTCATGTGGCGACTGTTCCGCTTGAGCAACATAGGACGGGCCCTTCTGAATGGTACACTACAATTTGTTTGTACAGCCCTGACTTCTTGTTTCCGCACATCAAGAAAAAAATGCGTGGTCAACGATTTTCGTCGCGACAAGAAGCTGTTGAAGTGTTCAAAAACCATGTTTTAGAGGTGTCTCAATCGGAGTGGAAAAAGTGCTTTTACAACTGGTTTGAGCGTATGCAAAAGTGTATAAATCATGCTGGAGAATACTTTAAAAAACAGTAAAGCCATTTTTGATTATATATATTCGCATTTTCACTATTCGGCCAGAAATGTATAGAGCAGCCCTTGTATCTTCTAAAAATAACGAGAAGTAAAAGTTTTTTTTGTGTTATTACCACAGATAGAGAGGATATTAAGCTGTCATTTAAGTTTTTGATTGATTCAATTAATTAGTAAATGCTAAGTTAATTAAGTTTTTTTGTTTGTTTTTGTAGCAAAACAATTACACACAACTTCAAAAACATTACAATTTACTTGTTTATTTCCTTGTTTGCGTTGCCAGAAAAAAAGGGAAAAGTTACGCTTTTCTTCAAAAAAGTTACATTTTTCTATTAAAAGTTACATTTTGAAATTTTCCTTAAATAAATTGTAATTTAATGTAATTTATATAAAATATAGTAAGAAGTTTTATACCATATTTGAGGGAAAATAACAAGTCGACAAATTCTTTTCCTGAACAAAAACAAAAAATAAAAACATATAAAAAAATTCATACCGATAATACTCGCGAGGATTTAAATTAGAACTCAATCTTAATATTTCGGCATAGAAAATTGCATGCTCTCGCCATTAAACAAAATAAGTAAAAGTAAGACTTTTTAATTAAAACGTTTTACCCTTTTCTTTGAAAGATTGAGCTTTGATAGAATTTACTACACTAATTGTTTCAAACACATCGTCCTATATTCATAGTTACATACTAAAGTCGACTCTTGCTAAAGTATACTCTAAACTAAAAAGCTCTTATTATCTTTTTTGCTTTCATAGTCGAAAATAAAGCATACTTTAAGTCGAATCGACTTTAACTGGGTGTCAACTCTAGTTTGATAAAGGTTTTCATACAATTTCTAAACAAACATTAGAAAAAAGTAACCCTGTTGTTATTTTGTTCACTTTGGTATAAAAATTAGATAAAAAGTATTGTGTTCTTAAACCAAATAAAATAATTATGGAAAAATTAGTTAAAAACAGTTTTAGCTAGTTTTAAATTTAGATCTGACTTTAACGCCAAAAGTATATTTTAAATTGTCTATGAATAAGTTATAGTCGACTCTAAAGTAAAACCGACTTTAGTTCCCTTTAAGTAGACTTTATTTTAACTATGAATATGGGCCATCGTTGTTATGCCTTATTTGCCTAAAAATTATCACAAAATTTCTTAAAATTTTTCTGTTATATAATCTGGCACTTCCTAAAGGAAATTAAAAGACAACTTTCTTCTAAATCGAGGTATTGGTACGGTTGTCAAGTTTTTCAAGCGAGATAACTGAAGTTGCTAATAATTTTCGCAAGTATCACCAGAATTTTTAGTTTTTCGCACCAATTGCAGCTCATATTATTTTACAGTTGAAAAGAGTTGTTGCCAGAAACATTCTGCTGTTTTTAAATATGAAGGAGAAACATTTCGTCATTTCTCAAGAATTGAACAGCAACGTTATTTTTTTTTAAACTAATTTTTTAAATGGGATTTTAATTGAGTTTTTAGGTAACCTTTGTTATTAAAATTAAATTAATATTCGTACCTCATTTAATGAAAAAACTACTCTTTCGGTGATATTAATTTATTTCGTTTCTGTACCAAAAGTTACGAAAATTTCGCCAAATATAAGAAAATTATACATGTTACGTGGAGCCTTCAGAAGTTACAAAAAATGTACAAAATGTAACCAGACGGCAACACTGTATAGTCATCAATTTTTAGGGATTAGTTAGTGTGGGTGCTCGTGTGGTTTTGTTTCTTTTGTTTACTTTCTATTCTGTGTTAATTGTTTTTGTTTTGTGGTTATCAAGTTTCTTAGAAACTTTTCGTTTTGCTTACAGAAATAAGAAGCCACTTCATTTCACTTTCTTAGTGACACTTATTATTATTTTTTTTATAATGACTTATTGGAAATTGAAGAAGCAAAAAATTTAGCTCTGATAAAAGTGATAAAATAAAATATAATAAAGGAAAAAAAAAATAAAAAAAGAATATTGAACCTCTTAAAGTAGACTTTTATATATACGGGCTAGTGAAGGTTTAAGAAACTTGACTCTTATTTGGCCGATGTTTTAGAATTATATAATCCCAAACAATGACTGAATGCAGTTCATGCAAATCAGTAATTAGGGGTGAGACAGGCATAAGATGTAATGGTGTTTGCGATAAAGTGTATCACTGCACGAAAAAATGTTCTGGTGTTGACCAATACTCTGTTGGAGTGTTGGAAGCAAATAATTTTGTTAGATTTATTTGTGATGACTGCATGCAATATATAAGAAATGTCGATCTAGTGCTTGGTGAAATTCAAGATGGTGTACGGGTAAATAAACAAAACTTAAAGGAATATAAACGCGAATTTGAAACATCATTGAAACAAAACGAAAACGAAATAAAACAACTACTTGAAGCTATTGAAAAACGATATGAGGAAAGACTTAAAATTTTAGATAAAACACAAAAAGAATGTGAAAAAAATGTTAGTGAAATTAAAAAACTTTTCGGCGCGGTTAAAGATCACGAAAATAAGAGTAAAGAACTTTGTGAAAACATTGAACAAAATAATACAAAAATGTGCAACGAAATAAAAAAAGCGATAAAAGAGACAAACGTCAAGAATAATAAGATGTCATTCTCAGATGCATTAAAAAGTAATACAGTGTTGCCAGAGGTGAAAAATCAAGTGCCACTAATAATAAAACCAAAAGAAAAGCAAAAAATTGAAAAAACAAAAGACGATTTAAATAAAAAGGTAGATCCGATAAATTTTAAAATAACAAGCGTGGAGAATAGAAAAAATGGAACTTTGATTATACAAAGTGAAAATGTGAGTGAAAGAGATAAAATAAAATCGGCAATAGAAAATGAAATGAGTGAAAGCTATGAAATAAAGGTCCCAAATAAAATTGTTATGTCGATTATCGTAACGGATATGACTTTTAAATATGAGGATAAAGAAATAATCGAAAAAATTAAAAAACAAAATCAATTTCTGGAAAATAGTAAAATCGAACTTATAAAAATATATGAAATTAAAAGGTACAATAAAAAAATGTATAGTGCAAAGTTCTTGATCGATGACCAAACATATCCGAAAATCTTAGCGAAGCAAAAAATAAACATTGGTTGGGAAAAATGTCGAGTTTTTGATGGTACTGAAATATTGCAGAGTTTTAAATGTAGAGGGTTTAACCATAAATCTAAGGACTGTAAAAATAACGAAGTGTGCTTAAAATGTCATGAAAATCATGCAACACAAGACTGTATTAAAGAATATATGAATAAATGCATTAACTGTATAAATTCAAACAAAAAGCTAAATTTGGGTCTGGATGAGAACCATGCTACAACAAGTTAATGGTGTCCAGTATATCAAAATAAATTACAGCAAAAAAAGAGAATCATGGGACTGGTAGATTAACAACTAAAGAACATACAAGGAGTTTACACAAATGTACAAGGATTGATTAACAATTTTAACCAAGTTGAAGCAATTGCGGATACTGACAAGCCGGATTTTATTATACTGTCTGAGACACACTTAACCGATAGAGTAAATGAATCTGAAATACAACTAGAAGGATACAATACATATGTTACATTATCCAACTCTTCAAGAACAGGTGGAATAATAGTATATTTTAATAAAAATTGCCAGGTGAATATAATATGTGAAAGGATACGAAACTTCAAATATTGGATTAGTGTTTATAATATTAAAATAAGAAATACATCAATGATAATTGCAGCTGTGTATCGATCACCAAGCAGTCAAGACTCCGAATTTTATGAAGTTTTTGAACAAACAATTGAAGAGATTTGTGATAAAAACATAGACATAATTATTGCCGGGGATTTTAATGTTGATTGGTCGAAGGAAAGTTTTTATAAACAGAGATTGCAACAGATCATAAACGATAATGGACTTGTACAAGTTATTACCGAGTATACAAGAATTACGCAAAACTCAAAAACGATAATAGATTACATTATAACAAACAATTTCAATATAAAGGTAAACAACAGCAGAATAAATAAAATATCTGATCATGAAATAGTAGAAATTTGTATAGAAACCAAAGTGTATAATGAGCATGAAAGCAAAAAACAAGTAAATTTCTTTAAATACGAAAAACACAAATTTAAAAGAGAAATTAACGAAATATTAAAATTTGATGAAAACTTAGAGTTAAATTGTAATGTAAATAACTTTGATAAATCGATTGAAGACACAATTAAAAAACTTACCGTGAGAAAAACGATTCATGAAAAAAGCAGAGTAAATAAGTGGTTCAACAGACAATTACAAGCATTAAAAAAAGATAAAATAGTGAAGTACCATATAGCAAAATGTGAAAATACTACTGTAGCATGGAATAATTATAAAAATGCCAGAAATATATATAAAATTAAACTAGAAAATGAAAAAATACATATATTAACAAAAAAATAGGAAATACCAAAGATCAAAAACAAATGTGGAATAATATAAAAGACTTAGTTCTAAAAAAGAATAAATCTGTGATTAAAAATGTGATATTTAATAATGTAGAATATAATAACAGCTCCGATATAGCTAACCAATTTAATGAATATTTTATAAACAGCATTAAAGAGATAAGAGAATGTATAGAAGATGTGCAATATGATAATCAAATAAACGTGAGAAACAATAGATTTATTTTTCGTACAATAACTATTTCAGAACTTAAAACAATTTGTAAAACGATAAAGAAAAAACCAGATTATAATAAAGTAAATATATGTTTAATCTTAGATAATTGGCATTTATGTGGAAATATAATGTTGAGAATAATCAATTCATCATTAGATACGGGAGTTTTTCCAGATAATTGGAAAACTTCAATGATTACACCAATTGAGAAAATAGCAAAAACAAATAAATGTGAAGAATTTCGTCCTATAAACACTTTAAAACTGTGTGAAAAAATCTTAGAGAAAATCGTAAAACAACAGCTTGAAGACTACATGGAAAAAAATAACATAATATCGAAATATCAATCGGGTTTTCGGAAAAACTTTTCATGTGAAACAGCGGTAAATTATGTTATTAATAGGTGGAAAAATATTGATAGAAATAAGCAGATAATGGCAATTTTTCTTGACTTTAAAAGAGCTTTCGAAACAATTGATAGAGATATATTATTGCGCAAGATGTATAAATATGGAGTACAAGATAAAGAATTAAATTGGTTTAAATCATATCTATCAAATAGAAAACAAATGACTAAAGTAAACGATATAATATCTAGTGCTTTAAACAATGACTACGGAGTTCCTCAAGGGTCGATTCTTGGGGCTCTTTTATTTATTATATATATAAATGATCTTCCCAATATAATAGAAAAGTGTGAAATAGTTTTATATGCAGATGATACACTTATTTTTAATGAATCTGAAACTGATGAACAGTGCCAAATAAAATTAGAACATGATATGATTATTGTGAATAATTGGTTGAAAATGAATAAACTAAAACTAAACGAAAATAAAACAAAAATATTAGAAATAAATATGAATAATGAAACAGATTTTAGAATTAATAATAAAATAATTGAGAAAGTGGAAAATATAAAATATTTGGGATTCAAAATAGATAAAAAATTGAATTTTAAAGAACATTTAAATTATATATGTAAAAAGATCGGGAAAAAAATTGGATTCTTCAAAAGAATAAGAAATAAAATATCAACAATGACTGCAATTAATATATATAACACGATCATTAAGCCACACTTTGAATTTGGTTCTACAATATTATATACATGCTGTACAAGCATGCAAATAGATAGACTACAAAAGTTACAGAACAGAGCTATGAGGTCTATAATTAAATGCAACAGGTTTACATCAATACAACTCATGCTGGATACACTGAAATGGCTCAACATTAGGCAAAGACTTCAATTAAATACGTTTACCTTTATTTACAAAATGAAAATGGGCAACACACCGGAATATCTAACGGATCAACTAAGATATGTTAACGAATGCCAACCTTACAGTCTTAGAAATGCAAACGATTTTAGGATACATCGAGCAACAAACAATGCAATGAAGAGGTGTTTACTATATAAAGGACTACAACTATTTAATCTACTACCTAGTAGAGTTAAAAACGAAAGAAACATAAATATATTTAAACGAAATTGTGTTCAATTTATAAAAAATTCTATTTATTAGAGCAATTGAAATGTTGATGATCTAATGTAATAGAGTAAATAAGAAAGTATTTAAATACTACTAAATAAATATATTAATAATAATAATAATAATAATAAAAAAAAAAAAAATAAAAAATAAAAAATAAATAATTGATAATTATTTAATTAGGAAATGTGTTTTATTACAATTTACAAAACATTTTATTCGCCTCAATTTGAAGGCAGTTTGATAACAATTTGAAGACATACATTTTGGGACAAATCGGGATTTTATTTTTCAACAAAAACTTTTAGTTTAATACATTAAGACTTTCGTAATATCACCACCGAGTATACACTGTGATATCACTTCTCAATTCAATTTAAAATACTTAAAAAATAAAAATAAAAAAAATAAAACTTTTCTGGTTCCAACACATAATGAAATGCGAATGCTTAAATTATTCACTTGTCGTCTTGTATGTATGTATGTACGTACAAAAGCAATAATAATCTTAACAAAAATAAACACATGCAGTGATAAGACTGAAAGCAAGCGAGTTCATATTAGCTACCGAATGAGTATATAAGACGCTCATTTCACTTTTGTTGTTTTATATGAGTACAACTTTTATTTGTTATTGTCGTTAAACTTTTTGAGCAAAAAAGGCTTTACATGAGTGCAAATAATTTTAGCACCAATTACTCTTGACAGCACAATAATTCAGGTTAAAAGAAAATTCATATTTTCTAACGAAGGCCTAATTTTTGTGTATTTCAAATAAAATATAAGAAAAATACTAAATATCGAAGGAAGGGAGTTAAAGAATTCCGAGCACAAAGTATAAAGACGCTATAAAACTTGCAACAATGAAAGTCTGTCAGCTGCAGAGCTCTCAAGCTCTATTACCGTAATGGCCGCTACAAAACCCAATAATCAAATAGTAATAAAAATTTAGGGGGTTTCCCAGCGAACACATAGGTAGCGGTAATTTTAAGTATAAATTAAAAAAAGTTAAAGTAGCATGAAAACTTAAAGTATTCGCTTAAAAGACATCAAAATCACTATGCAAATAATAAGTTTTAAATAGCTAACGAGGCTTGTATTACCGAGTTCACACACGTCAATTTTTCTTATAGCAATTCTGAATTTTGTGAAAGAGAAAAGAGTGCAAAATCATTTTATTTCTCGTTTTCTCACCAACAAAATTCAGAATTGCTGCAAGAAATATTGACGTGTGTGAACTCGGTATATGGTGCCGCTAAAATTCATATAAATGTTTTTTTCATTGTTTTATGTGTTTTAATTGGAAACGTACAAATGTCGAAATTTATTATGCGAGAGTTACGTGTGATCTTGTTTGTATTTCTATATAATCACATGCGTGATTTTTAAAGTTTAGTTTTCACGTACTTTCTTAAGGTACGGTCAAATTCGCGTAAAAAATATCTGCAAAAAGATAAAATTAAAGTGTGGCCCATAAATGATACAGAATCCTTCGTGAGTGAGTTTAATGAGCGTTTGGCGGGTTGATTCATTTTTATCTGTGGGCAAGTAGTAAGATACAAAATTGTATGATATTTGTAACCGATTCCCAAGACCGATATGTTTTACGATAAGTTTTTTTCAAACTTAAACTTTTTAAAACAAAAACTGCTTTCTTGTTTTTTTTTTTGTTGGTTTCTTTTTAATTCTGTTTCTTTTTTTTATTGTCGCTGAAAAGATAGTTTGCAAAATGTGATAAATATTTGAGTTATTAATCAATTGATTAAATTTCCTTCTTTTAATACTTTTGGTATTTACGATCTTAATTACCAAAATTTCTAAAAAATATACAGTACATACATTTTATAAAAGCTGGAAATTATTGTTGTCAGATGTTTATTTCTTTTATTTTTGTTTGTTCGTTTTTTTTTTTTTTGTTGTGTTCTTATAAAAAGCGATAAAAAAATTATGGAAGATTAAAAAGTTAAAAAAGCACATAACAACAAAAAATAACTTTTAATTAAAAGAATCCAATAAAAACGATACAAAAAGCCAGAGAGAATTTAGTTAAAAGAAGTAAACAAAACAGAAATTAATAATAACAGTAGATAACAATAAATTAAGGAATTAATTCCCGAAATGGAAATTTTTGTTGAGAAAAAACAGAAAAAGAATTTTTGCTTGGAGTTTGTAGATTTTTTGAAAATTATACAACACATTGCTTTGAATAAAATTTGGATCAATTTTGAATAAAATCAATTTAAAAAGCAAGTAATTCTAGCATATTTTGGACGCTAAATCAACATTATTTGAAATTCAGGAAAATTTGGTATTAACGATTCTTTTAGTACCTGGAGCAATGTTTGTGTAGAAAGGGTTTTTAAGGCAATGAGAATTAATACACATTTTTTCGGCGATAAAAACCAAGTTTTGGGAATTTAACAATAAAAGGTTGTTTTTGGATACTTGACTTGAATAAGATTTGAGAACTTTGATTGCTTGTCGTACTATCACCGTTTAAAGTGAGATAAAATTAGTTTACACCGCGTACATTAAAAAATTCTAAAATAATAATTAAGTAAAAAGGGTATTTCCTCCCATAAGAAGTTTTTTTAATAGATCTTTTTCATAGGAAGGTATTTTTTCGCGTTACTGATATTGAGATTTTAGTTTGTAGGACTTTTATTTAAGAATAAAAAATTGTAATAATTGTTGTCTGAAGTAAGAAAAAACATTTTGATGGTAGTTATCGTAATCATTGTATATTTAATTTTATTTGTAGTTTTCATTTAATTATCATTTTGTTTGATTTTGTAATTTTTATACATGGAATTTTTAACGAATGTTATTTGAATCTGCATTTGTTTGTTTAACAATTTTTTTAATTGTTTCTTATTATTTAATTAATTTTATCAGTTATGCCAGCACCCAGTGTTTATATAAATAATTCCAACGTGCAAACGCATTCAATCACGTCTCTAAGGTATTTAACTCAACCCCAAATGGTTTTAGCAATTTTTGCTCATAATATCTGAAACTAAATATTGAAATGAATATAAAATTTAAATATAATTTTTTACTTTCTTTTAGAACAGTCGTTTCAAAACCCATTTATATCCGCCTTCATTTTATTTGATGAAAATCAAGTCAAGTTTTTATTCCTAAATGCTGCTTGCTAAAATGTTGTTCATATCTAAATAAAATAATGTGATCCTTTCAGTCCTTCGTAATTTGTTCCATTTATAAATCGAAACAGCAGAAATGTGTAGTTTTAAATATGTACGTCACAGTGATGATGTCAGCGCATATAATTTCTTATAAAGCAACAAAACTATTTAAAGAACGCAAAAGAAGGCTTGGAACTTATCAAACCTTCGATTATTCTTGGCGATTTAATGCCGTTGAGTTTCGCTGTAAACTAGTGTATGAAACGCGATCGATTAACCCACATCAAGCACGAAGTAAGCAGATTCCAGGCAGTATGAGTAAAGGATGGCCTTGACTGAACGTATGGAACAATTTGCCAAATTTTACGCCTTGGGTTACAGGATTAAAATACCCAATTTGTTTAAAAGACGAAGCCGACGAGTTGGTATTTTCGCTTAACTTTTTTTCAACTTCGGTGGCAAACCACATTTTTGGTTCGAATTAGCGTTACACTAATAAAAATACACTGATTGATGTAACTTAGGTTTTGGCCGAATTATCGGCCCATATTTCTTTTGAAATTAGGTCGACAAGAACAAACTTTAATATCAAGCCCTAATGCACAGCGTACTTTTTTCTGTCTAATATTTAAGCCTAGGACGCCGGTGACATTTAGTTTAAGCAAAATGATGCCACGCCTCACACATTGCGCGAAACAAACATTTGATTGGGAAACTGCTTTGGTGGGCAGTTAATTTTGCTTTAAAAATTGAAAGTTAGAACGAATGTACCACCTACAGCGCTGTCATAGCCAACATTTGAAATAAATATTAAAAAAAAGCCAATGTCAGATCCTTTTTTTCTTTATTTATAATAAAGATTTCGGCATTCACTTCCATTTTTTAAATTAAACTCTCCTTAAACTTGAAAGAAAGTGCCAGCGAAATTCCTTATTCAAAATTTTACACGTTTCTTTCGAAAATCTATACGTCTTGATGTCAGTTACCTAACATGTTTACACATATTTTTCTGATGTATCTTGAATAAGTTTGCACCGCATTTTACGTTTTTAATAAAAACTTAAAACTAAATCATTTTAGTGTTGAAAATTATCGGTCGACCAGAACCTTTGCTTTTACCACAGTTTTCCTGGTCTACAGAAAAAAATGTTTAACAAAAAATAAAATAAATACCCAAAATCCCGGGACATTATTACATTTCTTTGCTGAAGCGAAAATAATAATATAAGCTGAAATACTATTTCTTAATTATTAATCCCCAATTTTTTATTTTGTTGCCTGGTGTTACGTTGTAACATAATTTTTTCATTCAAAAGTCTTATAAATGTTTGAAACATAAAAGGAGGCTAGACATAAATTTTGTTTAACCCATATTTCTTTGACAGAGGAGAAAAGAATTATTACAATAAATTAAAAATTCGATAAAGACTATTTAATGGGTGAATGCACAACGCTTTAAAAAAGACGACACTGTTTTTTTATCAGTTGTGCAGTGACCCAATCGCCAGAGGCTTGCTTTCCATAAACGAGTATACACACAGTCGCACACTTAAAAAATATATCAACAGGCCTCTTGCACTAAAATGTTTTGAAACTAAATTACAAAAAAATATGAGTTGGCAGCAAAAATATTTTTCTTACTTGAAAGTCAAAGAGAAACAAAAAAGCAAAAGGAATATATTTTGTATATTAGGGAGGTTCGTTAATGTCAATCTTTATTTATTGAAATTTTCTTTTGCAAAAAATTTGTGAAACTTCGCAAATGTACTGTAGGAAGATTTTAAATTTTGTCTACATAAATAGAAATCCGTTTTTGAGGCCAATAACTGTTGTTGGCCTTATCAAAAAAGAAAGTTTTGTTCTTGACACGATTTTATTAAGAAACGCAATTTTTTCGTTTCCTGCCAAAAGTTTATAAATTGTTTTTCTATCAAAAATTAAGTCGATATTAAACTAACATTTAGATGCCAAAAGTCCCAAGCTTTTAATATTTTCAAGAGTTTAAGTGACAGCTTGGTCCAAAAAAAATTTTGCGCTTTTGTGATTTTTTTCACACTTTCAAACGTCAGAAAAAATTACAATGGCTATCATGCGTTAAATACGTTGCTGATAAATTCTAAATTTTACATACCGCTTATCAGCTGTCCTTGGATTTACACAAAAACAAATCAAACCGTTATTTGATTTTCTGTCGAATAACAATAACAATCGTAAGTAAGAATAATAAATTTGTACCAAAAAATTGATAAATTTACTTATAGCAAAGCATCACATTATTTAAGATAAGCTAATAAATTTTCGAGCTTATAAATGATTTAAAATATAAAAATTAAAAAAAAAAAACATTAGTATTTTGCAACAACAAAGTAAAAATTAAGTAAACAGACAATTTTGACTCTTCTCAAACGCAAAATTCTGCTAAACACATAAGTGCCATATAAAACATCAACAGGAACCTTGTGGCCTAAATATCTCTTATAAATTTTTTAGATTCTTGAAAAAAAAATGGAATATTAGTTTAAAATAACTTCATATATATTACTAAGTACTTAAAAAATCTCTAACCAGAATTTCGAAATCTGGCAACACTGTCCACGATATGTAAATTATTCGCCTTTTGTTAGACTTCATTATTTATTTATTTATTCATTTATTTATTTAAAATATCTACATTTAAATAAATTTTGTTTCGGAATTTTTTATTGCTTGTTTGTTATCATGTTGTTTCTTTTTTTTTTCTTTAAATACGCAGTTTAATCCATTTTAGTGGTTTTAAAAAATTTTTAATGAGTCTAAAGATATTTTTTTATCAATATCTATTTATTTATAATTATATTTTTTATATAATATTAAATTATAATCCCGTTTAGCGCTTCTTACCACACAGCATCTGTATAAATTTAGTTTCATTTTGTTTTTTTTTAACAATATTTACGTTTATATATATATTTATTTTTCTTTCAACTGTTGAAGTCTGTTGTTTTACAATCTAGCCATTCAAATTAGAGCATGTAATTAGGACGATTCACATAGTTTTTGTTTTAAAAAGACGTAGAGGTGAGCAAAAATACATAAATGACACCTATTTTTTTCACATTGGGACCAGGACCACTTTTCCCATGTTTTTAAAAAATATATCATGTGATAAAAAAAATTTTCTCTTTAGTAATTTTAAATTGCATGGTAAATTTCGGTCTGAATTTTTCAATAAATTTCATTTATATGCGGTGAATGTATTTGTAAAAAAAGGATTTTTCTTATAAAATTGGTACTAATTTATAGGACTATTTTATCGCATGATATATTTTTCACCTAAAATATATAAGACACATTTTTGTCGCCCATAATAATTAAAGCAAGAAATATATGCAACACTGTCCCTCCTTTCAGACGAATTCAAATACAATAAAATAAACTTGAATCAATAAACTTTCCTTCACCGTTAAAAAAAAAGACTTAAAGTTCCAAATAATATGTTGTTAGGATGCTATTCATCTATTTTTGCAGTGTTAAAGTAAGAAATTAAAAAACAATCACATTAAAAATAATATTATATAATTGTTTAGGACAAACTTGAAATTTTTTGATGTAATATACTATACTATACTATACTATACTATACTATACTATACTATACTATACTATACTATACTATACTATACTATACTATACTATACTATACTATACTATACTATACTATACTATACTATACCATATAATACTATACCATATAATACTATACTATACTTTACTATACTATACTATACTATACTATACTATACTATACTATACTATACTATACTATACTATACTATACTATACTATACTATACTATACTATACTATACCATATAATACTATACCATATAATACTATACTATACTTTACTATACTATACTATACTATACTATACTATACTATACTATACTATACTATACTATACTATACTATACTATACTATACTATACCATATAATACTATACCATATAATACTATACTATACTTTACTATACTATACTATACTATACTATACTATACTATACTATACTATACTATACTATACTATACTATACTATACTATACTATACTATACTATACTATACTATACTATACTATACTATACCATATAATACTATACCATATAATACTATACTATACTATACTATACTATACTATACTATACTATACTATACTATACTATACTATACTATACTATACTATACTATACTATACTATACTATACTATACCATATAATACTATACCATATAATACTATACTATACTTTACTATACTATACTATACTATACTATACTATACTATACTATACTATACTATACTATACTATACTATACTATACTATACTATACTATACTATACTATACCATATAATACTATACCATATAATACTATACTATACTTTACTATACTATACTATACTATACTATACTATACTATACTATACTATACTATACTATACTATACTATACTATACTATACCATATAATACTATACCATATAATACTATACTATACTTTACTATACTATACTATACTATACTATACTGTACTAAGTCTAAAATGTATTAACGGTGTGATAATTTCTATCCCACAATCACCGCATCATCACAATCACTGTTGATATTAAATATATATTTTTTTCATGTCATGTGCATCTTACTTTGTGCGTTGAATACATCGGCTATCATGATCTCTTGTTTGCTAAGCATGTGCTTTAAGAAACCTACACAGCCAACTGCACCACAAGTTTCTGTAACTCTAGTGTGACTTGCACTAGTCTAGCCACTCAGATCACAAGTCTGTGATTCCGGCGAGATGCGAAGTATGATCTTCTGTTAATCAAACAGACCTTTCATAAGCAAGTCTGCCGTCATTGCCATGCATTGTTCTTATGTTGTGACCTTTTTCTTATGTTTTTCTTGTTTTATTAAACAGGTGCCTTAAATAAACTTTTTCATTTTTCTTACATTAAGGCGGCCTTAACAAATCATCTACACAATAATTAATTTAGTTTCTAAACAACACGACTTCAAGAGGTTCGTAATGTTATTTTCAATATATTTGCCTCTAAACAATCATATCTTAGGGCTCTGTTGGGACTTGAACTAAGATGTTATGCTTAACAAATAAACACTTCTATCAACGCAGTTACCAAAACTGCTGAACATGCTAACATGTCTCTTTGTTCTATTCACTTATGCAGCCAAGTTATTCACTCTTTTTATTGACAACAATCTTAAACTTTTTTTTCAATTTTTTTTTTTTTTTGTTAAGGCTTTGAAAAGGTTTCAAATCGCAGGCTGTGAACAAACAAGCTTTAGCAAAATGTTATGAGTTAAAGAATTGATAAAAAAAAATATATTAAATACATTTTTGTAGGCAGTTTTTCTAACAATTCACATACTTTCTGATCAGATCTCATATAATATATAGAAATAATCCATTAATGCTTTAGGCTACCGCTCGTAAATTATGTGAGAAATAACAATAACAACCCGTTTACTTAATTTATGTTAAGAAACAGTTCAATAACATTAGAAAATTTTAAAGTCTATAAGTTGATGAGAAGAAAACCCGCACCTTCTTTTGTCTACATTTACTTGAACTGAAGATAAAAAGAAAAAGATGTTGCTTTCTACGATTCTTGATGTCTGTAAAATGCAATTCTATATTTCTAGGTATTAATTCTAGAGGTTAATAAATACGTCAAATCATTTTAATTAAAACTATTTAACTTAGTTGTTTTGTGCCTGTGTCTTTTTTTATTGTTTGCTAAGAAAGGCTGCAATAAATAATTGTTGTAAAATAAAAACAGAAACTTACTAGCAACAGAAGTTAAAGTGTTCGTCACGTAGGCCCGGGCTGCTGGCTGTTAGTTGTGCAGCTTAAATGAACAAACCCAATTATAATTATAAAAAAAATGTAAAAAAAACATGGAAACAAGTCTCAATATTAAAAAGAAACGCATTCAAACATTGAAAAAAATTATTTAGCTGTTACAAAAAAATTTGTTCATTTGAAAATTGAATTTCAACAAATGTGCAGAAAAATTCTTCTAAGTTTCATTAAAAAAATATAAAAAGATTTTATGCTTAAGACTAATAGTTCTTAAATGATTTACTGTAGAAAAAAGAATTCTGCCATAAACTATACGATTCTTTTAAGTAAAAATGTTTACGGGTTTTAAGGCCTGGAATATTGCAATCACTTGTGAACTATTCGTTTCTTTTATAATCGTACCTAAGATAGCACATATAACCTTCACAATGTAAGGTAAATCTAGTTTAGTGAAGTAGCTCCTATCAAATAAAAAAAAAACAAATATCGCGGTAACAAAGAATTTAAAAACAATAAAAAAATTTTAACTACATTTATATAATTTCACATAAAAATGTCATCGGCTCTTGATGGGTAAAACATTTTTTTAAAACTTTTAGTATTTCCTTAAAGATCTCTTTAAAAGCTTTAAAATGATACCCATGTTGATATATGAAAAATTTGAAAATTTCAGAGGTCCGAACTCGGAAAATACGAGCGAGCGCCAATTTTTTCACTTGATGTCTTTTTTCTTATTTTTAAATACTCTATCGCCCCATGTATTTTTTTTTTATTGGAGTTACTTGTTTTAAATGGAATGGAAAAATTAAAAGCAGGCGTGGTGTTTTGCCCGCTGCCTCGAAGGATATAAACCAATTTTGCTGATTTTTCATAGCAAAATTTTCAAAACTATGTGTATTGGCGAAGTTAATTTCAACACTAGCATGGGCGGACTTTTCAGTTTTTATAAAAAAGTTCGAGTATCATATAAAAGCTTTTGAAGAGATCTTTTAGGAAATACTAAATTTTTTTTTAAATTCTTAACCCAATAAGAGCCGATGACATTTTTACCATTTTTCACATATCAAACTGTTATAGTTCCGTAATATATCCTTTGAAGTAACAATTCCATAAATAATATTTGCTCGGCACAGGAAAATTCTCAACTGCCTTCAATACCTTCTCATCTGCTCTGATTCCCTCGCCGTTAATGATATAACCAAACTATTTAACACTTGACTGCAACAACACGAATTTATATAACCTAAGTTCAAGCTTATTCTCTACTAACCGTTTCAAAACTTCCTCCAGTGTTTCACAGTGCTCTTTTAAATTAGCAGTTCCTATCAATATATCGTCGAGGTAGATTATGACTTTGTTGTTCCGAACTATATCTGCGAAAATTCTTTTTACAAAACGTTGAAAGACTGACGGGGCATTACTCAAGCCGAAAGGCATTCTTACGAGGGCTGCTATATATATTTCTGGTCTGGCAAGACTGAGTGCTGCCAAGTGCAATCTAACATTTCCATTGGAAATTTTGTCATTTTTAAGCATAATCGTACTCAAAACGTTTTGATGTACGACCATTATGTGTGTTGTTACAGTGACTTGAAAAAATTATTATAAAAAAAATGGAATTAACTCGTGAACATTTTCGTGCCATCATTTTTCACAACCTTCGACGTAGATTATCACAAGAGTACATTGATGAATTTAAATCTTTGTATGGCGATGAAGCACCATCCTCTAGCACTATGAAATGAATTTAATCGTGGCCGAAGCTCGCTCAAAGACGAATTCCGTGAAGGTCGTCCAAAAACGGCTGTTGTGCCAGAGAACATTGATGCCGTGCGTGAACTCATAATGCAAGATCGACATGCGACATACCGAGAGATAGAGACATCCTTGGACATTTCTTCCACCAGCATACATTCGAAACTGCTTGAACATCTGGCCGTAAAAAAGGTTTGTTCTCGTTGGATCCCGCACAATTTGAAAGTCGCTCAAAAAAAGGCTCGTGTCGATTGGTTCAAAGAAATGTTGCAAAAATACGATTGCGGTGCTTTAAAAGACGTTTATAAGATCGTCACAGGTGACGAATCATGGATCTATGCGTATGAGCCCGAAATGAAACAATATTCGACCGTGTGGGTCTTCAAAGACGGGCAAAATCCAACGAAAGTTGTTCGTGGAAGAAGCACTTCGAAGCAAATGGTCGCCTGTTTCTTCGGCAAAACTGGTCATGTGGCGACTGTTCCGCTTCAGCAACGTAGGACGGTCACTTCTGAGTGGTACACTACAATTTGTTTGCCTGAAGTTATCGGAGAAATTCGAAAAACCAACAAGAGAAGACGAATCATTGTTTACCATGACAATGCGAGCTCTCACACATCGGCTCAAACCAGAGCGTTTTTGACCGGCCAAAACGTCGAATTAATGGGTCATAAGCCGTACAGCCCTGACTTGGCACCTAATGACTTCTTCTTGTTTCCGCATATCAAGAAAAAAATGCGTGGTCAACGATTTTCGTCACCAGAAGAAGCTGTTGAAGTGTTCAAAAACCATGTTTTAGAGGTGTCTCAATCGGAGTAGAAAAAGTGCTTCGACAACTGGTTTGAGCGCATGCAAAAGTGTATAAATCATGCTGGAGAATACTTTGAAAAACAATAAAAACATTTTTGATTATAAATATTCGCATTTTCACTATTAGGCCAGAAATATATAGAGCAGCCCTCGTAAGAACTCGTATTGTCTTAAAGGGGTAACAAAGGAAGTATACTTAATTTATTCCTCGTGCATTTATAAATGGAAAAATCCATTCTAAAAGTCTGTCCAGTAGGTCGTCGATCAGAGGGATCGGGTAGTTGTCGTTGGGGGTAACTTGTGTTTTTTTTTTACTTAAATTATCCTCCTGAATAAAGGAAGCCAAAAACATAACGACTGTAAAGTGGCTAAATATTTTATCTAAACAGCATCCATAATATAAAAGATATTGTGATCCCCTACATTCAAAACGGAAATAATACAAATAAATATATATTTTTTTCTTTTTTGTTTTCTTTCATATGTATGTACAGCAAAGTTTGCAAAAAAAAAATAACTGGTGTTAATTAGATTCAAGAAAAATCTACACAGCAATAAAGCTACTGCGACTAGTAAAAGAATCAAGAGCTTGAAAGTACTAATATTTCTTTGCACAAAGTAAAATCAAATTGTTGTTAATACGTGTACAAATATAAAATAATATTCTACAAGGAACTGTTTCTTGATAAATCCAGGCTCTGTAGTGACCAGTGATTTTTTAATCACAGTGATTTAATCACTGGTAATGAAATATCGCTCATCTCTAGTAGAAACAACACATCTTTATTTTTTTTTTTTTAATCATTGTTTTTAAGTTTTCCTAGCATGATTGTTTGAAGACAACCATTGTAAAGTTTTACATTGTGTAAACTATCAAAGTTTTAGTTATTAATTTTACAATAGTATTACGACTAATATGATGACACGTTCATTACGTTCATAAACAAAAATTTTTACAGTTAATAGTAATAAAATTTGCTGATTACGGATTTTTTTTCCGTAATGGCAATGAAAAATATATTGCAGTTTTAGTGAAAATTTACTTTTTACTTTTAGTTTCCAGTAATATGTAAAAGTAAATTTTTACTGCATTATTTCTCGTTCTGCAAAGTGCCCATCTATGTCGAAAACAATTTTCTAAAAACAGGTGCATTGGTGCATTCTGCAAATATATACAAATTTAAAAATAGTGCCTGACCCTCGTATGTACAGTTAGTAAAAATTTTTTTTGTTTTTTTTTTATAATTTGTAAATTGTCAGTCAATTAAAGTTAAAGATACGTAATCGTATTTACTACGTACATGTGTGAATAATTAACTCTTCAAAATAATTTGCACGCAATTGAGCAGTTGCCACTATACGAAATAGGAAACAGAGATAAGCCCATCTTTCAGTTCTTAAGTAAAACAAGAGCGTAAATAATAAAAAAAGGTAACAAAAAACTTAATAACGACCTCATGGCGGTCATTGAACTACAAAAATGAACAACATTATTGTCATTTAAACAGGGTTGTTGGTTAGAAAGAGCGATGTGTGAAAACAAGGAACAACATAAGCAAATAAGCTCAACGAAAATAACAACAAAACAAAAACAAGTGAAAACAAATCTTATGAAAAGCCAAGAGTAAATAAAAGCAACATGTAGGGCAAAATATTCAAAGCAAAATATAAAAAATAAGCTCTGCGAATTAAAATTTTTGTGAAAACGAAAAACGATGTGAGTAAAAACAAATAACCAAATGAAGTTGATATTATTTAATACTGAAACAAAAGTACAGATATTTTTAAATGAGATAAGATTATAATTATTTTTGGTAAGAATATGTATGTGTAAATTAATGTTAGTTACCTAAAGCATAAATGTGTTTTGCACATGTGTAAGAAGATAACTACGTCAAGTTAAATAACTTTTTTTATTAAGTTAATTGGATTTATTCCGCCAGTAAATAAAATACTGTTGTCATACCTTTCGGTGAAGACCGTCGTCACTGGCTGTTTATTTAGTACGATTGGCGAGCGCTTTCGATGTAAAGACATCATTTTCAAGCCGCGTTTTGATTAGTACTCTCAAAGTACTAATCAAAGTACTAATCAAAACGCGGCTTGAAAATGATGTCTTTACATCGAAAGCGCTCGCCAATCGTACTAAATAAACAGCCAGTGACGACGGTCTTCACCGAAAGGTATGACAACAGTACTTTTTTTATGTAGCATGCGATAAATTCTCCCTCCCCCTACATACAGCGCAAATTGTTTGGTAAATTCAGAGCTTTTTTAACAAATACGATTCCAGCGACAAAACCCTTCGATCTAGGAGAATTAAATCTAACGGGAAATCAAGGGCACATACACATAGAGCTATTAAACTGTAATCACAGTTTATTTAAATTGAATTTAAGAATTGTTTTAAATGAAATAAAATACCGTGTTCACACCTCAATTTTTCTTGCAACAACTCTGAACGGGAAAACGAGAAATTAATAATAATCCTTTGCCTTCCATAAAGTTCAGAAATCCTGCAAGAAATGTTGCCGTGTGTGAGTGAACTTGGTAATATTTTAAATTTAAAATAAATTAAAATATAATGATAACATGAGCTTGTGAATTAAACACTTAAAAATTTCGTTTACCATCCCAAATGTTACAAACCGAAAATTAAAAAAATTTATAAGCAAAACAGAAAAAAACATAAATTTTCTGTACTCGTATCACAATAAAAAGTTTCGTGAAAATAACAAGCACAAAAAACGCAAATAACTAAGAAAAATATTTGTATAAATTTTTTACGTGTTCTTTGAGAAACAAATTTGGCTTTTCAGCACTCATAAAATGTTTTTTGTTTTCGTTTTGAAAAAAAAATCAAGGTTCGCTATAAAACGTAAACAACTTTTGATAAAAACACAAAGCGAAAGATAACAGCTGAGCTCCGCCATATACATACTTGATACAGATAAATTCTTATTTCTGCATAAATAAGACCGCTAACAGTCTTTTTTCCTACACGACCCCTTCATCTTACCTTCTACCACGTCTTACACTATCAAAACTTTTACCACACTATTAATTTCATCGCCCATATTTCTCCATTTCACGCGGGTTGCAAAAAAATGTTTTTTATCGAACCGAACTGAGCTGAAACTATATTTCGTATTACTATCTTAAGGCTAATTGTGTGATTTGGTGAATTTTTGAAAAATTGATAGGTAAATATTTACTCCAACTAGGTATGTAGGTATTAAAAAAATAAAAAAATATATGAAAAAGCAAATTCTTACTCACCGTCTTTTCTCCTTGGGTTTACCGCTTGCTGTTAGAACGACGGTATTTGATGGCAAAGATACCACGGTATTTGTTTTCTTCTCAACAGCAGATTTTTTCATTGTTTGAGAAGATCCTGAAGATGTGTCCGTGGTTTTGTTTTGGTTGTTATTTACATTGTTTTTAATAGATGTATCTACAATTTTAGATACCGGCACCATTGTTGTTTCCTTGTTATCCTTACATTCAACATAAAAAACAATTACACGCAAATTATGTACAAAAGTTTTTGTGTTTCAATCACAACAAAATGGTTCTTCAAAGAATATGGTTTTTTATTCGAGAACTTGAAAATATTTAAAAAATGGAAGAAGAAACAAATAGAAGTTAATAAAAAAAAACACAAGATTAGAAATAGAAATAAAATTTTGTTATAAGAAAACAAATAAATAGAAAGATATTATTTTAGTTCCTCTCTTATTGTATTTATCAAATGCTTCTTATTCTTTTACAAAAATTTTCCACACTTGTGCTTATATTTACAATATGTTATTTATTCTCTTTTTATTTATTTTTCTTCATTTATGCAAAACAAACACAATTCAAAACCAACTGTTTTATCTTTCTTTTACATTTTAATTTACCACTAAATCTGCTTTAATTTTCCATTCATTTCTGCAGAGTAATATAAAAGTTCAAACAAAAGAATTAATAATTTATTCACCTAAACACATTTTTATAAATCGTTTTATCTTTAATTTATTCTTTGTATACGTTTTATTATTTATAATAAAAAACAGGAAAATAAATGAGAAAAACACTATTACTTAATCAAATGCAAAATGACGAAATAAAACAAAACACATTGAAGGAATATATAAAAAAAACACTCACGAAATATAAACGCAGAAAAAATTTTTTAAATATTTTTTTTTTTTTTTAATTTTATATGTGTGATCTAGTTATTAGTGCTTGTTGCTATGTTTTGATTGGTAGATTGGTTTGCTCCTTTAAATTATAATTTCCTTAGAAAGCACATATTTTCAACACTCACTGCACTGGCGGCTGCTGAAAACTGAACTTTCTCCTTTAAATTTTCACTGTTTTAATATTCTTTTTATAAAGATCGTTCACTGCGTATTAATTTTTTAATAAAAACAATATTTTCACCCCGTTGATATACTGATTAACTTTGTTTTCATATTGGGGTCATTTTAAAAAGCGCGTCAAAAGTCCTTGTTGTTCGCACGATTTCACTATCTTTACTAAACCACAGGGTATAACTAAACTTCCACGCAATTTTTATATTCACTGTTTTTAAATTATGATTAAAACAAAATTTTTAATTCATTTTGTAATTTTCAAGATTTTTATTTATTTATTTTTTAATGAATTACGATTTCTTTACACATCGACATTTAAGTTTCACGAAATGTTACACGAAATAAGAACTAAAAGGCAATGAACAAAACTTATTGATGAATTTTAGTTAAGAGTTGATATTTTTAGTATCATTTTTGGAGAGTGATGTTAATCGAAACGAAAAGACAACAGGTGATTATGAAAACTTATGCGGCCTACAGATCTTTAAACTTTTTACTTGCTCTTTACCAAATTATTGCATTTTGTATTGGAAGTAACTAAGAATTATACACCTAATTTTAAAAGTGAATTGCTTCTGAAACCAGAGCAGGCACCTGATTTTAAATTCGCATTGTGTTGCTACCATTTGAAACAAAATTAATGCAAAGCTTTTGTTAATGTTAAATAAATTTTAGTTCAAAGCGAATTCACAGTAGATGAGTGCATTAACCATGTCGAAAATATGTATCAGGTAGTAGCGAATTTATTTATTTTCGCCGTTGCTCGAAATGTCGAACTTCAAAGAATATAATTTGAAAAATATTTTTTAACCCATGAAGTTTGACCTTTTTAGCCATAGCTAAAATGGATAAAATCGACACTGCTTTCACTTTGTTTATGATTTCCGCATAGCATTAGCAAAAAATCAATTCGCTTATGCAAAAGTTTGTTTATTCTGCAGCCACAAGCTCAAGTTTTTCATGCACTCCTTGTTAAAATTCACTAAAATTAACAGCTGTGACGTAAGCTGCACGCAACTTGATAGCAATTTTAGAAATAAATCAAAAAAAAACTTTAAAAAAATTGTAACCAGCTGTTTGCTTGATCGAAAATTAAAACATTCAAATTATTAAGAAAGCTAGTTCAATTCATTTTTTTTAAAGTATGAGTGTTTGGTAAAAAAGTGTGAATTTATTAAAGCTAAAACTAAAAATAAAAATTTGATCTATGCAGAAAATCTTTAGTAAGCAAAGCCAGTGTTGGTCGTATCATAGAGGAGAAAATCACTATGCCCAACCGAAGGCCGTCTATGCAAAATTTTTTGGTAAGCCGTGGTTTGTCGTTACATGTTTTTTTTATTTCTTTTACTATTTTGTTTTTCAATTGAATAGATATTGAAATTAATTTTCCAATGATGCCAATATTGCCTCACTTCACCACAAAATACTCGATATATCCCATACTGTACATACAAACTTTGGAGGCCCGTAACTCCGAAACTAAATGTCAGATCCATATTTTCCGTTTTACATTTTTTACTCCCCGTTGAAAACTTTTATTATTTTTAAGCTGTGACCGTAAACTAGATTTAAGCCCTTTTTTGTATATAGAGTTTGACAGTAATATTTTCAAAGAAAATAAATGACCAAGATCAAAATTGAATATGTACTACTTAAATGATTTCATTGAAAATTTCTTTTGGTGTTTGAATGATAGAAAACGTAGTAGCCAACATAATTACTCTTTCTGGCAACTCCATCGATTGTTTGTATGTGTGTTTTGTCAAGCTCGCATTTTCTACGCGACCTGAAGTGAAAATTTCCCGCAAGAAGATATCCAAAATTTTAACAAAAAAGTGCTTTCATTTAAAATTATTTAGACAGCAAAAATGGTAAAAGAGAAGAAACAATTTAATATTGGTGATTTGGTTTTTGCGAAAGTAAAAGGCTATCCAGCATGGCCAGCTAAAATTACGAAGTACAACAACAAGAAATATAATGTGTACTTCTATGGAACCGGTGAGACAGCCAATATTAAGGTGGAAGACCTCTTTCCTTACGTCGAAAACAAAGAAAAATTCGCCACAGAAAAGAATATGAAACGGAACAATTTTCGAGAGGCCATTAATCAAATAGAGGCTGCTGCCAATGGCGAAGATTCGGCGCCTATTGATTTGCCAAATGTAGTGCCTGAAGGTATAGACATTTCTCAAGCTGAAGAAGTTTTGGAAAGTACTTTGGATGAAAGTGTCATAAATAATACTAAGGTTGACGAATCACAGGTAATGGATATGAAGGAAGAAAGTTTAAAAAAGATTAACGAAGCTGTAGGAGTTAATGATGAAAAAAAAGAAGCCGATGTCGCCTCTTCTGTCCCACTTGGTACAGATCTAACAGAACCTGTTAGTCGAAGTGGACGGAAAATAAAAGTTAAACGTTACATTGATGATGCTGGTGATTCGTCAAATTCGATGAATGCCCCACCAGCAAAGAAAAAAGCTACGCCGGAAGGTAAGTTAGTTATGATGTGCTAGGTTTCTAAAGTATTACTATTAGGTATTATTTGTGTTTTTGTATTATTTTTAGGTATATCAACTCCAGAACCCAAGGCAAAAGCGGCGAAAAAAATCTCGAGCAATGCTAATACTAAACCGATGGCCACCGTTACTCCCACTGTAAAGTCATCCAATAAATCGGAAGTTCAAAATAATCTCCTTTTGGCCTTTATTCCACCGTCTAAATGTATCGGTATTAAATTAGATTATCAAAAACCAGAAATGTTTGATTCACCTGAAGCCAAGCGCTTATGGGAAGAGGAAGCTCTAAAGGAGGCAGAAGAACTTAAAGCAAAGCTTGAAATGGGTTCTATTAAAATTGATGCAGTTAAAGAACGTATTGTTATCAATCCTTCCAGATCAAAAATACATCGTGAAGCAAAGGAGCGATTTACTAGTGAAATGATTGAACAAGAGGATGCACTATTAATCGAGAGAGATTTTATACAAATCTCGCAACAGCTAAGAGAGTGTTTGGGCTTAAAACGTGCAGATGTGGATCGTTGTTTAGATATACTAAAGCAATACAAGGAATTCCAATTAACAAAATTGATGCTTTTACGCAATCCCGATTGTGTCGATAGCATACGCCGACTAAGACGATATATTGGCAATTTAAAACAATGGAAACTTTCAGAAGAGGAGGAGAACGCCTTTAAAGCTAAAGCAGAAATCATACGTTATGAAGCTGTTTTAATTTACAACAATTTCAAGAAAATCTTCGGTCCCAACTCATCCACACACTTTTGGGAAGAATTCTGCAATCAAGTTCAAGCCTATAAGGAGAATACTAAGCATATACAAGATCAAAACCGTTTGATATTAACAGAAAAAATATACAAGGCGTTGTCTAATAAATACACAAAACACAGTAAGGCGGAAAATATTGCAGATTCTGAGGCCAAGTCTATAAAGGATGAAACAGCTAAAGCAATCAGCTCTGAGGAAGAAGTAAAATCTGAATTACCAGCTGAGGCAGAAGAAGCTGTAGATGCAATGGATACCGATGAAATAACTGAAGAAGAAGAAGAAAAACTGGATGATGCTTCCTCAGTGGACAATCAATTAAACACTGAAATGGCTGTAGAGGCCAATTAAGCTGGCAATTGTTAGATTTAAAGCACTTAGTTTTTAGTTGACAAAAATAAGAAGGTTTTATAACAACATCTTCTAAAGGAAACGTACATATTGTTTTTCTTTTAAATTTAAATTGATAACGAACAGGTTTTTTATAATTGTTCGACAAGAATAATTTTATTAAACTTGACCTTTTTATTGTAAGTTATTTTAAAATTTTATTTAATATTTTTCAAAATACTTACGCTAGTAATTACTTTACATATAATAACCACAGCCCTGTTATGATTTGCGCTGCCTCTAAGAGAATGTCTTTTTTGTGTTTAAAAATACAAAATTATTAACAATTTTTGTACTTCTAAAACAAACGATAATACGATGACTCCCATATTTAAACGTTTAAATTTAAAAACAATCATAAAATATTGTTTGTAAAGAAAAGTATTTCAGTTTTAATATATACGAGTACATATGAACCATATATGAAAAGTAAAAATCCTATGAAAATAAATCTTGTAAATGTATAAAGCTTAATCTGGAATAATTTGAAAATATGAAGCAGAGGATTTAGATATCTTGTTTGTTAGGATTGCAGACCTAAAATAGGAACTATTCAGTAATAAGGTATTTAAATTGAATGAAAGCGGACACCAAAGAGAAAGTGGTTCACCCCACAAAATTATGTATCGCTTTAGTTTTCTGATACCTTTTTCAATGAAAATAGCCACAAAAACATATCAAGGAAGTTATCTGGTTCTATAGGATCTAAAATACCTTGCAATTGTGTTAACTTTTTTCAAAAATCGTAGTTTTACTTATTGATTATTTGATCTGTGGATGGTTACCATTACTTCGGTTGCGTAGGTTAAAATGGTTTTTTAAATTTCTATTTTTTTTTTCTTAGGATTATTGTGCCTGTCAGCAATATTTTAAATTTATTCACTTATTCTTCATCCTTAAAAATAACTAGGGCGAGAGATAGGATTTTAATCAAGAGGTATTTGCATGTTTATTAAGGTCTATCTCTATTATTATTACTTAATGCTGAACAATACGTAAAAAAATTTAAAACCAGCATAGCCAAAATCCCTCCGATTTCCGATGGATTGACATAAACTTTTTTAACGTTAAGAAAAAACCTTTTTTAAGTCAAAGGTTAAACAAAAATAAAACAATAAAAATATGCGTTTTTTGAGTCTATTCGTTGTTAATTATTCAAAAAGTTGTAGGCAAAAGTATAATCTGTTTATTTATATTCAACAAAAAATAAACCAGTTTGCTACTTTATCTCGAAGGAGGAACATCCGTGTGCAGATTTTCCTTCTTTAAAAAAGTAAGGTTATAATTAAAGACGCAATACGCACGTGTTTTTTCAACTGGCACTTAATAGTGTCCATGGTTTTAACAAATTAAAAAAAAAATGTCTATACAAAAATCCTGTTCAGGATTCCTCACTTCCTATACAAAGTTCCTGGGGAGAAGTTACATATAACTAAAAACTTGTGGGATACCCTGGCGCTGTGGTTTTGTACCCCTGCCATTAAAATTCACATTTAAAAAAAATAAACTAAAAATGGTTATTAACTCTAGACCCATAACCTTCCAAAAAGACCAATTTTTTGTAAAAAATCAAATTCAAAATATAATTTCTCCCACGAATTGAACGGAATCCAAATAGTTAAGCCCGGTATAAAATTTTTAACATGTCTTTTCTTACGATGCAATTTAAATTTTCCCTACTTTACTCTTTGGTGAATACAGACAAAAAAAAAACTAAAAAATCCAATTTTTTCCATTTTTAAACTTTTCTGAGTTGTGGGACTTATATATGCTTTTCTGAGTTGTGGGACTTATATATGCTGTTCCTGTATTGTCAAAGAAATTAATATTGGAATAACTTTAAACCGAGTGCTTTTCATAAATATTTTTCAGACGAGTTGATCGCGTTGAATGCAGGAACAGCACTACAGTTTTCAAAATCAAAACAAATCCAATAATTTGACAACGGTTTAGAAGCTAAAGAATTCCATTTCTATTAACCAATTTCTTACAATGCGTTATAATGATTACAAAGTTACATGAAAATGATTTTTTTCCTCGTCTGACAATCCCCAATGGTCTGTAAGCTATAGAATGATTTGACAATTAACAAAATAAAAAGAGATTTGTGTAAAATTTATTTTTTTGCAAATAAGGAAGTTTTAGTATTTCTAATGTTAAAACATAAGAATACCGTATAATTTTTTGTAAAGCGTAGTTCAATACTAAGTTCCAATTCGCACGATGCAAGTATTTAAGCTGAGCTGATTAGGTTGTAGGCAACGGGATGAGGTAAAATTAAATGAGTACAAACTTGTTTGTACATGCAATTCGCTTTGCTTCCACATTCGTAAAACAAAAAACACAGATGTGTGTACATTCATGCAAAAATTTGACAATTTAAGCAATAAGACTTGTACTGTGCGAACAATAATGAAAGTTCAAAGAAGAAAATGAAAATAAGCAGTCTTATTTTCTTGCATCGTGCGAATTGGGACTAAGAACCCCCGACAAATTGATAACCATAATTGAGTGCGAACAATGTTGAAAGCGATTTAGGAAATATATGGTATATATTCTTCTAGTATATTATTTTTAATGTTTTATTTGCAATTAATAGCTTATAATAACAAACTTAAGCTTAATAGTTATAGGTAATTTATTACTGAAAGAAATTATTGTATTGTGCGTCCTACTTTACATACACATTTTTTATTGTTTCACTCTTGGCTAAAACATAGTATGTTTTCCTATCAATGCTTTTAATGATTTGAAAGCTCTTCAGCTTTTCCGGGGCTAATCCGATGGTTCTATATATTTTCATAGTACCAGCAGGTTTTATAATTTTGGTCATCATCGTTTTCGCAAGCGTTTTTAAAAACATATTTTTTGACACAGCAATAATATTGAAGAACAGTGATGTTATAACGAATTCACATTGAAAACTCCTTCAAATTCCTCTGCCTTATCATTATATTGTTTCCTTTAGTTCAAAATTCAACGGTACATCCTGTATTTTTTCACCTTTTATTATCATCTCTACCTTTTTCCACTCCTGTTTGTTTTTTCTACGCCTTTCTTTTGCCTTTTCCTTTGCAACTTTTTTACGAGCCTGACGCTGCTCCTCCGTATATCGGGACCAAAACTTTTCCAAATATTGCACACGTTTTTCTTTTTCAGCCAAAATTTCTTCAGGTGTTCTAAATACTTTGCGTCGTATTTTTGCCAATCGAGTCTGAGAGTTTATTAGACTTTTACGTAATGCCCTCTGTTTAGCAGTTTCGTTTGCTTGGAGTTCTAAGCGTTTTTGTTTTATTCTGTCTATAATAGGTTTCATCCTTTCCTTCAAATATGCTTCGTTTTCAAAGTTTCGCAATTTTTCAATTAGGCGCACCTTCATTGTGAGAACACGTTGACGATATCTTCGATGTTCAAGTTCTTCAGACGACTCCCGTTCGCGGAGTTTACGCATGCGTAGTTTGGATTTTTCTTTTTGTGTTAGCGCATTATATGAATCAGTTTTAAACAAATCCGCATAGTATGAACTATCCTTGTCTCTGCGCTTTCTTTCAGTGTCCGGTTTTCTGGGCATTTGAAGATTAAGGAGACGTCGTCGTTCTGTGTAAATTAATTTGTCCAATTCGCTCATTTTTTCAAAATCAGTTTCAGTTACCTCGGAGCGATTAAGTGGATCATTTGGTATTATTTCTGTTGGTTCTATATCGAAATTTGTTGGTATGTCTCCTGTGTGTGTTTTCATCGTGATACATTTTGTTTCAGGATCAACGACTACTTGAAGGTGTATTTGAGATTCTTCCAATTCTTTTGGTATATTATCCATTGTGGACGCACATTTAATTTTTTCTTTATATGGATGGGGTGCAATACTTCAACAAAATTTAATTTTTGGAAATATTCCTTCTTGGCACTTACTTAAGAGTTGCATGAAACGTAGTATTATTTGTAAACACCGGTGGAAGGTACATTTATCTTAAAATAAATGTACATATATTAAATAAATGTACCTTGCATCACGGCCCGGGAAAACAAGCATCCAGTATGAGAGTACTCTGAGCGTCAAAATTAGAATAGTGGCTTCAGTAATAAAATATTACATTTGTAATTCATGTATTTTACTTAAAAGTTGCCTACGAGAGGAAAAATGCAATTTTAAGCAAAATATGTTAAGCGAAAATTTGGTGGCAACCCTTAATTTTGGAGCTACGTTTTTATATATAATATTTCATACCTATATGGAGTATTTGATGGTGGAATGGAAGAATATGGGTATCATTAAAGAGGTAATTTAATTATTTAATGAAATAGATGAAAAGTAAAAAAAAAATTTAAATCAAGTAGAAAACAAATATTTTTCACAGACACAACTTTACTAAACAAATTAAGTTATTAGGAATACTTTACAAAAAAATTATCTAGGGGATATAAAGTGTAATTTTAAACAGATGATGTCTCAATATTTGTAGCTTTGATTGGAGTTACTTCACTTAACTAGATTTACATACCTGGTGAAGGGTATATAAGATTTGGCATAGCCGAATATAGCACTCTTACTTGTTAATGTAAATATTTTGCATTTTAATAATAATATTTATTAGAATTGCAAAAAAATTATATTTAAGATGCACTCAAACGCTTTTGAAAAACGAAGAAATATCAAACAAATATTTAAATTTAAAATTTTTTCTAGCTTATCTAGTGCTTCGGTAAACTTTATTTCAACATTAACACGGACGGACATCGCTCAATATACTTCGCTATGCATAAGAAGTTAGAATATATATAATTTATTGGGTCGGAAATGGATATCGTAAAAATTACAAGCTAAAATAATCGAAACTTAGTCCCAATTCGCACGATGCAAGTATTTAAGCTGAGCTGATTAGGTTGTAGGCAACGGGGTGAGGTAAAATTAAATGTGTACAGACTTGCAATTCGCTTTGCTTCCATATTCGTAAAACAAAAAACACAGATGTGTGTGTGTACATTCGTGCAAAAATTTGAACAATTTAAGCAATAAGACTTGTACTGTGCGAACGTCAATGAAAGTTCAAAGAAGAAAATGAAAATAAGCAGTCTTATTTTCTTGCATCGTGCGAATTGGGAATTAGTACATGTGTTTAAGTTATATCGAGCTCACACACGTCAAGTTTTCTTGCAGCAATTCTGAATTTTGTGGAAGAGAAAGGAGTGCAGAATCATTTTATTTCTCGTTTTTTCACCCACGAAATTCGGAATTGCTGCAAAAAAAAAAATTGATGTGTGCGAACTCGGTACTATTACAATTGTACATAAAAATTGCCTTATTCTTATTAAATTTGTACCGAAAAAAGTACATTGCATTTAACACTTCACCACTGGTTTGTTTACTTTTTATTCTTAAAAATAAACTGGAACTTCTTGCTGTTTCCCCTAGTTAAAGAAAAATAACGAATATTTATTTTATTGCCAAATAATTGGATTTTATAAATAATGGGAAAATTTCTTTCAGGCATTTTTAAGCAAATTATTTTGTAAACAAAATTAAAAAACAGCTGTTTAATTTTACTAAATGATTGCTATTTATTTTTTAAAGATTTTTATTAAAAAATTGTAAAATTTATATTACGAACTGATCAACTTTTAGCATGCTTTACTAATCTTTGACTACATTGCTGAAAATCAATATTTCAAGTGCAATTTTATGGAGCACAGTCTTTCTGCCCCCCATATCTCGCCAATATTCAGGCATTACGTTTAAAAAAAATGCCAGTCATCTTTGCAATCTTTATTAGAAAACAAAGTTAAACCAATCACAGCTTAAGTAACAGTGTTTAAATCTTTGTAAAATGCCGATATCTTGTTACATCAGTTGGAACATAATTATGTTGTAAATACCTATGAAGCTATATACAAACCAACATTTTCTGGATTCATGTGTTATAAATAAAAATAGAAAAATTATAAATAAAAGTATCTAATCTGCAACTTAAATATACTTATAAACTACAAAAATTGATCAAAACGTACAATATTATTCTTTAGCATCACCAATTCCATCGGGTTGTATGGCAAACATTGCTTCTGATTCAGGCAAACAAGGTGAATCATAAATCTTACATATTCGGGTTTCACCACGACCTTTGCGCAGTGACAAACGTGTTGTTGAAGCATGGGCAATGATATTGCCGCCAATAGGTTTCTTAGCGTCAGTCTGAAACATAGCTCCACCATCAACTTGAGCCACCACTTGGTTTGTTATTACAACAGCAACTCCAAATTCGTCCGCCAGACGTAGAAGCAATCGCATAAATCGGGCTAAATGCATTTGACGAGCAGCCAATTCACCACGACCAGCATAATCGGTACGATATAAGGCAGTCGCACTATCAACAATGATAAGTGCGTATCTAATAGAAAGTATTTTAGAGAAACCCGCAATACTCGTAGTAATCGAAATGTAATCTTACCTTGATTCTGCCATCATAGCTGCTCCCTGCATTAATAATTGAGTTTGATGATCAGAATTAAAGGCACGAGCACATGCTACATTATCCAATACATCATCCTTAACCAGCTTATAGCGATCGGCAATTGCCACCAAACGTTCGGGCCGAAAAGTGCCTTCTGTATCTATATACAAGCATTTACCTTCACCGCCGTTCTGACTAACCGGTAATTGGCACGTAACAGCTAAAGTATGACACAACTGTGTTTTGCCCGAACGAAACTCACCAAATATTTCTGTAATAGATCCTGTTTCAATACCTCCGCCTAATAGCTTGTCCAATTCCCTTGAGCCGGTGGTCAACATAATAATTTCAGAACGTTTTTGATAGAAAAATAAGGCAGTTGTAAAACCCATGGGCACCAAGCTAGAAGCATGTGCCAAAAGTTTATCAACTTTGTTATCAGAGAAACCCTTAATGTTTAACAATTCTTTCTTCGGAGCAAACGCCACAGATTCTACCGTATGGTAACCAGCAGCTTTTAAACGCTGTATATCGTTACTGGTTATGCCATTTATTTCCAGTTTGGTTATGGGTAAAGGCCCAAAGTCTTCGTTTTCTTCACATCCCGTAGTGGTGGCTGATGCCAACGATCTGTCTTTTTCTTGACAGGTCATAACGTTTTTGTGTAAACAAAAGGATGTTTTTGTATGTAAATTCTTTTTATTTCTACGTGTTAACTTAAATTTCGTCAAAAGTCGCGCTTATGATTGAATTCTTTGTCGGATAATATCACGCCGGCGATCAAATAATGATCTCATCGGCGCCTTGAATCAGCGAATTATAACAAGTAAACTCACGGCGAAAATAAATACTACGCTGCGAAAGACAAATGTGCATTTTGTTGTTGTGAATTAAACTTTTGACATTCAAATAAGTAAAAATAAAAAATTCACCTGGGCTGTTAACGCCCAAACTCAAAAAATACTGAATTCGCCTACGCTGCCAAAAAAATCTTGCAATTGTAATCGCTGCAATAGTAATTTTTTAATAACGAATGCCTCTATTATTTAAAGCATGGCGAAATAATACTGGGCGGTCTCGATAGCGAATTCTTTGATTTTCTCCGAAACGTTAAGTGTAAACACAATATTAAAAAAATAATTATAAACATTTTTATATATGGAGTTTGAAATTTTAGGTTTTGGCGAAAATTAATGAATTTGTTATTGCAACCACCTGGTATTGATTCGCCTTGATTTAAAGTTTTTTGTTTGATGGCAACTTTCTCGTGTATTTCTTTAATTTACTGTGATTGATTATGAGAATTTATTATAACCTATATAAACCTACATGAAATTTGGTAAACATTTTTTTAATTTTTGTAAAATCAAACAGAATTAAGTTGCCGTAAAGCAACTAAATTATGAACAATTTTTGTTACTTTGATGTGGAATTGTAAGTTGATATAAAATTTTATTCGTGAGTGACTAAACGTAAAATTTTCCTTTTTGCACATGGAAATGTCTTAAAAAAGAAAACTAAGGGACGAATCCTCTGCCGTTATAACACCAGTTTATTTTCAAGGTAGTATAGAAGCATCTTTGACAGAGTTCTTTGGAGACATCGGTGGACAAACTGATTTAGAATTGATAAAATTTGATGTTAAGCAAAAACGGGGCATTTTAAAAGTGCCGGAAACGTTTTCAACAGAAACAAGAGCTGCCATTTCATTGATTGGCTATTTTCAGGACATACCGTGTCATTTTCAAATCCTTAAAACTTCTGCACAACCCTTAGATTTTGATTAAACTTTGAACAATGTCGTATAGTTTTAAACTTAATTTTGGCAAAGATACCGTCATATTTGCCACAAAAGAAGATCACGCAAAACCTTCTACAGTAGAGCTGCCACCTCCGGAACCTCCTCAAGGGTTAATAACAAAAGAAGGAGAAATCAATTGGAGCTGTCCCTGTTTGGGTGGTATGGCTACCGGACCTTGCGGTGTTGAATTCCGTAAGGCTTTTACTTGCTTTCATAATAGTGAAGTTGAACCTAAGGGCTCCGATTGTTATGACGCGTTTCGTACTATGCAAGATTGCTTTACAAAATATCCGACAGTTTACAATAAATCTGGCGGCGGTGGTGATGACGACGATGATGACTTAGATATGGCTGCATTAAATGATAGTGGAAAGGAGGTTGAAAAATCTGCCGTGGAAGAGGGCAAAATGAACGTAATCCATAAAAAATAAAAGTTCCGTTTGTTATATAACTTGAGTTCTTATTAATTTTACAAGAGTTTGTTTTTTTAAGTATGCTGAAATTCTAAGAATAATAAGCTAAAAAAATGGTTTACAAGTAAAAAGGAATAATTTTGTATTTTCTTTATTTTGGGCTTTTGACTATGAATGTATGTATGTGACTCATGAGTTTTTTTTTATAGAAATTCATATTATACGTGCAATGTTTTTTTTTTTTATTTAACTAATCAGCTACAGTTTCGCGCATATTTGGTCTGGCACAGAGTGAGATATCTATAAGTATTTATATATTTGACAGTAATATTAAGCCGTCCAGACGAATTACAAAATTATTACAAAGTAAAAGTTATCAACTAAGATCACTTACGTTTAACATTAGTAGCAAATTCGTATCACAAATTATTACAAAATTTCCTAATGAAAACATTAGATTGAGAAAGTTAAATTCATATGGCAAACACTTCCGCAGCGCACGATCCGTGTTACAGGAGATCTCTGTACAATTAGTTAAAAAATTCTAGGTATAAATTTTGGAGAAGTAAGGAAGTTATTTCTTATTTATTTGTGTTTCTCTAGAATACAACGATCGGTGAACTTTTTAAAGCAATTAATTGTTGTTTTCAATAAATGTATCTCTGTATTACAAGCGGTCTCTTGAAGAGGAAGAATAAAAAAAAAGCTGCATTCCCGTTCCTGCGGGATCCTAACTTTGCCGAAAATTATCCCGCATTTCAAGTTTGTGTAAAAAATAGAGAATGACATTCTTGCACGCACCAACCCAGACGTTCGCTAATTTGTGTAAACTGTAAAACAATCAGTTGGTTGAAAACAATAGCAGATAAACCAATTATTAATGCTAATACTATGGCACCATAGTCCACTTGCAATCTAGGTAAGGTTAGGCGTGTTGCCACAGTCCACTTGGGTCCATTATTCTATACCTGATTTTTTTTAAGATTTTGTCTGTTCGTCTGTCTATCTGTGTTCGCATCATGTAAAAACCGCTGGATGGATTTGAATAAAATTTTGTTAAAAGGTCCCATAGAACCGTGGTCCAAATACAGAGTACTTTTTTACCGGTATAATGGTACTGGAACAGTCGTCAGTACAGTTTATTTTTGTATATGGAAAATTTTTAACACTGTTTATGAAAAGAACTCTACAATAAATATTTAAAATCACATTTTTCTAAATTTTAATTTTAAGAAAATAAGAAATAATACGCGGACGAAGTCGTTGGCACTGCTAGTTATTAATAAAAATATTATATGGTGAAACCAATTATTGATTTTTATACGATCCAAAATAAAATACTTTAGTCTCACGCTGGTAGAGAACTATTAATATTTAAGGACGCCAAATATAACCTTCATTTTGACAATCTATTTATTAATTTTTTATACATCGGAAAAATTTCCATCAGTATCAAATAAGAGTAAAATGTAATCAGCAAATAAATAATGTTGCAAATATAAGAACCTAGAACCCCAAGTGAGTCATTATTTTTTATTTATTCATACAAACTGTAATATAAAAGCCTTCTAGGCCATATAATAAAAATTAATCTCCTTAAAACTGAACCCTTAGGAACACACAAATATAGAGAAAGACGTGTTAAGCCTACATAAAGACTTTGACCTGACTATAACACATAATTACTCTTCATTTTCATAACATCTAATTGTATCAGTAAAATTTAGCAAGAGGAAATAATGTTGTTGCCCCTCCGCAAAGCATACTGAGAAACGAAAATTTATGCTGAAGCAAAAGAAAGAATTTTATACTTAATAATATGCTTTACGGCCTTTGAAAAAGCCCGACAAATTTTAGATTAGTAAAAATATAAATCCCTAGAACGCCGCCATTTCGATAAATTTGATATCTTAATCGCGGCTTCTGAGGCGCATCTACTCAAAGAAATGCCAACCAAATTAAAGACAGATCGATGGAACACATTAATAATTTAATACAGCTGCAATTCAAACAAGAAAAATGAACTTTCCCATATAGATTCACAAGGATGTCATTAAATTTAAGTTGTCAATTACCACTGTGCCAAGAATAACTCGAGAAAATATCAATATTAAAATCCGATATTGAAGAAATTAATAAACAACAATAAAAAATGTTTTATACAAGTCGACGAATTTACACATTTGAAATTTCTGAAATATGCCCGCATAACAAAGCTATAAATGTATTTTTTTTTAAATTTTATAAGCTAAATTTTAAATTAATTTTTTCAGAACAAAAAGTGATTGGACGAAATTTGAATTAAAAGGAATTAGGCAGAAATGAATTTTTTAATGAATGAATTCGTTTCCAATTCAAACGAATTAGTTAAAGTTAATAATATTTCATTTGAATTCGTTAAAATGAATTAGTACAAATTAGTTCAAATGAATAAAATCAAAATTAAGTTGCAATTAATCAAACTTAAGAGCAGATCAATGTGAAATAAAAAAAATTCTCTTAACGAAAATAAAAATATTCAGTACAAAAAGCCTTGTCCTCGATCCGCGCCTGATGAAGAAAACATGGTTTTTGGAGTTCGCTTCTTTAAGAACTGGTGTTTATTTTCAAATACGCTAAAAGGCAAAACACATTTAATATTTAAGAAGCAGTTTATAATTTTTGAAATTTTTTGACCCACGACCACCCTATATTTGTGTGAAAAAAATAAAATTATCGTTCAAAAATAAAAAAATGACAGTTGCCGTATATCATGGGAGTTTCAAACCTAAGAATTTTTGATCTTTGAACTATACAAGGTGATATACAAAACGAGGGCGATATCGCAGACATTTTACACAAAAAATTGTGTAACCAAAACGGAAGTGATACTTTCTGCATATTTACTTACAAAATCAGTTCAAATTTTACTCAATTCAGTTTAAATAATTAAGTAATGAGTTGCTAATTATTTTCTATAATACATTTGTATAAGTTCAAAATCAATTTAAATTAATAGAGTTAAACGAAAATAAAACAAAGATAATGGAAATAAATAAAAAATTAATAATACGGTAATAGAAAAGGCCGAAAAATTAAATAAAAATAAAATTAATTTTAAGGAACACATAGACTATAAATGCAAGAAAATTGGATTCTTGAAAAGAATAAGAAAAGGATATCCATATTGAAAGCGATTAATATATATATATATATATATATATATATATATATATATATATATATATATATATATATATATATATATATATATATATATATATATATATATATATATATATATATATATATATATAATACCATTATAAAACCTCATTTCGAATTCGGTTCAACCATATTATATACATGCTGCACAAACTTACAAATAGAAAGAATGCAAAAACTTCAAAACGGGGCTATGAGGTCGATAATAAAGTGCAATAGGGGTTACACCAATACAATTCATTGGCTAAATATAAAACAGAGGCTTCAACTTAATACTTTTATCCATAAGATGAAAACAGGCAAGGCACCAGAACATTTAACGGAACAACTTAGATATGTAAACGAAAGTCAATCTTATAATCTTCGCAATGTAAATGATTTTAGGATACACAGGGCTATAAACAACACAACGAAGAGATGTCTACTATATAAAGAACTTACCATTTAATCAGCTGCCATATTATATGAATAATGAAAGTAATATTGATATATTCAAAAGAAATTGTGTATTTTTTATTAAGAACACTACTCATCACAGCTTTTAAAAAGAAACTGTAAAAAAAACTAATTTTATTATTGTAATTATAAAGTATTTTGAATACTACTTAAATAAAATAAACTAATTGTTTTTTTTTAATTTATTCAGTCCAATTATAAACAGGAATTCCGTGAGAGTTTTCTGACTTTTTCCTTTATTCCTATTATAAATTTGTTCATCTTTTAATTGGTTGCGGAAAGTGAAAATAAAATCGGGGGAAAAAGAGTAGGTATCATGAATTATGAAAGAGAAATCGTATAAAAAAGCGAACCACTTTTTTTTATTTTTTTGTTCCCACGGCATTCATAATTGAAGGAATTTTTCCTCGAGAAAATTTTTTCTGTGAAAATATTCATGATTGGGCTGATTATATTATTATTTCATTAAATTAATTGTTTATGTTGAAAGAATTAATTCAACATTTGCTAATTCAGTGCATGAATGATTCGGTAATTAAATAAAAAATTAATGATTCATGGACAGCTCTGCTGCATAAAGGGTAGAGAAGGTTTCTTCTTTTCATTTTTTATTTGTGTATGTATGTTCAAAAGAAGAAACGTCGATTATAAATTAATTGCGAGCATTACAAAAAGAAATTATTTTAAAGATAAATCTTGTGGATTATGAAATTCATTAATAGCTGCGTCCAAACAAGGTGAAATATTTAGGTTTGTTCTTGCAGATAGGATGAATGCAGGTGTCGCTTTCAGTTATACAGGCAGGCTGTTCGAAAGGTATACATAAAGATTTGGCTCCCATTGCCGGTGCCCCAGGTTCAGCATCTTCATCACTAAAAACATTAAGAAATAAAATAAATCTTAATTCAGTTCCTAATCGAAACAACATTTTAAACTTACCGAGCACTATCAGCTTTAATCTTATCCTCACATACTATTTCACCGCAGAAAGGTGAAAGCAAAATATTCTTTTGATCTAAGAGTTTACAAAAGTCAGCCCAATTTTTGGTGAGCTTGGTATGGCTTTTTAAATCGTGCTTTGCTTTGGCTAACATACTGTCATGAATTTTCTCTAACAGCTGAGCAATATTTAAGGCAAGGTTTTCATTGGTCAAAACAAGTTTTTCACCAGTATCTCTGCGTACGGCTACAACTTGTTTTGCCTTCATATCCTTAGGTCCCAATTCGATACGCAACGGGACACCCTTCAGTTCCCAATGATTGAATTTCCAGCCAGGTGAATAGTTGTCACGGTAATCACCTTCACAACGAATATCTTTGGCACATAATTCTTTTTCTAAAGCATGGCATGCATTTAAAAGTTCCACTCTTTCAGTATCGTTTGTATTTACGGTGATGCCACAAGGTACAATAATAGCTTGTATAGCTGCAACATGGGGTGGTAAAACAATGCCTTGATTATCGGCATGTATCATAATCATTACACCAATAGTACGAGTGGTCATGCCCCAAGAGTTTTGATATACATACTGTTTCTGTTGAGTCTCCGGATCTTCATAGACGATTTCAAACATTTTGGAAAAGTTTTGACCTAAGTGATGGCTTGTGGCACCTTGAATAGCTCGACCGGATGCTGAAATGAAGGCTTCAACAGTGGTTGTATAATCACCGCCAGCAAATTTCTCCTTTTCAGTCTTGCGACCTTTAACTACTGGTATAGCCAGCAGATCAGTGTAAACTTGAGCGTACAAATCCAAGATTTCTAAAACTTCTTTCTCAGCTTCAGCTTTGCTTGCGAACGCCGTGTGACCCTCTTGCCACAAAAACTCTCTAGTGCGTAGAAAGGGTTGTGGATGTTTAAATTCCCAACGTACCACATTATTCCACTGATTTAGACGAATGGGTAAGTCGCGGTAAGATTGTATCCATTTTGCATAGGCAGGATACATAACGGTCTCCGAAGTGGGTCGCACAGCTATGGGTTCTGCCAAATCGGATTCTCCTGATTTAGTTACCCACGCTACTTCAGGAGCAAAGTCAGCAATATGATCCTTTTCTTTTTCCAAAGCAGCCTTTGATACAAAGATGGGAAAATAACATTCTTTTACACCGGATTTAGTTATTTCGGCATCAAACCAATTCTTTATGAATTTCCAAATTGCGAACGACCAGTGCCGCAGAATATAACAGCCCGACACGTCATAGTATTCTATAAGTTCACCCTTTGTCAGCACTTGGGAATACCATTCAGGCAGATTGTCTTCCTTTGTAGCTTCTAAACCTAAACGTGTTTGTTTTTTCACAGCACCTGTAGTTTCTGGTTCCTTTTTAACTGTCTTGCCAGGTTTGGCTGCCTCTTTCTTTTCATGACTTGATTTCTTGTTACTGCCACCACTGCGTCCGGCCATGGGGAAATACTCGCCAGTAACTTCTTTATATTTGGCTTTTAAGGCCAACAGTTTAGCTACCTGCATATCAATTTCCTCTTTGGGTGCCTTATTAGCTTTCGAAGTGCGTACCTTTTCTCCCTGCTCATTGATTTCTTTTGTAAGCAGGTTTTTTTCTGTAATTGGTGTAGAGGACAATTCTACTTCTTGTTTAATAGGAGTGGGTTTTGAAGCGACTTTAGCATCGGGAGTCCAATCTTTACCAGTCAGAGTCTTGAAGTTTGATTTAAGTTTTACCAAAGTCTGTACTTCTGGATCAATAACATTTTTAGACGCTTTCTCTGACTTTAGTTTACGTATTTTATCACCTTGTTGTTTTATCTTTTCTAAGACGGTTTCAACATCCGAATCTGAATCGGCTGCCGTCAAATCAATACTTTCAGTTTTTACGGTATTTGGGGGAGGTACACAGCCAGGTTTCCTCTCTTGACCAGTAAGACTTTTAAAGTCTGTTTTAAGAGCTAATAAAAGTTTAACCTCTGGTTCAATGATGCCTTTGTCCGCTTTATTAGACTTCAACTGTCTTATTTTTTCACCTTGAGACGAAATTTTGTTCAGCAGTTCAGAGACAACACTGGCTGAGGGCAAGTCGGGACATATTTCTTGTTTTACAATAATTTGGGAAGCAGAGGTAGGCTTCCAGTCTCTACCGGTGAGTTGTTTGTACTCAGCTTTCAAGCTAAGCAAAGTCTTAACTTCAGCATCTATGTCCTCTTTAGCGGCCTTGGAGGCTTTCATATGTCTTACTTTTTCACCCTGTTCAACAATTTTATTTACAATGACGTCTTCTGTTGAGCTCGATTTCGTGGGAGTATCAGTAGAAGTAATGGATTTCGATTGTTCTACACATACATCCGGTTTCCAATCCTGGCCAGTTAGTGTTTTAAATTGAACTTTTAAGTCCAAAAGTATTTTAACTTGTGACTCAATTTCTGCCTTTTCAGCTTTTTTAGCCTTGAGATTCCTAATTAAATCACCTTGCTTTAGAATGCTTTCATTTAGTGAAGCAGCGTCATTAGTGCTTTTTGGAGATGTCTTTGTGGAAACAGCTGGAGTTTGTGCTGGCTTCCAATCTTTTCCGCAAACTGCTTTATAGTCAGTTTTCAATGCTAATAGTTTTTTTACTTCAGCGTCTATATCAGTTTTGTCAGCTTTTTTTGCTTTTAGATCGGGTACAATATCTCCCTGCTTTATAATCTTTTGATCTAAATCGGCAGCAGTATTTGCTGAAACACCATTGGAAATTTGCTAAAAAAAAATATAAACAATTTATTTCTAAATATTTTTTTTAATACAATATTAATAAGATTTTTATATGAATGTCAGTCAGCGTTCTCCTCATTCGTTGTCTATAAAAATGTTAACATTGTTGGCAGTTTTTACGTACCTGTTGGATTAATGAGGTTTCCGAGTAGCTATTTCCGGACGGTAAACTAATTTCAATTATACTGCTTACACACTTGAAGTACAACAATAAAAATAAATGACAGAAACTTTATACAATATGCCGCACAGAGACAGATAGTCGGAAGCCTCATGAGTCCAACCGGTCTTCACTAGGACTTCGGGTTTGTTAGCTTTTTGTGTATATTTAGTTTAAAAAGATATACAAACTATTTTATTGTTAAACAAAATAAAAGCACCGGCAAAATATTGTTTACCTCACTACCGGTAAAAGTTGTTTCTATAAATGTTCATATGTAATAATCAAACATAAAGGGTTTAAATTCAATTTTAAAAGGCATGGCTGCTTACATACTTATAATTTGCTAATATATGTTTACAACATAAATATCTATGTACTGGACGCAAATAAACTTTGGCGAAATCAAATAGCAAGGTAGGTTATAGCACTGTTGTACGTTTAATAATTTAATCTGATCTTAAAATAATTTTATTGCCTGTTCCGCGCAACTACAACTAGAATAAAAACTATTTTTTATTTAGTAACTTTATATTATTGTATCATGGAAAATAAAGCTTTAATTATGGTAAGGAGTAAAACATTCAATACTACTGCCAGCAGTTTGAAGATAAAAGTTTTAGTTCTCTTTTCCTATTTCTTTTTTTTTTTTGATGGAAGAGGCGTATATGGTCTCCTATGTTTTTATAGTTGAAAAAAGTTCGTATGATCGATTTTTTTTGTTTGTCTTGCAACATTAAAAAAATTAGTATTTAAAAACGTACGTAATTTTACTTTTACTATTTAGTTTTGCAAAATTTTAAAATTTGTCAACTTGAATATAAACTTGAGGTTTTTATGTTAAAGTTTTCATTGCAAGTAGTTATGCCTTATGATTTTCTGTATTTTTTATATCTTTTAAGGGGATTATTTAGTTAGAAGATCTTAAAGTCAATGCAATCTTTAAAATAACCACGTTAAATTTAAAACAACACACATACACTTACCGATTTATTAGCATCCTGGTTAGTAGTGGCAGTATTAATTTTCAAACCCGACGAAGGCATATCCTTAGTATGACCATCTGGTATAGAGAACAGAATAACGGGTGAAGGTATATTCGAATAAGCACTAGGTGGAGCGTAGGCATTGTCAACTTTAAAGAAACCACGACGCTGCAATTGAATAATATCGCCTTTTTTGCATTTTTTCAACTCGGGATCACCCAACATTTGTTGTTCTTCTCTGGTCTTATGACCAACATATTGTTTGAAATCTTCATCTTTTGCTAAAACTGGTTTACTAATGATATTATCAAAGTAAACACAATAAGTAGGAGGATATTTTTCTGCATTATCCTCAACCGCTAACCAAGTTAGCTTGAGAGTCTTTTTAAAGTCCTTATTATCCAAATTTAGAGAAGCATCAACACTAATTATTTTGCCCTCGGAATTTTTGTTAATTTTGTTGATCATTAGATTACCCCAATTAATAAAAGTGGCATTTTCACCTTCCTTTAAGGCTTCAGCGTCATTATAATCAATGTAGATTTGAGGTCCCAGCAAAACAGATTTCTTGCCCAAGGACTCGTTCTTAGGATGAACAGGAACTTCAATAACTTCTCTTTTAGCCCCGGCTACATTTACTACAATACGGTTGTTGTATTCCAAAGCAGTGTAACGTGGAGCGATTGGATCTATGACTTTCTTATTGAAAGCCCAAATCTTATCCCAGTTCATGAAAACTACAGACTTACTAGAACCCTGAGCAATAATGAATTCTTTCAAACCTTCAACGGTCATGCCACGTCTAATAATACCACGCACCGTAGGAAAACGGGGATCATCCCAACCATCAACCAAACCGGACTCAACAAACCAAGTCAACTTACGTTTCGATAGGACGGTATTTGTCATATTCAACCTACTGTATTCCCAAATGTACGGTTTGCGTAATTTCAATGCTTCAATGAACCAATAAAATTGATCGTCACGATCATGGTATTCCATTGTACGCAATGTATGTGTTACATTTTCAATGGCATCCACAATTGGACAGGCAAAATCATATGTGGGATAGACTCTGAAGGAAATAGATATAAAGGGAAATTAGTAAAGTAATTAGAATTTATTTTTTTATTTATATATATTTTATTTATTCTTTATTTGTTCTTTTCTTACTTGTATTTGGTGCCCGTTCTAGGATGAGGTTCATTTTTGCATCTGTAGATGGTAGGATCCCGCATACAGCCATTTGGCGATTGCATATCAATTTTAGCTCGTACACAACATTTTTGTCCGTATTCGCTACCCTTTAACATTTCTTTCCACATTGACATATTTTTGACCAAATCTTAAAATATTTATTTATTTAGGTATTTAGTTAAAAGTTTGTAATAAAAAGCCTTCATGGCTAATCTTTAATGATAAGCTATTCCAACTACGAATAATTCTAATAAGAAAAGATATGGAAAAATTGACTTCAGAACTCTGGGAAATATCCAATCAGGCTTCCTACTGCAACATGAGAATAAAATAAGAAAGTATAAATTGCTGGGGCAACCTAGAAAGCTTTTAACAAATTTCAAAATAAGGCCACTACGCCTTATAAACAAACCTACCAATAGAACTAATTATACGTTTAGGTCCTACAATAAGAAATACAGCCGTCCTAGAAATGACTTCCAAACCATAGATAATCTGCGACACTAAAATTGCATTAGCTAAACCTTTCCTTACATAAAAAGGCATGTATATATTTGAACAGTAAAGCTGCCAAAGCCAAGACCAAATTCTGGCAAATAAATGTGGCTACAAAAAGAAAACTTACTATTGACAACAACACGCACTTATTTCGAACAACAATTTGGAATCTGTCAAGGAATAAATCAAAGTGAAAATAAAGTCACAACGCAAATTTTATTGCTTTTGTCTTAGATGGATTTACAAGTCGGCTTTTTTGAGTCCAAGTCAAGACCCTTCCAAGGGATGAGTTCATGTCCCGTCCAAGGGATTCATAACTAGTTCTACAACCTTTAAACAAAAGGAAAATATCATCAGCAAAGACAAAGGGAGGGCAGTTCATAGGGTCAATTACTAAGGAAACGTTTTTTATAACAAGTATAAATAAAAGAGAACCCAAAAACGAACCTTGAGAGTTACCAGAACCAAGAGAAAGCATATTCAAAACAGAATTATTAATAGCAACGAATTGGGTTCATATAGGACAAACAGTAGCTTACAGGCAGTTTAAAAGTTTATAGACCATTTCTTTTCAAATCAATGAAGTTAAAAGCCTTAGAAAAAGCTAAAGAAATAAAAACACTTAGCTTATCACTATTGATATGACTTCTTAATGAGCCAGTGAAATTTAGAAGTGACGTAGCACTAAGGCCATTGCGGAAAGCATATTGATTTAATTTATTAATTTGTTTATCTATTAGTAATATTAAAAGCCACAATTGGCCAAGATAAATATTGCAGACTAATCCATGCAATTACAAAACTATATACTTACAATACTAGAAAAGAATAATTACTATGATATATAAAACAATGTACCAGTTTATGTACACGTTAGTGGCCCCCAGCCAATTTTATAAATTCACACAAGGTCATATAGTGACAAATCATTTAAACAAAATTAAATAATACGAATCATTTACATTAAAATAAGAGCAATATATCTCATTAACAAGGCAATATTTCCCTTAAACCATAAATTGGGCAGTTTCAACTCGTATTTACCATGTTTTCAGGTAGACTCACACATAAATAACATCATTTTTCTTTTATAAACATTCACTGAATCCGCAAATATCCTTAGGTTGGAAGGTAGCTTGTTCCAAAGCTTCGCTACTCTCACCAGAAATGATCGCTCCTACACTGATGATCTAATGCAAGGTAGAACAATTTTAGTGTTTCTTACTGATCTCAAAAATTTAAAATTAAGACGTAGGTTATATGGAACAGAATAAAAAATTATTTTATAAAAAAAAATCAATCTGTAGTCAACAAATTTACGAACGTGGATCCAAAAAACTTCACTACATTCGGCGTTATGTGCTCTCTAAAGATAAAGCGAACAACCATATTCACTACTCTTTCCATCTGTAAAAACTTGTTGCATTAATACCAGAGACAATTTCCATACCATAACATACGGTAAGAACATATCCGAATTATATAGTCTGCGAAAAATAAAAAGGATCTTTCTTGTGAGATTGTTAATCAAGAATCAGTCCTAAACATTTTAAAGTGTCTACTCTTTGTATACTACAGCCATTTAAAAAGTATTAAAGTTATAATCCTCATTATTACCGTACAGCATGTACTTCGTTTTATTTATATTAATCAAAAAATCATTATTAACCATCCATGATGAAGTGCTATCCAAACACCAATTTGCACACGCTTCCAAAACATCCAGGCAGGATGCCTATTCTTACTTATAACCACCTGCAAGTCATCCGCAAACATGAAAACTCTGCATCAACTATAACATCATTTAAATATAAGACAAACAAAATCGGCCCCAAAACTGAGCCCTGTGGCTATAAACATCACGTATATCAGAAAAACACCCGTCAATGTCTACAAACTGTGAACGCTGAGATAAGTAGGAATAAATAAGCTTGCAAACGGTTTTTGAAAATTTAAATTTGTCTTTTAATTTCGTCACTAATTTGGCATGGTTAACACAATTAAATGCTCTAGACAAGTCCAAAGAAAGAATCATAAGAGCATTACAATCATTTAAATTACTCCTCACGAGATCAGCCATTTCAATTAACAAGGACGAAGTATTATGTGCTCTGCGATATGCATATTGGTTCGGATTAATTCAATTATTTCTGCCAAGATACTCTAATACTTTTGATTTATGTAAATGCTCCACAACCTTAGAGACAACCGGTAAAATGGAAATAGGCCTTAAATTGTTTATTGATTGTTGGAGATTACATTCGACACAAAACTGAGCATTTGAGAATTTATAATCACCCCTATTGTATTTGGCGTAGGCGTATTTCGACGACAATTTTGTAATAGATTAAAGATAGCTCGTAGCAGTTATCATTATTATACATACATATACATACATATTATAAACTTTTTAAAAAGGACTCACTTTCGCCACAAAAACGCCAACTACGATAAGGGTGAATATGGCCAATAACTTTAGAGAGGGCAGGTAGGATGGTAATTGCAAGCAGATCCTCAGAACTATGGACATTTTTAGATTTAGACACGGGAACAACACGAAAAATCTTTCATGTAGAAGTAGTCGATATGGAGTTCATCAAGTCCACCATAATATCAGAGACAAATGAGGAAATAATTTCAAAAAATTTGATCGAAATTCCAACAACGCCGGTTGACTTAGATTTAACCTTATGTAATGCAGCGAAAAGATCAAGAGAACTGATAGACTATCTAGATTTGATTCCAAAAAGTGCTCATTAATGATATTAAATTCAAATTCATTGCTAGGGTTAATATAACCTGCAGCAAGAGACCGCCTTATAACTTTCCACAAGCCACCTGGATTCAGGGAGCTGAAAAATTTGAAAAAATATTCAGTTAGTTCGAAGTTTACAATAGGTTTGTCAGTTTTCATTAGTAGAGTTTGCCTCAAGGTTGGATTCCAACCAAGCATTACTATCACTGCGTTATCCAACTCTATGCAAGCAAAAAAAGAAAAAGAGTTTATTTAAAAGGGAATTGATCAAAGAGCATTTTGAGTTAACATCAACATCCAAGAAAGAGAATAGCCCTGCAAAATTTAAGTTTTAAAAATTACGTTATTAAAAAAAGATCATCATCTCTACTAACATTAGAAGTGAATCAGTTTAAAATAAGATATTGATCAGAAACCGAACAAGCTAAATTCTTTATATCTCCATTAATTTAATGAGTTCTTGCCTATAAATTTTTATTATTCGTACTTAAGTCAATCAGAGAATACAAACTTAAAAGGAAGGAGTTTTGTCTTCACCATTTTATCTTTTTAAACTAAAGATTACATACTAATATTAAGAACAAAACAACAAAGCAACAAAAAAATTACATAAAACATAATATACATATAATAAATAGATTTTTAAAGTCAGTGTCGCTAATGTGCAATAGCTATCTAAGAAAATATGTTTTACTACTAACCATTTGAACGATTTTTAGATTCTATTCGCTGTTCACGTTCCGCCTTCATTTGTTCTGGCGGTGTGTCATCTACATAAGCTTTGCCGTCATTAATTAATTGCTCACAGTATGACAACATTAAATCAAAGTAGTTAGAGGTATGCGTAAATACATCCGGTTTAATGTTTAATAGTTCCAAATCTCCCAAAATAACGTTTTCAAATTCAACAGTCTCTTTGGCAGGATTGGTGTCATCAAAACGCATTATAAGTTTTCCGTTAAAAGCCTGAGCATAGTACTGGTTTAAGAGAGCAGCCTTGGCGTGCCCAATATGCAAGTAACCAGAAGCTTCTGGAGGAAAACGTACCACAACTTTGCCCATTTCGGCACCGGGTAAATCAACGAATTTACCTTCTTGTTTACGTTCGCCAGGTTTCGATGTGACAGCTGGAGAGGTTTCTTTAGAGTTTCTTAAACGGTTTAGTTGTTTGGCTGAAATTTTAGCCTCATCGGGTAAAGATCCTATAACCTTTTGAATCATTGGTTGGGCACTTATAAGATCATACCATCGTTGGACATGTTGAGGTATGCCCTTGGCAGCCAAAACTTCATAGCGTGCATGCATTTCATTGTATAACGCAAAATCAGCAATCGTTAATTTATTGGCTACCAAATACGTAACAGGAGCTATAGACTTATCCAGAAAGGCCATTGCCCATGAAATGTCTTCGTCACATGTTAATGAAAAAGACAACCAATGGTCTATTTGAGTGCGTTCTATAGCAGTTTCACCATACAGTTTATACGCAGGAGCAGCTCTAGCTAAGGCCCGCAAAACATCGTTATTGGAATAACAAGACAGACGCCTACCATCTGAATATAGCAAGGAGGTTTCATTACCCCACACAATTTCTACTGGCACAGTCTCATTGATTAAATGGGCTGTAGCTAAACCACCTTTAAAAATTAAAAAAATGTCATTTAAATTACGAAATATTTATTAAGATCTGACTGCCAACGACACAATGCTGACAGCCCAATAACCTATAACGTAATGAAGCATTTAATAGTAAATCTTCAAACATACTTACTGATTGGTGGATTATTGACGTTGGCTGTTAGTTTTAAGGACATTTTTTCAAAGCAATATACAGAATAATTAATTTGTAATTAAAATAAATTTATTTAAAATTCCTTATTTTCATAAAAGAAAAACTTCACAAATCCACCAAAAAGAAACGTATTCAACAGACCACACTTTATAGTAAAATTGCATTTATTACTTGATGGCGATGTTCATTAACAAATATTAGTCAGTGACAACTCTGTTCTATAAAAATTTTGAAAACATCTGCAACGAAATCACTGAAAAATTCTCCGCCCGAGGCAAAAAGCCTTTGCCGCCAAAGAGCCAACTTACACCACAACATTTTTCGTGAAACTATTCTACAGGCACAGCAACAGGAATTTGATAGATCACTTGGCGATAGAAGTACCCATAATTGCGCAAACAAATGAAACTTTTGAATACATGCCACTGACTTTTTTACATAAAATAAAGGCAATTTTAGAACAGATATAAATTTAATTTAAACCCAACTAAGATTTAATCTACAAAATGCGGTGCTTGCGTAATACCATTCAGTATAAAGTTATTGCAAATGTGTAAGTGCAAAATTGTTTATGTATTAGTTTCACATTTTTATTTCTTAAGGGAAAGTTATATGACATTTTTGTTTATTGGTAGGAGGCTTGAATTTTGAGGGGATGTGTTTTCACCTGCTTTGGGTACATTTGTATACGTTATGTTGTTTGTGTGTTATTTGAAATAATAAAAACAACTACAATAATGAATATAAAATTAAAAGTGAAATATACAAATTCTAATGGTTTAAAAATATTTATCGTTAAAGGACCTGATGAAATTTTCCGAAATTTTAAATAGAAATTGAAATTACACATGAAAAATGGCATAGTATAAATCTGAACAAATTAAAACATAAATAAAGAATATCTCTTAAATTTTAATTTTAAGCATTAGAATAAAAAATTACAGAATTAAAAGAGTGATAATAAAAGCAAGTGGTTAATTTTAAGAACCAACGGCGTCTTTCTTTCTTTCTTCTGACTCAGACCTCTTTTTTTAGACAGTTGCTGTCATCTGGCTTTGTTATCAATCAACCTCTTTTCTGCGTATTGTAAGTGAAAATTTTGTTGAATTCTTATGGTTTTTTATGCGAAAGTATTAAATATTTTGAAAAATCTTTGATAAAATAATAATTAAAAAGTTATAATAAATCAAGCAATATGGTGAGTTTTTGAAAAAATGGCTTTGATAAATTAATTTAGTGATATGTTGAAAATTGGTGACGCACCCCAATATTGTGTTTTTTTGTAAAGATTTTCATAGTGGGTGCTCCGGTCTATAATTAATTTAACAACATTTTTTATGATTTTAGATGCTTTTTATGTTGCTATTTAGCCGTCAAGGTAAATTACGTTTACAAAAATGGTACAATGCTTATCCGGACAAAGTTAAGAAGAAGATTACCCGAGAACTGGTCACCACTATTTTGGCACGCAAACCAAAAATGTGTTCTTTTTTGGAGTGGAAGGATTGTAAAATTGTTTACAAGCGGTATGTTAAAAGTTGGATTGTTTTTTTTTTTCGCATTTTAAGCATAATTATTGTTTTTATTCGCTTTAGTTATGCCAGTTTATATTTTTGTTGTGCTATTGAACAGAATGACAATGAGTTGTTAACTTTGGAAATAATACATCGTTATGTAGAGCTATTGGATAAATATTTTGGTAGTGTAAGTACTAACAATTTTAATAATATAATTTAAAAGCGGCGCAGTGTTTAACATTTTTCATTTTTTTTTTTTTTTGATTTATCGGTAATTCGCTGAGAAATTTTAATTGAAATATGGAGTAACGTTTTTGTGTGGTTACTTTCTTACAAATTATTTTGTTGTGATTACGTTGCATTATACAGATTTATAGAGTATTTGTAAATTTATGCTTTTTTGTCAATTTCTCATGTAGTTAAAAATTCAAAAAATTAACCAATTTGTAAAAAAAAGATAAAAAAGTCATAATGGCGGGAGCGGAAACGTTTGAAGAAATTTAAAATAAAAAGTTAAACCGTTTCAATATAATCATAACCAATTTTCTATAACTTTCAGGTCTGTGAATTGGACATAATTTTCAACTTCGAAAAAGCCTACTTTATATTGGATGAACTTTTAATTGGTGGTGAGATTCAAGAAACATCTAAGAAGAATGTATTAAAGGCAATCGCTTCACAGGATTTACTGCAAGAGGTTAGTACACCTGATATGTTTGATTTATAAATTAAACAAAAGTAATTATAATTATTATACAAGCAAATATATATATATGCATCCCATATAAAATATGATTTAAACGTAAAGTAATAACATTTTAAAATATTCAAAAAATCAGTATAAATATTTTATTTTCTTCACAATTATTTTATGATAATTATTTTATTTTATTTATTTTACTTCATTAAATGCTGATTTTCCGCATCTTTAATTCAAAAATTCAATATTCTATTAAAGTTTTTTATTGCAGTTTCGATAAATTATTTTAAATTTATTTTTCTTTTATTAATTTTTTTATATCAAACTCAAAATGGACAACAATTTTCAAAAACTTGATTAAAAATTTAAATTTTTTTAAATTCTTTCATTTAATTTGCTTTTTTGAGTTTTTCTTTTTGCTATTTATATTAAAAGCAAGAAGAATTCTTTTATTCTTTGCATTAAATCTTAATATTTGTTTAAAATATAAAGCTTTAAGTTATAAAAAAAATAATAGATTTACAAAAAACAATACAACTTTGCATGAATATAATTTACTTGCCCAAGGCAAAGCTCTTTATTTGGTATTTTTTTTTGTTTTGTTATTTTAAATAAATTTTAATGGTTTTAACTATACTTTAAATAATTTTTATTATTTATTATGATTCCTGTTTTGTGTATTATTAATTGAAAATAGTTTTACTTGCCATAACTAAAAGATGTGTCCGTCTTAACTAATGCCGTCCTATTTATTTATTGTTTTTATTCAAATATATTCAATTCAGTGTTATTTTAAATGAATGTATAAATAGAAAAATTGTTTTATAGTTAATTTTTGTAGCCATTTTGTATACATGTTTCTATATTTATTTATAAGGGGTTTTTTGTGAGTTTTGCATGATTTAAATTTTAGTAACACAAATGTTGTGTTGTTGTTAATTAAGGTTAAATATAAATGATATAATAATATTTATAAGAGTTTGTGATAAAATGAGAGAGATGTGTTATTAATCGAAAAAATTTTCAATCCTAAAACATTTAGATAATAACAATTATGGAATGGTTTTAATAATGGTTATATTTTTCACATATTACAAACTAAAATTCTTTCTAGAAACGCTAACAAAATATTAAAATAATTCACTTCTCATTAAGTTAGTTAGCAATGTTTAGTGCCTGATATAATATGATTAGTCAAAAATATTAACGATTTTCACGATTCGTAGTAAAGTTCAACGACAAACCTTTTTACATCTTTTATTCGTCTTGTAAATTAGAGCAAAATAATTCTTTAAGTAAGTGAAGAGGCCTCTTTTGACTTTGGAAATACATATTTTTTTTTATTGTAGTTTGACATCTAAAATCAAAAAAGTGCATATGTAAAAAACAATCGTTAAACTGATGTATTATTGTATCATGGTGTAGCTACTAGCACTTACCAAAAGCAACAAGAAAATCCATTTCTCAGTTTACCGCAAAGTTATTAATACCCTTGACTGACATAACGTCGTGTGTTTCAACTTAAACTTCACTTAAACCGCAATAAAAACATGAGGTCTATTCAGTAATATTACTAGCAAAAACGGCTATTGAGAGTGTAAAACAGAAACTTTCAGAATTTTTTTTCTCAAATGCAAAAAAGTAAATGAACGCTTTACTAGCAAAAATTAGCAAAAAAATATTTGTAGCTTCGAGAGTGATAATGGTGTGACCATTAAATAGTACTATTTTTAAAGAAAATGTACTAGAGTGCAAAAATGTATAAAACAAAGACCACTAAAACCCAGCAAAGTGGTAACTACACGGAAAAATTTAAAATTATTTAGAAGTTACCAATTAGCAAAAATTAGTACATTAAATGTTTAAAATTTGTTTAAGTTCTTAGGTAATTTTCAAATTTTCATCATCAATATATATATATTTTTTCTGCAGTTAGTTCTAATACATTCTTATTGTGATTTAGATGTAAAACTATTTATATTAGAAAATAATTTTAACTTCATAAAGGTGTATAAATAACGTTTTTATAATTAAAAAGTACATTGCATTGAATGTTTCATCACTCGCTTGTTTACTTTTTATTCTAAAAACAATACAAAAACCCCCAAAGAAAAAATAACAAAATATTTTTTTATTTTTTTTAATTGCCAAACACTTGCATTCTCCTCAATGTTACAAAAAATTTCTCTTATCAGACATTTTTAGCAAAATATTTTGTAAACAAAAGCAAGAAACAGCTGTTTGGGCTAATTCTTGCTAGTTAAAATTTTACTAGCTAAAGCTTGCAACAAATTTTTTCTCCCTCACATTTTTACGCCTCTTTTTTCACTCACTCTTTGCAAGTTTTTTACTACGAAAATTATGATAGTTATTTATTCCATAAAGCATTTATAGCATATTTTGAGGCATACAAATCTATTAACGACATGAAATAAAGGGTGCAGGATTGTTCAATTCTTACTTATGTTAAGGCCACGAATGACTTTCCTACACAAACTACGCACCATAAAACTATTTTTATTTATTTAACTCACTGCAATAAAAGTGAATTTCATATTCACGCACTATTTTCGTGACTTTCTATTTCAGCGTTTATGCGGTAAGCTTTTGTTGCTGTACTTTTATTTGCAAATAAGACGTACGAACGTAGTAACAATTGTACGATTAATTCACAAGACAAACTGAGGGAATTTTTCTTTAAAAAAAAAAAAAAAGAAAAAAAAAATGAAAAAAAAAAATACTGTGCTTAGGTTCCACACTGTCACACAAAAATATTCTACTTTGACTGTACAGAAATTCTTGTTTAATGAAACTTTTTAAAAGATTATTAAATCGAACAGACCTGTCAAATCTTTCAAATATTTTATTTTAGTTAACATTAATTTGTCACACATGCCGTTTTAAATAGACCTAACGACTTAATCGTTAAAGAAAGCTCATATGCAAAGGTGGATGAACTTACTTTTATCTTTTAAAATTGAAAACAATTATCAGTTGTTTTGTTGATAGTAAATCATGAAGTATTTACACTAGCAGGCGTAAACATTTCTCTTAATTTGGTTTTCCGAAAAAAAAACAATAATTTTGCGTTGTTTTTTTTTTGGTTTTTTGGGAAACTAAACTTAATAACAATAAATGTTTTAATTGGAAATTAGGATATCAAATTCAAATGTATTTAAACGATTTATAACACATCTCTTACTTTAACGGCCCTCAAGCATGGATTAATATTTGCTACACCTTTTTTTAAATACTTTTTGCCTTTTTAATGCCACTAATCAATTTAGCAAATAAATAAATAAACATCCCGTAGTTATTTATAACAAATTTCTAAGTATTTTTTAAATTAAAAGTCTTTTGTTTTGTGTTCAATTAAAACATGTAATTAAATCTTAAAAATTTTTACATCAAAACGTATGTATTTAATTAATCATCATGTTAACCCTTCCATGTTCGTTTTCTTATTAATGCTTACCCAACAAACATTTACTACTCCCCTACTACTACTTGTACTACTACTGCACCTACAATTTGTATGATGTTTAAAAATATTAATATAAAAAAATATTCTCTACAAACGTCTATAACTACTACCACAACGACCAATTACATCAGGACTTCAATGAGTACTTAAATTAAAATTTGTTAAGTAAAATAAATAAATAAAAAAATATATATATATATAATGACATATTCTTTAGTTCTTAACAACTATTCTATTTATGTGTAATTTAATAATAAATAACGTTTGTAATAAAAATATAACGACTTTTTGCTCATCAAAAAAGTTTACAAGTAAATGATTTATTTTTTCTTTTAGAGAAATATATTACATATTTAGCTATTTAGTCATATAAAACTAAACTTGAATGTTTTATTAGATAAATTTTAAACGTGTGATATTTATAATTGCACATATTTGAAAAAATACACTTTAAAGAACAAAATTGTAGAATCGATAGTAAAACACCACACACTGAGCACATGTAATTAGATTGAGGAGTGTTTTTTTTTTAACATAATAGGTAGTAGCTGCAATATGATCAAGTTTTATCTTAATTTTTAACTTTAATTTTTTAATTTTTTAACAAGTTGTTCAGTGGCCAGTAAAACAATGTTAATTGACATTTAACCGGAGGAGAATTTTTTTCGGTCGAAACTTTTGCCATTCATTATGTATCATACATGAGAGTACTTAATTAGATGAAATAATTAACTACCTATTTTAATAGCATTTTATGTTAATTAATGCTATGAATTTTAATTATTTTCATTGACTAACGATTAAGTGGTTTTAAACTATTAGCATTAATGAACGTCTTAAACACCTTAAATTATAGTAGAGCATTATTTAAAAATAGCATTTTAATCACAAAAATTTAACACTTTTAGAAAAAATGTGATATAATGAGAACATATTTATGTTTTCCTCCAGCTAATAACAACTGCTAGCTGGGATTATAGGTGACTCAAGCTCTCAGATTTACTTTTTAAAAATACATCAAAGAAAAGAAGTGCAAGAGAAGCAGTAGAAATACACATGATTTTCAGTTTTTTTGCCGAGTACTAATGAGCATGTCCCATTTATTGCTACCTCTTCTGAAGTTTTTAGTTAAAATTCATTTTGTCTGAAATATAATTTTTAATTAAGGGTCCGCCAAATAACTTTTTTTTTTTAAAAAAGCTTTAAAAAAAACTACTGAATATTTTCTCAAATTTCTTTTTTTTATTTAAAAGTACTAATGAAAAATAATTTCATTCAAATCGCTGCCTCGGCTGGCCATGCAGTAGCCTACACGATCGGTCTAATTTTTAAGCACATTATTGATTGTGTGCAACTGTATTTCACCAATGGCTTCACGAATGTTATCCTTTAAATCGTCAATTGCCTCTGGCTTGTCGGCGTAACACTTATCTTTGACGGCACCCCACAAATAATAGTCCAACGGTGTCAAATCGCAGCTCCGAGGTGGCCAAACGACATTAGCTCTGCGACTGATAATGTGATCTTAAAAAACAGGGCCCAAAACATCAAGTGTAGCTTCGGTTGTGTGGCACGTAGCGCCGTCCTGTTGAAACCAAATGTTGCCAATATCCTCTTAAGTTTTTGTGAACAAAAATTTGTTCAACATGGCGCGATAACAATTTCCATTCACCGTAACGGCCACTCCTTGCTCGTTTTTAAAGAAAGATGGCCCAATTATGCCTCTGGACCAAAATGCGCACCAAACAGTGACTCGTTTTTGGTGCATCAGCTTTTCAATGTATACGTGCTGATTTTCTGTGCCCCAAAATGCGACAATTTTGCTTGTTTACATACCCGCCAAGATCAAAATGAGCTTCATCTGAAAAGATGATTTTTTTCGGCAAAATCGGCATCTTCTGTAAGTGGATCGCAGGCCCACTTAGCGAAGCGAAAACGCATTGAATAGTCAGTTGGCTTCAACTCCTGAACCAATTAGACTTTCTATGACGTCATACTAAGGTCTTTATGCAAAATTCGTCTCAATGATCTCTCCGAAATGTTCTATTGTTGAGAACTACGGTGAATTGATGTTGATGGCGCTCCAAGCACACTTTCTACCACAGCAACAATATTCTCCGCTGTACGCACTGTTTTTGGCTTTTCACGCTTTCGTTTATCGATAGTGATGGCAGTTTCTTTTACTTTTTTCACAAGATAACGAACACACGGAGCTGACGGTGCTTCTCTTCTTCCAAAATCCGTACGCAATTTTCGCACACATTCTGCAACATTACCATGATTTTGAAAGTAATATCGCAATATTTTTCAGCGTTGTTCAAGCGTATACACAACCCAACCATATTCGTTCAGCGGAAGGATAAAACTAATTATTTGTCAAATTAGACATGAGCTAAGTGTTACCATTCACGAAATAAGCACTAGTTGAAAAAAAAAACTTTAGATGGCGGACCCTTTATTATTCAAGCTTGGAGGTTCTAATCCTTTTAGAAGCCGGGCTCATAATTTTCCATTCTACAGTTGTGGCATAACTACAATTCATCTCACGCAGCACATTCTATTTTTGTGTATATTGTAAAACATTGATGTTGAATTAAAAATAATAATAAAACTAAATAATGAAATAGAACTAGAAGGAGTTTTAAATAAAACAAATAAAAGTAGTTGACTATTAACATTTAAAAAAGCTATTGTTTTTTTTTTAACAAAATGTAGTTGTATATATGTGTTGTCTTAATATACATATTTATATTTTATTAATTTTAAATATCCACTTAAATTTATTGTAATCCTCTTCAACAAGAAAGACAATTATTGGTTTTTTTTTAATAATAAGTTCTAGATATTTTAGGTATTAAATAAAGTTGATGTTTTAAAGAAAAGACAATGACGCTGTAAAAATCAAGCTTTAAATGTAAAACTTTAATTTAAAAGCTAAAAATGTTTTAAGTTTATATAACAAACTCATATAGTCAATATTTAAAATAAAAAACAAAACAACAACAAGAACAAGTAAACTATCGTGTTTTTAAACTATTGAACTAAAGCCCGTCAATATTGGCTGTCTGAAGCGTAAAATCTGTTAATTATTATTATTTATTCAATTATGCCATATCACATCAAGTATCACAATTGGGTAACACGTCCAAATGTCAGTTATGCGATATCGATTGCAACACGAGAATAATAATTTTAAGCAATGAGGCTTTGGTTGAGTGTTGTGCCAGTGGTATAGTTGTTCCTTACTTTTTCGAAAACGATGCTCGACGCTCTAACTTACAAAAATGGTTTAATTTTATTGTCTCAAAGTAAAAGAAAAGAAATTATACAAGAAATAACACACATAAGAATCTTTTATTCACTTCATTTTAATCTCTTTTACATCTTCGGAAATTTGAAATTCTAAAAAAAACCATTTACCTTCCATTTAACAGTTTACAACCTTATTTAGCTTTAATTTCTAGATATCAGAAATTTATTTCATTTGTTGTAAAAGGAAATAATTTAAGTAACTGATTTACGTTTCCGTAGTGGTGTCATGCTCTTGCGCAGCATGCGGAACGAAAAATCCCTGTCCTTTACCGCTCAAAAAATACGCAAAGTTACGTTAATTATATAAGGAAACCCTGTAAGCAAAGAATCTGTTCAGAAAATACGGATTCCTAAAGTAACAAATATAAAAAAAGTGAAGCCTGTTTTTGTTAGCATGCACGTAAATTTTTGATAGTGAAACGAGGGTATCGAAAAATCCATCATATTTACAAAGAAAAGTATGCATGCAAACTTCTTTTTGTTTTGTTATCGATTTAAAGTGAATGAATGAAAGTATGATCACTTAACAACTTTTCTTCAAAAAATATTAACGTTATGCAAAAAAAGTCAAATTTTTCGAAATTTTTCAATTGTTAAAGTTTTCGTCAATAGTGAAATTTTATACACATCCTTATGTGATTTTGAGTTTTTTCGTAACGCTCTCTCACCTCTACTATTTTACCGACTCCTCTTCAGTGGTAAAGTAACTAACCATGTAAAAAATATAGGTTTCGATATATAGAAATATAGGTTTTAGTAAATCGGCTGGAAGCGGACAAGAAAGAGCGTTTAAAATAATTTCATAAGCAGAAATCAATCACAGACTTCATTATATAGTAATTAAACGTGTTTAAATCATGTAAAAATTAAAACACTTAAAAGGTAAAGACTTGGTACTTTTTACAACATAAAAGACCAGGCAAGTGAAGTTGTGGGAAAAGCTAATACCACCATTATGCTTATGTTGGTCATATGATTATTATGTCAAAAAATTAAAATAAATGATAATTTTTAGTAAATTTTGTTAAAATAAAAATTGCTATTGAATTTTATTTTGAACCAACCTATAGAAAAATATTGGCCCATATTCATAGTTAAAATAAAGTCTATTTTAAGGGAACTAAAGTCGGTTTTACTTTAGAGTCGACTCTAACTCATTCAACTCTAAATTTAAAACTAGCTAAAGCTGTTTTTGACTATTTTTTCCATAATTATTTTATTTGGTTTAAGAACACAATACTTTTTATCTAATTTTTATACCAAAGTGAACAAAATAACAGGGTTATATTTTTCTAATGTTTGTTTAGAACAGGGGTTCTCATCAAACTCCTGCTCGAGGACCCCTAGTAAACTAATTTTTTTTCGCGGACCCCTTTAAAGCCCAAGTTCAAAATAAAACTTTTATTATTTTTGAAAACACTGTGATTTCGGCTCTTCATGCGGACCCCTTGGGTGGTTGCTACAGACCCCCAGGGGTCCACGGACCCCCATTTGAGAACCGTTGGTTTAGAAATTGTATGAAAACCTTTATCAAACTAGAGTTGACACCCAGGTTAAGTCGATTCGACTTAAAGTATGCTTTAATTTCGACTATGAAAGCAAAACAAAATAAGAGCTTTTTAGTTTAGAGTATACTTTAGCAAGAATCGACTTTAGTATATAACTATGAATATGGGCCATTTTCTTTTTGTAAAATTGCTTTTGTTAAAAAATATTGACTATAACACATTTGATTCATTTCATATATTTTTTTAAACTTTTTTTTTTAACAAATGTAAAAAATGGATTGTATTCGTTGTTCAGTTTGTACTAATTTTTTTTTACACTTTTTTTTCTCGGCAAATTTTCCAAATATTTATGTAATTTCTGGCTTAAACTTTGTACACTATTTTATATTCACTTCACAACACTTTTTTCTATCTATACTTTTATAGGATGACGTTGTAGAGAGCACTTTAAGAGATATTGGACTTGTTTAAATTAAAAAAAGCAATTTAAAGAAATGCACTTACAGTTTTTTAAAACACAATCAAATTAATACAAAATTAAATTTACTCTTTCAAATTGGCTTGCTAAAAAAATGTATCTTAGTGTTTTGTGTTTACATCGTTGTACGAATAGATTTAGTGTTTAAATAATGTTACAATTTTATGTAAAATTATCTAATTTGCTTTTTAAATTTATATCATAAAATTACATGACATTGTTTAGGGAATATTATTTAATAAAAAGCATTTCCATAGTTAAAAACATTTTAAGCTAAGCTTTATTTGAATGATACATTAAAAAATACCTGCCAAAGGAGTATCTTATTTCTTAAAACAAAATTTGTCATAAATGTTTTTAATTTTTACTTTTTTAGTACTTTTTACTTATATTTAGTACGGTTAAATTTTTTAATTAAAAAAAGTAGCTTTAAATTTACAGCAAATATCTCTCTTCTTTGTCTTCGACTTTGTCCAAAAATATTTCATAGTTTTTAATATCTTCTTTTTTTCTGATTTTAAGTTAAACTTAAATCAAAATACACAATTTTTCCACATCGTGTAAAATTTAGTTAGGAAGAATTTGTTAGCTGGTTTATTTTATTACCCACCGGTTGTTAAATAAAAAAATAAAATTAATTAAAGAAACGGCAAAAAATATAATATGTTAAATGTATGTAAATAAGTGATGGATGTATGTTTTATTAATTGAAAGATCAGTTTGAGAACTTGCCCCGAACGTCAAGTTTCCTAATTATTTACACCACCTATTCCTGTAGACGAATAAACCGAAAGTATTGATCCCCTATGGACATTAAAATTATTATGCTTTAGAATAGATTGAATTGAAGGTTTGACACATGTCAGACATTTAATAACGTAGAAAGCAGAGTTGGAAAAAGAACAATATTTGAACAGGCGGTATGTACTAGAGAAAGAGAGCTGTGCTTAAACCTATTTATTCAACGCGAATTACTGCTTTATCAACGGACAAAACCGATGCCAACATTAGTCTTTACAGATTAAACGTAAACTGAACATTAAAGATTTTTTTACGAGATTTGTTATTTCACAGCTTTCGAATTTTGTGAGCAAACTTTGTTAAAAGATATAACTCCTTTAGATGCCTTGTTTTACCTTAGTTTTTAATCTTTAATTAATAAAAGGTAGACATCTTATAAAAATATGTTTATCATAAAATTCTTAACAATAACCCTGTGACAGTCTCAGGGTCTGTTAACAGAGAAAAACACAAAGTGACTCACAGAAGTTGCTCGTTGAAGGCCTTTGCAAAACATTAATAATTTTTGTTATGTAAAGGAATTTAAACAAAAACACAGTTTATTAGTTGAAAATTTTATAAATTTATCTTAATATACTAAGAGGACTTGGCCTTAATGCATTCGATAAAAATTTCGATACAAATTTACAATTAAAATCTCAATCGATATCAAATGCCATAATTTGCCACCTTCAATGTGATTCAATATTAATACGTACAGCGTCGGTCAAAATTCATTGAACAAAAAATAAGTAGTAGAGCTTTTTTCCTTAAAATATCTCTTGCTTAAAAAATAATAATAAAAACCTTGAATGTCTTGCATGGTATGTGCTTATTATTTATGCTGTCATCATGCTACCGTTGACTTCTATAAATAAATTCTTCCCCGCTTGATTTTTCTAATCACTATTTACCATTTATTTTTTGTAGGGTTGTCTTAACCCTTGCCAAGATTTTTCTTTAGCTTGTGGTAATATTATATATCTAAAGAAACTTTCTATACTCATTTCCCAACCGATAATCCAAGCGCTGTTGAGGCGGCCGACATACTCGGTCTGAAAGTTGTTCAATTAAACTGACACGTTTTGGTGTATATTCTAATAAATGTATTCTAGTATTTGATTATACTTTTTTAACAGAAATTTCCTTTTTAGACATAGTTAAATTTGGGTTTAACCACAGCCACTCTAGTGCTCTTATCTAAAAGCCTTGAATTGTAATTATTTTACTATTAAGTTAATTTGAAACAATACTTACTAAACAGTTTTTTTTTCTTTGTTTTAACATTAGCATTTGTGTAACCTGCTGTGTCGTATATTTTAAATTGTCAAAATTTTGTTTTTTTTATAAATATTTAGTAAAACATAAACTGCTATTTTTACAAATGTTTAATTATCCCTGTCCCATACGTATCATTACGAATGATAGCTTACCTGTAATATCCTTTCTGTTATTCTGAGTTGGATCTAATATTTCCTAATAAGTGTTTGAGAAAAACAAAAATTTTTTCCATTATTTAGTGGTTACATCTTTTTAGTCAAATATTTGACTAATTTGTCCTTTTCGTCTTAGCCGACACTGTATACGAGTACCTGGCCAACTTAAACACGAAGATTATTTAAAATTAATATGCACTTTTTTGCTGTCATCATTAATACTCAAAACAAAAATGCGCGTAATAGCGAAAAAAAAATAAATAATAATAGCAGAGTTCACGGTTCATATTAAACTTAAAATCATTTTAAACATTCTATGATTAAAAACATCTAAGCGTGAGCGGCAAAAAGCTTGGCGCCAAATATGATAGAGTTTTAGACTGTTTTTAGTACTGCAGATGGTGCAATAATAGTAAATTAAAAATTTAGGCATTTTGTTGTTGTCTGTCTAGAACAACGGTTCTCAAATGGGGGTCCGTGGACCCCTGGGGGTCCGTATCAACCATCCAAGGGGTCCGCATGAAGAACCGAAAAAACAGTGTTTTCAAAAATAATAAAAGTTTTGTTATGAATTTGGGCTCCAGAGGGGTCCGCGAAAAAAAATTAGTTTGCTAGGGGTCCGTGAGCAGGAATTTGATGAGAACCCCTGGTCTATAATAGCGAATCGTGAATTCCGCTAGTATTTTTTTATCCAACATAAAATAGTAAATGATCATTATTAGGTTATTATCGTTGATAAAACTGTGTCAGCTACAGGTTGGTTTCTTTAACTCTTATCCTGTAATTCAAAAATAATAAGCATATGACATTAGTGGGTCAATTTTGCCCAATACAAAGTATTCATTTAGTTATTTAGTTGTATTGATTATATTTTAAATTTAAATAGTTTTCGCTCAAAAAATAATTGAACTAAAGTTTCAAAAAAATCCGCTGAGTATTAACAAAAACGAATGAGGAATAAAAACTGTTTGGGCAATTTTGACCCATTAATACAGGATAAGGGTGAAATATTTATAATTAGGTAACAAATTGACGTCCGCGTCAAAGTCTAAGCAAGCGAATAAGTATCTAGTGAAAATTCTGCTACCATTTTAATTAATGTTTGTACATTTTAAGTGTAAGAATGAATCTTAAGTTCAGTTTCCATTAGATTTTGCTTTGCTCTATACATAGTTCGATCTAATATTTTATTTCTTAACAAACATTTAATAATAAATTAACAAGATATTATTTAGAATATCTACTCCTTGCTTGATATGTAATTTCTAATTAAACATTAATAGAGTCCTAGCCAATATCGTGCCAAAATAATTATTAAATACAGTTTCTATAGTTTTAATATCATGCAAAACAACAAACAGAAATTCCTTATAAAATACAATTTTAATAATAAAAATTTTAACAAACAAAAATTTTGTTCCAAATTAAAACTTTAAGCAATACATAATAATAAAAAAAGAATATTTTTTTTCTAAATAAAATAAAATTTTAAATGTTAAATAAAATACTTACATACAAATATCTATTCAAAACCATTTATGTATATTTAATAAATTGTAATAAAATAGTTAATTAAATTTGCAAAAATTGTATATTCTGGTGTTGTTGTTACAAATAATAAATAAATTATTTAATATAAAAACGTATAAATAAAATCCTGGTTTATTTTAACAAACAATTTACAATGATTGTCTTTCTTGTTTTGTTTTATAACAAATACCTGGTAGTGTTTTTTGTATTTTTATATATATTTTTAACACATTTTTGGGGAATAAAGCTTATTTTAAAATTTAAGCAAAATTTGTATTTGCCACCATATTTCGCAGTTAAGTGTTGACATTTTTAAACAAACAGTTTGGATGGTCATCACTTGCTTGTCGTAATAAATGCATGCTAGAGTTGAATAAATGAACTAGTTCAATTGAACTAGTTAAAATTTGTACATCATTTTAGATAAGTTTTAAAATATGCTTCATTTTTTACTGTTTCTGACACTAATACTGAATCACTTAAAGCATAATTTAGAACGATGAGTAGGTACCATCTGCATTATTTTTGGAATAAAAAAAAAAAAAAAAAAATGTTCTTTTCTAATTTATTAAGCACATGGTCAGTTTTATAAAACTAGAATATTATTTTAATTTTAATTTTTTTAATGTTTCGCCACACCGTTAGGTGGTGGCATCCTTAAGAAACAGGAAAAAAAACCACAAATGTTAGAGGATGATTAACTTAAAATTTTATGATGCATATTACTTGCCCCATGTGCTGCTTTCACTGTTAGACCTGGAGCTACATTTTTTGGACAAAACTCCCAGAAAACATTAAAACTTAAAGTCTTTAACTAAGAGAGTTTTGAATCAGTTCATGTTTAAATTGTAAACTAAAATAAGCGATCACTAAAATGAACTAATGCATGGTGATTCGTGACTATCCTGCATAACTGCATACGTCAAGGTAATCTGATGGAATTCTGTCCTACTTAGAAAAATCCCAAGTAAATGTGTGTTGAGGTGTCACACTGTCAAATTAAAACTGAATTGTTTTTTTTAGCAAATCGGACAGACCTGTCGAAAAAACTGCCACAAATTTTATTTTAATACGCACTACCACGCACTCTACCTTCTTTTTTACAAATGCTATTTTCACAGATCTAACATCTTAATTTTATAGTTTTTTATGGCATAAGGTAAATACTTCTTGCGACATTTTATATAAACTGTAAAAAAAAATTCCAAAATTACATGATACTTAACGCGATCATGTCTTTCCTCGTTTTAGTAAACGAAATAAGCCTCATAGATCGTGCGTTTTAATTAATTGGCTTCAATTTTTTTTATAATAATAAAATGCTTTAAAGCGAAAATTCAACGATATTCGCAAAAGTTTAGTTATTATGGTCATCCGCCTGATGTCATCTTTCGTGCTTGAATTTCTCTTTTGTATTTTATGATTCAATAAAAATAGAAAATAAAGAAAACTGTCAGCTACGTTTAAATTGCATTTTGTGTAAATTTTTAAATAAGCTTTACTTTTATTCATATTTATAGTGCCGCTTTAAATAAATTTTATTTCTTAAATAAAAACTATGAAAATATCACTTTTTTATATTAATGTGTGTGTGTGTGTGTAAGCCTTTGTTAATATATGTGTAATATGTGTAAATGTATTTTTAAAAGTTTAAAAAAGTAAATTCCTTATAAGTAAATTAAAAGAAAAACAATTTATATTACAAAGTTCGCAGTTAAGGTGAAAGTACATAAGACGCGTTGAATACGTCAATGCGTTGCAATTTTTGTATACTTAATACGCTTCAAACTTTTCAATTTACATAAAATCCAAGCTTTCAGCACGTTTTTTTTAAACAAAAATGAAAGAAAAGTCAGCTGACGAAATGTCATATTACATACAACGCGCGAAAAGTTTCAAATTAACCTACTTCATGCGTCAGAGACGTTGCCAGCTTCTTTATGTACCCTATACTATGAAAATACTGTGTTTCAACTTTTTTTGACAGAAGTGTTCAAGCGCTCAACCGTTATGAAAAATGCCAAAGACGGTTAGTTATTGCCAATCTTAAATTGTTTGTTTGTTTTGTATAAAATAAATTTTTTTCCCACAAATTTCTGAACAATTCAGAAACGGTTGATCAGATAGAAAAATAGTTTGCCAATAATTAGAGGCAATATTATCCTACTTATTATAGTGTTGTATTAGTTAAATAGGATAAGACATTCTCAAGAAATAAAAACTGAAAGCTGTACTTTATTTCAAGCACGAAACCCCTTAATTCATTATATTTTTTTTAAAAAAGAACATGTTTTTAGAACAGTGATATTAGTTTTAAATGGTCGCACAACCTTTTTTTAACCTAAAAAATTTGATACTACTTGACTTGATTTTCAGGGTAGTCTTCTTTCAGCTCATTTGCCAAGGCGCTAGATAACCTAGAGAAAATTTAAATACGTCAATCGATCAAATATAGTTTTTGAAAATGTTGCTATTGACTTTCAGATCGGTACATGTTCTTCGAGGCAGCGGGCAAAACACCACGCCTGTCTCTAATTTTTCCATAACATTTTAAACAATAAAGTAATTGCAAAAAAAAAAAACTAATAAAGAGAATTAAAAAATAAGACAAAAAAACATCAAGTGAAAAAATTGTTGCTCGCCCATATTTTTCGAGTTGTCGATCTCTGAACTTTTCGTAGAAAAGTACAATTGTGTGTCATATTTTTTAAGATATCGATATGGGTATTATTTAAAAGCTTTTTAAGAGATCTATCAGAAAATATTAAAAATGCTTAATGCATTAAGAGCCGATGGTATTTTCATGTAAAAAAATATTTAATTTTTTAATTTTATGTCACCTCTATATTTGTTCTTTTGTTTGGAGTTACTTCACTAAACTAGATTTACAAACATGGTGAAGGGTATATAAGATTCGGCATAGCCAAATATAGCACTCTTACTTGTTGAAATTCTTTTCGTTCTCTTCTGTCATGATTAAAAGAAAATTTAGGAAATCGCTACTTAAGTTGAATATGTAATTTTATAGTTTCCGCTGCAAATAAAAGAGGGTTAGTCAAAAGGTCCTTATAAAATCATTAAGAGAGCACTAAGAACTTAGATCAAATTAGGTCCTGAATTGGAAGAAAAACATGGCTGTGTTGCAATAAAAAACTTTTTGTACACTTGATGGATAGTAGTAACAGGCTGCTGTGTTAACGGGTCATTGTGAGATCGTTATTATTAGAAACTACTCTTACAGGCAGTTTAATATCAACGAGCTTGAAAGCATTTGCTTGGAGAGCTGCTCATAAATGTAAACAGTTTTTTTATATATGAAGTTTGACAGTAGATTCGCCTTGACTATGACAATACGTGTTTTTTTCTTAATATATGTACAGTATTGGCCAAAACGTAGGCACCCCATTACCACATTTTTTTAAAATGATATTTAAAAAAAACAAAGTTATTAAAATTTTATTTTTTTATTTTCCTTATTAGTTTATGTCTTTATTATAGAAAAACACAAACTCAAGAAATTTTGAATTTAGTAAAAAAATTAAAACTCAAAAAGCATTTTAAGTCGCAAATATAAGCGGACTAAACTAAAGCACCCACTAATATTGTGTTTGGAAACTTTACTACGTTACTGTGACATTATTGTATTGGTTAACGGTACACTCTAAAAATGCAGCAACCATTAAGCTGCAGTGTTCAGAAGAAGAACTTGTAAGAATTTATGCAAAAACTTTTATTGTTTTACAAGTTTTCGTTGGGATAAGAGTAATGGTACGCAATAAGTACTCGAGTAAATTTAAAATTAGAATTCTTGATGATTGGAGAGCCGGCTTATCAAGACATCAATTGAGAGCAAAATATTTGATTAACAGATAAATTATTTCTAGCTAATTAAAATATTTTTGCCGACAAGTCGCACATCTACTCGTTCTGGAGGAAAACTACGTGAAACTTCGCGATATGATTAAAAGGACTATTCAAAATGATTCTACAGCATCTTCTAGACACATACGAAACCGCTTAGATTTAAAATTAGCGAAAAAACGATTCACAGGAGGGCGGCAGAGGCCAGATTATTCAGTCGATGACCAGCAAAAAACCTTTTTTATCGTCAAAAAATAAAAAAGCCAGACCTAAATTCGCAGGCCCATCTCAACTAGAGTGTCCAAAAATGGAGGAGGAGAAGGCGTGTACGCAGACCAAATGGACTACGGTTAAACCCTAAATTTTGCAAAGGCACTGTTAAGCATGAAGGTGGAAACATAATGGCCTGGGGTTTTTTGTCTGGGCAAGGGATTGGACCAATTCATATGATTGGTATTATGGATCGTTTCATGTATCGTGACATTTAAAGACGTGATGTTGCCTTATGCATCCTCCGTTGGCCTGCCTAATCCTCCGATCTTAACCCAATCGAGAACTTGTAGGAGACTGGTAACTTTAAAATTAACCGAGAAAATTTATTTGAAGCCGTAAAAATAGCCTGGGATGCAAAATCCCCTGATACAATTAATATTTTAATATTCTCTATTCCTAAAAGATGTGCGTGTGCTGTCAAGAATAAAGGATTCGCAACGAAATATTAAATTAAATATTTTTTTTCTTTTGTACCCTAAATTGGGGGTGCTTTAGTTTAGTCCGCTTATATTTGCTACTTAAAATATTTTTTGAATTGAAACTTTTTTTTATTAAATTCTGAATTCCTTAAGCTAGCGTTTTTCAACAATAAAGATATAAATAAATAAAAAATAAAAAAATAAAATTTTAATAACTTTGTTTTCTTAAAGAAATTAACATTAAAAAAAAATGTACTGAGGGGGTGCTTAGGTTTTGGCTGATAATTTTTGTATTTTTAAAGTTTAAATAAAATTAATTTATTGTGGTTAAGGCTGAAGTTCATATTTTTATATTAATTTCTAAAAATTTCCGCATACATGTGTAAAATCTTTCTTAAAATTTTTAAGAAATTAAATAAAAATAAACTTAAGCCGAAATCAAAATTAGTTTAAATAAATTTTATAATGTAAATCAAAAGTTTCTTAAGCCGGATTTGTAGCCTTATGTTATTTCTTTAGTACTTCGAATAATGTCAGCTCAAAATTTAAAATATGTATGTATGAATGTTAAGATAACAAAGCTAAAATAAAAAGTAAGTATAATAGCATTATGGTAGACAAAATAAAAAATATTTTGCAATTTATTAAATTTATACCTTTTACACATTGACTTCAATTTAAAAAAAAAAATAATTTTCCTCAAAGGAACCTTGACATTTCTCGGTACAACTTAATTTTTATAGTTTTTAGGTCGCATTGATCGCTTTGCTCTTGTTGTCGACTTAAGTCCCAATTCGCACGGTGCAAGAAAATAAGACTGCTTATTTTCATTTTCTTCTTTGAACTTTCATTGACGTTCGCACAGTACAAGTCTTATTGCTTAAATTGTTCAAATTTTTGCATGAATGTACACACACACATCTGTGTTTTTTGACATTACGAATATGGAAGCAAAGCGAATTGCAAGTACAAGCAAGTCTGTACTCATTTAATTTTACCTCACCCCGTTGCCTACAACCTAATCAGCTCAGCTTAAATACTTGCATCGTGCGAATTGGGACTTGTTGGTATTTTCTCTTTTTTGTAAAAATCTATTTTGCATTTTGTATTTGTTTCTATTTAACTCATATAACGGGTATTTTTTTATTAAGGCTCGATATAATTTGCAGAAGGGTTGACAATTATGATCAATATACTCTGGCAAATCTCATGAATAGATTGACACTTAAACTTTTACTTTGAAGATCAGTCATCAATTCGCGTAACTCATAGACGACTAAAATAAGCAGGAGCACCAATACGTTAAAGGAATGTAGGTATTAAAGTGAATATTACCGCTGTCGTCCACAGTGTAGAATATGTAAATTTATTGATTTAATTTCGGCCGCAGAAATTGGGGCTCTGTCCGTTCACAACTACAAAAATTTTGCGCAAAGTTCTTGTCATATAAGTTTTAGCTGGTGCAGCTAACAGTGCAGTCACACGGTCAAGTTTTTGTTCAATTATCTTTCAAGAAATTTACACATACTGCTTGTCAATATTCACAAAAATTGAAAGCTGTGACGTAGGCTGCACGCAATTTCAAACCAAGTTTTTATGCAAGATGTCAAGAAAACACTGACAGCAGAATTTTTAATGCAAATTTGGTGAGAAAAACTTCAATCAGCTGCTTTCTTCAATGTAATTTGAAGACTCAATTGAACGAAAACTTGAAAGCAAACTCTCAGCAAGTTTTTAAAGTGTAAGTGTACTAGTTAAAAAATGAGAGAAATTTTAAAACTTGAATGAAAACTTGATCGTCTGACACCCTAGTAAGTGACTGTCATATACATCGATCTTTTGTCAATTCGAATCTAAAGCAGTTAGAAATTGATTTGATGTTTTATCGTAAAATTGCGTTAAGTGATTAAAGCTGGATTTACCCATTTAATCCGGACAAAATTTTTGTTGAGACAAAAAATTTTTTCTGAGAGTTTTCTGCAGCCATATGAATACATAAGTAAACAAGTCAAATTACCACGTGGCAACATAGCAGCATGGGATTTTTCATTTCCATTATACGCTTGAATGCAACTGCTTCATTGAACTCCATTTTGTAAAAAAATATTTTATTAAAAAATTATTTTTTATTAATGCTCAACTCAAGGCGAATCGATAACCAGGTGGCAGCGTAGGCGAATTCAGAATTTTTTGCTGGTGTACACCATTGTCAAACTCCATACATAAAGAATATGTGTAAATTTTTTATATATGGAGTTTGACAGTCGTGAACAACAGCAAAAAATACTGAATTCGCCTACGCTGTCACCTGGTAATTGATTCGCCTTGGCTCAACTCAAACAAAACAAATGCCACAGTTTGATACAATGCTATTACTATATGATGTGGCAACTTAATTTAGCTTTCTTTGGAAATTTTTTTAGTGCCAACACAGTTCAATTTTGTCCGGACAAAATTTAAAATTAAACCTAATCAAGCTGAGAACTGTCTGAACAAAATCACTTCTCTCACATTTCTCTCATTACGGATAAAAAATGTTGTCCGAACAAAAATTTGGGTGAATCTAGTTTAAGGCTCATTTTCGGCTTAACCGATTTGTTAATTAACGAAATTACCACAGATCTTATCAACTCTATTACATTCAGAAATATGTACCATTTAGTATGGCTTACACACTGGTGGCGGTATTGGAGCTTAAATTTATCAAAAATTAAGCTAAGGCTCGTGCTACGGTCGATGGAAATCGTTACCGCACCATAGTTAATGATTTTTTATTTAAAAAATATAAATCATATTTATTCAGGCGAGATGTCGCTGCGTGCCATACGTCGACTGCAACTCTCGACTTTTGTAAAGCAAAATCTGGCGATAAGTTTGATTTTGAAAAATGAATGATCCTTTGGTTTCTTGCTATAAACGCAGCCATCAACGGCTACTCCGCCGAAACACGAACTACTTTCTCCAAGCCTTCTTTTAGTTAACTAAACCACTAACGATGTCGCCCCGGCAAAGACTTATAATTATCTCCTTTTTCTTGCCAGGTCCGGTTTGATCAAAATTAGCCACATCTGCCATAAACAATGCTGTTATGCTGTAACTTTGCAACGTTAACATGTAGGGACCCATTCTCTTTATTAGAAAGGCATTTCGCTTTACAAAACAATAATTAGGTTTTGTAAATAATCGATTTGTGATTAATTAATCGATGAAACAAACAAATCTGAAAACAAAAAACCTAAAACAATTTTAATTTTTTCTCAAATCAGGACTTAAGCCGTGGATATTATAAATTTAGTTGGTTAAATAGATGATGTTTACAATTAAACAACTAAAAAGTAGATAGATGCAAAGAATGCTGATGAAGGACGTAACAGTTCAGAAAGTGCAGCATTTCATTCCGCTAGCGTCTAATTTTTCTTGTCTTCTTTTGAAAATGTCCACATACATTTGTAAAACAATTTTTTCTTTCTAAAAAAAGGTTTTAGAAATTAAAATAAACGAACTAAAGCCAGAATCAATTTTCAATTCATGAATTAAAATTTAGCTTTCAGCTTAGGTTCATTTTTTAATTTAATTTCTAAATATTTTTTTATAAAGAAAAGTTTTTTATGCGGACGTTTTTCAAAGGAAACAAGAAAAATGAGACACTAGCAGAATGTAATTACGTGATCAACATTAACGTCGGTACCTGGCTGCGAAGCCCTAACCCGACGGTGGTCTTACCACTGAGTGAAATACAAAGCATCGACTAGCGCCCCCTGCTAGGCGTAGCTAACAGAGTTGCAATTTCAATAACATGGCTTGCAGGACCATGTCCTTTCCCTTGCTTGAGGGCTGGAGACTTTCTAACTCCTCTGTTGAATATGCAACAGCACATTCGTTTAGCACCACACCTTCCCGCGGACACTAAACTTTAACCGACAGCCACCACGTGTACCCCGAAGGAGCCTTACCAATAACCGACTACAGAGATGGGCGGCTCTCTGTATGGGCCACCGGTTCCCGTGGCGCCAGTATTTTAAGGACACTGGTAAGACCTTCGACAATCATCCACGTCTTGTCTTTCCAGATTCAGTGCCTGCACACCGGGGGACTAGTTCCCCCTATACCCCGAGCCAGACTTCTTGTAGTACCCCCGGGGGGAATTAGCAGAATGTAATGTTGCATTTTCTGGATCGCTACATTCTTCGTTAGCATTATTTGCATCTATCTAAGCGATAGCGAATTCATCGATTTGCGCCGGTAGCCTAACTGTCAAACTCCATATATAAAAAATCATAATACTATTTTTTTATACGTAGTTTGACATTTAAGCTAACGGCGAAAATTAACGAATTCGCCATCGCCCACGCTGTATAATATTTCGCCATGGTACCGACCTTCGGAATGGCCACAAAAAAATTTTTAGAAATCAAATTAAAAAATGGACGAACCTAAACCGAAAAAAATCGTAATTCATTTAATTTTAATTTTATTTATTTAATATTTTGTTATATTTAAGAGAAAAAAATTAAACATGTACAATGTATTTCTTTCTGTTTCTTTTTTTTTCATTTTAGGATGAAACACCACAGGGTTTCTTTGATGATCATGGTCTTGGCTAAAAAAATTAAAACTCGATTTTTTTTATATTTTACTGCAACAAACCACATATTTTACTGTAACCGTAACTGCTGTCCTTAATTAAAAAAAAAAAAAAAAACAATGAAAAGACAATTAATACGATTTATATCAAATACAAATATTCAAAGCATTTTAATCAAAATTGTTTTCTTATATTCTAATCTTTATAAGGAAATATATCTAGTATTATTATTTTATCGTAAAGAAAACACAAAATGTTTTTTTTACAAATTTAATGTAAGTATTTTTAAATCTAAATTAATTTTTTTCTTTTGTTTTTTTGTAAAAACTTATTTAGTTACTTATATTTTTTTATAATTATGTATTTGGCACAACAAAATAAAAGGGCTTTTAGTTTTAGTTGAAAAAATGGATTTTATTTCATTTAAAAATTATAGTTGGCATATGAAACGCTTTTGCTCTTTTACTTTTCTGCATAATTTTCTTAATAACATTTTTTAACCAAAAACAATTTACAACCGTGTAGCCGTTCCGACATGCAAGTTTTTAGCATTTTCCTTATCTCTTTTGAAATTGCATTATGCAATTTCTGACCTGATTGCTTCGCTTTGTTTCTGCCTAAAATAAAGAATGACAAATCAAAAGTAATTGCAATTATATGGAACAGTGTACCCTTTGATTCCAGTTTTATCTACAAACTTATTAATTGTGCAGAAAGAGTTGCAAAGTGCAGACGGATACTACACTTTACTTCTCTGTTCGACGTTTTGCTTTTGGCACCATCTGCGATTTAATTTTTATTAGTGAGTTAAGTCGCCTAGACTCTTTTAATACGGAAAGATCTGGCAGTGTGTTTGCTTTGTAAGTACGTATGAATAAAAGTCTGCAACAACATTGTTTGCATTGTTTGTTATATGTGGGAATAGCATAAATACTTTACGCAGAATTTTAATGTAATTTTTCATTTATGTTAAGGCATCAAATCTTCTTTCGTAACAATAATGATTTAAAAAGATCATGCTTGTAATTTTTTCGGGCTTTAAGCTGGGGTAAGTTCTGTGCAGTCCAAGGTCCCTTTAAATAAATAAATAAAACATTTCTGACTGTTGCTGACTTCTTTATTAACTTTAGTTTTACCCTTTTTCAGAGCCTTGCGATTTCGTTCAGACTAGGACTTGGCGCGTTGTACGTGACTCAAGCCGGGTCTCTACCCACTCCTGCCACTCCTTTTCTATTCTTTGTTTTACTTTGAAGTCTAACTTGGTTCCTATGTTTTCGGGGTGTGATTCTCAGCGAAAACCCTGTACTTTACTGTTCTTTGTGCTAGGATTGCTTCCAATCCAACATTTAATCCAGCACTGCTCAAAATGTTTTTCTGTTGTTTAAATATTTTTTTCACTTTGTTTTTTTCTAGCCTTTGTCAACATACCTAATTGTTCGCACACAAAATTAAAACCATCCTCGAACCTTTAATTGTTATTCTTTTTAAATTTATTGTTAACTACAAAATTAATATGACTTTAACAAATAAGAATGTTTATGTAATTTTTTAAGAAACAATCCTTAAGCAAATTGAGTTCATTTTTTGGATCGTTATATTGCAGAAATGTTCATTTTGGAGGGCCACTTGCCACAGCGTGGCACTATTATGCAAAAAACTGTTTATCACATTTTCAATCGAACAAAGTGAATTTGAGAAAATTCGGATAGATAGAGATAGATATTGGCCAAATCTCCCACTGCAAGATGTCGAAATATGGGGATCGTGATTTCTTTAAATATCATCTTTACAGACCGAAAATGTATGGGCCGGTGCTTTGAAGTCTATTTTGGAGTTACTCGACCGCTTGCAGGAGAGAGCGAAGAAGCTCAACGGTGACAGTAGGGTATTTAGCTCTATTGACTCACTGTAACATCGACGTAATGTGGGGTGTGTTTCAATGTTTTATCGTTACTACAACGGAATGGGCTCTTATGAAATCAGGGTATTCGTTCCTTAAAACCGTAACGCGCTCTGCTTTAACAGCGCATTACTATGTGTTCGATTGGCCAGTGAGTCGCACTACGCATTACAGAGAAAATTCGTTTTTTAGCCGAACAGTTCGTATGTGGAATAAACTCCCTGCAGAGGTCTTTCCTGCAACTTTCATTGTGCAAAGATTCAAATCAAATGTTCACACCCACAACCTAATTTCCTAGTTCTGGCACAATGCATTGCATAAGTAGGGGTCATCCCCTGAGTGCTGGTCCTAATTAACCCTTTGAGTACATTTGACGAGTTAGAATCGTCATGTGTTTACTTGGGCGAAGTTACGGTGGACGAGTCTGACTCGTCTTTTGAGTTTGATAAATAGGCGTTGATTTTTGCGACACCTCTGCTAGTTGGCGTTGATCGCAAACTATTTGCGCGTAAGTTATAAACATGAAATAAGAAATGAAACCATATGGCAATGCAAACAGTGCCAGGTACCTTTACATTTACCGACATGTTCCAAATAAAATGTGTTACTCTTACATATTAATCCATATGCATTAAATTCTCTAAATATTTCAGTTCTCAAAGGGTTAAAAAAATATATTTATCGATTCACAAACTATTTATCCATTTTTTTCATTGTTCAAAAACAATGACTCCATCGTTTTGAAGCCAGAATGTGTCTAAACTTTTATAAAACCATCTTAATTGTATTGATACATCTGAGCATTTTCTATTAATTGCATCTGCAGATTGGTTGTTCCGCTATAGTTATTTTGTTTTCAGCAAACCCCCTAAAAATAAAGCCAGAAATACCAAATGACTTGATATAGATGTCACTTCTGCTTACGAAATCATCTTATCCAGTACACGCAAATATGTTGTCCACTGAGATATAAAATATTTTATGTAGCAAAATGCTGCATTAGTAACAGTTTGTGTTTGTCCAGACTCATTTTCTCACATCATGGACTAGCGATCAAAATCTATCATAGTGACACGACGTGATTTATTTATTTATTTTTTTAATAATCGTAGGCGAGTTCTTTGAACTGCATATGCGAAAAATTTTACTATTTACATAGTCTAAAGAGTTGTTAGCCTGTCTGGGAGGGCTAAGCTAACCCCAATTGAATATCTCAGTGAACATAGTTACGGATGAAGTTGCTAGGTCTGATACTTGTTTAAGAGACCGGGAGATAAATCTACTGGTAGGCGTGCGGTAAAATTGCTGTAAAGCTATATGTCAGCAGGAACTTTTTGAGGCCTTTAACCAAATGGTCTAACGATGCACCTGCACTATTTCGAAGATATTAAGGCCTCAGTATGATAGTAGGAGATCTGCTGAGGATTCTCGGCATCCTGATTCTTGGCTGATAGAGCATTGTGTCATCGGTGCCCATACTAGCATCAAGTATTCAGACTTTGTAGAAACTGGCAAGATGAGAAAGAGGAGGAAGCGGTGCAGCCTCTGATCTGCCGTTGTCCAGCTTTATTTATTTACAGAGTAGCTATTTTTAGCAGTTAGAGATAAGATAACTTTGCGGACCTAATTGGCTGTGTTGTTGATGAGATAAATTCGTTTATTCGGTCTTCAGGGTGTTTTAGGAATGGATCTAGTTGTAATTTATAGACCTAAAGATCCGTTGCACATTCCTTTTCAAATATCACCAAGGGGCCCAAGTGACTCGATGCCTTATGCTGGCAGCCTTACCTAACCACAATGTCACTTGCTCCTTGTCAGAGTTCCCAACACAAAAACTGCACAAAAGTAGTGAACGAGAAATTAGTTATGAGGAGCTTTGTTTATTTTCTCTATCTTGTGCACTTTTTTTGAAGGAAAAGAAAGCAAAATTCCATTGATATTAGAGGCTTACGATTTTTTTTTTTCAAATCAAGAAACAGTGGTTAAAAATCAAGAATAACTAATCATAATATGATAAAAATATATATGGAACTAAAAATTCTGTGGTAAACAAGAAAAAGAAGTGGTCGCCCTTTTAAACTTACAGAACCAAATGAACGAGGACTCCTAAAATTAAAAGTTGTAAGTAAAGCTTCAAACAATGGAAGCAAATCTAAAAAAGTAGGATTTTCATTCCAATTCAGCTTTTTAATAAAAAACTGAATGTTATTTGGCTTAATAAGAGCTGATAAGTATGTACGAGGGCTGCTATATATATTTCTGGCCTGGCAACACTGAGTGCTGCCAAGTGCAATCTGACATTTCCATTGGAAAGTTTGTCATTTTTAGGCATAATCGTACTCAAAACGTTTTGATGTACGACCATTATTTGTGTTGTTTACAGTGACTTGAAAAAATTAATATGGAAAAAAATGGAATTAACTCATGAACATTTTCGTGCCATCATTTTTCACAACTTTCGACGTGGATTATCACGACAAGAGTGCATTGATGAACTTAAATCTTTGTATGGCGATGAAGCACCATCCTATAGCACTGTGAAAAATTGATATAATGAATTTAATCGTGGCCGAAGCTCGCCCAAAGACGAATTCCGTGAAGCTCGTCCAAAAACGGCTGTTGTGCCAGAGAACATTGATGCCGTGCGTGAACTCATAATGCAAGATCGACATGCGACATACCAAGAGATAGAGACATCCTTGGACATTTCTTCCACCAGCATACATTCGATACTGCAGGAACACCTGGCCGTAAAAAAGGTTCGTTGAATTAATGGGTCATCCGCCGTACAGCCCTAACTTGGCACCTAATGACTTCTTCTTGTTTCCGCACATCAAGATAAAAATGCGTGGTCAACGATTTTCGTCGCCAGAAGAAGCTGTTGAAGTGTTCAAAAACCATGTTTTAGAGGTGTCTCAATCGGAGTGGAAAAAGTGCTTCGACAACTGGTTTGAGCGCATGCAAAAGTATATAAATCATGCTGGAGAATACTTTGAAAAACAATAAAACCATTTTTGATTATAAATATTCGCATTTTCACTATTAGGCCAGAAATATATAGAGCAGACCTCGTATGTGTAAGTCTGCATCAAAAATCTACTATTGCAGACATAACTACCTAAGATTCGACTTTATCATGCCGATAACTGCAGATGCACAGTGATTTAAAAACGCTTAATTAATTAATGAACCATTAATTACAACCGTATGAAGTTTCACAGAGGGAAAGTAGAGGTGCGTCTGCATGGGTGTCCCTATACAACATAAATGTTTTTGACGTGTATTATGGACCGTAAAGAGTATAAATGCGTATTACTATAGCCTCCAATAGCAAAAAAAAAATAGAAAAATAAATATAAAAATAAAGGGTGTCCCCATAGGTGACGTAAATTGACTTATATGCGCCTATCTTTTGAACCGCTATAGATAAACACTTAAAAATTGTACAGGATGTCGATTAATATGACGGTATAATAAAAGTATAAACATTCAAAATTATAAGTCAAAGGGAGTCCCAATAGTTAATGTAATATGATGTATGTGGCTAAACTTTTGAACTGTTATAGCTAGATAGGTAAAAATTACAACAAAACTGTATTGCTAAATCCGCTAAAACATTAAGTATAAAATTTGAATTTAGAAATTAAAGAGTGTTCTCTTATTTGAAGTAAATTGACCTATGTATATGGCCCTTACGTTTAAGGCGTTGTATGCAAACACTTGAAGATTAAATAGAATGTCCACAACTTCGTCTAAAATAATAAGAAGTATAAATATTTAAAATTATAAATTATAGGGTATTACAATAGTTGTAGACAGTTGATTAGAAATTTGCACAGAACCTTTATTGCTAAGTCCGCTATAACAAATAGCAAACTTGAAATTAGTAATTAAAGGGTGTCCCTATCTTTGAAACCGTTGCAGACAATTTCTTGAAAATTAGACAGAATGTCCATTACTATATCAAGTATAATAACAAGTATAAATATTTAAAATAAGAAATTAAAAGGTGCCCTAATGGCTGTAATTTGAGTATATGGCCAATCTTTTGAACAGTTATAGACTAACGCTTAAAATTAAAACAAATTTTCTTTTACCTGTGTCATCAATAAAAATGTTAAAAAAAGGGTGACCACATAACTTCTGATTTTTCTTGTTTAATCTGCAATCCTGTCGCGATCTTTCTCAAATATAATATTATATAATTAATGTATAATTACCGTCCTAAAGAAATATGATTTAAAGTTTGTCTGTTTTGAAGTCGTTTTTTTTTTTGCAAGAATTATTAAATATAAAATGAAAAAAAAAATATTATGGAGGCAATATTTAGGAAGCTCCGATAGCTAAAATATATGTTTGATATGCATGTAAGTGGTATCAGAGGAAAGCATTTGACTACTAGATTAACAATTTTATAATGATTTTTTACGCGCTCCATTTTTTAATGACATTAACCTCAAAATCATAAAAACTCAATTTAAGGCGGTTTTTAGCGAAATAAAATATAGATTTTAAATTGCCACAAAATCAAAATATATATATATATATACTAGAACGGGAAAAATGTCTCAAAAAATTGTTTTTTTTTTTTACAAAAGATGCTACTCTGTCTTTATTAATCACGGGGATGTCAAATCCCTTTTTTTCTTTTAATTATTGCTTTGAATTCTAAAAAATTTTACAATAACTTATATGTTTTGTTTTGTTTGGATAGATCTGAAAGGGAGACCCGTTATAGTTTTTTACCTAATTTTGCTTTCATTCACATTTTTTATAAGTTGTCTTTCAAGTCTAGTACCGAATTATGTTTAAATTACATATGCGAAAAATAATACCACCTTTTTGGGAAAAATCCTAGAAAAACGGTATTTATTACATTTCCCGATTCAGAGGCTTGTAACTTTTTAACGAAAAGTTCTGTTAAAACAAAACTCGAACTTTTTTATTCTAAATTTTATTAAGAATACAGAAATAATTTGGTCATTAATAAGTTCAGCACGTCAGAGATACTAGATTAAGGTCGGCGAAAAAGAAAAAAAATTTTAGAAAATTTCTCCCAAACGAAATGAGATAATCTACACATGTACCACATTTTTTTAATATATTTTTAAGTTCTAAAAAAAGCAAAAACTCTTAACATTTGAGTAAAATGTATGCTTTTAATCTCAATTTTAGATAACTATATGCCCGACGTACCCAATTTTCGAGCCCTTCTCAAAAGTCCCCCTTTACCTTAGGGGGCCGACCAATTTATGTTAAAAAAAAAATTAATGGTTAAGAGAAGAAGAGGATAATACCTTTCAGTATCTTTGCCAAAGACTCACAAACACTTGTTATAAAAGCTTTGATTCTTTTTTGTTTCAAAATATACAGGAACTAAAAGGTGGAGATCCCATGCCTTGGATAGTTGACAAAATTAAAAGAGTCACTGTTGGTCTAAAAATAAATAAAAATTAATTTTTCGGCTTAGGTTCATTTGTTTTTTTTTATTTATAAAAATTTTTAGAAAGCAAAAATATTTACAAATGTACGCGCACGGTTCAATTCTTAATTTCTTAAAAATTAGATAAAAAAATTGGGACTAGTTAAAAAATTGAACAAAAGTATTTGTGAGAAAATCTATTGTACAAAAAGAACATGTAGCAGAAAAATAGTGGACAAGAGCCTAAATTAGTAAACGTATTTATAACGTGTTCGTTTTGATAGTCTAAGGTAAAATAAACCAAATTCGATAAATACGTTTAAAAAATGTTTAAACATTTTAAATTAAAAATATTTTTTTTTTGTTACAAAGAACAGTGATGTTTTCAATAGGAGTATATAAATAATACTTCTTTAGTTGGCAACCCTTTTCAAGTAAAAAAATTGTTGATTTTCTAAAATAGCAAAATACAAAACCTTGCAAACATTGATATGTGTCAAAAAAGCTCAAAAGAGAATACAAAAAGAACGTAAATTAAAAAGGATGCATAACTACTACAACTCGACATACACATACACTCACACACACATACGCAAAAAACATAGACAAAAATTATAGAAAAAAAATTGGGAGAAAATGTAAGAAAAGTAAAAAAGAAAACGTGTGAGATTATTTTTTATTAGTACTAATCAAAAATATGTACTAAACTTTGTAGATATATATTGATGTACACGCATATGTAAATACATACATACATTCATATATCAACATATGTACAAGTTGAGCAAAGTGAAGCTGAAAATAAAAGGAAAATGTTTTTAATTCATAAAAATCCACAAAAATAAAAATAGCTGAAGCTCTAAACACATAGACGACAGCAGACTTCACAACTTCACGGCTTCAAATGCTGCCAACTTCAAATGCTGCTTTGAAGTCAGCTTCATAATTATTTTGTAGACATCAACTACAGCTGTGTATTTAAGCAATTAAAATTTCAGGGATGCCGCATATATATTTTATAATGAACAAAAATAAAGTTTTTGAAAAAAAATGTATTAATATCACGAAAAACTATAAAAACACTTAAATTTATTTCCTTCTTGTATTTTTGTAATGTTCTTTTATGTTTAATATTAAAAAAAAAAGTTTTTATTCATATTTTTCCAATTTACATGTATAATGGCAACACTATATTTGTTTATTGCTGGCCGTCAAAATAGAAAATAGCCTAAGTTGGCAGCAGCAGCAAATGCTGTCGTGAAGTCGTGCTGCTGTGAAGTCGTCAAAATAATCGTTTTCATATAAACACATGTATTTTATTTTTGACAGTTTGCTGTCTGCTTCCTGCTGTCGTCTATGTGTTTAGTGCTTGAGAAGTTAAAAAAGAGAACAAGAAATGTATGCAAGAGAGATATTATGACGGGAAAATGGAGTACTAAACATACACATGCACACACACACAAACACAAAGTAAAAGAAAATTATGTGCGCTCGCTTCGACAAACAACAAAAGATATCAAAGAAAAATTTCCCAATTTTAGTTTAAGAGTAACAACAAAAAGAATAAAGAACTTTTCTTTTGGGGGGAACATTATGTGAATACAGGAAAATTTTTGTGTTTCAAATAAAAGCAGGGAGAACTTTTTTTTGCCAGATTCTGAGCTCATACGATTCACAATTAGTCGAACCACCACGGAAAGCAGTAGGTGTGCTCTGCATACGTTTGACAGGGCACAAAACTCTAAAAAATTATATATACTTAAATACATATATATGTATATATATATTTTAAAAATTATATAGAAAAAAGAAAAAGTAACAACTTATAAATTAAGTTGCAGTTTTACACGAAACATAAAGTTTATTAATTTAAGTTTAATTCTAATGTATAAAATTAATTATAAAAGAAAATGGTTAAGTGAAAAATTCCAAATATGAAAACGAGAAAAAAGTAATATAAAATTTTTTTTCTTCTATATAATAAGTGAAATGTATGTTGGTGTGTGTCTGTGAATGTGTTTGTGTATAGAAATAAGTCAAAGGAAAGTTTTTCTTGTTCATAAAGTTTTTCTATGTATATCTACACAAAAAAATTAAAAGAAAAAAAAATATAGTTGATTAAAGAAAAATAAAAAATCATCTAATTTAACATTTTAAAAATATAAGGAAATTTTCCTTCCATTTAACAAAATACTGTGCCTAACTTATAAAAAAATCTTTTAAATAAAGTCTAAAAATTAATATAAAGTTTTATATACTAAAAATTTAATTAACATCTTTAAAATTATTTCGAAAAGTTGCAATCTACAATAAAAAAATAAATTTTAAAACAATGTCCTCAAAATAGCAATTTTAGTTCAAATTAAATATATAAAAAATTTATATTTTTTTCGTCAATATTTAAATTGAAAAAGTGTATTAAAAGAAAATTTTTATATCAGAACAGTGGCAAAAAATGAAAAAAGAAATTCTCTATCTATTGCGATTTATTTGAGCAGAGATATTTATTGTTAAAGCAAATTTCTCTCTTTTGTTACCTCTATGGTTGTGTTCAGCATCATTCAAGGGGAGCATTTATTTTCCCATAGGATATTAATTTTCCCAAATACTATATTTTTGGGGATATTTTTCTACTACAACTAAAAATTAACCAGCAAGAGAGTAATAAGTTTAAAGAGAAAGAATTTAGAATTGGGAGAATGTAAACAATTTGACAGATATCTTTCTTTTGACATTAATAAAGGAAATTTGGCGATAAAGTTCATTTATTATTATGTTATTTTTATCAAAATAAAAAGGGAATGCGTACTAACGTATTCTTTATACAGAAGTAGGTATGTTAAAATCAAGAAATTAATTCAAAATATAGTTTCTATGACTCGACATTCTGTCAATCAGATTTTAAAGTTTGTATTGAAAAGCAATTTTATTTTTTGTCATTCGGAAAATTTTCAAAATGGATTTTTTTTTGTGGGCACATTTGTATGCCACTAATCGGATTTTTACAGATGAATGGGTTAATCTAGCAGATAATTAGTTTCCAATAAGTAGCAGTTTTTAAAAAATAAACCATATTGTTCTTCAAGCGTTTTTATATTAAAAAAAGAGATTTTTTTAAATGCTGCCGGTTAAACTTAGATTTGAAAGCAGGCCGATTTTGTATGTAAGTTTATTACTAGATAATTTTAAAGCAGCAGCTGTTATTTGTTGCTGTTTAAACTCTGATTGACAAACTCCATATAAAAAATTGTTGCATTCACAAAAACTGCGTTCTCTACAAAAACACACTGTTTTTGGAGTAGTTGCAATAGGTCTGTTCAGTAACTTAAAATTGTTACTAATTATTGCTAATTGTTACCAGAACGTGTTTAAGTACTCGAAAAAGTTGCAAAGAGAGAGGAAAAAAAGAGCGTGAAAATGTAAGAGAGACAAAGTTTGTTGCAGGTTTTGACTAGTAAAATTTTTACTAGCAAGAATTAGCCAAACAGCTGTTTCTTACTTTTGTTTACAAAATATTTTGCTTTAAAAATTTGCTTTAATATTGAAGAAAATGTAAGTAATTGCAATTTGGTACAAATTTAAGAAGAATTGTACAATATTAATGGACAATTATAAACTTTATTTATAAACAGTGAAATTTAAAATTATGAAGCTTAGATTTTTATTGATGTAAAGATTGTTAAATTTACCTCACAACAAGAGTGTTTTTTAAAACTTACTGCAAATATATGATGCGCTTAAACATTATAAACGTTATAAACGCTTTTGAAAATGAAATGAAAAGGAAAATGTTAAACATTTTTTTTACATATTTTTGCTATTTGGTTGCTTAGAGTATTATTTCCAATTTTTCCTTGTGGTTATTAGTTTGCTGGCTGTTTGTGGTCTATTGTTTTATATATTTTTGCATTCAAGTACATTTACTTTAAAAGTGGTACTATTTAATGGTCCTAACATACAGGTTTTAAGTCTTGCATATCATTCTCAAAGCCGCAACAGTTTTTTTTTCTTGCTAATTTCTGCTAGTCAAGCGCTTATTTACTTTGATACATAACATATCATTTCCAAAGCCACAACAATTATCTTTGCTAATTTTTGCTAGTGCAGCTTCACTTTTTTACATTTAGAAGATTAATTTTGAAAATTTCTGCTTTACTCTTTTGTTGCTAATTTTTGCTAGTAAAGTTACTGAACAGACCTAATATAATTTCTCCACCTTTAAAACGGTCAATTATTTCTCAATAATTCTTGCAAAAAACAAAAAAAAAAAAACGAAAAACTTCAAAACAGGCAAGCAGACATATACAGGCATGTCACAAATTCCGTTCGGTATTGGAATGATTTCGAATTTACTATTCCGATCGAAATGGTTTTAGCTTCTATAGATTCCGTTCGGTTTTAGTAAACCAAAGAAAGATCAAAATCACTTATTTTGTGGCAAAACAAAAAAACAGCGGAATTAAAAAACAATAAAAATTCAGGAAATATTTGTGTTTTAGTGCGAATTGCTAAAAAAATAAAATAAAAATATCAATCATGCCCGGAATATCTATAATTGCAACGGTAGAAGAAAATAGAAGCAATATTGTTTGTGTGCTGTTAGTACTGAATTTTTTGTAAAAGAATAAAAGTACGGCAATATCTTTTAAACAAATTCCGTTTATTTTTTTGTTTTTTACAAAGGATTAAGAAAAAGTTATTTTTTTATTAACATCATATTAAAATAATTTTATTTTGTATCAATAAGTAAGGTAAAGAGTAGCCTTATCTATAAAAAAAAAGTATTTTGAATGGTTTTTCTGTTAACAAAATGCTCAAAATAACAACTCCACATAGCAAACTGAAAGTGGATTCATTCCGAAAAATTTTTTCGTTTTACGTTTTCTATAGAAGCAAAATACGGAATCAATTCCACTTCCGAACGGAATTTTGTTCTGTGACATGGCTGATATATTTATTATATTACATTATGCTCGAGAAAGATTGTACGAGGATTTTTTATAAGTCGTAGAACAAAATAAGATTGCAGATTAAAAAAAAAAAGAAAAAAATCAGCACGGCCACCCTTTATTTTTTCACTTTCACAGTTAGACAAAATTTATTTGAACTCAAAGCGTTAGTCTATAACTGTTCAAAAGATTGGCCAAAATACAGCATATTACGACCATTAGGGCACCCTTTAATATCTAATTTTAAATATTTATAATTGTTTTTATACTTGATATAGTAATGGACATTCTGTCTTATTTTTAAGAGTTTGTCTGTAACAGCTTCAAAAATAGGGACATCCTTTAATTTCTAATTTAAAGTTTGCCACTTGTTATAGCGGACTTAGCAATAAAGGTTCTGTGCAAATTTCAATCAACTGTCCACAACTGTTCAACAGTTTGGTCATATACATCAAATAACAGCAATTATTGTAACACCCTATAATTTATAATTTTACATATTTATACTTCTTAATATGCCAGACAAAGTAATGGACGTTTTGTTGAATTTTTAAGTTTTTGTTTATAACAGTTTAATTGTAAATTTACATTATATACTTGTTGTTATAGCGGGCTTGGCAATACAGGTTCTTTGTAAGTTGTAGCTGCCTATCTACAACGGTCCAAAAGCTTGGCCACATACATCAAATTACATTAACTATTGGGACACCCTTAAATTTTGAATGTTTATACTTGTTACAATAAAGTTCATAGTAATCGACATTCTGTCCAATTTTCAAGCGTTTGCTTATAACGGTTTAAAAGATAGGCAAGATAGTCAAGTTATGTCATCTATGGGGACACCCTTTAATTTTTAGATTTATTTTTGTATTACTTTTTGCTATAAGGAGCTATAGTAATACGCATTTTTTTAAATTTTAAAGAAGTGCGCTTAACAGTTCATAATACACGTAAAAAACATGTATGTTGTATGGGGACACCCTTTAGTTTTTAAGATTATGAACTGTTTTTTAAACGGGGCCAATCTAAAAACATAATCTATCATGCTACAAAAAATTTTCAAAATCGGTTCGGAATGACGACTGAGTTCTGCAGCCACAAGCAAAAACCGAAACATTCAGTTGAATTGACAACCTTCTTCTTCTTTTTTTTTTTGTTTGAAGTTGGTTAATAAATAACAAGATTTTATGTAGATGTTGCTAAAATTAGGTTCTCAAACAAGTTTTCTTATTGTATGGAAAATCTAGTTATGATCATTTTTATTACTTAGATTTATATCAAAATCTAATTCAAACACAATTTTAAGAGCAGTGAAATAAGGTATTAAAAAAACATCAAATTTCTTAAAAATAATAAAAATAAAAAAAGAATACAAATTAAAGAAATTATCGAATACAAGTAAAAGAATTTCAATAGTAAAATTATGGTTCAAAATGCTTTTGATAACCTTGCAATTGTTTCAAAAGAACTATTTTTTTTAATTTAAATATCCAAGTATAGGAGGACGTTCCATAATTTTTGCAATATTTTGAAAAATATAGAAATCACATTTTTTCTTTAAAGTGTCCCCAGGGTCATGTTTTTCCGGAAGATCCCGTCTGGCAGGCAGCACCAGTCGCCTGAAACTATCTATTAAGAACTTTCGAAATCTGACTGGTACCACAGGAGTCGATAGCCCGCAGGAACTATGGTGCTTATACTGTCTATTGGTGTGTTCCTTCGGGTAGTAACGTGGTGGCTAATGTTTTACCTAAATCAAGGAGAGGTCACTTGTGTCCCATGTGCTCTTGCATTACAACAGAACACTGGTTTAAGTCTCTAGCCCTTTAGCAAGGAGTAGGAGCATGGTCCTGCCAGCCACTGTCACTCAGGAAGTTGCTATGCACCCCAAAGATGGTGTTAGACACATTGTATTCACCCAGTGAAAGACCGCCGTCAGACTAGATGGCCAGATACTAAAGTTAAATCTGTATCAAACTGCACAGAATAAAATTTTATATGGAATAATAAATAATGGTAATATTCTCTATCGCGTTGGTGGCATATGAGTTGTCAGCTAATTAATAAATAATGGAATACATAAAAGTGAGCAATTAACTAAAAGCTTCGAAAATTCAAAAACAACAAAAAAATTTGGCTTAAGTATTATGGATGCTATGACATTAGCTTTTTTGGACGAAATCTCCTCACGAAAACAGCTCGGACTATTTTCCAATTCCAAAAGCGACGTACTTACTCTTCTCACTTTTTGTCATATAGAGCTTGTTGTTTTCAATTTAATTTATTTAAAAAAAATTGTTACGGTTATTTCTACTCATCACTTTTATGTGATTTTTTTTTTTTTTTGGTAAATTGAGACTTTTTAACGTCAAGAATTGCAACATACGTATATTGATTGTTTTACTCTTGCTTTGCTTGTTTGCAGCAAAACGTGTTGCAACTAACAAGAAAATCTCTTAATATTTTTCTCTACAAAAAACTACAAACATTTCCTGAAATTAAATAATTTTTTTCGACAAGCTTGAAAAAATTTATTTTGATCCTTGATTTTTGAAACAAGTTTAATTGCGAAAAATTTTAGAAGCTGCATTTTGAACTTTGCCGATCAACAACTATCCACAAAAACAAGCTAAAAAAACTTTATCCCATTTTTATACTCCACACCTTTTCTAAAGGTTAAAGGCAGAAAGTTCTTAAGCAACGTAGTGATTATTTTTGAACAGTACTTTTTTATTACCGTATGTAGAAAATATAAGGCCCAAAATAAAATAAATTTTCTGATTGCTAAATCAACTAGATTTCATTAAAGAGCTTTATAAAATTTGTTTTAAACTTTTTAAATAGTGCAGCTGTCCAAAAAGCTAATAGGACTAGACTAGTTGGACTAGTTGCCGTTTGTAGTTACCCGTAAAACCTGTGTTCTGTTTTTAATTTTCATTGAGTTTTCTGAAGAAATATTGTTTTTTCACATTTTTTTTGCCAACTCTAGCATCTTTTATTGTCTTTTCCACCCCATTCACCAGACATATGACCCTATGACTTTTTTATGTGGACAAAACTAAATAAAAAAGTTTGTTATTGTCAAATCCTGGAAAACGTCCAAAATAAGAAAAATTATTGGCACAAAATTATTATATTTGTGATGCAGTTACTTTTAAGGGCAGTAACTGATTGGTTTTGAGTTTAGTTTCTTTTTTTAATTTATATTTTAGCTAAATTTGTGGAAAAAAGCTTATCCGTTAAGAAAAAAAAGTAAGAGTAAATTCTCATTTGATTGATAAACTCTTACAATTAATTCCAATGAATTTATGTTTAAATTTAAATTTAATTTTCAATAAAGAAACCTAAAAAATTCTGACAAACAAAATAAACCGGCAGATTATGTATCTGCCAGAATTATTTGCCAATGCAATAAAGTCACGTTAGTGAATTTACAGCTTTACCGCCTTTGTATCGCACTCATGTTTACTGTTTCGCTAATATTTTATTTTCATCGTGATTAATTTTTAATATATACAAGGTGGCACAGACGTTGTCATAATGAGAATTTGTCTTAGTTTTTGTGCAAATAAAAGAAAATTAGTTTACAATAAGCAATGAAGCAATACTTATCTGAGAAACTTGTTGTTGCTGCTTATTCGACAAATTTTTGTCATTGTTTTTTCATCCTGGCTACAGATTTTTTGTATACGCGTTTTGAAATCTCACTACTTCTAAAACAAACTACAAACCCTGCAAGTCTTTAGAGCACACATTGAGAAAAAATCGCCAAAATTAGAGCTAGACAAATAAGCGCAAATGTTCCTAAACTTTTGGGGTGGCCATTTAGTAAATATAATTTTATGGACTTTATATCAACAAAAAAAAAACTTATCATTTTAAACAAAATGGTGGCCCATTCAAGTAGTTTTGTTGCCAAGTGAAGTGTTATTGTTTTACATATCATATCATATCATGTACCAGTTGGTGGCAGTCTTTTCAATCCTTTTCCCCTTTGCAGGAAATGTCAAACTTCATATAAAAAAATTAGACATTGACTTTTTATATATGGATTTTAACATTTCTAAAAATGGCGAAAATAAAAAATTATTCGCCACTGCCACTACCTGGTACATGATTTTGCAATGATAATAATTTAATATTGAAAAATTTTTTGTTATTTGAACCGAATGTAAAAAAGGGTTATTTATTTCTGTATACTTATACTTTTTGTCACTTCAGAACTTGGGTATTTTTGAACCGATATTGGTTTTGTTTATTGGAAAAATTATATATACAAAATATTGGTTCCGTCGTAAAAAGAGAAATAAAAATTTGCATTCTTTGATTTTGGTGTATTTTTTTAAAGCTTAAATGCCATAAATTGTGTATCGTGATGTCCCTTGAATAGAATAGAATACAATAAAAATATTTATATGGAAATTAATGGCGCAATCCAGGCTTTCGAAACCCTCTTAACAGTGTGGAGATCTTCCTACATCCACCTAAAAACCAAATTTTGCGTTTTTTCCTTAAACATCCAATACGTACTTTTCTTCGGTCCTGAGTCATGAAATACTTTAGCAAGTGATCTTCATGCTCTACAGGTATTTATAAATTGGGCTCTCCTAAAGATATGGGTTATTGGCAAGAGCAGGAAAGTCTATAATCTGTGTTTCAACAGCAGTAAGACAATATGAGTGTTTTGGCCACATCCTAGGGAGACTAAACGACGATGTTGCGAAGATGGCGACATAGATCAAATCCTAGAGAGCAAGAGAAGAGGTAGACCTGCTAAAACCTAGAGGAGATAATTAGAGGTGCAAGCCTGCTCAGTGTGAGCGACTTTTTCGGAAGTAATCTTAAAAGAGCAATACAGATCAAATTGTGCGACCCTTTGTTACACACTACAGGACTACAGGAATAAATATATGATAAGCAGGCATTAAAAATAATATTAAAAATTAGAGAGTGTTCTCAAACCGTAACATACAGAAACTTTAAATTTAAGTTTTGTGTAAATAAGTACAGTCATTACAGCAGCAATATAAAATTACATACTATGATCGCTATCAAAGTATATTCCACTTTGAATTTTATAAGACAACCCTGGTTTTATGATGAGTCCACGGGCTCTCTAGCTTCTTAAAATTGTGGTTATGCCTTCACTCCAGCATTTCCAAATATTTTCTACTCCATTTACCTCGTTAAGCATAGCTCTTCAGAGGCATAAATTTGTTTACTTTGTGTTCCTTTTGATCACTATGTTATAACATTCACCCTTGATAGTAACATCTAGAATCAACGAACCATAGAACACAGAACCATGATGATCGCGCCAAATACAAAGACTATTTAAAATCAATGATATTTTATTTCTCGTATTATCGCTAAGAGTCCATTTTATATTATCTTAGTTAGTCGACTCAAAAAATCTGTTTTGTGGCTTTTCATGCTACAAGAAGCCAATAGTGTTTTTTAATGCAATAAATTGGGTGGTAAATTGTGGCCACACTTTCTACAATAACAAAACTGTAACAGTAAACAAAATTACAGCAGATGAACGATTTTAAACTTGCATTAGATTGAAAATTCATAATAATGCCCGCAATGTTATAAAATGACTTTGTACATTTCTTTGCCCGTTCCAGTCATCGTGCTCCTGTTCAAAGTTATATTATAAGAGCAGTATACTTCAAAATATCTTGCCACTTCTAATTCTACTTCAAAACGAATGTAATTTTGTAATTCGCCTTTTTGTGAATTACAAAATGAATTTTATTTGATCTCATAGCTATGCTATTGATCCTAAAACCGGCGATTAGACTCACTGCTATTGTTGCATCAAGATTGCCAGACTTTGGTTATGCGATTACTTTTAGATACTTATTAACTTTCCTAGATAATAGTGATTACTGTTCTCCCATTCTTTTACTTCACAAAGATTAAAAGTCTCGATATTGAACTTTTTTAGGGCGGTATAACCCGAAAATCGTAACGAAGTACTTGATGCAAAAACCGGGATTGTATAAAGAATACTTAAATTTCAGAAAAGATATCTGGGCCAGTGTCGCGTTGTTCGGGCTACGATTTTTGCCATCAAAAAGGAGGTGTAAGCTGGATAAGATATAATACTACATACTCTACATTTAGATTGGTTTGTGAATCAAGTTTTTTAATCTGGAACACTTTTAAGCCCTCGGGCCTGAAGATATGCCTGTTTCTGCAGGATAGATAGATTGATTTCTTAGTTGGAGTCAAGCTTAAGTTTTGCAAGCTTAATTTTTAGCGGATATTACGGAGAACAATGCACACCAGATTGTCTTGGCTGTATGTCCGTAGTGTGGTTGTAAAAGAATTTTAATTTTAGTGGCGGTTCCTTAGGATAAATTTGTTTGTTTAGGGGTACTTTGCCAATGACGCACGTGAGGGAGACTGAAACCCTCCTGTACAAAATCTTTTGTTGAAGTTGCTATGTAAAGGAGAACAAGGAAAGTTATATGTTACAACATACTTGGAACTTTTTTTGAAGCCGAAAGTCTTTCTCAGCAGTTCATGACAGCAGAATATTGGAAACTTTTTAAATAGTAACACAAAAATGACAAACTAATTTTTCCAGTCATCGGGTTGGTTAAGCACTAGAACACAAATGGTTCTACAGCATTTTCTTAAATATCACAAAGGCACCAATAGAACTGTGCGACCAGTGCAACCTAGAGAAAAATCTGATTCATTTATTTCGTAGGATTAGGAATAAAAAGAAAACCTCAAAACTTGTTTGTTTTCCTTTTTATATGATGTGAAGGAACACTAAAACCACAATTGCTCAGGACATACTACTATTTTTTTATTAAACATATTTTTTGGAATTCCTTTATGCTGTTGTTTTCGTTTTGCAAAATTACTCTTGAAAAAAATTAAATCATACCAGCAAATATGTATTCTACACAAATGTTGCTTCGGACTCATCTGCTGGTGCAAAATTTCTTTGAGAGGCAAAATTTAACTCTTTATAAGTTTTTCAATTGGTTTCTTTATTTAATTTTGTAAAATGCAAAAGTATTTTTAATAAATGAAAAAAAAGTTTTTTGCTTTCTTTACAATCTGAATTAGATTTTTGTTCTACACAGTCATTATTTGAAAAGTCGCTGTATTATAAAGGTTGTATAATAATTTACGATATAATAAATTAGTTAAGGAATCAATCCTTGTAAAATCTGTTCAGTTAGAAAATATTTTGTACAATGATAAATATTCATCATTATATGTTATAATTTAAAAAATTAAATATTTAAAATAAATTAAATGTTACAATAATTTTTTTTAATAAAATTTCTGAATTACAGGCAAAACTTGTCGCAACTAATGCGACAGTTCTACAATTTTACTATTTTTTACAAATAATATAAAAATATTAAGTCTGTTCAATTACTCTCCATGTAAGAAACAATGTTCAATGACGTCAGAAGTGTCTTAAAAACTGTATTGACTTGCCCACTTAGTAAAAACTTTTTAAAATAACTGTAAAAAATAAAAAAAAATAAATAAATAAAGCAATGTCGATTGCAAGTAAGTTCGAAAAATTAATTTTTAAGAGCAGATAACGTAAAATGCAAACATGCATATGTATGTTCATACTTTGCTTTGTTTACCTGAGTTGGAAAATTTTTATCACTTATATCAGTTATTTGAAATCTGTTGTCGTGAACAACAAAATAAGATTTTCTTTTACAATACTTCAGTTAGCAAATATTCATATCAAAAATTTTTTGTTTATTAATTACATTTTTCCCAAATTTTATTTTGAACGATTTTTATTATCATGCAAATTTTTTTTGTCTCCCAGCTTTTTTTGTCCTTGTAATACTTCTCAAACTATGTGAGCACTTTTCAGTAACAAATAATAAAAAAAAAAATAGTTATGGAACAGTGCTATTATCAGCTGTCGAATGCTAATTGAGAAAGGAGAATATGTGTGAAGAAAGAATATGTGTGAACATCAACATTAGTTACTAAATTATTTAAAATTAAAAGCCTTAATTAAGTTGCATGAAAAAAGTTTTATTTTTTTTTCTATTATTAACAAATAAATTATCAATTTTAATTTGCTGGTTTTTTTCATAAAAGTTTGTTTTATTAAACAAAAATAATATGAAATGAGATAAACACTTGTATGAGTTGAAAAAATAGACAAAGGTGTAGTGTCAAAGAAGGCAAACTAAAAATATTGTTTCTCATTACGGTTGCGCACTTTGCAGAGGAAATTTACTTAAAAATGAGAATTTTACAAAGAACAGAAAATGGGCTTAAATACGAATATTAAAATAAAGAGCATTAAAAAAATATGTGTGTATTTATATACAAATGTAAAATTAATTTATCTAAAAAAAACTGTTTTAAGAGCTTTAAGTATTTTAACACTGTTTTTTTTTTTTCGAAAAAAAGTATAAGATTTTTCTTTGTAAAACATTTTTGAGCTAGTTTGATGATTTTTAAGACGTAATTGTTTAAGCCAGTTTAGGATATTAAAATCTTTTCTAGTCTTGTTTTATAAAGCTACTAAACTGCCGTTTAGTAAAACAAGCCGTGCCAAAATTTTCGGCGGCGGCTGGGTAATTTTTAACAGACGGGGGCGATTAAATTTTCGGCTTGAATTTTGTTTTTTTTTGTTTTTGCCTAAATAAAAGTTATATATACCAGTCAATTAATTATACTTATTCGTCAAATATTCGCCAAATTATGCCTCTATTTTGACATCATTTAGTTTTTATTTTTTTCATTGCCCATATTGTTAAATAACAGCTTTTTATATTTAAAAATATTGTATTTTATATAAATAATATATTTATATTTTCTTGATATGAAAATTACCATTCGAATGAATAAAAATTTAACAATTTAAAAATACAAAAAAATGAATATATAAGTTCTATGAAGAACTGATTTACAATCAGTAGAGTGTCATTAATCAAAGTATTGCAATAAAGTTTTATGATTTATGTAAAAATACTACTTTAAAACGGCTCTTTAGCGATAACTCCTTTTAATAAAAGATCAGTTTAAGTAAACAAAATGTTTTTTTTTAATATAGAAAAAGTAAAAAATTTACTTATGATATATTTTAACTAAAAGTCCATTTAAAATCTAATTATTTATAAAAATTAAAGAGCATATGTTACAATTAAAGAATTCTTAAAATTTCTTTTATCTGTGCAGGTTTCTTAAAATTTCCTTTATTTGTGCAGTGTTTGTGTAAATGCTTGTACATTGATACATAAAAAATTCTCTTTGCTGATAAATACCAAAATTGTGAAAAAACGGCGGCTGTTTCTGAATCGAAGCAAGCCGATCTAAGCGTTGGCGGCGCGCTGTCGGCTGTGAGTCGATCGGCTTGTTTTTCAGATGCTGTTGTGATTTACATATAATGAAGCTATTGGACAAAATAGGTGTAACCACTATGTTGAGAAAATATTCATTTGTTGCAAGGCGAATCACATACCAGAAGGTAACAATAGTAAATTCTTTAATTTTCGCTGGTAGCCTTACTGTCAAGCTCCTTATAAAAATGTATTAAACATATTTTATATATACGGAGTTTGCTTTTGAAACATCTTTTAGTTTCTTATAGCAAATATTATATTCAACGAGTAGGACCCAGTACACTAAACCTTTTAAGATTTTCCTTAAAATTAAAAATAATTAAAGATATAAATAATTTTTAAATAAATTGCGTTTATATAAATTTTCAATAACAATTTTTTGTCTCTGAAATAAAATCAAATAAATAACCAAATAGTTTTATTTTTACAACAGATTTATTTTTATTCATAATAAAAATTCATTAAATAAAATGGTTAAAAACAAAATTGAATATGAATTGTGTGTAACTTAAACCTCAAAAAAAAAAAACAAAATTGATAAAATTAACGTATTCTAGTTAAGGAAATCTAGACCAAATGAAATTCTTCCAGAGCACCAATGTCTGGATAAAGTTTAAGTTAAAAATATTAAAATGAAAAATGCCGTCATTGATGACATGTTCGTTAATTTATCAATTATTAATGACACCGGAACTACGACGTCATCTAAGGCCATTTAATAACAAAGAAGACAAAGTTAAAGAAGAAAATAGAAAAGAGTATTATATAAATATTATCGATATTTATGAGCTTAAACAACAACTACAACTACAGCAAAAATCACAAAAAGATTGTCTTCAAAAAATCTTTAAGAAACCACAACAAAAACGTCGTCGTTGGGTTTTGTCCTGTAATTTAATTACTATTTTAAAGCAAATTAAATTAACTAATCCCACCTTTGATATACAACAACAACAACAACAACAACAGCAACAACTAGAACATTGTCAAAAACAACAGTTACTGCAGCAACAACAAAAACAACCAGAATATTTGTTTAAAATATAATAAAATTGTTCCTTGTTACATGAAAACGAAACCAAAAATTAAAAATAAATCTTATTAAAAAATAATAACAACAAAAATTTACACCCTCTTTCTCTTATTCCTGTATTGATAAACAACAAAAACCAAGGCAAAAAATTTAATAATTAACTTTTCCGGATATAAAAAATAAAAAAACAAAAACGGCCCATTTTAATAAAAATCGACTAAAACAACAGCAAGAGCAACAAACTCAACTTAAACAACAAATAAAACGGCAAGAACAACAAAGTTGGAAACTGCAACACCAACCTATTCTCTCCGTTTGTAATATTGGATCGTTGTCTCAAAATTGTAAACAAATATTTTTGTATTTGTTTATAACATTTGTTGTCATTATATCAACAACACACCTTCAAAAGCGACAGCAACCTTATCAACAACAACAACAACAACGGTTGTCGCTAAGTCTACTGCAACAACAGCATCTTTATAATTATCATTATAAAGTTTTACGTTTTGACAACAACGATCCAATAAACGAATTTTTAATGGACCAATTGGTACTCAAAATGGCGGATGGTGGTCACACATTCGTTAAGAAGAATTTCCATAAACCTACGTATTGTCATCATTGCTCCGATATATTGTGGTTCGGTTTAATTGGACAAGGTTATATATGTGAAGGTAAGATTTATAAAAACATTTATATTCTCATTTTTGTAAATATGAATTATTATGAATATGTTAATAACAAAGTCACAGCGAACGCTTGCAAAACTAAATGGGAGTAGAAAATCAATACAATCTTACGTATCCAAAGACGGTATATACTTAACGGCGATGGTGTTTAATAAATGAATTACATACTTATATACATACACATATACTTACATATATATATATATATATATATATATATAGAAAATAGAAAATACATTCAGGAACAACCCGCTGGTTTTTGTTTCTTTTGAAAAAATCAAAGTTGCCGCAATTGGTCTTCTAAAAATTGCGAAGTCTTGTGGTTTGGAGACGTGATTGGATCGCTTGTCTTTAAGTTGCAAAAAAGTGATTAAAAACTTTGATAAAAGAATCGACATCTGAAAGAATCGTGGTCGTGGTAAACATTAGCCAGATATCCTTTTTCATTCATTCATTTGAAACATCTTTATCTAAATTTTTTTTAGATAAGCGCAATCCCTAAAACCAACAAACTTTTTGTCTATTATTTATATAAATATATGGCTATGAAAAATTGTTGTTTTTTTTAATTCCTAGGCGCACTTTAATTTATGATTTTAAACTATAAAAATTACGTCTTGATTCTAAGTTTTCATGTCTTTATTGAAAAAAATTGGAAAAGGTACCCGGAATCTAAAAGAATCGTTGTAACTCACAAAGTTTACTATTTTATGTCGTGGATATGTTTGATATTAATCTCTATTTATTTCGAAGTCTGGCAACTTCAAACCACAAAAATTTAGTGAAGAAAACTAATTTATATATCAAATAATTTGAAAAAATCATGCTATTTTTATCCCGATTAAATTAATAAATCACCGATATTGATTATTGAGGGTGAAAGTACGACTCGATGGCCATTTCACTACCGCTCGCTTAGCTCTTCAGGAAACTTCCCACAAATATTTTTAATAAACTAAAGATTTTTCTCGACACAATAAAATAAAGACAAAAATCAAAGTTTAGGCAAAAAACAACAATAATCAACAATGATTTTATTTTTCTTTATCGACTGTATTAGGCCGACTTTTTTTTCCGAACAATTTCTTAAAGTTAATTAATTTATGTGTTGTTTCTATATTGCAGGCGATCAACTTGTCTGAAAAATTTATATGAAAATAACTCAAACAACTGAGTGCTTTTCATACAAATTTTTCAGACGAGTTGATCGCCTGTAATACAGAAACAGCACATTAATTTAATATTCCTGTGGTTTACTTTAATTTATATATCTTTTTTAATTTAAGGTTAAAATCTGTAGAATATGCTGCAATAAGTTTGGTGATGTAGTATATTTAGTAATTATTTTGACTTGGTTTTTATTAAGTTCGTTGTTATTATTCTTATAAGATAAAAAAAAAATTTTAAAAAATCGTCGACAGTAAGCTTTTGTCCAGCTGCCGCTAAAACTTTAGGTTGAATTATTTTTATTATTATAATTATTATTTTTAAATATTATTAATTTAAGTCTAGAAAAAACTTGGTAAGGAATAAGGAAGATATTTCATTTCAAAAAATAAATTTTAATTTTTTTCTAACAGTGGAAAGTATTCTTCAACCAAATGTTGTCATTGAAGAAAATATGAAATAAAGTAGATTTCTTGGCATATTTTATTAAAATCAGTTTATTCGTTTAGAAACTGCAGATTTTATTTGATTTTTTATTTTTTTTTTGGAAAATCCCTTAATCTGTGAGCATAAGAACATTGTTTTGTTATTACCGATAGTTCTTTATATTCCATGTGTGTTATAACAGAATTTTACTTCTATTTGAATCGTTGAGCTAAGGCATAAGTAGTAAAAAATTAGTTTTTTTAAATTATTGTTATTTTTTTTTTTTTTTGTTGGGTGTTTTTAAGAGTGCCAATTTTAAGTCAGTGATAATGTGTTCGAAAACTAAAATTCTCTTAAAAATTTTTTTCATTGTTTTAGTTTAGAAGATATTTAAATATTTTGGCTAATAAACAAACATGGTTTTAATTAAGGGGTAGCTACAACTAATCCCTACAAGTCTCTTCCAAATTTTTCTATACAATTTACGCATACAAAATCATATTTAACAAACAACAATAATAACGTTCTTCTAGCTGTTGTTGTAGTATTTTTCTAAATACAAGTAAGTGTAAACAACAAGTAAAGCACCTTGCCAGATTTTTCATATTATAACAATCTTGACGTTTAATCTCGCCTGTAAATAGAAATCACAGTTGTGATCGATATGACCGTGTTTTATTTTAATAAAGCATATCAATGAGTGATGTTGTATATATTATCACAAAACAAATTCCTTTGAATTTTGTTTGAATTTTGGAAAGTTTTATTTTAAGAACCTGTATAATAATATAATAATGTCATATTATGACTAATAAAAAAGGACTTGCACTTTTTCCAACAAAAATTGCAAAAAAACTTCTGTAGCAAAAGTGAACTATAGTTTTAACAGTTCTTCAAAAAATCCATTTTTGTTGGATAATAATTCAAATCGATCTTTTAAAAAAAGAAAAAAATCGTATCGTTTTAAATTATTCATGTGTCCAAGGTACCCCAGTTTTTAAAATTAAAATATATTTTCGTTTAGAAACCACAAACTTAATTCCATTTATTTTGCCACCTCGTCTACTGTACAACGTCGCTTTAAATATTTAATGTTATGAAAGAAAAAAAATTACTTTTTTTGTACATGCAACATACATACGAATGTTTAGGATTTCCTGATCATTTAAGACGTCATAAGTAAAAGCTAAAAACTAGCTGCAGGAAATAAAAGACAAACATACATACATTGATGTATTTTCATCATCATTCCATAATAAATATGTTTTTTTTGCTTTTTTTCTTACTCTCTCTCTCTCTCTTTCTTTTACAGTAATGACTTTTCCCTTTCGATTATACAGATTATAAACGAACAAAATCTTTGTAAAAATTTTAAACATTTAAATTTGTTGTTCAAATAAAATATTTTGCAGTAAATTGTTGCGGAGAGTCTTAGTGCGTTTATGTGGTCTTTAAAAAAGTTTTCGAGAAAATAAATTATAATAAAAATAAAGCCGTTTTTATGAGATTTTTTTTCGTAATATTTGGCGGCCAATAATGACGCACTTAAGGCCCCTCAATATCGAGTCCACAAATACAAATAAATATGATAAAAGAAAGAGTGTTTTTTTAATACATAAATTTTTAAATTTTATTTGAAAATTGTTTGAATTTATAATATTTTGTTTAAACACGATTGTACGATATTCTTTTCTTCAAGAGTTATTTTAATTGCTAAAATTTGGAATTGGAGATTAATAAATCTTTACTGAAATCAAAGGCGTGTGATAACATTTTCCAACAAATAAGTTTAGAAAAATATCAAACCTTAGAAGAAGGCTAAACATTTTAAGAAAAAAATGTCTCTTTGTTTAACGGTTGATAGGTCGAAGGCTTTTGTTATTAAATAAATAGGAAACAAGCTTTAATACTTTCACTGATGCTTCCAAACTTGAAATACATATTTATAAACTTTAAAATATTTCAAAACAAACTACTTGCAGAAAGTAAAAATTAGTAAACTCGTTTTTAACTTTGGTAAAAATACATTTATAATTAGACAGCAAAGAATGACCCAATTAAAAATGATTTCAAATCGTTTAAGTGTGTGACGTATTTAAAAAAATGTTTTCTTCTATTCCTTTTTAACTGCTGTTTAGCAAATAATCTAAATAGTGTTCAAATATGTACCTTTCCGTAGATACATGTCGCAGTTGAATGTTTGTAAGTAAAGAAATATTTATTGTCTGCAGAAATATGAAAATGAGATTTTACAATAAAATTAAATAAAATATTGTGCAACGTAGCGTAAAGTCTTATTAATTTATAATAAAATTTGCAATTTATGACCGCAAGGAAATTAAGAAACTAATTGAATTTGTATATTTATTTCCTCAGCTTTTTGTATCTCTGTAAAATTGTTTTGCTCTGCTGTTTTCCAGGGATGGATGGCAAATAACAACTATTTTTGAAGCTTTAGCTGGAAATAATCATACTGAAGAAAATAATTCTTGCAAAAAACAAAAACCGACTTCAAAACAGACAAACTTAAAATCATATTTCTTTAGAACGGCAAACACACATTAACTATATATAATTCGAGAAAGACTGCGTAGGGTTTTTATATGTCGTAGAACAAAATATCAATGCAGATTTAACAAGAAAATTCAGCAATTATGTAGTCACCCTTTATTTTAAATGTGATGAAATTCTAAGCTTTAGTCTATAACTGTTCAAATGATTGGCCATATACATCAAATTACAACCATTGCGGCACCCTTTAATTTCTTATTTTAAATATTTATACTTGTTATTATACTTGATGTAGTAATGGACATTCTATCTTATTTTAAAGAGTTCGTCTATACCGGTTTCAAAGATAGAGCCATGTAGGTTAAATAACATCAGTTATTGGGACACCCTTTAATTTATAAATTAAATTTGCTACTTGTGATAGCGGACTTAGCTAAGGTTCTGTGCAAATTTCAATCAACTATCTACGACTATTGTAACACCCTATAATTTATAATTTTAAATATTTATACTTCTTAATATTTCAGACGAAGTTTTGGACAATTTGTTTAATTTTCAAGTGTTTTTATATAACTGTTTAAACGGTAGGGACATATATATCAATTTACTTCAAGTATGGGAACACCCTTTAATTTATAAATTTAAATTTTACACTTGTTATAGCGAACTTAGCAATACGGGTTCTTTGTCTGTCTATAACGTTTCAAAAGTTTTGACACATACTTCAAATTACATTAACTACTGGGACACCCTTTAAGTTATAATTTTGAATGTTTATACTTGTTATTTTAACGGTCTATAACGGTTCAAAAGATAGACGAATATAATTCAATTTACGTCTTCTATGGGACACCCTTTATTTTTTTTGCATTACTTTTTGCTATTTGGAGGTATAGTAATACGCATTTTTTCTTAATATTTAAAAAAAAAACTGAACCAGGAGCGTGGTACACAACTTTAAAAGGGAGGGTGGTACCTAGTTTCAAAACTTAAGCTCTAATACTCCTAAGCTTTGCTCAGGGTTTTGGATCAATCGACTTAGCCGTTTAGAAACATTTTAGTTCTGCCCACTAGTTCTGTACACTGTGGTCTTTTGCGAAATAAATATGGAGTTTCATAACTGCTCGTTTCGATTTGCCCGAAACTTGAAAAGTCTTTGAAGGAAAAGTCAGACCTTAGTAATGTAGTTTTGTTTGTTCTATGATCTTTAAGAAGAATTTTAAATTTTATGACAGTTTTAAACAGCTGTTGTGTAAATAAAAGGGAAGAAATTATGACTAATTTATATATTCGTTGGATTTAATGGACTTTAATCTGAAAATCGCGAGATCGATAAAAGATATCTAAATAACATTTTCAGGGAATAGAAAAGAAAGTCATATAAATGTCAGAAATATCAATTTAGGAAAATCCCTGATTCGTGATTTTTTCAGAAAATCTGTTCACCATTATAGTAGGGATGGACAAAAAACATCGATGTTTTAAAAACACTCGATGTGTTGTGTCGAAACATCGATATATTCCACTGTTTTTTTTTTTTTTTTGCTCTTAAACAATCGGAAAACATCGATGTTTTCTTCCGATGCATCGAAATGCCAAATTGTATACAGATCATGTAAATTGATATATAAACTTGTTTATAGAAATTGGAAAAGCAATAAGAGTGAAGAATATTGTCTGATGAACTTTCAGTTTATCTGAGGGCTTCTGTTGGAAGACTGAACGAAAATCCGTTGGATATTTGCAGTTTCTTAAGCTTTACAAGATCGGTTTTAAATACTTTACAATGGTGGGAACATCGGTTCCCTCTGAAAGACTATTTTCACAAGTGACGCAATAAAGAAACAGATTGAGAGGTTAAAGACTTGAAAAAAGTATTGGGAGATGTAAAATAAACTTTAGATTTTTCGAAAATATAATAATAATAAATTAAAATAACAGTCGTTGTATAAAAACATCGATGTATTTTATGAAATATCGATGCAGCATCGATGTATGTTTGCGATACATCGTATGGAAAAAACATCAATGTTTTTTGCAGTGTCCATCCCTACATTATGGATAGTTTGTCTTCAGATTTCTAAGAAATTTTTGCATCATAATAGTAAGTTTTTCAAAGATCTTAAACACAAAAATTAATTTGCAAATTTGCGATATTCGACTACTGCTGCATGTAGGGTAAATGTCTAAAATACAAAATAATTTAAGTTAGATACATTGTTAATTAATTCTCTATTACTATACGTGTTGAAAGAAAGAATGCGTTAGACAAAGTTTTTACAAAAAATTTAAAATAATAATTTTGAAAAAATCATAAAAAAAATTCCAAATAATAATTTTTCAGATTGATGATTTGAAAAAAACTATATATTTTAGATCAATTTAAAAATTTGATTTTTTCCTGTTTTCGACTTAAAGAATGTAGAAAATTAAGAAATTTTTTACAGTTTTACCTAAAATTTTATCGATCAACGAAGTACATATGTTAATATCGAACTATGAACTTAAAAGTTATGAGCGAAAAAATTAAAAAAAGTATAGTGAGAAACAAAAAAAACATCTTTCCTTTAAACTTAAATATCTTATAAACTGTGAGAGATACAGCTACAAATTCTGTGGCAAAATAGGAAAGTTACAAGTTAACGTAGGCCCGCTGCAGATACTTTCATGTTTACAGGGCTACAGAGACACGGTTTATAAAGGCTTTTTGCTTCTCTAAAATCCAAATAGCAGTTTCTCTTGCAAAATTTCTTACTATTAAATTAAAAATGTTTAAAAGATAAAGCCTAATTAATTTCATCATGCATACATACGCAAGAAGGAACAATGTACTTTGAAGCTTTAAAATATTAAAAAAAATATTTCACAAAAATTATTTCATACTCGTATAAATTAAAAATTGCTTGTAAAATAAAAAAGTTTATATTTTTTACCAACAGATAAATAAAATTACTTTGCTGGTTCTTTTTTTTTTTTTGTTTTTTTTTTTTTGATGACAAAACACACATGTAGCAATAATGGCTTTAGCGATGATGGTGTGGTGATAATTGTGTTCTGATGAGTGCGTTTCGTCAGTACTCACATATTCAATTTACGCATTTTATATCCTTGACTATGCGCACGCTGCTGACGACTTGTGGTGGTGGCAATAGCAACAATAACAACAAAGGCCACCAAAAAGTTGTTCAGTTTTTGAGTTAAACAATAGATTTTTCATTATATTACTTTATATTCTGTGTTATTAGCATTTTTAAAATGATTTGATTTGTTTCTCTTTTCGTAAATTTATTTTTAATTTAGCAATCATAAATGCTTTTGTTTGTAATTATTTAAGCACACTCAAATGAAAAACCTTTAAACACAAAGAGTTTTGAACTTTTCTAATATTAATTTTTCGATTTTTAATTTTATTTAATCATGTTCATCAACACCTTTAAATTTTTTTTTTTTTAATTTCCAATTGGTGTTTATTGCTTCTTATTTTTTTTTTGTGTTTATATTAGGGGCATTAATACATAGCAAAACAACAACTACATAAAATAATAACAAAATTTATAAATGTGCTTAACAGAAAAGAGGTCAATCATAAAATTACTAAAATTACTCGACTTAGGAAGAAAGTCCTTTAAGTTTGATACCTGTGCAGAAAACCAATACTTCCCCGCTCTTTATTTCTACCGCCAAAGAAATTTTAAGAACACAGTGCTCTAACGTGCATTTGAACTGATATTATCAGTGTATTAAAATCATATTGCATTTTGTGATACATCTCTTCTGCATGGAACGATTGGATTTGATTATGTCCTATAATGATAAAGCCTTTGCTATGGATTTCTTCCCTAAATTGTTAATTTGCTTTATATGTTTTAATACGCAACTGATGTAAAATATCAAGGGATGTGCCGCCATAAGCGTTCATTAATTGCAAATGTGAACTAAAAACAAACAAAATATAAAATTTTATCTCTTGGGTAAAACAAAATGAAATGTTATTCTGTTTTTTTTTTTTAATAATTTTTAAAAGACCTAAACAAAATCTTTTTTCAATATACGAGCAGTTTTGTTCGTGTAAGTCCCTGTTCTATCTCGAGATTTTTCTATAAATTTAATTTATGTTTTTGTTCCCATTGTTCCTACGAGAAGCATAAGTCTCAATAAAAACGCTCTCACTTGTTCACAGGTTTTACGTATTCCGATCATTTTTACATTAATTTGCCTTCTCCGCATATGAGCTTGCTGTCTTCTTGATCGACTTACTTGTGGGTTCCATTCTGTGGCAGTTACTTCCTCGCATGTGGTGGGACACCACTCTAGTTTAGAATATTCGCAACAATTGATTTACAAGCACTTAGATCATCTGCATATCTCGGGGGGCTGTGTTTCATGTCTTGCAACTGTAGAGAAGTTCACTCTCCTTGGCATTTATATTAAAGCGATTAAAAGCTTCCATACTTTTTGTAAACGGTTTTAAATGTCTTTACTGAACCCACTCTTTTTGGATATTATGCTCCAAAGCTAGTAAAAATAGCTGATATCTGCTACTTGATTTTTTTGGAAAGCAAAGTAGCATCAGGCAATAATGCATTTTTAATTACCCTGCAGAAGAAGGTAGAGGCATTGACGTCTGGCGAGTGGTGCTATACTGGAATAGAAGTCAGTAGTCGCAACGGATACGATTTATAGACGGATGGCAAGTACTGGTAGACTAGTCGTCAATACTGAACTCGTTTTTAAGTTGGCAAGTCAGCATATATTTAAGTTGGCAGTCCTGCAAACATCTGTCAACAATTTTTGGCTTGTAAAATTAATGTTTGATTAGTGTTTACGAGAAATATTCCTGCCGCTTACAAATTTAAACAAAAAAAAAAAAAAAAAAAAAAAAGAGTGACTAGTCGGTATCGCTTTGCGTCTAGTCGAAGAGTACTTCTACACTACTACTTTCTTCTGAAGGGTAGTAACTCTGTTACATTCTTAAGTAAAGGCATAGAGAAGAGAAAAGAAAGGTGGTGAAAGCAAAGCCATTTTATTTGTTATTTTACTTTGCCAGCGAATGTGCGCTATGTAGAAGTACCGATGAAGGAGGCTTCGTGCTGTATTGTTAAAATCTAAATAATTTTTTTATACCATTACACAATACAAAAATTTTTTTTCTACTACCATGACTACAACAGCCTGTTATTGTTAATTATTCCTAAAACGTCGCATTAACTTACAGGTTTTGGTTGCAGCAGTATTAATCACAAATCCAGCCTCACCTATTGTGCGTGTTATATTTTGCATGCTTGATGCAAGATCTGAGAAGCTGTGAGCTAAACGGTAGATATCATCTGCGTAATCAAGATCGGTTAATCGACTTTGCAACCTTTAAATAATTCTCCGTTTGTTTTGTAGGGCCGAGGTATTCGTAACATTTATAAATATTTTTCAGGAATAATAATGATAAATTGGCAAATAAAACGATTGATAGATTAGTGGTAGTTTTAAATAATTTGGATTAAAACAGCCGTAAATTTTAGTCATAAAATAATGAAATTGGCAACACCTATAACAAGTCTTCATATGTTGTAACCTAATTTAGCTCACATTATGAAAATATTTAACTTAAAAATATACAAGTATTGAAAAAAAAAACACACACATAAATGAGTTTCAAATTTCGACCTTTTTTATAAATTAAACACAATTGAACCGCTTATAATTATAGCCGCTTTTGTTGTCAACCAACACTTATAATAAATAAAGAATTTGTAGAAATATAATATGGATAGTTGTATAAACAGAAAAGTTTGCAACTTATAACCACATTGTAGATATCATACTTGGAATTACCATTAAAATATAATTGACATTGTTTGATATAATGATAATGAAATATATTTAATTGCCATTTAATGCTGTTGACTTTACTTTAATTATAATTGTTTTTTTAATGGTAATGAAATTTATTGAAATCGGTTAGTTACGAATTACAATTAAATTGAAAGTTATTGTGAAATATAAATTTATGATTTCAGAAACATTATGCATAAAACAAATAAACCATCTTTTTGTAAATAGATATTTATTTTCAATTTTCAGTGAGATTGGTATAAAAATTAATGTCTTATTGTCCCATCTAGCAGATCTTATTATTAGTGTCTCATTTTTCCTGAGAATGTTAAAGACAATTTTTTTGTGATAAAAATGTAATTTTATAATTATGCTCTTCTACGTTTTAAAGTGTTTTTAAGTGCATAAGGAATATGAGTGGCTTTGAAAGCATTTAATCTTTAGCATTGAATCCCTTTCAATAAAAAGCATTACCATTGGCGAAAATAATAATAATGCTAAACATCATTAGCATTATTTTTCATTCAATGCTAATAAAATTGACAATTAATTAGTCAATCTAATCAATTACTTCCATGCATGGTAGATAGAGAGAAAGAATACTGACGAAGGTTGTAGCGAACCAGAGAATGCATTTCTTCTGCTGCTATCTACATTTTACACAATTAATGACAAACTTAGGTAAAAAATTAGAAAAATAATAGATTGAGTTCTGGTATTGTGGTATAAGCGGATAAGGTGTTCCCATAAAATTTTTAAACCAAAAGTCTTTTTAAATTCAGTTAAAAAAACATGTGTTGTGGCGTGGCTGACTTTTATTTTCTATAAAGTATCTTGGGTCCAATTTTATATTTGCTGTATACATCTGACATGCCAAATAGCGTTCATGTAAGCAGCTTTTTAAAGCATATTTGATTTGGAGAGGAGGTTCAAAAGATTAAGAATTAAGTTTAATATGAAAAAACGCATACATAGATATCGTTACAAATTCTGACGAAGGCCATATAGAAGCATATAGCGTTATGAAATCCAGTTTTGAGGCACTGCCTCCGTATCAAATTTAGAATAATTCAAAGACGCCGAAATAAAATAATACCAATAATTGCTACAGACTCTTGGTAAATAAAAAATTTGAAAATTTTTAAAGACTTGAAAGTTACGTTGGGAACAGTAGAAAACAAATTCGAGATATGGAAAATCACATTTGGCAAAGTTAGAAACACATCTAAGACTTTGGTTGCATTCGTCTGAGATGGAGGAAGGGATGCAGTAATCATTTTTAGTATTTTATTTATGTGCCTTTGGGTTTATTCTAAATTTAATACTGAAGCATTACCTCATAACTCATTTAAAAAAATACTTTTCTCATTTTAAAATTAATACACATAATTTTTTATTATTATTAATTATATTTTTAGTTTAAAAAGTTTAAAATTATATTTATTTACTTTAATTTCACTTAATTCCTTCAAATAGAAATATTTCATTGTATTCTCACGAAATACTTTATATTAAAAACCATCAGTGAATTCTACCCGAGTCGTATGATTAATATTTAATTTTTTACAATATCAAAAATAGCTCATACGCTGCAGAGCTCTAAAATGATTGCATAAACACATGAATGCATGTTTAGTAAAATTAATTTTAAATAGTTTTTTGTAAGCAAAAAAAAAAAAAAAAAAAAAAAAAATTAAATAAAATAAAATAAAAAAATAATAAGGGTGGAAATTGCTTTAAATATTTAATATTGTAAAATATTCATTACTTTTCTATTCTATCATGACAATAAAATACTCTACACTGTGAATATGAAATTAAAATTGTATTTTTTTTTTGTTGTTTTTATAAAACTTAATCTCGTTTAAGAGAGTTGGAGAAATATATTTTGTTTTTCGTGTGTTAATATTTGTCTGTTAGTAGAATAAGTGTTGCTAGGTATAACGAAATGTCAACTAAGCTAAAAATAGATTGTGGAATATATACAAATATAAACACACACATACACACACAGTGATAATCATTGTAAACCTCAGTTCTGCTATTCAACACAAAAACATGGTTTTATGTATAAAGTATAACTAGAAAAAATATGAATAGAATACAAAAATAAAGTGTGTGTATTTGAAAGTATCTATAAACAGGTGTGGTATACTCTACTCTGCTTTGTGTGTGTTTGCAAAAAGTTGTTAACAAACAAAAAGAAAAAGAAAAACTGCATAAACAGCAAATGCCAAAAACACATTTATACTATATTTGTTATGTACGTTGTTATAGTTGTAGTTATATTTTGTTATTTTTCCTTTATGCTGTTATTCAATGATAAAAATGAATGACCTAGCAATTCATTGATACTTTCTAAGATCACATACACTTAAACCCATTCAAATGGATAATAACATATAATAAAATAAATGCAGCATTAAATAATCTATAAAATTTATAGTAAAAATAATATCAATTACATTTTCTGTTCGCTTGGAAGTTTTAATGGTTTTTTTTAAATATGTTACATTTTAAAATGCTTTAATGCAATTTTTTATCCTTCACCACCAGTGGAAAAAGGGTATATCTAAGTTTGTCATTCCGTTTGTAATTTATACAGTATCCAGTTCCGATCGCATAAAGTCAAAGTCGATTGAGCGATATCCGTCTGTCCGTCCGTGATAGCTAGTGCCTTGGCAAGATGAGCTAGAGAAAATTCAAATACGCCAATCGATCAGACATAGTTTCAAAAATTTTGCTATTGAAAATCAGCAAGATCAGTCCATGTTCTTCGAGGAAGCGGGCAAAACATCACGCCTGCCTATTAATTTTTCTTATTTTTTTCCAGTTTTCGTTATTATTTTGCAATAGTTGTCTTTATTAATACTTTTAATTAAAGTTTTTAATTTTTCAGTGAAAGTAAAAAACTTCTTGACTTTACGTTTTGAAGTTATTTGAAAAGAAAAACAAAGAAGAGACGAAACACGAGACAACATTAGAATTTCTTTTGGAAACAAGAACAAAATTCAAAATATTTTAAGAAATGGTTTTTGTTTTTTAATGAATTTCAAAAAGTAATCAACCTCATTCTATCTGTGGCGTGTGCGTTCGCTTGAAAGCTTTGAACATTTGTATAAAAAACAATAACAAATTTTTAAATATTTATTTTTTTTCCACTTAATTATAGCGTTGAGCTGTCTTGCAGAATTAGACCCTAAGAGTCTATAAACATAGACATATAGCTTTCAAAGTAGTTTCCCTCAGTTAAAATAAAATTATGCCAGGATTTTGCATAACTTCTCATTTTTATTATAACGTCGCGGTTTCAATGGTCTTGTTGTATTTGCGAAGAAATTAACGGAAATTTAATGAGGTGAATGCAGTATTTATTACAGAAGTAAATCAATATTCTATTTAAGCAAATATTTAATGCCAATAATCTGCATGAATGTATTAAGAGCATTATTGAGGATTAATTTAATATAATCGTTGATGAATTTATAAATTGATTATTTTAAGTTTTCTAAAAATATAAGTAAATTTCGCTTTCAAGAATAAAATAAATTTAAAAGACCATTTAAATAGTTTTTGCATTAAAAGCAAAACCATTGTACAAAAAATTATACGTAAGAACTTCTTTAAAATAGAGAATTGCAAACTATGGCCAACAAATGTGTTACATTGTAGTGAAACACACAGCCAATAGAAGACAATAAGTATAACGAGATTACGTCATCTCATACTTATAAATAGATTTAACGTAACTTTTAACGTTATTTTATATTTGATTTGATTCGATTCGATTTTTTTTTGTAATCTGAAATTTGAAGTTGTTTTAAAATCAAAAAATTTATATTCAGTAAACAATTTTAAAAGATTATGAAAAAAGCAATAATTCTTTGTTTTTTCTTTTTGCTTGATGTTTAAAATCAATTATATAAACAAAAAATTATATCTGTAGAATAATTTGTTATAGGTAAACGAATGAGGGCCAGTGATCTCTAATTTAAGGTATTTCCCATTTTGTAATATTCTTTGGCTTGGACACGACTTAAAATAATCCAGACAATCACCAGATTAGAATTTAAAGCTTCTTTAATGAAAAAAATGTATGTTTTGTGAATAATGTTCAAAGATTGTGATATAAGACTGAATTATCTGCAATGCCATTATGCAAATTTTTTTTCTTGGTTCGTTCAAAATCTAAAAAACTAATTTGCTTATGACGGAATTTGTTCAAAAAATGAAATAACGTAGTTCTAAATATAAAATGACATAAAATTTTCATTAAACATATTTATAAATAACATATTTATACCGAGCTAATTTATCTTTTGACAGAAAAACAATTCTTAATCACTTCAAAGAAATTAAAAATAGTTACATACTTATATGAATTCAATTAGAGTCTAATGATTACTATTAAACCTAGCCTCCTCATGATTTTTTTTTCTTATTTCATACGTAAAATTTACAAATGTCTGTAAATATAAGTATTATGTGCCAAGCTAAAAAACTCAAAGAGCTAACAAAATGTGTTTTTTTTTTCCATTTTTAGTTTTTACATACAAAATAAAAAAATAAATAAAAATCATGAGAATTCAAGGTTTAGGAAGCTCCTACAGCTTAAACATCAGAGGAAAGCTTATGACTTCAAAATGAATAATGTTATAATGATTCTTTTCGCACTTTATTTGTTAAATGACATTTACCTCGAAAACTAAAACAATATAAAATAAAATATAGAATTTCAATTGTCACAAAATCAAAAAGCATCGAGATATTCCTACTTCTTTTAATCAAATGGTATAATGAAATTTAATTTTTTTATTTTTAAAATATAAATTCCCTGAACGGGGAAAATATTCCAAAAAATTGTGGCTATCCTGCCTTTATTAATCACGGGGCTGTCAAATCCTTTTTGGTGTGTGTAGCCAACACTTGACGACTTAAAAACGTTTTTTAACTGGTGTTTTGCTCTTCGGCGAATATAGAAATTTTATTTTAAAATTGTCTCTGTTTAGATAGAGCTGCAGGCAGACCAGTTAAAATTTTTTATCTAAATTTTTTATTCGCATTTGCCATAGGTTGTCATTAAAATGGTTTTAAGAAATTTGCATTAACATGTCTTGAGGGGTTCATAATATACCGAATTATGTCCAAAATGAATCGTTTTGAAACCACTGTGGGTCGCAATTTTTATAAAACCCCTTAAAATTGTTTACGTGTTAAACAAAATGAACAACGTTAAAACCTCTTAATTTATCTTATTTTTTGATTTTGAGGAGACTTGTCTGCAGAGTAGTGTAATTAAGTATTTTAAAGAATTAATTTTAAGGAATGATAACATATTTGCCATATTAAAAAAAAAATATTTAAAGGAAAAATCTATAGTTATTATTAAATTAAGAAATATTTTCTTTAAAAGGTTGAATTTAAGCTCACTTATAAAAGTAACCCTGTTCGCAGGATAATAATTTAAATATTGATCAAATTTATTTAGTTTTAAGGTTTCAAGTGTTTACTTTTTAAGTTATTTATTTCGTTATGAGCTGAAAGAAAAAACAAAACACTTTGGCCGCTTGCTTCCGACAGTATGGCAAACGAAATTAAATTTTTAAATGCAACAATCTCAGAAACTAACGCTGATGTAACCAATACAATGACGGTTTTACTTTTTTTTGTCTTATTTAACAAAGTTGGTGAAATTAGTGTCGCTTGCGATGACGCTTAAATGACGATGTTACAAAAAATATGTTGCACATTTTCTTTATAAGAAAAATTGTCAGGGCTAAATGCTTTTTGCTTTTACTTAAAAGAATTCTTTCTTTAATAAAATTTATTTATTAATAAAATTTTGAAATATTAAATAAATACAATTATGTGCCTATTAACTAAAATATATGTATTTATGTATGTATGTATTTAAGTACATGTGTGTGTAAGTATGTATTTGTATGAATGTATGTATTTATGAATGTCAACATTCGATTTTATTTTCCACACCCAAAAATGTGGAACATAATTTAGAGCATTAAGCGATTTATTTTGGAACCAAAAATTAATCACGATTTTTTATAGAAAATCGCTCTTTGCAATTTTGCTAAGACTTACTGAGTTTCTCTCGTATTCTGTTAAACAATTTAATTATTTAAACATTTTTTAGGTTAAAGGGAAATATATACTAAAACTTCTTCCCGACTTTTATACTTTATTTTGCTTCTTCTTATTTTGTTTTTCCTACAAATAAAAATGAGAACACAACTTCAGGCAATAACTCGGTTAAAAAGTGAGGGTCATGCAACATTATGTTTGTGCGAAGTTTTAAATTGACGTGTTTGCACATTTTCTTTTATGCAAACACATACTTACATATGTATGTATATGTGTTAATACAGATTTACGTATTTGATGTAAATTTGTTTAATAATTTCAAGGTTTCACGGTTAAATAAAACCTTTAAAAGACTTTTGTTTATTTTACATAAAGTTTGCTTAAAACTGTAAGATTTAAAAACCACATTTTCAGCTTGGAAATTATGAAATCCGATCGATTTCAGAGTATTAAAATTTTTAAAATTATTAATTTTCAATGCACTTTTGTAATTTTTATCAATAATTGAAACTTTTTTACTGTTGTCATACCTTTCGGTGAAGACCGTCGTCACTGGCTGTTTATTTAGTACGATTGGCGAGCGCTTTCGATGTAATTACATCGAAAGCGCTCGCCAAGCGCTCGCCAATCGTACTAAATAAACAGCCAGTGACGACGGTCTTCACCGAAAGGTATGACAACAGTATTTTATTTACTGGCGGAATAAATCCAATTAACTTAATACGAAACTTTTTTGTTGAACATAATTAAAATAAATATTATTTTAAATTATTTAAATTATGATATTTGAGAAACGTTAAAGCCATCAACGAAGTACTATAGTATACTATTTAAACAGGATTATTTTTTTGTAGAAAAGGCGGCAGAAGCATAAATGGTGTTTCTCTTTTTGAAAGCGAATTTCCGTAACTTTTTCAATAAGTTCGCCATTGCTATCACCTGCTACATGACTTTGCTATGTCTATAAAAAGCCGATAATTTCTAATCTCTGAGGATGCATGAAAATATCTGCTTGAATCACTGCTCACTAAATTTCTAGTTTTAGACTAGTTTCCTCCTTTAAAAGTAAGCACATTTTTCTAGATTTCTAATTTATAGGATTTGAAGAAAATGCCTTAAGTGTGAGTTGAAAGAGTTCCAAACCAGTTATGGGCCACCGTTAATTTTTCATTTTATGTTTTAAATTTTACAACTTGATACGTTCAGTATATCTATTTTCTGACAACAAACCATTTTGTGATATTCTTATAACACACTTCGTTAGAAATTAAATAGTACAATGGTTTACTCTGAGAAAGTATGTCAATACGGCCATTTTCCAATCGCTTAAATAGCTCACCAGGAGGTTTTACTTAAAACTTCTTGAGGAAACTTTAAATGTTTTAGCATAAGCAAAGTTGAATGAAAACTTTGACTGACTGCATAACAAGTAAGAGTTCTATATTCATCTATACCGAATTTTATACACTCTTCACTATGTATGTAAATCTAGTTTAGTGATGTAGCTCCAAAAAAAAAAAAAAAAAAAAAAAAAAAAAACAAATATTGTGGTGACAGAGAATTGAAAAATAAGAAAAAAATAATTACTATATATAATTTTATATAAAAATGTCATTGGCTCTTAATGGATTATGCATTTTTAGTATTTCCTGAAATATCTCCTTAAAAGCCTTTAATGGTATCCATGTATATCTTAAAATATATAATGCACAATCGTACTTCTCTATGAAAAGTCTTAGAGGCTGAAAACTCGGAAAATGTTTTTATACCCTTTACCACAAAAAGTGGAAAAAGGGTATAACGAATTTTGTCATTCCGTTTATAATTTCTACAATATCCATTTCCAACCACATAAAGTATATCTATTCTGACTTCTAATGCATAGTGAAGTCATTTGAGCGATGTCCGTTTGTACGTCCGTGTAAGTTTTAAAATCAAGTTTTCTAGGCACTAGATCAGCTAGAAGAAAATTGTAAATATGCCAATTGTTCAGACATAGTGCCGAAAGAAGTGTTATTCGCTTATCTTTAATTTTTCTATATAATTTGAAGCACTGAGTAACTCCATTAAAAAAGAAAACAAATGTATGGGGCGATAGAGAATTAAAAAATAAGAAAAAAAACATCAAGTGAAAAAATTGGCGCTTGCCCATATTTTTTGAGCTACGGGCCTCTAAAATTTTCAAAATTTTTAAAATATTAACATGGGTGTCATTTTAAAGCCTTTGAAGAGATCTTTAAAAAATACAACCTTTTTTAATCGTTAACCCATTAAGAGGCGATGACAGTTTTATGTAAAATTATATACATGTAATATTTAAAATTTATTTTTTTCTTATTTTTAAGTCTCTGTCACCCAATATATGTCTTTTTAATTTATATACATGGTGAAGGGTATATAAATAAATTAAATCAGCATAGCCGAATATTGCACTCTTACTTGTTTAAAGTTAATAATGTTAAAAAAAAAACACACAGGGCTGTACTGGGATGTGCTGAGTATGCTTTATACTCTAATATCTACATTTATGGTTTTGTTAAATCCTGTAAAAACATTCAAAATAAATATTCACACTACTAAACTACTTCCCATAACCGATTTTTCTAGTGTAGACATTATACATCTTTATGAATACTTGCAAGAGAACAGGTAGCAAATTATGGCATTCGGTATCGATCGAAATTTACATTTAAAATCGATTGAAATTTCGATTGATATCGAGTGCCTTAATTTACCCCCTGGGCTCGTGGTTATTATTTTTATGGAATTAATCTGAAATATTGAGCTTAAAACAACTGCTGAGCTTTAGACACTGTTGAATTAATTTGATTAAGTGATCTGAACTAAAAAGATAGCTTATAATATAGTTTTTATCTATTCTAATCTCTTTCCCGCTCAAAGTCTCAAAAAAATTATGTTCTGTGATTTAATCCCCTTAAAGATCTATTTAAAGTCCTAAATGTCAATAATATGACCGTTTATGCTTAATTGAGTAACAAACAACAAAAAAGCTAAGAACTTTAAAATTTAAAATGCTTGTGGGATTTACTATTCAAAAGCTTAAAAAAGAATGTAAAGCTGGTAATTAAGACTTTGTTTAAATATAAGAATTTTTTTTTTTCGAAAATTGTTTGTGTTTTTTTTCTAGGTCGAAGGAATCTAGGAATGTCCCTGCATTTATGTCATCGCTTATTTGCGTATGCGTGCTGTATGTTAAATACATAAGAATGTTTTCATTAATACGAATAAATTGTTATAAACTTATATGCTGATATTTTTGTTTATAAATTCAATACACCATGTCGCAGCATACAATTTTCACTATATACATTTTTCTGTTATTCATACATTTAATCTTTATTGCATATTTACACATACATTCATACATTTACTATTTGTATATGGTATCTAGATTCTTTTATGTATGTATGTGATTGCAATATATGTATATGTATATTTTTCTCACACACAAAAAAAAAACTAGGCCGCTGACCTAATGTTTTTGAGTTCGCTACTGACGTCATGAATGAACTCATTCATGATAGCAAAACGATGTTTTTTCTATTTCTCTTCCACTCTTCACTTCTCTATAGAACGTAAAGAAACTGTTTAGTTTTCCTGATTTTAATAGCTGTATTTACAGAGATTGTTGCAACAAGCTGATACATAAGTATATACATACTCGCGCATTTAAACATTTATATATTTGGCTTGAACTATTCAGAGAAAGGTAATTACATTTAGCTTGACAATTCGTTATTATTGGCTTGGCAAAATGTTGCAAATAATATTTTTCTTTTTATTTTTATTATTACTATAATCTTTCTGTTAACAAATCATTTTTTTATTGTTATCATCATCATAATTATTATTTCCAAATTTGTTAAGAATATGCCCTGTAGTCAGACACAACTATATCTACGTTTTTAGTAGATGTATAGCAAATGATTGCAAAGCATTCAGGGGAAAAGAAAAAAATCTCTATTTGAATTTTGTTTTAGTTTATATTCATAGAGGTTTTATTACAATTCAAAAGTAAAATTAACCCCAACAATAATTGGAGACTGCACTATGGCATGATGCACTGCTGCTCACGTCAGTAATTTTTCTACTTTATTTTTTGATTTGATTTAATATCCACTTATATTATATTTCTTAAATTCTTAATAATTTAGTTTCTAACAACAAAATATTCTTCTTTAACTCAACAAAATTGCAATTTAAATTTTGTGATTTTGAGATATTATGGATAAAATTTTAATTGTTGCGAAAGTTATTTTTGTAATAAAAAATTTTTTTTTTTCAAAATTTTGTTTTTTAAGGGATTAAGGGAAATTTGAATTTAAATTTGTTGGTAGTTTTGTTTCCTTTTTTTTTTTTGAAATTCGAAAATCTTTGAAATTTCATACGTTGACAAATCTTCAGTCATAGTTGCTCATATTTCCTGAGATTGGTTAAGAAGTCACATCTTATTATTTCGTTAATTTAATTTAATTTTTTTTGTGAAATTAGAGTTCATCTCAGTTTTTTGGCAAAATTTTATATAAAATATTGATTTATTTGATAAAAATCTCTTTCAAACACCTTTAACTCATTAAATCGACTGCCATAACTAAAGCTAAATATCGTAGAAATTACGAGTAAAAAATTATTCTAGTTAAAAACATAAAGTATTATACGAATAAAAACTAATGCGAATAAATATTATTCGGAACAAAATTATTAGATATGGTCTACTTGCAGCGCACTATTATTATTATATTGACTGTGGGTTTAGTTTAGACCTCTCGGGTACAATATCTTTGTAAAGAAAAAAGAAATGTGATCATCATAAGAAAAATCGTTTTCACAAATGCCCCGAAACAGGTCCAATGATTACTGCATTAATTGGTCATTTTTATTTAGATAAATTGAAAAAGGCAATAAAAAATATAATAAACAGATTTTTTTTACTGGTAATGCAAATTTCAGTAACGTTTACTGATTACCATGTTTTGCATTTTTTCATTACCATTTTAATTTCATTGACAATGTTTAAAATAAGGACAATAAGAAGCCAAGAACCATTTAATGCTAATGATTTTATTTTAATTATCAATGCTTTTTCTAATGGTAATGAAATTTTAATGAAACTGTTTATTTAAATTACAATTGAAAAAAATTAAATTTAATTAAATTAGTTTGGTGAACCTTAAAAAAAAACTTTGCATAAAACTAATTAAATTTATTACTTTAAAATAAAATAGATGTAAAACTTCATCTTCTAGATCTGCAGTCACCTAAAATAAAGCTAGCAGGTGTGCAAAAAAAATATTTTCTCATAATGTTTCGTTTTTTTCTGAGAATGTTACAACATCTGTATTTCACCAAATTTTTGTGATAAAAATGCCATTTTAAAATAATGCTCTACAAAACCTGAATAGACAAAGCAACCAGTGACGTTTATAATTACTTTTCAATGATAATGACTTTGTTTTTTAACTAATTAACAGTAAAAACTTTTAATTAGATAAGCATTAGTGAAAATAATGATTATGCTAATGAATTTGGCGATTATTTAGTAAATCTAATGTATGCTGATTTTAAATTTTTTTAGTAATCAGTAAAAATTACCGGAGATAAATATTAAGTTTCAGTATCAATAAAAAGTTATTTGCAGTTTTACTGATACTGCACAGTTCCTATCTATGATGCTGTTAATCATATGAAACTGTTCGGATATTTATGTTTATAAATTGTGAACACAGGGTCAAGCTTTGAAATTTCACTAAGTAACTTGTTAGCTATTAACAGCGTATATCTGCCTGGCTTGTTTTTTATATTAAAAAACTAATTAAACTTTTATTGAAATCTTTTTGAAACAAGCTTAGGGGTATGACGATAAAGTAGCGCAAAACTTTTTAATAATTTTTCTTTCTTAAAAAATTATTTAATTGGTATGAGGCTAATATTTAAATATTTACGTGCATTATTTAATTACAGCATATTCTTTTATTTTTTATAAATTTATTTCTTTTTTTTAAATTTATTCATTTGTTTTACAAAGTATGAACAAATAACCTTTAAATTCTTAATATGAATGAAAAAAGGGTGAGAAAGTAAGCCGACTGCTGCCTAAAACTTTTTTCTACAAAGAAAACTTCATGAAGTCAATGGTGGCAGACGTATGACATAAACATAAATTTAATTTAACAAAAAAAAAATAGATAAAAATATAAAAACTAACAAAATTATTTGGAGTCTTTTTATATTAATTAACTATAATTGTACTTGATTCCTTTAAATATAAAAATTTCATGATATTCTCATGAAATATTTATTACAAAATTTTGGTAGAATCCACTGATGAGCTATATGAGCCATATAGATATGCTTTCCCCGCAGTAATACATTTCATTTTTTTAGTTTAAAATAATAAATATCTCATGAGAATATCATGAAATTTTTTATATTTAAAGGAATAAGCACAATTATACGAGTAGTAAATTAAAAAATAAATATATAACAAGAAAACAATCAAGATTTATATGGATTATACACACATAAATACATATATATTAAACATAGATTTATGAACGTATTATGTTAATAATTTTAGTTTTTTTTTTCTATTTTCAGTGTGCAATTTTATTATACATGAAAGATGTGTCACAAATGTTGTAACTCCCTGTTCTGGCATTGCACCATGTATTATTAAGGTTAGTAACGTAAAGTACAAAAAAAAAAAAATACAAATAGAATTAATTTTAATTATAAATAAAAATTATTAATTTTAGAATCCTGTAGCGCATTGTTGGTCGGAACCAACAACACATAAAAAGAAATTTTGTACAGTTTGTCGTAAGCGTTTAGATGAAACACCATCTGTTCATTGCATAGGTAAGAAATTTAATATTTAATTTTATTTACTGAATAAAGTATTTTTTAAAACGTTATTCAAAAGATTTACCGATATACATACATACGAGGGCTGCTCTATATATTTCTGGCATAATAGTGAAAATGCGAATATTTATAATCAAAAATGGTTTTATTGTTTTTCAAAGTATTCTCCAGCATTATTTATACATTTTTGCATGCGCTCAAACCAGTTGTCGAGCACTTTTTCCATTCCGATTGAGACACCTCTAAAACATGGTTTTTGAACACTTCAACAGCTTCTTCTGGCGACGAAAATCGTTGACCACGCATGTTTTTTCTTGATGTGCGGAAACAAGAAGAAGTCATTAGGTGGCAAGTCAGAGCTGTACGGCGGATGACCCATTAATTCGACATTTTGGCCGGTCAAAAACGCTCTGGTTTGAGCCGATGTGTGAGAGCAAGCATTGTCATGGTCAACAATGATTTGTCTTCTCTTGTTGGTTTTTCTAATTTCTCCGATGACTTCAGGCAAACAAATTGTAGTGTACCACTCAGAAGTGACCGTCGTACGTTGCTCAAGCGGAACATTCGCCACATGACCAGTTTTGCCAAAGAAACAGGCGACCATTTGCTTCGAAGTGCTTCTTCCACGAACAACTTTCGTTGGATTTTGCTCGTCTTTGAAGACCCACATGGTCGATTGTTGTTTCGTTTCAGGCTCATACGCATAGATCTATGATTCGTCGTGTGACGATCTTATAAATGTCTTTTGAAGCACCGCAATCGTATTTTTGAACATTTCTTTGCATCAATCGACACGAGCCTTTTTTTAAGCGACTTTAAAATTGTGCGGGATCCAACTAGAACAGACCTTTTTTACGGCCAGGTGTTCATGCAGTATCGAATGTATGCTGGTGGAAGAAATGTCCAAGGATGTCTCTATCTCTCGGTATGTCGCATGTCGATCTTGCATAATGAGTTCAGGCACAGCATCAATGTTCTCTGGCACAACAGCCGTTTTTGGACGACCTTCACGGAATTCGACTTTGAGCGAGCTTCGGCCACGATTAAATTCACTATACCAATTTTTCACAGTCCTATAGGATGGTGCTTCATCGGCATACAAAAATTTAAGTTCATCAATGCACTTTTGTCGTGATAATCCACGTCGAAAGTTGTGAAAAATTATGGCACGAAAATGTTCAAGAGTTAATTCCATTGTTTTCTATATTAATTTTTTCAAGTCACTGTAAACAACACAAATAATGGTCGTACGTCAAAACGTTTTGAGTACGATTATGCTTAAAAATGACAAACTTTCCAATGGAAATATCAGATTGTACTTGGCAGCACTCAGTGTTGCCAGGCCAGAAATATATATAGCAGCCCTCGTATGTATAATATGTAAATTCTTTTAGTTTATAAAAGGTGTTTAACGAATTTGATAAATAAACATCTTTGATTAGTAAACTTTTTATAAATCAAAAATTGTTAGGAAAATAAGGGCTGCCAACCTCTACATATTTGAAAACAAACACTAGTGTTGTTATTACTCGTAAACGAGGTAAAATTCAGGGATGATTAAATAACTTTTACTAGAATAATACGCCGATTAAATAATACAAGACGATGAAGCTTAATGGTTGCATTGGATGAGGTGTGTGTCCTGTAGAACAGAAAAATACACCCAGTTCATGGGTTTTGAATCCAGAATCAGACATTCGTGCGTGCTAAGAAATAATCTCCTGGAGTTTAAATTATAAAAAAAACAGGACAACCATTGTGTGAAGCCATGGCAGGTTAATTATTAGAGGTTTACTTAAACAATACATTGAGCTCGATTAACCGTGAGTTTAAATAGCGCACGTTTAGTAAACAAGAAGATACCGGTAGGATTCAAAAGCCACAGAGTATGAAATATAGAACATATTAACGTTCCACAATAATTTTTCCCTGCTGATATTTGCAATCACACGAACCCTTTCGTTTATTAAAAAAAGAAGAAACCTAAAAATATATTTAGGCCGTACACCATTATTTTAAAAATTATTTAGTTAAATGGATGCAAGTCCAGCTGTTAAATTTTAAAGAAAATTTGAAATGTTCTTCAGTACAGTTCAAGCTCATCATATAGATTTATATAAATTTTAAAGGGCCTGCTGCTATTAGGCATTAAAGTAGTACAATTCAGTTTTTCAATTATACCCGAGTCCGTATAATAAAATGTATTGTAGTTAAGACCTACAAAAATATCCTCTAGCATATGATTGGTTTGTAACTTTAAAATTTGCTTTTTCGGCCGTAATTTCTACAAAGAATAACAAATTTGAATTGTGATCATAAGGTTTAGCTTGAAGTCCTCATGAACTTATGATCACAATTCAAATAAATAGCAAAAAGATGTCTGCAACAAACAACTTATTTAAGAATATTAAATCTTAATTTAGCTTTTTTCTGTTGAAATCTTAGTTCAAAATATAAAAGCGATTTACACTCATAAAGCAAATAGAAACAGGAATGTTTCTTAACATTAATCTATAATAAAACAAATTAGCCACGAAAATTTTCTGTATTATTAGTTGCTCGTATTGCTTGCTGTCACGTTCTTATTGTTCGAAAAATGTAACTTACTCAAAGTCCAACATCAGTTGCGGACTAAATAAAGTTATAGAATTATAAATGGCTTCCCGGAGCCCATTTAGCAGTTAAGAGAACCAATTATTAAATTTGCAACATTATGTGGTGTTAATATAAAACAATCTGATACACTGCAATGTACCAATTTTTTAAAAAGTTTTAAAGTTGTGTATGTTGGTGAACATTATGACACAATTTCAATTTTTTTTTTTCAATTTTATTTTGGAAGTTTTGGCACACTTGGTCAAATTGATGATTGGATGTGTGCATTTACTTGATGATAAGATTACTGCTATGAAAAATGCAATAAGTGATCTTGTTGTAACTTATAACAGCGTTCTTATTATGGGTGATTTTAACTGCCATTTGCTTGAGGTAATTCGTTAATTTGCTATCAGTTCATAGCTCAATGCCTAAGCATTTTGAATTAAGATTTCAATGAGGTGGGAACTATGAAAAGTATTACAAAGGAAAGATTCTAATGCCTTTAACTTTAACCGAAAAGAAAAAAATATTACGAATAACGTTAAAATCTTCCCTTTAGCACAAAAACTCAGGTCTCAAGCTGGTATCGAGGCGAATATCTTAAAAAAACTGTAGTGAAAACCGCAAGAATAATAGTTTCAAAGAAAATCAACTATAATTTGCTAGAGAGCATAATATATGAGATCTTTAAGTATGAAGTGACTGGCATACTTTTTTTTTTTTTTTTTTTTTTTTTTAAAAAAGAAGTAGCACTTCAGGCAATTATACCTACTAAGTTATTTTGGTAACCGTGCTACATTCTTTAGGAAAGGGATAGATAAGAGATAAGATAGGTGGCGAAAGAGAGAGATAGAGAGTTAGTTATTTTACTTCGCCGGTCAGTATGCTATGAAAGAAGTACCGGCGTGTTTTTTATGACGAAAAGAAATTTAATTTGAATGGTGAACTTATTATTTCCCCGTACGAAAAAGGGGGCCTTAACCACAACGTATTACGATACAATCGGCTAGAGAAAGTTAAAAGACTTAAAAGGTATATTGTTTGCCTTTTTATGGAAAAGCGACTTTAAAAAATCGTTGAGATAAACTTGATTTAAGGACGGTAATATTTAAAGCCATACAAAACTGTCAAATTTAAGTGATCTTATCATCTCAACGAGAGTGTATCTTATATACAATTACATACATAAAATCTTACATTTACTGTTTTAAATTTTAATTTTTGTTGTTTATTTTTTAGTTTGCGAATATTATGCGCATTTGGAGTGCCAAGATTTTGCTGTACCTGATTGTACAGAAAATGCCACCTATGTTCCCGGAAAGGAGTTATTGAATGTTAAACATCAAGTAAGTTGAAATTTTTTTATATCTAAATTTTAAATACAGTGGTACATAACCATGGCGCTAGGGTGTCCCACAAGTTTTTAGATATATGCAAAGTCTCTCCAGGAACTATACATTAACCTATACCTTCGTATAGGAAGTGAGAAATCCTGAACAGTTTATTTAACTATTAACAATTATCTTAATTTAAAATGCCCGTTGAAAAACGTGCGCGTGGCGTCCTTGATTATAACCTTACTTTTTTTAAAGAGAAAAATCTGCTCGCACACAGATGTTCCCCCTTCGAGATAAAGTAGTAAACAGGTTGAAAATTTATTATTATATTTAAATAATATGAATAATTAGGGTATTCAGTTTTTTTGTTATAACTTAAAAATCCTCAAAAAACACAATGCGGTTAGCAGATGTAAGTGTAAATTGAATTGATAAAAATAAAGTTTATATTTTAAGATTATATTTGCAAAAAAAAAAAAAAGTAAATCATAGATTTAAAAAATAAATATTACAATTTGAAAGTATTGATAAAGAAATTTAATACTATAATCACTATTTAGTACTGGAACTTTCTTCTATTCGTATGCCATCATCTGGCTTAATTTCAGCAATATACATTAAATAGATAAATTTAAAAAAAATATTACGGAACTCCCAATTCAACTCTCAGAATTCCCAAAAAAGCTTTGAAAATATCCAAAAATTTAATTTTTCAGGTCTCTTCTGAATCTACTATTACGAAGTAGAAAACAAATTGCAACTAAACTACATATGTCTTATTTCTTCGATATTTTAAGTTTTAAATAAGTTTTGATGTTTTCAGACCACAAAAAAAAGCAATAAAATTATACTGCTGGGCTTAAAATTACACCTGTTATTAATTCTCCGTGAGTAAAACGAAGAAATTATTTCATGCTGCCGTTAAATATTTTTAGTTAAAAAGCAAAACATTTAAAGAAATCAAATAAAAGCAAGACTAAATGCTCTAAGTATTATATTTCATTACTTCATATTTTGCCAGTTTCTTTAAAAACGATTTATAAAATCCACTATACAATTACTAAAGACTTACAAATTAAGATACCTGGACCAATTAGGGACAAAGGCATATCCCATGGTTTAATTTTTATAATTTTTAATTAAATATTAAGAATAAAATATCCTCAGCCAAATAAATAATGAATACAGACAATTGTTTGACTAATTCAAACATCTGTACGTTTAAACTTTAGTTGTTGGTAGCAGCTAAAGATAAAGCAACGTCGTAACGTAAATCATGTCATGTTTATTTAAGATCTGAATTTCATCAAAATCGTTTTGGCCAATCTGAAATGTTGAACCTGTCTTAATGGTGTTCGGAATGAATTTAAAAGGCCGATTTATTTTTTTAAGCGGTACGAGAGACTAGATATCTTCCATACAAAGCAGTTGTCAGTTATTATGTATCTAAAAAACTAAAATTTTTAAAATTTAATGCAGACTATCATGAGAATAAAGTAGGGTTTCAAGCAAAAGCCTGAAGACCTAGACAGGTGGAGACGGACAACAAACATATAAAGTGATTATGAATTATTATAATAAAATGCGAATACTTGATGTTATTCACCCCTATCGCGAATGAACGTTCCCAAGAAAAAACTTCCAAATTTTATGATTAGCTATCGTGAATGCTCCCATAGAAATTTTTTTGTAAATGCGTTCACAAACATAACAAATATGGCATCACGTTTTTTTACTCCCAACAACTTTTTTACAAAATTAATTCACAAAAATTGTTATTGGGAACAAGAAGTACACATGTAAGTTGCTACATATTTGTTTTTAAATGTCCAACTTTATTAAACTTATTTTATTAAAGGAGTAATAATAAAGACCAAAATACTTGCTTTGTGGAAGTCATGTCCGCACAGCCAGCGTTTATTAAGGGATTTCAAAAAGAGAAAAAAGAGGATGTGGCAAAATTTTGGAATGTGCTGAACACCTTTTCTGTCATAAAATAAATGCCGTTTTTTTGACGGAGCAAAGATCCTTTGTTTTAATCTATATATGGCCACATAATCCAATGGAAGCACTTCATTAAATGTAGATTATGCTAAGCCAACATCAATTTGTCTGCCCAACCCCTTTTGGTAGCTACCTTTCGCCGAAAATCTTAAGGTGCTAGCCAATTTCACTTCGGTGGGTACTGCGAACATATTACCTCTAGGAGGCAAGTTTTCTTCACAAAATAGACTTTTCTTTTATAAGCACGCAAACTATTTATAAATCTAAACAAACGATTCAAAATAGAAATTGTTACTCCCATGATATTCACAATAGACTTTTTACTCCCAAAAAATTCCCGATACCAATTTGTTGGGGATGGGAATACACGTTTATTCCCAAACAACTTATTCCCATAACATTCGCGATAGGAGTGAATATTAATTATATTATAAATAGGTGGCCCCTGTCAAGAAAACAGTTTTTTGTGACATCCTACAAATAAAAATAAGTAAACAAAATAAATGTGTTATTCTATGCTTTTGTAAAGATTTATTAACTCTTCTTTTTGTAAAAATTTAGTATCTCAAACTAATTGACAGACACAAAAAATCAAAGAAAAAAGGTTTTTTTTATATAAATAAAAATTTTATTCTGTTTTATAGCATCATTGGCGAGAAGGCAATCTACCATCAAATTCAAAATGTGTTTATTGCAAAAAGACCTGTTGGTCCTCAGAGTGTCTAACAGGTGGGTTAAGAGATTTTATAATTTTTTAATGAAACAAATGCCAGATATTTAATAAATTCAATTTTTTCTTTTTAAATTTAAGGCTATCGTTGCGAATGGTGTGGTTTGACCACACACGCTGGATGTCGCATGTACCTGCCAACCGAATGTACATTCGGTTGTTTACAACCGATTTATTTACCTCCACATTGTGTTTCAATTCCACGTACCGAGGTGCCAATTAAAGAAATAATGGGTGTTAGAAAAACCGAATCCGAATCAAATTTAGTTCGTGAATATTCGTGCCGTAAGTAAAACTAAATTAAAATAACTGACCAAAAATCAAATTAGGCAAACAGATTTTTATTAATGTTACTACAAATTGCTGTAATAATATGAACAACAAAATCAAACACAATTAAAATTAATTGATTTAAACTTTTGTTTCTCATCTTCACGTCTATCAGCAAAACATAATGTTTTTTAAATTTTTTTTTTAATAAAACAAATACATTATTCCATTTCTTTAAACTTAAACATTCAACATTCAACATTTCATAAACATGTTCCATCAAAAATGTCTCTCAAGTACGTTTGATGTTTGTGTGTGTGTGTTTTGTTGCCTTAATTGATGTTGTAGAAATAAATGCTTGTCCTACAACAATTTTACATCATAAATATCATAACAACATCAAAATATCATCATTGATAAAATAGTTTTAATTCCATTAAGCAAACACATCCAATTCCACACCATTTAAAATAAATTTCATGAGTTGAAAGCGCCATTTAAATAAAGAAAAAAAATTATCGTTTTTTTAATGAAAAATTTTATTATTTGATTTAATTTTATATAATTTATAATTTATTTCATTATTATATTTAAGATTTTTTAAATTATATTTTAAGAAATTTTGCAGAGAATTACTTAACCGCCCAGTTAAAAATTGCTTCATAAAAAGTGTTTTTATTTGTCGACCCCTGGCTATTAAATTTTTAGCTGCGATTTCCCATGGTGTCTATTATAGTTTAGGCATCCATAATTTTTTAAACCTTAAAGGCCATCTTTTTCTAAAAAATAATTAGGGCTCAGCTCAAAATTGCTTCATTTTGTTTGTTGACTTATAATTGTCGACCTTTGGCTATCAGAGTTAAGCTGGTATTTTTCAAGGCGCCCTAAATAATTTCTTAAACTTTAAAGGCCCTCTTCTTTTAATAAATTATTAGGGCCCCGTTGAAAGTTGCTTTATAAATATGTGTCTTTCTCTGTTGACTAACAATTGTTGAACTCTGGCTATCTGACTTACGCTGAGAACTTTCATGGCTTCCATAGCTTAGACCTTCATAATTTTTTATACCTAAAAGGTCATCTTTTTTAAAGATTAATTAGAGCTCCGCTTAAAATTGCTTCATAAATAAGTTTTTCTTTATCGACGCAATTTTCAAACTCTGGCTGTCAGATTTTAATTTGGAGTTTTTTATCGAGTCAATATTTTTTAAGCTTCAAAAGCCTCTGGTGATCCTCCAATTTTCGAAATCATATCTTATCTATTTAGGCATCTTACTGAAGCTTGCAAGGATCACTTTTCGTTTCTTTCAGCCCTTTGCAAAGTAGAAGAGATAGTAATTCCAACTTGTGGATGAGGCCATTATCTAATAATAACGTTTACTTTGATTGCTTTTACTTGCAATGCAAAGTTTTTATCGTTGGGTTGTGTTACCTAATCTAGGGCACGGACTTGTATCTTAAAACTTTACCATATGTATTTTAGATGATTTCTAAAAGAACTGCCTCAACTGGATCTTCTGAACGAGAAACACCTTTTGATTCGTTCGATCTATTTAATTGTAGTCAAAGTTATTCGCCGGTATATAAATGTATGTAAAACGATATAGAGATGAAAAGTTTAATGACAGCGCGGTATTAATTTTATATAATTTTCTACTCGTCGTTCGTTTAATTTCTAGGGTCATATTGACAAAATTTACAACCTCTCCTTTTAGTTTTTTTAATCTGCAAAACTAATCTAATTTAATTTTTTTAGATCTCTTTCATTTTCCTGTATCTAATATTTACTATAATTTTAACGTTTTAGTTTTTATGCAAACTTTTTTTAATTTATTTATTTTTATATTTTATTTTTGGTATTACTTTTCGATTGTATTGCTTCTTCGAAAAAAATATTTTTGTACAAATATCTAGCCGTTGAATTTGAAAATATTGCAATTGCTGATTTTATAGCAGTTGATAATAATGCGGTAAAAGATATTTCAACTCACTACAATCTTAACGATGAGAGAAAACGAGCTGATAGTACAACCGAATTAAGTTTAAAAGAAATTTTATCATTACAAAGACAACGTTTAGAACAATCAAAACAAAATTTTTTTCTTTCATCTTCACCCTCTTCGTATACAACACCCTCACCCATACCCACAACGATAGCGGGCGAAGTAACCTCAAACACATTGGCGGCGGTAGCAGATGAAATTGATAAATGTTTAGAGAATTGTAAAGATGCTGATGATGATAATGAAGTTGCTCGAAGGGGCGAACATAAGCAGCAGCTGCACAAACAAGAAGAAGAGAACAAAAATGAAAACAATTTAAATGATGGAACAGAATTAGATGCCAATGATGATAGTGCTTTACAAATATCCCAAACAAACTCATGCTCCACATACAAGTGCCAAAAGACAAAAAATGTTATAAAATCTCCTTCAGCATCGTCATCTTTGCATTTATTCTGCTCGAACATAGTGCGTAGGTTACCATATCAGGGTAGAAGAAAACATGTATCCTCTAATACCGATGACGATGAGGTGGATGGGGGAGTCTGTGACGTAAGCGGTGGTGATATCAGTGATGATTATGATCACTGTGATATTGTTTTAACACTGAATGATGATGGTGATAAAATGCATACTGTAAAGCAAAAAACTGTAAGAGAAAGTGGCAGTGACTGTGATTATCATGGTGACGTTGAGGGCATTAAAACATCTCAAGAAGGTTTCTATGAAACTTCCGATACTGGCGGGGAATTGACCACCACCGATGATATTGATTCAAGTATGAATCTTATAAGTAATTTAAGTTATAATAGTAGTAATAGCAATACATCTATAGAAAATCGTAGTAGTTTAGATAAAAGTAAAAATTCGCACAACTTAAAGCTGTCTTTAAATGAGCCAGTGTCAAAGTGTAACACGGCTAAGCATCAAAGGACAGAAGTTAACACTGCAGCAAGTATGCAAAGTGGTTGTGGTGATGTCATTGCTGCTGCTGATGATGATTTTAATTTTAATGCAAAATCAACTAAACAAAAGACTGGAGCTATTACGAAAGCCAAAAAACCTATACTCTGCCCGCCAAAAGGACAAAATATAGGTGGTTCTAATAGCTCACCCAATTCAAGTGATTTTTCTTCCGCCTCTCCCATACCATCTACCACCTTTTCAAAGAAGCTGTCTGCTCAACGTGTCCAAGTGTCATCGGTGGGCCGAAGCAAATCATTTCAAGAGCCCGGCGTTAAACCCCACTTGACAAATCCACGCCAAAAGAAATATGCTCGTTTCTTTCAACGGCGTCGTTCGAAACGTTCCGGTGCTGGGAAGTCGGGCAGCAAAAATGTTCTTAGCAACTATAGCCTTGATACTATGTATCAAAATATTGAAATTATCATACAAGATGAAGATGGCAATTATCAGCCGTATGATGATAATTACGATAACAATAAACGTAGACGCCCCAGTCGTACTGATGATTTGGATGACGCTGATGATGACGAGGAGGAATATGATGAAGATAAGGAGGTACTAAAGGAGTACTCACAATTTCTGGACAATCGTCTTAGGCCTCATCGATATAAAACGCATGGAGATATGGCTGGCGTTCACAGTGATGATGGCGGCGGAGATATAAGTGATGGTGCTAGTTCACGCAGCCGATCACATCTTAGCGTTAATGATCATGTATTTGGCAAATTAATCAAGCGTATGCGGCATTTATCGTTAGGTTGGCGTAAGCCGCGCTATCATAAACGTAGAGGTGATTTATCTTTCATAGCTAAATAATTATTTTTAAACCATTTTTTAACAAAAATTGAGTATTTCAAGAAAATTAATCGCATTTATTTTTGAATTGGATTTGTTTTTTATATTCTTTTTGAATTGTCCTTATTTTCTGTCCTTAAAAATCTAACATTTTTTTTTTCCTTTTTTGTTCTTTTTTTTGAAGCTTTTGTTTTTTGAATTTTATTCAATATTATTTTCATTTTTAATTTACAAAATTAACCAGCAATTATTAATTCATTAAGTCTTTGTTGTTCGGCATACTGTATTAAATTATCTTATTCTACAACAACAACAACGGATAATGAAGAGATCAAAATGGAAATATTTTAAAACTGACACTTTCGCTTTTTCACTAACATTTTGATAAGCATTCAGAGCATCATTAGACACTAATCATTTCAAATATCAAAGTCATTTATTTTTATTACTCGTAATCGCTTTTCATTTTGCATGTTAATTGTAAATAGTTTTATCTAAATTATTTGAGTCAATAAAATAATAAACAGGAAAAAGCAAAATAAATTTTTAAGTTCCATTCATAATCTATTATTTCTTAAAGAAATAAAGAACATAAATTGGGGTTGTGTATAAAATAATCAAACGAGCTATTAATATCCACTACTTTGCTGCCAAATACCCATGTCTTCTTTATATTCCATGATCATTTTCCATGATCATTCTTTTAAAACAGCTCAATTGAAGGAAATTCAATTCAACTGCCTCACTTTCGTTGAGTCTCGTGCTGTTACTGCTTTTACTCTGGAATTTTGAATAGTGACTGTCAACATTTTTTCCTTTAAATAATCTGTCGCTATTGCCAACTATTGCTTATTATATATCTGCTTGTAATTCTAAGCCTAATGCTCATAATATGTGCCTCCCCACATTCTATTCTACCAGGCTCAGTCTAAAAGTATCGTCTTCTTCGCAGTTAATCAGCTTAAGCTACCTTGATTACGTTCAAGTAATCATCTGGACTTCTTGCTGAGGGGTTATTGCCAAGGAATTGCCTTAAGAAATTAATCCATATTTCAAATTATGTAAATTACAAGTGCAGAGTAAGCTTAACATAATTTAGCTAGCGTTCTAGCAGAGAAAATAGCTGGTAAAAAGGATAAAACTTGTGACAGTAGAGTCAGTTATAGAGAACCACACCTGTCAGCCGATAGCCACAAATAACTGAAACTATATAACCAGTTTTGTTTTCAAAATAGCATGGTTCAATAGTGCCTCTAGTCCTTAATCAACAACACTGTTCAGTGGTTCTTAAAACACCAACTATGTCAGTTTTGGCAGTTAATAAAGTCAATAAAAAAAGCATTGTTCCTGGTCTAATGCATAATTTCTGTAAAAGCCTTTCAGTCAGCTGTCAAACTGTTTTATTTGTTGGCTTTGTCGTAACGCTTATACACAAATAGCGCCAATCAATTTTTAATTATACCTGTTTGACTAACTTTCAGTTGCTACAAAACACATGTCTAATAGTAACTTAAACTAATAAAACAGAGCAGAACAACCTTAGCAATTGCTTTCTTTGTAATTTTAATTTATTAATTTTTTTTTTTCATTTTAACAAGTGAATGATTTTTATTCCAAATTTTTAAATCAGTAATTGGAGTTAAAACTAATAAAAAGCTAATCTTTAATTTTTCAATTAATTTAATAAAAAAAAACTTTTAATAATTTTCAATAGCTCGGAGTATATCGGAAGAGTTTAGCAGTGGTGATACGCCACGTTTTAAGGATGAAGAGTCTGTGGATAGAATTGAGGCAATGGCAGCCGTACCAGGCGGTAGTACAGCTGGCTGTAGTAGTGGTGGTTCATCTTCTCATCACAGACCTGATTCACAATTAACACACAAATCAGATAAATCAGACAAAGAGAAGGAGAAAAAGGAAAAGGAGCGTGAAGAAAAGGATATAGGTAAAGAAAGAACCCGAGATTTCTTTATTAAATAATGAAAATTAATCAATTTGTACGATGGTTTTTTAAACTTTAGAAGCCATTAAAGTATTTGATGGCAACAATTCATTTAGACGCCAACTATATCGTGTTATTATTGTACCTCGTACATACACTTTGGAACAGTTGCTAACGACTGCATTAAGGGCATTTCACATATCACGTGATCCAAGTGTAAGTTTGATTTCAAATTATTTTGTTGTTTTTTCTTTTTTGCATTCAAAATAAGTAAAATATTTTTTTGTTTTCAAGGCATTTTATTTAACCGATTTATATGCACCAAGTGGCATGGAAGATGCTCCTTTGCAAGATCCTAATCCTGTTCTTAGCCTAAACCATTTAGAGGGTAAACGACCAGCTATATTTCTAAGGTTTCATGATAGGGATAATGGCTTTGTGCGTGTTTATCCTGGCAAATTACAGTGCTCTGTTGAAGAGCCATATGTTAGTGTTCCTGTCGATACGACAACCACTATTAAGGATTTGATACGTGATGCTCTAGATCGTTTTGGTTTGGCCGATAATCAAATCGATGACTATAGGTAAGCTGTGCTGGCTTCTTATCCTCAATGTTTTGTTGTTTCATTTCCTTACATCTCTTTCAATTTCCTTAAGATGTTCTCAAGTACTATTAGATAGTGGTGTCACCGAGCGCATTTTATCTATAACTGAACGTCCTTTGAATATAATGAAACAAATGGGCAAAGACTCTATACGTCAAATGGAATTGATGCGTTTCTATATGCAACACAGCCAAGATCCTCACGGTCCGAATATTGCTCTTTTTGTTGGTAATTTAGATCCTGGCAAATCGCAGCGAAAGTATGAGGATTTCCTTAATAAATACTTAAATGAAGATAGTAAATTTACGAGTATTGGTCCAATATATTACGAATATGGTTCAGTTGTTCTGACCTATGAGGATGCTCAAAAAGCGGTTAGTTAAATTTAAACATTTAATTTTCTGCGATTTGTTCATTGTGTGGTATTTCTTTTGCAGGTACGTGCTTTTTATATATTGCGTGAAGTACGGTGGGATGGTAAGGATCTTCTGGTCATGCTGTTGCCAAATATTGAACCCAGCATGGTGCCCGCCGATATTAATCCTCTATTGGTATTTGTGAATGTCAAATCTGGTGGCTGTCAAGGATTGGAATTGATATCAAACTTTAGAAAACTACTTAACCCTTTTCAAGTATTTAATTTAGAAAATGGAGGACCATTACCAGGGTAAGTGCATTTAAATAGACTTTTAACACAGGCCACTGTATTTCTGGCCACTAAATAAAATAATAATAAATAATTAAATGAAGCTAAACATTAAAGGGAGTATCTAAGCGATATTTTCACGTGCGCCCCTAATTTGATTTTTTATGAAATTATTAGATCAATAGTTTTATAAGAATTAAACTACACGCACGACACAGCGCGCATTCACACTTCCTTCACAACAATCCATATGATACTGATACAGCATCGATAATGTTGTAAGGAAAAAAGTTGTAAAAATAAAAACCATATTCGTGGGTATACCGATGGTTGGCAGAAAGCAACAACAAATGTTTATAACGGCTTACAAAGAGGACAACGTAGAAATACGTTGGGTTGTGTGTGGACTTCGTCTAACCAAATTAATATTGATTGATTATGGATATTCCTCGTATTCTAATTTACAAAATAAATTGGTCAAATTGATAATGTTAACAATGTACACAACCTAAGGTAAATAGATGCAAAGAATGCTTATGACGGATGTAGCGATTTAAAAAATGCCGAGTTCCGAAATTTATTTAATTAATTTGTTTGTTTATATCTGATAAAATGAAAAGTATAAATATAAAAGTTAAAGTGACTTTTACATACATAGGTATATCTTTTAAAACGGAACAGGCTGACGTTTGAAAATTAATAATTATAACAAGTAGAAGAAATTTCTTTTTAATTAGTATTTCTATGGAAGACCTGTTTTTTGATGAATTCGGACCCATCTTTCAAACTTTTTTGTGGAGAGAATTTTGAAAAATACAAAGTCATGAAAAAAAAAATACCGCAAGTATAAAAAACCTTAAACTAAAAATTAAAGGGTGTCCCTTACAAGACCTTACTTCTTAACCGTAACAGACAGATGCTTGAAATTAGGCAGGTTGTGTACACATTATACCCCGTAGAAGACATGATTTTGATGAATGTCTTTTACATTTTTGAACATTCACACAAAACTAAATTAAATATTAAAGAGCGAAAAGTGCAACCAAGCCTGCCGTATTCAGCAATTTATCGGCATTTCGCCGGTTTTTTTGCGTCCGTTTTGTCGATATTTAATAACTCCTAAATGGCTTAGTATGAAATATTACTTTTGTCCCTCAAAAGAATACTTGTTAAATTAAAAAAAACATTAATAAGTTCGTTGTTTTCTGGAAAACTGTATCCTTAATAATGAAAGTCATGTAAAGCAAAATAAAAAATGAGCTGCTTAATTCCTTCACAGCACATTGCTTTAATTTGAATAAGTTTAAAGTGATTTTTATCATATTAATTAAAATGAACCATTTATGAAAATGGTGTAAGGTAATTTAAAAATGAATTTTATACTCGTCAATTAATACTGAAATGATAAATCACAAATTTTTGGTATCTAAATATATCATTCTAATTAATGTCCTTGATTTTGAATTGATAGAAATGAGAGTGAAAGAGTAGAATTACTCATGTTATTCCGACTATTATTGTGAATTGATTGAACAGTGCAACTAAAAAAAAAATTTAAAACAATGCTGGTTAATTTGTGTCCAAATTCAATGGAAGATATCCAAAAAAAATAATTATAAGATGTTTAGTAAAACTGCTTCAAGTGACTCTAATGACCATAATAAAAGGAAATATTGGATTATTTCTACTATGTGTGACCAATAGACCAATAACGGAAGCAATTTAAAATTGGTATTTTTAAATAGCCGTTTTTTTACGATATTTTAAATTTTCTTAGCAAAATTATCTGGCACCCCTGATTACAGTATCCGCTATTACAGCAAATATAAAACATAAAATTTAAATTTAAAAATTTTTTTTGTACTTATAAGACAATAATACAATAATAGCAAGATATAGTAAATTTTAACAAAAAAAAAAACTTATTTAAAATTAAAAAAAAAAAAATTTTCGTGGTTAAGTCTGATTCAAATTTAGCAGATTTATTTTTTTTATTCCGCAATACTAATGATTAAATTAAATATTTAAATTTTCCAGTTTATATGTATTTCGTCATATTCCTCATTATAAAATCTTGGTGTGTGGAGGTGATGGTACAGTTGGTTGGGTCTTACAATGTCTCGATAATGTGGGACAAGACTCCGAATGTTCCAGTCCACCCTGTGCTATTTTGCCTCTGGGAACGGGTAAATACATTTAATGTGAATTTTAAAATAGATAAAATTGTATAAAATATATTTGTTAAAGGTAACGATTTGGCACGTGTTTTATGCTGGGGTTCTGGCTATACTGGCGATCAGGATCCCCTTAGCTATTTACGTGAAGTTATCGATGCTGAGGATATACGTTTAGATCGCTGGACTGTAGTATTCCATCCGGAAGAAAAACCTGAAGAACAAACTATGAAGGCTCCAACCAATACAACCGGTAAGAAGAAGAAAGCTCATCAAGCACATCTATCGCAACAAACAGATCAGCATCATCAAGAACCGGCCATTACATCGAGTGATAAATCAGGTCTTTTGATTACTCAAAATTTTACTCTTTTACGCCTTTTTTTTGCAAATCAAACCAAATTTTTTATACTTTCCATTACATTCTATATATGGATTTCATCTTCATTGATATGTTCTTCTTTTGTGTTTTACACTTAATAAATAAGAAATTTAAGACTAAGTTTCACTATTTTCGTATTTAATATGAAAAACTGTTTTAACATCAAACAACAAACAAAGTTTTTCTTTTTAATTGTATGAAAATTGAAAACTTAGTTGTAAATTTCTTGTCAACTAAATTAAATTCTAAAATAAACTCCCTTTTAATATTTCATGATCTCAGTCCATGTACAAATAGAACATACTTTTAAATGTTTTTCATAAAAAATTTGATGTTGTAACTAAAATTAAAGCAAAAATTATTTAATATAAAATGGATAATTGGTCTTGAGAGGCTACAATGGATGGTTATGCTGCTAGTTTTGATGTGATTATAGATGTTTTGCATGTGTCCTTTTCTATTGTTTTTACATTTTCACTTCAACTTCATTAAAGTTATGTATATCTAAAGATTCTTTTTTTTCATAAAGAATAGAATAGAATAGAATTAATTTTTTTTAAATGTCATACATCATGTAAATAATTTCATTGCTTGATCACAAACCTGCCCTTAATCAATCTATCAGTAAAAATTAGAAAAATATTATTAAACGAAATCATAACATTTTTGCATGAAACACAGTTTAGTAAAGCGGTAATTTATATCATCTTCAATCATTTAATTCACTTTTAAAATCATTAATTCATTTTTATACTCACAGACGATTTTAAATAACGCAATAAGTTAAATTTTTATGTAAAGAATTTTAATTTTAAGTTTAAAAGGGATTTAAAATTTTTTAATTTTTTTCAATAGTAAATTATGGAGCAATTTTTGTGTAATAAGGCATTTGTTTAATTTACATTTTTTTAGCACTCAATAACAGATAAGTTAGCGTATGAGGCACAATGCTATCGGCGCATAGCGTTTGTGCTATAATTTTATACCTAAATAAGAGCTCCAACTTTGCCTTAGGACAGTAAAGTTAACTCATTTTATTTTATAAAACGCACTGTATAGAAACAAAAAAGAAATAAAACTTTTAGAATGCCTTAAAAATAACTAAATCGGCATGACTTTTCAACAATAAAAAAAAACATCCAACTTCACACAGTACATTAATGTCAAAATGAATTTTCTAATTGCCAAGCGTTTAAGCCGCGTTTCATACATTTGTACATGAGCAATTTTGACAGATTTATTGCGCTAATTTATACTTTGCTTTTGGGGTTCAATAGCTATAAAAAAAAGCATTTTTCCTCTTTGATCTGGTAAAATCATGTACCAAGACAAATCAAATACCAAGTGGCAGCGAAAGAGAAGTCATTACTCTTAAACTTGAATTATCTAACCAGGGTATGATAATAAATTCGCCTACGATACCAACTGGTAATTGATTTACTCTATCATATTCCAGTTTTCGGCGATGGCAGTGTCGAATTTATTAATTTTTAACGTTTCTATAAATGTCAAACTTCATACATAAAAAACAACAATTTTTAATTAACTTTTTAGTAAAAAAAGCTGTATCTTGCTTACCGCAAAATAAATAAACAATTTTTAAAGCTGTAGGGCACAACATATGCCCCTCACAACATATGTCTCAACTATAAATAAAATAAAAATAGTTTTAAATCATATAAAAGAACATGTTCGAGTGCTATATTCGGCTCTGCTGAATATTTTATACCCTTCACTATGTATGTAAATTTAGCTACTGTGGTGACAGAGAATTAAAAAAGTGGAAAAAATATTAGGTACAAAATAAAATTTTATAGAAAAATGTCATCGGCTCTTAATGGGTTAAGCATTTAAAAAAATTATATTTCTTAAAAGATCTCTTAAAAATCTTTTATATGATATTGACCATATCGACAATCGCACTTTTTTATGAAAAGCACAGAGGCCCATAATTTGGAAATTATGAACGAGCGCCAATTTTTTCACTCGATTTTATTTAATTTTTTAATTTTTTACTGCTCCATATTTTTGTTTCTTTGATTGGAGCAACTCCATTGTTCCAAATGATATGGAAAAATTAGAGGTAGTCGCAAGACCGATCTTGCTGATTTTCAATTACACCTCTTTTGACACTAAATCTGATCGATTGGCGTATTTAAATTTTTTCTAGTTCATCTAGTGCCCTGGCAAGTTGATTTCAACACAAACACGGACGGACAGACGGACATCGCTCAATCGACTTCGCTATGCCTAAGGACTCAGATATTGTAGAAATTACAAACGAAATGACAAACTTAGTGATACCCTTTTTCCACTTTTTGTAAGAGTGGTGGTTAAGCATGTCTACGTGTTGGAAGTTATCCTAACACAAAATACGTGCCCCAGGATTTTTCCTTGAGCAGATTTCAATTTCTAGAACGTAGAATAAATTTAATGCCTCTGACTTATATTCCCTTTATTAAAATTGCTTTAATCGTGTGTAAACTTGAGATTTATTTTCACTTCCTTTTTTCAAAACTACCAGGCCTGGAACATTCTATACCATTAATTGGAAATCCTCTAATGTTGTTAGAGATGTTGTCTACTTAGCAACTGGTGCAAATATATCATATAACTTAATTTATTTTCCAACGGAAATAATCGACCATAACCATGACCACTTTTACAATTGTCTTTTTCAGTTATTGATTTAATGTAGTTCTCATTTAATCAACTTGGCATTAGATATAAGACTTTCTAGTTTTGAATACAAAATTTAGGTAGAATCCACAGATGAGCCATTTTGAGCAGAAGCAAAATGGCCATATGGATATGTTTTCCATGCAGTAATACATTTCATTTTGTAGTTTTAAAAATTATTTTAAGTAAAAATTTTTAAACGTACCTAAAGATTATAACACTTCATAAATCGTCTGTGAATTATAATATACTTATTGTAAAATATACTTTATAATATTTAATATAAATAATAATACATTTTTCTTTTAATAAACTTGTTTTTTTGCAAATTCTTTTACATATTTATAATATTTTTTTAAAAACTTTGTTTTTAAAGCTGCCGGAGATGATGAATGCGAGGGTACGAAAAATGAGGACAATACCCAAATATTTGTTATGAATAACTACTTTGGAATTGGTCTTGATGCGGACTTATGCTTAGATTTTCACAATGCACGCATGGAAAATCCATTTAAATTTAATTCACGTCTTCACAACAAGGGTGTGTATGTTAAAATGGGTCTGCGTAAAATGATGACACGTAAATGTACAAAGGATTTGCAAAAGGAAATGCGTTTAGAAGTGGATGGCAAAGTAGTGGATTTGCCGCCATGTGAAGGCATTATTATATTAAATATATTAAGGTGTGTTATATACTCAAATACACACATACATGCATGCATATACTTTAACAAAAGGAGATATATAAATTTATAATTTTTATTATAGTTGGGGAAGTGGTGCTAATCCTTGGGGTCCTGATAAAGATGATCGCTTTTCATCACCGAATCATTATGATGGGCTTTTGGAAATTGTTGGTGTAACCGGCGTCGTTCATTTGGGTCAAATACAGTCGGGCATACGTTATGCTAATCGTATAGCCCAGGTAATTTATTTTTAATTTTTTTATTGTTAATTGAAAGTAAATAAATTTTTAATCTCTTATAGGGTGGCCATATAAAAATGCATTTACATTCTGATTTACCTGTGCAAGTTGATGGTGAACCTTGGGTACAATGTTCCGGTGATATTGTGGTTTTAAAATCTGCTTTACGGGTAAGTTATTTTCTATATTCTAAATTTCTAAAATATTAACTTGTATTAAGAATTTTTGTTTAAATCAAATTTCCCTTAAAGCATGTCTGCATGTTTTTATTTTTTCTTTTTAAATAAAAATAGCCAAAATAGTAGAAACTAAAATTATGTACATTTTGAGAATCATGTTTGGATTTTTATTAAATCAATTTAAATATAGAACCATATTTTTTGTTTATTTTTATATTTCCTATTAAATAACGTTAAATTTGAATTTTGACACTGCTTGTAAGGCGTTTTTTGTTGTGACTTAATTTTGTTATTTTTTGTTTGTTTTTTTTTTTTTTTATTTGAATATGATTTTTGTCATTCTAAGTTTTATATAAATATAAATAAAAATAAAAATTTTTTTGCTAATTTCGTTTAAGACAAAACAAAAAAACCTTAAAAATAATTAATTTAATAAATACTGAAACAAAAGAATTTAACACATTAATGTTTTTTTATTGCAAAAATATATATTTTTATTTAAAATATTTCCACTACAATTGAAATGCGAATTATTTATAAATTTTTATCTAGACACATATTTATATTTATGCAGCTTAAAAAATTATTTATAAAAGGGAAAATATTCATGTGATAAAAATTTATTGAATTCTTATACGTTTAAATATTTCAAATGATTAAAATAGATTTCACTCGAAAAGTCCTTGAATTAGTAATTTGTTAACGTAGAACTGTCGTCTGCCTTCCCCTTTCTTAAAAATTACACCCAAAATATTTCAATTATGTTCAAGGAAATACGATGGCCAAGAAAACGAACGTATTGGTTTGAAATAAATTTTTTATGAGTATTATTTTATTGCAGAATCCATAAAATCGATAAAAAAATACCTTTTACCTATGGGAAAGCTGATTGTAACAGAGTCTGGGGGAACTTTCCCAGCCATTTTATTGCTCCATCTCTTCTGCGATGCCGATTTGAAAACATAGCATATTTTCTCGTATCGTAAAAGAATAATTCTAGCCATCTGGACTATCCAAATTAAATTTCTTTTTGACACCAAAAATCACATTATGCCAATCATTAACACGATACCTTAGTTAAATCTTGCCCTATGCTTTCGATTCAATGGTTCTCAATTTTCTTTTGGTACATTATTTAGCGACGATTTATACTTCAGCTTTTCTGATTTTAGGTATTTATAAATTGCAACAGCTCTTCTTAACTTTGATACCATTTTGAGACCTCCTTATTGGTACCGGAATATCTTTTCAAATGAAAATCAGTGATTTTTGGCTCTTAACAATATTTTTCTTGCCCAAGTATAATCACGTGTTTTTTTTTTTTCATTTTGACATTGGTGTAGGCAGTAATCGATATACAATACAGAATACCTATTTTTGGAATTTTTGTCTGTCAGTCTGTGTGTTTGTGTTCGAATAAAATTTTTTGAGGAGTTCTTTTATAACCTTTTTTTAAATGTGGAGTACTTTTTTTTCGTAAAAATATGTAATTTCTTAGGGAAAATAAAGATACAAATGTGAAAGCACCCAATTCTATCGGTATAATGGTGCTAAAACAGTTGTTAGCTCATTTTATTTTGTAATTTTGCCACTGTCTACAGAAATCTGCCTTTACAAAACCCTTTGCAATTTTTAAAAGCAATTGTTTAAAATTTTGTTAACAAATTTAAGCTACAGTGTGTCTAGTTAAATTATCAATAAAATAATTGATTTCTTTTAATTTAAAAAAATATATGTATGTAAATTAAACTTTAACGGTCTTATTCATAAAAAATGCCTATTTAAGGTTTAAAATAGTTATTAAACATATTTTGTTTGATAAACTATTTTTGAAAAATTGTATTTAATCTCAATAACAGTTCAATAGCTAATCTACACTATAAGCAATTTAAAGTTTTTTCCTAGCCACTCCTACAATCATTTAATGCGTAGGGCCAGTTTTTTACTTTATATTTAAATACGCATTTAGTTAATTGGCTTTTAAATTAAGTTTGTATTAAAATACAATTTCAGTTTTTCAGTCATCTATGATCGTTCTTATTCAACTACAATAAAATTATGGCAGCATTACAAAATACCAAATTAGCTCTCATTAGTTTATGAAAAACAGCTGCTAATAAGCACAATGAAACGTAAATTTTATTTAAAATATTTAAAATATATATATAAAAATTATGTCTACACGTGCACTCACCACTTAAATTTTTTTTATTTATTTTGTTAACTTTTCAATACTCAAAAACTATTTTAACTAAAAAATGAATGCAAAACATAAAGTTTTGTTCTATCAAAAGCTTAAATGTTTATTTACTTTCTTTTGTTTTGTTTTGAGCAACAACAACAACAACAACAACAACAACAAAATGCAACCATATGGTAAAACTTTAAAACTTATTTAAATGGACTTTAAATAAGCATGATTGGCTATTTAAGTGGCATTTAAGTGTGTAGTGGAAAACTGAATTTCGTATTTAAATAGAACTTAAAAATAAATGACAAAGTCGATAAATGACAAAGTCAAAAACTGGCCCTTATAGTGCTTTCAAAAGCCAATTTCCAATTAACCCGAAAATTTAAAATACATATGTAGCTTTTTCCTTATATTTTTTTTACGCAATTAAAGGAAAGTTTTTAGTAAAAAAAATATGTTCTGTTTACTGCCAAATACTCAAATTTATAAATAAATATGTTTTATTTATTTTGGTTATAGATAAAATGAAGAGCTGTTTACTTTTTTTTACTTCACTAATAAATAAATTTGCTTTAATTGATAGATTCATATGAAATAAAAAGTTGTCTGGGGTTCGGAAAAAGTAATTTTATGGAGAAATTGTAATATTAAAAGTCTTATGAAAGAGTTACTGACCTTTAAAGTTTTAATATAAAATATGCAACATTTTAAATATTTTTTGGAAAAATAGGCCAATATGGGTATCGTAGGAAAGCTTTTTAAATAACTATAGGATCCTTACAAAAATAAAAAAATGGTAGCTCATTTAAAATTGGTAAAATGTTATTGAGTTTTGTTTAACAAAATTTTTACCTTTATATGAAAAAAAAAATATTTTGTTATATGGGTTTGTACGCTTTCCGTGATATTTGCTAACACTGGACTTAATGGCCTCAATTTTATATCTATTTATTGGGAAGCTTACTAGTTCATAACGGATTAAAATTTTTTTTTTTGATGTGTAACGCTCTAACTGACCCATTCTGCCACAAAGTGCTTGAGATATCACAATTTATTTAAAAAAACTATAAAGACCCTTAGCTTGACAAATATGGATTGCAGTCTGGTTTTTCACTTAAAATTTGATCCTTAAAATTACCTTTTTTACCCCAGAATAACCTCGTTTTTATAAACAAAATAAAAATAAATAATAAAATTCATTTTATTTTTGTTTAAAATAAAATTTTCGATTTTAATTATTTTTATTTTAAAGGTTTTTGAAACTATTAATCGTTTATGAATACAGTTTTATCAACATTTGCCTATTTTAGGTTTACTAATCTATCCTAAGTTTTTATGAATTAGGCCGTCAATCTTTAAGTAACAAAATGTAACATAAATGTGTTTATATATTGTAAAATTAATAAATTTAAAAATAAATTGCTAATCCTTTTATAATTAAAAAAGTAACACAACATTAAAAGCTTTAAGGAATAACTAAATCGAAAACACTAATAACACAAAATATAATTCCATAGCAAGAACACAAAAGCTTAAAAAACGTCACGTTGACAATATTTTTGAAAATAAAAATAAAAAACTATTATTATTTAGGCTCTAATGCTAAGGAGAGTCAAAAGCAAGAGGCGTTTAACTGAACCGCACATTTCACCAGCTGTCTTGAGCCTGTCATCTACAGTGGCAGCCACCTCATCCTCTACCACAGCTTTACAAATAGCAGCAGCACAAACAAACGCTACAGTTGCTGGTCAACTGCAACAGCAACAGCAACAGCCACTGCAACAATTGCCGGATAATGCTAATGAACGTGATAAGGAAAACCAAAACGCAAATACTACATAGAGATTACGTCCGTCTGGTCCAAGTTTACTTTTTTCTTGTTTTTTATAATTTTTTTTTTTTTTTTTTTTTGCTAACAATAATTTATCGCGATAGAAAAAATACACATTACGAAAAAAAGTCTGTTAAAAAATTATATAGAAACCAATGAAATTAAAGAGGAAAAAAATTCAAAATCTTTAAATAAAAAAATAAATAGCAAAAACATCAATTAGTTAAACAAAGTCTTATTAAAACCACCAACTTCTAAATGAAACACATAAAAGAAAAATAGTTATTTGTTATTACAAAAATTCAAAAATTAAGTAATTGCAAGAAATAAACTAAAAAAATGAAAGCATTTATTAATGTCTAAATAAGAATAACACAAAAAGAAAATAAACAAATAAAACTAAGTTAAAGAAAATAAAACAGAAATAAAAAAAAATATTTCAGAAACTTTTTTTTTAATTATTAAAATTTGTTTAATCGTAAAGAACACGGAAAAACAGGCCACTAAAAATATTTTTATATTCTACAACAAAAATATAACTTGCTTAAAGGATTTAGAGTGGAACTAACAAAAATTTCTCACATATTAATTTTTTACACATTCACCTAAACACAAAATTTTATTGATTTGCAAAAATTATTTTTTCTATTTTTATTTTATTTACGATACTTTTATTTTCGAAACCAACTTTTGTTACTTAAAAAAACCTTTTTTTTAGTTGTTAAAGCTTTTAAAATTCACCTTAAGGTTTTTCAAGATTTTTAAGCTTTAAGCTTTTCTTATATTTTTAATTCGTTTTCAAAAGTAATTATGAGCCATCTAAATTTAAAATTTATTTTATTATTCCTGTCACCTCAGAGCTAATCTTTAAATAGGCAAACTTTATTTTTAAAGTTTAAGCAAAGCTTTTGCAAGAGTGTATAATACAGTTAATTTTTTTTAAAAAAGCTTTATACAATTATTTTTTTTATAATCTATACCTTAGCCAATCATTACTTTTTTATATAAATATATACGCAAAGCATGTAAACAAAATATTTTTATAATAGTCTAATGTGGAATTATTTGTAAGTTAATTTGCTTTTTTTTTAAGAAACTACAATAATTTCACAAATTATATATTTTATCTGTACTTTCTACAACTAACTTTTCTCAGCAAAATAGTGCCTATTAGACCCCTTCAGCATTTTGTACCATTTTCTTACATTTTCTATAATTTTATTTCTCCATTTAAAATACACATTTTTCTCATGAATATTACAGCACTTTTTTAAACAATAAGCTTGTTTTTTGTATTATTAAATTAAAATTAATCTTTATTGCAAAAAAATCAGTTTAAAAAAGCTTAACAACTTGTTTCGAAAAAAGCTTTTTATTTAAGCTTTTTTAACCTTTCAATCTTGAAAGTGATTCATGATGACTAAAATTTGTTAGTTATTATTAACAAAGCCTTAAAATTTAATTGAATTTGTTGAAAAATAACTTATTTATATTGTATTTTAGTCATATATTTCTTAAACATATTTAAGTTGCCTTTTATTTAAGAAACTATAACAATTTTTTTATTTATTCTACGAATAGAAAAAATTTTCAACAAGTTTATTTAAAAATAAGTATTTCTTAGCTTTACGCTTAAAAACAAAGTTTTAACATTTTTTTCTTTAATACATTTAATAACAAGAAAAATATCAAATAATACATTTTAAAGTAGAATTTTTTAAAATTTACTTTAGACTCAAAATTAAGTACTTTTATTTTAATAATATTATTTTTCAAATTTAAATATTTTCTGTAGTTTTTAAAAATTTAACTTTGTTTAGTAATTTAGATTTTTATTTATTTTCGCACATTTTTCTTTTAGTTGTTAGTTTTTTAATTTTTTCTAAAATTAATTTTTTAAAATTGTTACCAAGAAAGAAAACTTAAACAAATCAAAATTTTCTTTAATTTATTATATAATTCTCTTTTTTCTCTTTTTACAACCAAAAAACCAAAAAAAAATAATTTCATCATGGACTTTCACAAAACTATTATTAAAAACTAACACAAATATACAATAAAAAAACGAACCACAAACACAACAACAACATACAAATTTAAATTAAAAACAACAACAACAAAAAATTTAAATAAATAAATTTGTACCGGGGCGGGTAAAATTGAATATACAAACAAAATTCAAAAGGCCACCATGTTGAAAAGAGTTAAGAACAAAATGAAGAGACGTAACACCGAGCCAACAATGGCTTTAACAAATCAACAAATGTCCTTAGCTTTGCCACCCACTACTGCTGAAGGGGACTCTGAATCGGAAATTACTACCAACAATACCGATTTCTGAATATGGTACAGTGAGCGTTTGATTTAAGGTTTTAATAAAAAGTTTCCTTTAAATTCATTTAAATTCATACAATTGAAATTTTTATGTCCATTCATGTCCATTTTTCTTTTTTTTTATTGATTAATTTTAGAAATTTTATTTGTATTTATGTCTTAATTTTTTGTATTTATACGATAAACAGTACCTTAAATTCAAATATGCTCTAATTTAAGAAGAAAAATGAGAAGTAATTCAATCACTAAGAATTTATTAAAATTTATTTTTTTGATTTTAATGAAAATTTTTAAGAATTTCGAGCAATCAAATCTTGGTTATTTTAATGTATAAAATTATTTTTTAAACAGTTGCTGTGGAAAAAAAGTACTGTATTTAGTTTCAAAAAAGCTTTAATTAATTAATTTAATTTATTTATTTCAGTTTAAGTTTATTTAAACTTAACTTTTCTGTTTAAATTAATTTTATTTTATCTTTAAGTAACTTTAATTTTAATGTGTTTAAACTTTAGTTTATTAAAGCTTGACATTGTTTTAACATAAATTTATTTAAAATTAATTTTAAACTTTTTTTTACTGCAAGTTTATTTATTTTAAACTTTAGTTGATTAAAATTACAGTTTTCTTAAACTGTGTTTAACTGATAATTTCTTTGAGATCTATTCATCATAAGCTTAAACTTAGGATTAGCATAGTTAAAGTTTCTCTAGACTTTTTTGTTCGAGAAAAGTTCAATTGGACATAACCACACTGTGGTTCTCCACAGGTTAATGCATTTAAAGCTTCCTTTTCAAAAAATTTTGAACTAAACTAAAGCTATTTTTAAACTTTGCCAACAGCTGATTTTGAATTTAATTGTCATATTGCAATATTTGTGAATTCATATTTACTATTATTAAACTGTCGATTAAATATTTTGCGAAAAAGTCCAAAAAAGCTTTTAAAGATTTGTTGCATTAAAATTACAAACAAAAACTTTCAGAAAAGTTAAAAAAGGCTATTAAAAGAGCCAAAAGATTCTAAACAAACAGTTAAAGGACTAAGAAAAAATAAATTACTCCTTCACAAACTAAAGCTTAACGTACGAAAGTCAAAGCTAACAAACATAATCAACTTTTAAGCTTAACTGCAAAGCTTACAAATCTGAAGTCATATAAGTAAAAAACTTTATTTGCAACTTTCAAAAGAGTCTAAATTAAAAACCTCATTTGGAGTATTTTTAATTAAAATAAATAGAAAAAATGTTGCAAAAGTTATTACTGCTAAAGTCCTATGTATATTTAAGTGTCCTTCTTTAAGCTTATGAAACTTTCAATTAATTAAACCAAGTTTTATTTTAGCTTGAGGAAGCTTTTAATGTAAAATCAATTTTAAGCAGTTTTTATTCTTGTAACTTTAAAAAGCTTTTTTTAACTAAAGCTTAATTGAAAATTCATTTAAAAGATCTTTAAAAGCAAAATCCGTTAATTCTTGGCATTTCCGATATTAATGAATAAAAAGCTTTTCCATTTAAAAAACTTTTAAAATATTGGTTTAACATCAAGGAATATATTAAAAAAAATTTAATTGAATTTAGTGTCTGTTAAATGCATTTTTTTTATTTACAAATATGTGTTACACAATTTCTCGATAAAAAAAGGAACATTTTGTTTAATTTTTCTGTAAACAAATTTTTTTTTAAAAGATTTGTAGAATAAATTCTTTATTTAGAAAAAAAATTTTTTTTTTTTAAAATCCTTTAAATATATTTCAACCTTAACTGAATATAAACTCTGCAAACAAAATATAAATATGTTTATGATGAACAAACATTAATGTTGTGTTGAGGTTAGTTCTGAAAAAAAAAATTATTAATTCTAATCTTTCGCCTAATTTTAAAGCAAATAAATAAATTGTAGAAATAATTTTGTTTATTGCCTTCTATAAAAAAAAAAACAAAAACAAAATAAATTTTTACATTTTACTTAAGGTTTTCAAGGTTAGGTTTTTTTAATCTAATGATACACATTTTATCAAAATGTTACTATATCTAAAATAAGATAATATATAATTGATGAAAAATCACAAACCAGAAATTGACCAAAAACTAAATTTTATTAATTGAAAAAACAATGTCTTAAAAAAGTTGCAAAATTATTTAACCAAAAAACTAAAAATCTAAAAAGATTAAAAATGAAATGAGATTAAATTAAATAAAACAAAACAAAAACCACGGACTTGTCCTCGAAACATATACAGTTTATGCATGAAAATTGTAATCAAATGCATAGAAAAGTAGAAAAATTTATCAAAATGGGACGTTAAAAATATATTGGCCAGAATTGATTTACTAATTGAAAAGAAATTACAAAAACTATATAAATTAAAAATAAATGAATTAAATAATAATCTACATATATTGGATTGAAATGCTAGATTTTACACAAAATTTTTAAAAGGAATGTGCATTTCTTGATAATTTTCTTCAAAACTGTATATATGTAATTAAAAAAAATATATTTTATTATCAAATGTTTTTGCAATATTACATTTGTGTTCTTAAATCTATTAAAAAAGGCAAACTTAAATTCTTTTTAAAATATTTTGAGTAAAAGGATTGATTACAAGCAAAAAATCTAAAAAAAGAAAAATTATTTGCTTCTAAAAAAAATATTAAAAAAAAAACAACAAAAAACCTCTACAATTTTAATCTTTTTTTCTCAACTCTCTTTCTCTCTCTCTCTGCATGTTTTGTAAAAACAAAGCAGAGTATGAAAAAATGTAACCAAACATTTTGAAATTATTTTACCAGTCTTGTTAATGCTCTTTTTAATGGCAGCTTAAATACAATCGATCACTAATTAAAACGCTTACTAACACGGAAATGTAATAGCAAGACGTAAAATAATTTCAAATAACCATTTAAAACACTATTTCTTTAAAAAAAATATTACACACAAACAAATTCCTAAAGGCTGGATTAGTGAAGCATTTTTGTTTTAAAGTAGACTTTGCGGGTTGTTGACAAATTTATTTAAAAAACAACCAAAAGCTTTTTGTAAACTTGTTAATTTTCTACCTCAAAATCTAAAAACAACATTTAACTCTACATTACTTTGTTGCTTTGTGTTAATAATGTTACGCTACTACGGTTCTACTTTAAACACTAATCCTACCTTTGAAAAAAATCTTTGAACGAATTAAGGGGCTCATGGTGTATTGATGTTTAATCGTTATTTCCGTGTTTAAAACACAAACCCAGTGTGGTAAGCGTGAAAGTTGTAAGATTCCTTGTTGGGCAAATTGTTAAGTAATTTCTTAGAATTGAATACTCCAAAAACCAAAGTTAGCTAATAAGTCGTAATATTTAATTCTTCAACTTACGTTGCAATTGCCTTTAAAAAAAACAAAGAATCTTACAACATTCATTAAAGAATAAGACAACAAACAGCAAGTTAAAAAAAAGGACGATTAAACGTCTACACTTTAAAATTCGTTGAAAGATTTAAAAACAACAACTTGTGCTATAAGAGAAGATTTGAAAATGATTTGTTCTTTAATTGTAAAGTATTTTCTATTTGAAATGATCAACCAAAAACAAAATTAGTTTATAAGTCATAATATTTAAAGTTTAAAACTACTTTGCAATTAATGTAAAACAAAGATTTTTTAAACATCTCTTTACCTCAATTAAATACGAAAACTAATTTAAATGTCTTTACATTTAAACAAATTTAAAGAATTGAAATTAACAACCTGGGAGTTTGAAAATTCTTTGTTGGACAAACTGTAAAGTAATTTTCAAGAATTGAATATCAAAAACCAAAATTAGTTTATAAGTCTTAATATTTAATTATTCAAATTACTTTGCAATTGTCTTAAAACCTAAAGAAAAAACAAAGAAGTTAAAAACTCCCCTTAAAAATAACTACAACAAAACAAAAAATGTTTAAGTGTCTACACATTAAAATTTGTTGAAAGCTTTTGGGTTTTTAATTTAAACAAACAAATATATTTTCTCTTATAAATGTTATTTTTCATTTTTCTTAAATAAAAATCCCTAAAAAACACAACCCAACAATTTTTTAGCATAAGTTAACAACAATATAAAAATACTAAAAAAAAATAACAACAGAAAGGAATATGGTAATAATTAAAAAAAAAACAAAGATATGAAAAGAAAAGAAAAGAAAAGAAGAAGAAAACCAAATTGTAGTTTCTCTTAAAATACAAAACAAAAAAGTTAAATTACAAACTAAACAAAAAAAAAGTAAATGATTATTAAACTAAAGTAATTTCATCTAAAAAAAATATAATAATAGAAAACTGCAAAAAAAAACTATAAATTAAACAAATAAAGAAAAATCATTCCTGCTGTTCAAATAACAACAACAAACATTATAAACAAAAACTATGGAAAGTAACAAGTAAAAAAGAAAATGAAAAACTACTACGTTTACTTGCAAAAACATATGTAAAATATACTTAAACAAACAAACAAACAAACAAACAACCACCACAACTATAACACACCTATACACATACACCTCCATTAAACAACAGAAAAATTCCAAACTAAACAAAACAAAAGGAAGAAAAATTAAGGTAAAAACAAACAACAACAACAAACAAAATAAAAACTATATGTAAAGAAAAAAGAAAACAGCGTATGAAAATATGTGTTTTATTTATGGAATGGAATTTTAAAGAAAATGAAAAGATCAGGGCGTTAAGTTAAAGCCTGGTTGTGAAGCTCTTTGGAGCAAAAGTTATGGAAATTGGCAATAGTTCTTCTATCTAAAATTTGATGCGAAAACTACATACCAAACAGAAAAACTTTCTGGTAACCGAAATATTTATTTAAAACAAGTATGAGTGCTATATTCAGCTATGCCGAATCTTATATACCCTTCACCCTAAATGTATAACCACATGAAACATACTCCAGATTTACCAGAGTATCGGGATAAGAAATTCTTTTCAAGCATCAAATTTTTCTATTCAAGTAAAGACTTTTTAAAAAAGTTTTGATTAGGGTTGTTGTTCTAACTGGGTTAATGAAAAGGTTGCTGTATCAGGCAAAAGCTCACCAATTTTTCAACATTAAAAAACAGGAATACAAATGAAAGTTGAAAAAAGATAGGACTAAATCTAGTTAATTGAAGTAACTTTAATCACAAAATAAAACAAATATATGGGGTGACAGAAAATTCGGTGACATGGAATATTCTGCGGATTTTGATGTTTATGACGTCAACAGTTAGTTTATTAATGCTGCTATTCCTGATGATGATAATTTGATTGCTTTTCATTTTTTTCTTAAGGACAATAAGAAGTCACTACCGTTTAAAAATGTTCGTTCGCAGTCCTTAAGTACTGATGACATTCCTATGCAGTTTCATGTTTTATTACGTATCATATCAATTTCATTTCAAAGCTGCTCGTGTTGTTCCCATTATGTGCAAGATTTAAGACCTACATTTATTCTTTCTTCGTTATCTGAAGTTGTTGACCACCTTATTAAGGATCAGATTCTGCTTCCTGTTAGAAACTTGATTTCTTCATCTTAGAATGCATTTCGTCGTGGTCATAGTACTACTTCTTTTCTACTTAATTTGACTGATGATGTTCGTCACAGTTTAAATGAGCGTAGTTTGATGGTAATGATATCGCTGGATTTCTCTTAGTCGTTTAGCTCTTTCAACTTTTGCGTTCTGATTAAGAAGTAACAGCTTTTGTTGATATTCTCTTCTTAGCCTTGCAAGCTTATACTATCCCACTTATTTGGCAGGTTTCAGTTCGTGGACACGAATAGTTCTTTTTCTAACTTGCTTCCTTTGTTGTATTGTATTCCGCGAGGTTCGGTTTTAGGTCCGCATCCTTTCATATTATAAAGGGTCATCCAAAAAACGCGCCTACATGTTTCTTTGAAATAAAACACAAGCTATTTGCAATTTTTCCAAGCTGTTTTTTTTTTATTAAAAGTATGATCCATTACAATTATAAGTGGAATAGAATATCATTCAAATGTCCACCATGACTGCATCTGCAGACATCAATCCGAATATCGAAATTTTCAATGACTTTCCGACATGTTGTTGGTGTTATTTCACGAATTGCAACTTAAATGTTGTTCTTTAGATCATTAATTGTTTGTGGCTTGTTGGCATACACTCGACTTTTCAAAAAACCCCACAAAAAAAATTTAATGGTGGAGGCCAATTGAAATCTGCATTTCGTGAAATTACACGCTGAGGGATTTTTGATCGCAAAAGCGTAATGTTTTCTTAAGTTGTGTGACATGTAGCCCCGTCTTGCTGGAAATAGACGTAAGACACATCAATATGATTCAACGTGTCCATAAAAAGTCTCTCAACATTGATCGGTATCGCTCAGCATTCACAGTAACAGCATTTCCAGCATCATCTTCGAAGAAAAATGGCCCAATGATTCCATTTGCCCAAAATGCACACTTTTTGTGGGTGTAGAGATTTTTCATGAATAACAGGAGGATTTTCATCACCCCAGATACGACAATTTTGCTTATTGACGAATCCATCCATTCTGAAATGAGCATCGTCACTAAACAAAATTTTGCTTGAAAACAATGGATCTGTTGTTCAATAATTCAACTAGCGAAATTACGACGTTGTAAATGGTCTCTTTCTTTCCATGGTTAAAACTGTACTACCTTCTAATAAAACAAAATGGCTTATGTTATTTGAAAAGATGTCACGTGTAAAAATTATATAGTGCTGACATCTAGGCGTCACATTTGGATGACCCTTTATATTAATGATCTTTCCCAATGTATTTACACGACTATTAGTAGACCGTATTTATTTGCTGATGAAGTAACGATTTTATTTCGGACTTCTCTTGATAATAGTGATGTTTTGCGGACTGCTATTGATTTTGTTATAGGATGTTGTCTACAATGGACCTGTGATAACTGTGACTGTTAACTCTCCTAAAACAAAAGCAATTTAGTTTGGAAACTCTGATATAATAGATTTGAGAATCTCTGTTGGTGAGTCGAACATTGATTTTGTTGATACATTGCAATGCTTATATATATTAACCTTGATAGGATTCTTAACTTAAGTTATCATATTGACCGCATTAGTTTTAAAGTTGTTGGCATTTTATGCAGGCTTTATTTCATAATAGCTTACTTACCTATTTATATTAAGTTTATTGATGCACTTGCACTCCTGATGCCACATGCTTTATATGGTCTTAAAATTATATCTAGTTCTGTAGCCTATATAATTTCTAGACTTAAACGTTTGACAATTATGATAATGCGCTTTGTGTATAATGTTAGTAGACGAATGCATAAATCTAATGTGTTATATATTTTTTAGGTTGCTCTTTTCGAAAACTTATTTTATATAGAATTTTGCTAATGTTCTAAAATTTCATTAAGACTGGATTGCCAATTCTACGTCGGTCTGATTTTTTATTTTCTCATTCAAGAAGGAACCCCGAAATTTATATTCCTAGGACATGATGCCCTATACTTTAGCGATCTTTTATTATTAAAGTTGCAATCTGTTGGAACTGCTTACCATTTGAACTAGGTATATTTTTTCATACGAACAACGTATCAATAATCAGCTTTTCAAATGAAGTATAGACTTTGATTTTTTCTAATTTTTTATTTAGATTCTTACCGAGAGGAGTGGCAGGTTATGTACTTTTTTCAATGTACATATATATAGACATCCTTTCTATTCGCCCCTACAACATTTCTTTGCAAAATTTTTGCTAATTTTTTAAATAGTTTGCGTTTTGGATAAATAACACAACCTAAAGTTTATTTATCCAAGTCGCAATTCGACACCAGTATTTTTTAATGGACAACAATACTATTAAGCTCTATTATAGATACGTGCAGATTAATATATTATTAATTTTTTTTCTCAAGCAGGATTTGAATTAAAATTTATTTTTTCAGCTTTAAGTTCTATTTTCTTAATTTAATTCCATAGAAAACAAGAAAAATTAGACACTAGCAGAATAAAATGCAGCATTTTCTACACCGCTACATTTTTCATCAGCATTCTTTGCATCCGTCTGTCTAAAGTTGGGAACATTGTAAACATCATCTCTTTAACCAACTAATCAGAATTAATTTGGTTAGACGAAGTCCACACACAACTCAAAGCATTTCTTCGTTTTTCTCTCTGTAACTCGTCTTGTACATTTGTTTTTGCCTCGTACTAGCCACCGAATGAAATTTTCGTTTTTAAATTATTAAATTGAACCTAAAGCTGAAAAGGTAAATATTAATTAATTTTTTTAGCGTTATTATCCTGTGCCAGAAGAAGTTTTTGTGGTCACCAAGAGAAATGGAGAAACATTAAAGTGAGGCCTAAGTAGAATAAGGGAATTTAGTGCCAGCTCCTAGATTTTTAAAGACATATCGATATAAACGCATTATGCCAAGCTTACATGGCACAATAAAGCACTTGCTTCGCTCTCTTAATCATGATTGGTTCAGATAAACTTGTAATAAAAATTAGAGAAAACAAAAATTTTGCAAGCAGTTAAATTTCTTTTATCTGTCATGCCAATGAAATTTTAGTTGTAATGAAAAAATGTTACATATTGTACCCTCAGTGTTATGTCAGGGTAAGTATGCTACTCTTTTTTTAGCATTAATGTTCCCAAAAGAAAATGGGAGCAATTAATTAAATGGACTTATTAATTGACGATTGCATAAGCATTGAATGATATATAATGCTTTTGATCTTTAAAAACGATGGCGATCAGAACGTGGTAGGGATGGACACGGCAAAAAAAAAACATCAATGTTTTTTCCATGCGATGTATCGTAAACATATGTACATCGGTGTTGCATCGATATTTCATAAAATACATTGATGTTTTTTTATACATCGATTGTTTTTTTAATTATTTATTATTGAAGTTTTGATGTTTTTTTTATTTATCATTACTACATTTTCATAAAATTTTAAGTTGATTTTACATCTCCCAATACTTTTTTCAATGTTGTTCAGAAATAAATGTTTACCAAGTCTTTCACCACTCAATCTGTTTCTTTGTTGCGTCATCACCTGCACCACTTGTGAAAATAGTCTTTCAGACGGAACCGATGTTCCCACCATTGTAAGATGTTTAAAAGCGATCTTGTAAAGCTTAGAAAACTGCGATTTATAATCTTTCCAAATATCCAACGGATTTTCGTTCAGTCTTCCAACAGGAGTCCTCAGATAAACTGAAAGTTTATCCGACAATATTCTTCACTCTTGTTGATTTTCCAATTTCTATGAACACGTTTATACATCAATCTACACGTTCTGTATATAATTTGTCATTTCGATGCATTGAAAGAAAACATTGATGTTTTCCGATTGTTTAGGAGCAAAAAAACATCGGATTATATAGATGTTTCGACACAATACATCAAGTGTTTTTAAAACATCGATGTTTTTTGGCCATCCCTAGTCAATGGTGACCGCTATAAAGCCATGATTGCTGACTTTATTGTTTATAAATTGAAAAATCATATTATGCAGGAGCTTTAGCTCAACAGGATGGCGTAACATGTCACACAGCTCGTGTCACAATTGATTTATTGAAGGAAACGTTTGTTAACCGCTTAATTTTCCGCTTGGGACCTGTGAATTTACCTAAGAGATCGTCAGGCTATTTTCTGTGTCGATATATGAAGTCAATTATCTACGCCGACAAGCCTGGAACGATTGACCACTTGGAGGATAACAATCGCCGCGTTATGGTCAATATAGGGCCACCAATTTTGGAAAATTGGACCTCCAGATTAGACAAATTCCGACCCATCCATGGCGGTCATAAGTCAAAAGACATACTTTGACTTTAGTTGAATTTGTCAAAGTTTAACGTATGACGGATTCTATGTGATTTTCATAAACAAACGTCAAATTTAATACAAAAAGTTATATGTATAAATAATTAAAAATAAATTCTTGATGAAGTTCAATAAAAAATTGTTAAATAAAATGATAAAAATATAAAAATAAAAATTAGTTATTCATGGCAACTAATTTTAGCGCTGGCATTTTTGTTGGAGGACCTTGTGCATTGAGGATTCCTGCAATTTCCTCTCAAAACGCTGCTACTTTTTCCTTTGATCGCTGGTGGTATCCACATGTAATGTCTGCTTTAGATGGCATTAAATTTGCCAGTTTTTCATACTGCTCTGGTGTTGTTGTTTTTGACCGGTAATACATAAAAAACACATCAGATTCAAGTACAAACATTAACAATTTAAAACAAAAGAAATTTAATTAAATTAAATAAATTAGTTAGAGATCATTTTAAGGGGTTTTTAAACCGTTTCTGAACATTTTATCTCATTTTCATTTTTTTTTTAACTAAAAAACACAAATAAGGAAAACTCCTCCGTTAACAAAAAAACAACTGAGAAAAACGGAGCTCCGATCGTAATGCAGAATACATACAATCGAAAGAAACTGAGCGGAATCGAAACGCAGAATACCAAAGTTGTCAGACGGAGAAAATTTCAATTCGAATCGAAAGGCAGAATAGGGGTGATTAAGAAAATTATGACTTTCTATATACCAAACTAATCTTTTATTTATAATTATTTTTAAAAGTTTGCAAAGGCAATTTGTAAGTGATATCGGTTTGTAGTTCTTTCTTTTAGTTTCATCCGTCCCTGGTTTTAAAACTGGAAAGATTAAATCTTATCTCCAGTTTCTTGGAAATATTTGTTTTGTCCAAATAAAATTTAATAGTCTTAAAAGTCTTTGGCTTTAAGAAAACTTTCCAGGTTGTTAGTACTAGGTTTTCCCTTAAAATGATTTAAAAGTCTTCTTCTTTCCTTAATTAAATATTTTATGTTGTCGTTCCACCAGGGTACTGTTCTTTTATTGTGATTATAATTTTTTAAAGGAATTGAGATTTCAGCTGCTTTTTAAATTGTTTTTTATATAAGCTTCAGCTTTATCTATGCTTTCAAAAATTCTCTAAATCTTCTGTAAAATTACAAGATAGTTTTTCTCATTTATCTCGTTTTATATTCGAAATTTTGTGTAAAATTGTTTAAAGATATCATTATTGGATAATGATCGCTACTTTGGAGATCATCACTTATATTCCATTCAAAATAATGTTAAATGTTTGGAGAAATTAAAGAAAGATCTATGTTGCAAAGCTAAAATATGTATTGCAATTTTTATTAATTAAGATATTAAGTTCATTATTGTTAATAAACTCTTCAATTATCTGTCCCTTTAAATCTGTTTTACAAGATCCTCAAATCATATTGAGGGAGTTAAAGTCCCCCAAAATGAGATAATGAAAATTAAAATGTGAAACTAAATTATTTAGATCATTTTTTGAGAATTTTACTGATCCGGGAATATACAAAAAACAAAGAATGAATTGAAATGGAAAGTTCATTTTAATCGCAACAACTTGCAGTGCTGATGTAATAGGGATTTGCTCATCCTTAAAATTATTATTTAGATATATACAAACACCACCATGAGCGGAAATAGCAGAAGGAATATTTTTAAAATAGCAGTTTAAGCAGTTTACTTTAGGTATGATCAGTGCCGTGATACCGTTGCAATTCCATTGTAATATTTTATAATTATAATCCATAATATCAACGTTACTATTGTCATTATTATTTTTTGGGCTTGAATTTGATGAACAAACTTTTTTGTTTTTCTCAGCATTTAATAATTCTCTTTTCTTCCTTTTGAACAAATTTTTTGGGTGAATCTTAACTTTCGAACCATCTGCTTTGGTAAATTGACTTACTGGGGAGATAGAAGGTTTAGTTCTACTTGATTGTGGACCAGCATTGTTTTCTTCAGTTGTATTTGATAATTTAATTTATTTTTCTTAACATTTTTAGAAACATTAGCGTATGTAGTAAAAAGTAGATTTTGTTTATTATATTCTTTGCGAGCTTCGCTTATCATTTTCTTTTGTATTATTTTAATTTTTTGTATAGCAAATTTTTGTTTAAACACTTTGCAATCTCTAGAGAGAGTATTATTTTCTTGTTGACAATTAACACACTTTGCCTGACGATTGCATTTTTCTCGACGACCTGTTGTATCAAAAGATGTGTGTTCGACACTACTGCAATGTGGGCACATTTTTTCTTTGGAAAGACAATTTTCTGATACATGACCAAATTGATAATACGTAAAACATCGTAAAGGGTTGGGAATAAATGGCTTTACATTAGTCGACATATAGCCCAGAAATATTAATAATGTTACAACATACAAACCAAGATCTTCTTGTGTATGTAACCTTGTTACAGGATCTCTTTTCTTTAACCTTTTGATTTCAACGACATTAGGATTCTGTTCAGTAATCTCATTTAGGATCTCATCATCATTCTTCGAAGTAGATCATTGGAGTAAAATATTCCCTTAGACTTGTTATAAAAAAAATAATTTTTTTAATTTTATTGGCTTGTTTTGCGTTAAAACATTGTACAAGCAGTTGTCCAGACTTGAGTTTCTTGCATAACTTTACCTTTCCACCAATTACAATTGATCATATTCCATTTCCATTTGGAAAGTTCTATTTTAAATCACTTTATGGCCAGACACAGATAATGTAGCTCAGATTTATAGATATTTAGTTTGTTTATTTATTTGTTGTTGCGTCAATCACTGATAATCGGCTGAACCAATTTTTTTCAAATTAAAAATACAGGTCCTCATGGTAAAATAGAACATTTTTATAAAAAGCGGACCAGAAGAGGAGAAAATCTTTTTCCTTTTTGGGAATTCGTATGCTTTCGAATCGATTTGAATCGTTTAATTAAATTGATTTTTATGAAAATTGGAATATAGATAATACCTCATCTACAAAGTCAATTTTTTATCTGTTTCCAAAGCAAGGACTTAGATAGAAGAAAAAGGAAGAAAAACGAGCATTAACTTAAGTATACAAAATTACCAAATTAAAAATCATTTGAAATTCTTGATTGATTGAAAATTAATTTAAAGGAGAAACAGGCAAATACATATTCAAACTACAGTAAAGCCAGAAAACGCACGGATTCAAATGTTGCCACAGCAGTAGTTTTTTTATAGCCACTACTCTTGTGGAATTTTTTTATTTTTGGGCTTGAAGTCAATACATATTTAAACAAAACTCTTATTATTGTTTTTTTTTTTTTAATAATCAGGCATGCCACAGAACTCAATTCCGATTAAAAGTGGTTTCAACTCCTCAAATCGCTTTTTCAGAAAACTAAAAACGAAAAATTTCTTCGGAACAAAACCACTTTCAAATTTCAAAGTGGAATTTAGTTTATATGAAATTTTGTTATTTGCGTTTCTTAAATTTACTTTTATGAGGTGTTCTAACTAGATTAGCCTTGTTGTTTACTTTGGTATGCAAAATATAGCCACATTTAAATTAAATAGTGAAGATTTAATACTTTTCAGGAATAAACAAAATCGATCGGAATCTGAAGAAGTTAAAATAAAATCGATCGGAATTGTTAATACGGAATTAAAACCATTCCGATCGGAATATGTGACATGCCTGATTATTTATTATTTCGATATTTCAAACCATGAAAAAATCGAGTCCGTCCACTTTCAAAAAGCTTACTCGAACAACAATAATTGATTTTAGAGATTTTATTTTAAAATAACCTTAGTGTCATCAGCAAGCTGAAAAGTGAACTAACATAGAAAAATTATTTTTTTTAATATTTACTTACATATTTGTGTAATTAAATTCTTGTTTAAAATAAATTTATAATAATAATTAATGAAATTAAAACGAAAAATAAGCCTATTAATATTATCATGAATAACTGCATATTACTCGCTCGTTTGAGAGTAGAGGTAGAGAGAGAGGACTGAGCCACCTGTTTGTAGCAACTGCAATGTTGGTCTCACAGTCTCACACATACTGTCAGAATGTCACTTGTCTAAAACAAATATACCTTTGGATAAATTGCTTGATTGCAGCAGTGAAGGGAACTTAAGAACGATCAAAAGAAGTCTGCAGAAACACAATATTTTAGAGATTTAATTTATTTCGATTAACGTTAATCACATAATCATTTTGCCACTTGAATTTTACTCTTTTAAATTTTCTTGCTAATTCAATTTAAAACGACACATGTTCCACTGTTTAGTAGTTCCATAAATGTAGTATTATTACTTTTAATTTGATTTTCGATACATGCGCATTTGGTCCTGTTACCCGGCGCTTTTGTTTTTTCTATATTTTGTAAATTTACTTTATAAAATATATATTTTGCGAATTAAATTTGAATTTTTTGAATTTTATTTACTTACACGTAATTTATTTGAATCGGTCGTTACTCTTCTAATTATTGTTCTGGCAACACTCATTATTTAATAACTGGTTTACTTAAGTCCTGAATTATTCACCCGGTACAAAGGTACCCAATGTAAAGTAATCATTTTAAGCTTTGAAATTAACGAAAAGTCCAGAAAGAACGCCGAAGAGATAGAGTTAAGTAAGTTAAAATATTTAAATATAATTTTGTAATTCTCTATTTTTAACTTGCAAAAAAAACATTGTAATTATTTCTAGATAATAAAACAAAACTCAGATTAAAACAAGACAATCAGTTAACAAACTATTGTAATCGCGTTTTTATTATAACTCTAAGCTCATTTTACCAGTTGCTGCCGCAACATTTTTTATTATTTAACTATTGAAGTGAAGCTTTCTGGTGTTGTATGAGACGTAGTGAGCGCTTACGGAGTAAAAACATGGCCGAGCAAAAGGAAGAAAGTTCCAGATGCCGCGCCATCAACGTACCTAATGAGACAGAAGAACATTCCAAACGCGACGCCAGCGAAAGTGAAGATGAAAAAACAATTATTGAACAATCATCCGTTGACGCATTGAAGGAGGAAATTCAAAGCCTTAAAAATTCATACAGGATGCTATTGGAAAGAACCACTTTTCCACACCAAAACATCGAAATGCCACATTCAGTCACACCACTGCCGACTACTGCCACCTGCAATGCCCTCGTGCCGCCGAACAGCAATAAGATGCTAGAATCACGCCAGCCGATGCAACAAAAGATAAGTATTGAAAGAACTTCTATTTCAAATTCATTTAGGTCGAATGTTAGCTTGCCCTATTATTCACACTCACAAATGCCGCCACATAATACGCAGGTATACATGTCACAACCTCCTGCACAAAATAACCCTTTAACGACACCATCTCAACAAAGTTATATGCCTTTACCGTATACACAAAATTTTACGCCGCCTCTGTCAACGCAGCCGTTTACGTCAACATCGACGCGTCAAACCTTTAGTACATCTACGTTTGCTAGTGCCGCCCCTGTTGCGCTATCACCAAACGCACAATTGTTTAATGAATATCGGCCCATACGTAAGATATATGATTTGCCAGAGTTTAATGGCCAACCTGAACAATGGCCCATGTTTTCGGTATCGTATAGGGAAACTACACAAAACTACAACTACACAAATTTAGAAAACCTGTCCCGTCTTCAGAAATCATTAAAAGGAGATGCTAAGGCTAAAGTGGAAGCATATTTAATCCATCCAGAAAATGTAAACCAGGTGATGTCCACACTAGAATTCCACTATGGCCGACCACAAATCATGATACGCAGTCAAATTTCTAAGGTGCGGGCTTTTCCGCCTATAAATAAACTTTACGAAATTACTAATTTTAGTTCAATGGTAACAAACCTCACTGTTTTCTTGGAAAATGCTGGTGCTACACCACATTTGTGTAATCCAACTCTCCTCGATGAATTAATAAATAAATTGCCCCTTGCCAAGCGTGAAGAATGGATGAAATATTCTTTAAACAATTTAGGCCAGTATCCGAGTGTGAAAGAATTTAGTGTGTGGCTGCAGGAAGTTGCCACGTATATATCTTTAGCAGCAGAAATTGATACTAACAAAGGTGAAATAAGCAGCAGCAAACGCGATAAAGTAAAGTCATCCTTTGCCATCACAACAAAGCAAAACCGGCAGCCAAATTGTTTAAAGTGCAATCAAAATCATTATTTGAACCAGTGCACCAAATTTAAAAATACTTCTACTGAAGAAAGATGGAAATTTGTAAAAGACAACCGTCTTTGTTTTGGTTGTTTACACGCAGGACATAGCACCTTTAACTGTAACAATCGCCGCCAGTGTGGTTTAATGAACTGTACAAAATATCACAATCGTCTGTTACATGAAAATAAAAATACTATTATCAAAAGCAATAATAATAATAATTTTAATGAGAATGTTACACAATGTCAAAGCAACAGTGATGGCACTTTAGGAACGGTTGATAAAAATAGTAGAAAAGATAATACACTCGTAACAACGATTATTGGCAACAGGTTGAATAAAAGTACGTTATTCAAATTTTTGCCAGTGAAATTAAAAGAGCCAAATGGTTGCATAAATGTTATTGCATTTATTGATGAGGGATCCAAAATATCACTATTAGAAGAAAATATTGTAAGACAACTTGGACTACAGGGACCAAAGAGTAATTTATCACTAGGTTGGATTGGAGGTAAAACCTCAAATGAAATGTCGGCTAAAGTAAATCTTGAAATAAGTAGTGTAGCTGGAAATGAAGGTAGTTACCAAATGAAAAACGTTAGAACAACAAGAAATTTAATGCTTCCATCGCAAAGTCTACGTATTGATGAGTTTAAAAAGAGTTTTCCAGAGTTAAAGGACATTGTGATTAGTGACTATTTTGATGCCACACCTAAGCTGCTTATTGGCCTGCCGCATATCAGTCTCGTGCGTCCGTCGAGTATTATTAATTTAGATGACAATTTTTCTGTACATCAGACTAAATTAGGAAATACTTTGTTTGGTTCCAATGAAGAGGCTATGGAGGCCACTGTATGTGTAATCGATTTGAAAATCCTTGATGACATACAAAAACAAGTATCCGAATATTTTACGTTGGAAAATTTCGGTATGAAAGCTGCTGAACCTATCATATCCGATGATGATAAAAGGGCTGAAGAAATGTTGAAAAGAACGACTGTAAAAATCGATCAACAATATGAGACTGGCCTTTTATGGAGGCAAGACCATTTTAATTTTAAAGAAACCTTTTCTGTAGCATTAAAGCGGCTTCAAGGAGTCGAAGCAAAAATGAAAAAAGATGATGATTTGGCCAATTGGTACAAAGAAAAAATTAATGAATACGTTTCAAAATCTTACGCAAGAAAATTATCTCCTAAAGAGGCCACAGTTGAGAATGATCATACCTGGTATTTGCCTCATTTTGTTATTACCAATGTCAACAAAGGTAATAAACGACGAATTGTTTTTGACGCAGCCGCGCTAGTCGAAGGTGAATCTTTTAATTCCAGACTATTAAAGGGCCCGTCCAAATATCAGCCAAAACCACTTTTATCAATATTATTTAAATTTCGTCAGTGCCGAATTGGAGTCTGTGCTGATATACGGGAAATGTTTCATCGTATAAAAATTCGTGAAGAAGACCAAACAGCACAGAGATTTTTATGGCGAGATGGAGATAGTTCAAGACCTCCTGATATTTATGTAATGCAAGCCATGATTTTCGGTTCGGCTAGTTCGCCATGCTCTGCCCATTATGTAAAAGATCTTAACGCAAAAACGCATTGCAATTCCGAGTCAAGGGCCTATAAAGCTATTGTAGAGTGCCACTATGTAGACGACTACGTGGATAGCTTTAATACTGTTAGTGAGGCAATAGCAGTCGCCAAGAACGTTATATCTACCCATGCACAGGCTGGATTTGAACTGAGAGGTTTTGTATCAAATTCAACAGACTTTTTGCGTTGTATTACTGGGGTAGAAAGTGTGCGCAAAGACTTGAAGTTGACTGATTTATCTGGAAGCGAAACGACAACCGAAAAAATATTAGGAATGTTTTGGTCGCCCACTGATGACACATTTTGCTTTGTATTAAAATTTGCCAAAGTTCCTGAAGCAGTTTTAAATGGCAGTCGAAGACCTACAAAGAGTGAAGTACTCAGTTTGACGATGTCAATATTCGATCCTTTTGGTTTTCTGGCCAATATGGTGATCAGATCGAAAATTCTGCTTCAGGAGTTGTGGAGGTACGATATGGAATGGAATTCCCCGATTCCGGATGAAGTATACGGAAAGTGGTATGAGTGGTATACTGAACTTAAAAATGTCAGCTACGTAAAAATTCCGAGATGTTATGGATCGTACTTCAGCGACTCTACGGCAATTATCGATCTACATATCTTTGTGGACGCGAGCGAGCTGGCATTTGCAGCTGTTAGTTATTGGAGAATCTATTATAAAGGCAATATTAGTATAGCATTTATTGCTGGTAAATCAAAGTGTGCACCGATTAAACCACTGTCCATTCCAAGGTTGGAATTACTAGCCGCAGTACTTGGTGCTAGGTTAAAGGACGCGATCGTTTCTAGCCATGACATAAAGCCACAAAAAATAACGTTCTGGTCTGATTCCAAAACCGTTATAAAATGGGTCCGTTCAAACAGTCAAGCTTATAAGCAATTTGTTTCTCACCGTATTGCTGAAATATTAGAGCTCTCGGAAGTAAAACAATGGAGATGGGTTCCTGGTTTAAATAACCCTGCTGACGATGCGACACGACCGCAGCATTTTTCAGAGAGTTCTTCAGGCTCTCGTTGGTTAAATGGTCCGCAGTTCTTAAAGTCTGACGCTGACGAGTGGCCGAAGTTGCCTGATGATATTGACGCGCATGAGGTTGGTTCGGAAATTCGATCTAAATATTTATTAACAACAATAAATGTCTGTTCGCTAATTCGATATGAAGAAAATTCAAGTTTTTACACGTTGTTAAGAATCCGATGTTGGGTGGTCCGTGCCGTCAAAATATTTAAATGTTATGGATCAGGCCGTAAAAAATCCGAACTTAAGTTTCCCTCATATTTAACCGTCGAAGAAATAGAGGAGGCAGAAAAATTCTGGTGTAAAACTGCTCAACAAAATCAATTCGCTGAAGAATATAATTCATTAAAATTAAATAAACCCGTAAGTAATAGAAGCCCTATATTTAATCTAACGCCCTTCTTGGGTCAAGACGAATTAATTCGAGTCTCCGGCCGCATAAATAAGGCAGAATGTGTAGGACGTGAAACAAAGGAGCCTATAATTATGCCAAAGAATGATCTCATAACAAAATTAATTGTAACACAATATCACAAAGATTTTAGGCACCAAAATCAAGAGGCGATATGTGCGGCAATACGTGTAAAATTTTGGATTCCTTGCGTGCGTCAACTGGTGAGATCAGTTAAGAAGAACTGTCAAGAATGTAAAAACAGGAGTGCGGTTCCTAGGCCACCCTTAATGGGTCAACATCCTGTGGATCGGCTTACGCCATATGTGAGACCGTTCACGTACACGGGAGTGGATTATATTGGACCTTTCACGGTTTCAATCGGTCGTCGTAGCGAAAAGAGATGGATAGCTATTTTTACCTGCCTTACAGTGAGGGCTATTCATTTAGAAATAGCAAAAGACTTGTCAACCGATGCAGTGATACTGTGCATTAGGAATTTTATCAATCGCAGAGGAGTGCCAGTTCGTATAAGGAGCGATAGAGGAACAAATTTTGTAGGAGCTTGTAAAGAAAAGTTCGTTTTTGACGAAGTAAGGCTAGCAGATGAATGCGCAAAACGTAGAATTGAATGGGTATTTAATACCCCAGCTAACCCGTCAGCTGGTGGAGCTTGGGAACGAATGGTACGCAGCGTTAAAAATGTGTTGTCGTTTACGTTGAATGAAAAGTCACCTCAAGTCGATACTTTCAATAGCCTCCTGATAGAAGCAGAAAACTTAGTAAACTCTCGCCCGCTGACTCACCTTCCATTAGAAAGTTCGGAAGCTGAGCCGCTTACGCCAAACCATTTTTTACTTGGCTGCCCAAATATTGTGCAGACTCCTGCTGTAGATGAGAAAGTTGTTCTTAGAAAACAATGGCACGTATTGCAACAACTGAAACAAACATTCTGGAAAAGATGGGTGCTAGAATATCTTCCAGACCTAACTCGACGTACCAAGTGGTACTGTCCGATGAATCCCATAAGAGTTGGAGATATTGTGATCATTTGTGACGATAATGAGGCACGTGGCGAATGGAAGAAAGGCATTGTGGTGGAAATTTTTACGGCGGCTGACGGGCAGGTTCGTTCGGCTTTGGTGAAGACTTCAGTTGGAATCCTACGACGTCCCTCATCTAAGTTGGCCGTTCTCGATGTTGGTAGTGAGTCTCCCTGATCTACTCACGGGTGGTGGGATGTTGCGAATTAAATTTGAATTTTTTGAATTTTATTTACTTACACGTAATTTATTTGAATCGGTCGTTACTCTTCTAATTATTGTTCTGGCAACACTCATTATTTAATAACTGGTTTACTTAAGTCCTGAATTATTCACCCGGTACAAAGGTACCCAATGTAAAGTAATCATTTTAAGCTTTGAAATTAACGAAAAGTCCAGAAAGAACGCCGAAGAGATAGAGTTAAGTAAGTTAAAATATTTAAATATAATTTTGTAATTCTCTATTTTTAACTTGCAAAAAAAACATTGTAATTATTTCTAGATAATAAAACAAAACTCAGATTAAAACAAGACAATCAGTTAACAAACTATTGTAATCGCGTTTTTATTATAACTCTAAGCTCATTTTACCAGTTGCTGCCGCAACAATATAACTGATAAATAAATAAATAAAAATACGAGGGCTGCTATATATATTTCTGGCCAGGCAACATTGAGTGCTGCCATGTGCAATCTGACATTTCCATTGGAAAGTTTGTCATTTTTAAGCATAATCGTACTCAAAACGTTTTGACGTACGACCATTATTTGTGTTGTTTACAGTGACTTGAAAAAATTAATATAGAAAAAAATGGAATAAACTCGTGAACATTTTCGTGCCATCATTTTTCACAACTTTCGACGTGGATTATCACGACAAGAGTGCATTGATGAACTTAAATCTTTGTATGGCGATGAAGCACCATCCTATAGCACTGTGAAAAATTGGTTTAGTGAATTTAATCGTGGCCGAGCTCGCTCAAAGACGAATTCCGTGAAGGTCGTCTTAAAACGGCTGTTGTGCCAGAGAACATTGATGCCGTGCGTGAACTCATAATGGAAGATCGACATGCGACATACCGAGTGATAAAGACATCCTTGGACATTTCTTCCACCAGCATACATTCGATACTGCATGGACACCTGGCCGTAAAAAAGGTTTGTTCTCGTTGGATCTCGCACAATTTGAAAGTCGCTCAAAAAAAGGCTCGTGTCGATTGGTGCAAAGAAATGTTGCAAAAATACGATTGCGGTGCTTCAAGACATTTATAAGATCGTCACAGGTGACGAATCGTGGATCTATGCGTATGAACCCGAAACGAAACAATAATCGACCGTGTGGGTCTTCAAAGACAAGCAAAATCAAACGAAGGTTGTTCGTGGAAGAAGCACTTCGAAGCAAATGGTCGCCTGTTTCTTCGGCAAAACTGGTCATGTGGCGACTGTTCCGCTTGAGCAACGTAGGACGGTCACTTCTAAGTAGTACACTACAATTTGCCTTAAGTCATCGGAGAAATTCGAAAAACCAACAAGAGAAGACGAATTATTGTTCACCATGAAAAAGTGTATAAATCATGTTGGAGAATACTTTGAAAAACAATAAAACCATTTTGATTATAAATATTCGCATTTTCACTATTAGGCCAGAAATATATAGAGCAGCCCTCGTACATATTTGAAAAATGCGTTATCTTGCGGTTTGCAAAAAAGGCAACTTACCTACTTACATATTTGTCCATTCATTAGAGTCTACAGTGTGAAAATTATTATTTGTAAAGACAAACACTTTTCATTAAATTTAATTTGCTTCTATTTTTTTCTTTTGTTTTTAAGCTTAGCTTTGTCCAGAACAGCTATGCGAATCGCATTTCATTTTAGGCAAAATCCGCTGAATTATTTTTTGTTGACAAAAAACATGTTAAAGTAATTTGATTTCCTCGTGAGAGTTCATGATTTTGAGGGAAAAATTAGTCCCAATTCGCACGATGCAAGTATTTAAGCTGAGCTGATTAGGTTGTAAGCAACGGGGTGAGGTAAAATTAAATGAGTACAGACTTGCTTGTACTTGCAATTCGCTTTGCTTCCATATTCGTAAAACAAAAAACACAGATGTGTGTGTGTACATTCATGCAAAAATCTAAACAATTTAAGCAATAAGACTTGCACTGTGCGAACAATAATGAAAGTTCAAAGAAGAAAATGAAAATAAGCAGTCTTATTTTCTTGCATCGTGCAAATTGGGACTTAAAATACCCTACACCACAAAAATGGAAAAAGGGTATAACTAAGTTTGTCATTTCGTTTGTAATTCCTACAATATCTATTTCCGACCCCAATAAGTGTATACATTCTGATTTCATATGCAAAGCGAAGACGATTGAGCGATATCCGTCTGTCCGTCCGTGTTAGTGTTGAAATTAACTTTGCCGAGATGAGATAGTGAAATTTTTAATACACCAATCGACCAGACATAGTATCGAAAGAATTGCTACTGACAGTCAGCAAGAACGGTCCATGTTCCTCCTGGCAGTGGACTAAGCACCACGCCTACCTCTAATTTTCCATATCATTTGAAACAATTATGTAAATCTAATCAAAGAAACAATTATATGAATCGGTAGAGAATTAAAAAATAAGAAAAAAAATATCAAGTGAAAATATTGGCGCTCGCCCAAATTTTCAGAGTTATGGGCCTCTAAAATTAAAAAAAAGAGTTCATTTGTCAATATAGTCAATATGGGTATCATTAAAAAGCTTTCAAAGAAATCTTTCAGAAAATTAAAATTTTTAAAACTGCTTAAACCATCAAGAGCCGATGTCACTTTTATGTAAAATTATATGAACATAATTCTTAATTTTATTTTTCTGTCACCGCAATATTTGTTTTTTTTCGAGTTATTCACTAAACCAGATTTACAACATGGTGTAGGGTATTTAAGATTCGGCAAATCCGACTTTATTGCTCTTACTGTTTTTATTTAAAGCAGTTGCTTTAGATCCCTATTAATAACAATATCTATGAAGCTTAAAAGTTTTTAAAAGAAAGAATAAAACACACGTTTTTTATTATTATTTTTAATTTTTTCACTTTTTTATTGTTTTTTTTTTCGTTTTATCTCTATAGAAAGTGTTTTACTATTCTTAACTGCAGATTTATTTTTTTTCGTTTTTATTTAAATTTCAGGAGTATAAAATTGTTATATTATCAATCATGTTTTGTATATGAAAGTAGAATAAATGCCATAAAACAAAGTATTTTGCTTTTGCTTTTTTGTTTATTGTGTTTAACATTTAGTATGAAGTTGTTGTTAAATATGTGCTACAGTATAGTTCATTTTTAATTTGTGGCTAACAAGAAGCTTAGAACTTTGCTAATAAGATTTTAATAATAAATAATGCGTAGAATAATGATTTTATTACAAGCTTATCAATTTAAAGCTAAATTAATAATAAAAATACAAAAAGTGAAAGTTGTGCTGTAGTGTGAAGCAAGATTTTTATAAATATTTTTTTTTAATGATTTAAATAAACTAAAATCTTCAAGTTGACATTTTTCCAAATCCAATTAGTTCTTTTTATTTTTTAAATTTGTTTTTTCCTTTCTGAATAAAAATGTGTTAAATTTAATAACTTAAATTTAGTTAAAATGAAGATGAATAGATGCTACGTGCGGTTACAAAATAAAAGCCATTATACAACCTTTATGGACAACGCTCAGGTGATCAAGTAGGAAAACACACGAAACAGTTTGCAGCACATTGTAGCGCTTTATTATTATCGTAGCGCACACTTTGACATCAGGCTAAGATACAGTGTTATAATAAACTTGCCGTAATGTGAAATAATACAAATCAATACAAATAACGCTATCAATTTTTATTATTTGATACTCAAAGCCCAAGGCATGTATGCAAGGCGAATTCATTGTCTTGCTGGACTGAGAGTGAGAAAGAAAAGCGGGCAAAAATACAAAAAAATTAACGCAACAATTTTGTATTCAAATTTGTGAAATAAATGAAAAATAATTTTTAACAGTTATTTTTTAACTTTTAAAATTATCACAAAATTTAGCCGTTTTCAGACCAAAAATCAAGAAACCGCTGGGCTAATAGTAACATCCAAGACGAAAATTTTGCTACTTAAAATCAACAAGATCGGTCCAAGTCCTTCGGGGAGAACACTATGCCATTCTCTAATTTTTCTATATCTTCTGAAACAAAGCATTTTTTAAAAATTGTAGTATTTCCTCAAAGATCTCTTCCAAAGCTTTTAAATGTTACCAATATTGATTTAAAAAAAATTAAAATTTTAGAGCCCCGTGACTCGGAAAATATGGGCGAGCGACAATTTTTTCACTTGGTGTTTTTCTTATTTTTTAATTCTCTATCGCCTTATATATCAATTTTTTATTGGAGTTAGTTTATTGTTTCAAATGAAATGAAAAAATATGAGGTAGGCGTGGTGTTTTGCCTGCTGCCTCGAATGACATGCACCGATCGTGCTGATTTTCAATAGCACCTCTTTCGACACTATGTCTGATCGAATGATATACTTATTTTTTTTTTCTAGCACATCTAGTGTCTCGGAAAACTTGTTTTTAACACTAACACGGACGGACAGACGGACATCATCGCTTAGTCGACTTCGCTATGCATAAGAAGTCAAAATATATATTTACTTTATGGGGTCGGAAATGGATATTGTAGAAATTACACACGGAATGACAAACTTATATATGTATATCCTTTTTCCACTTTTTGTGGTGAATTGTTTAAATATATGATTTGAATAAAAATAGTAATAATATTATGCATAATAATATGTTGTTCTTAGATTTGGTCACCTCAGCCATGTTTATTCTTAATATTTATGCTACCGTGTGAGTGTTTTAAAATGTTAGAGTTTTTATTGAATTTTGATTTTAAAATTTGTATATTGGCAGTTAAAATGATTACAAATGCAATTTGGTTTGTTTTAAAGTCAACTTATAGATACGATAATTAAAAACATTTTTCAAAGCTAAACTGAAATGAAGATGGGAAAATGTAGGCTTTATTGTTTATTGTAAGTAAAGCAGTAAAGATATAATTCGGTCAGGTAGAAAGCATGTATTCGATATGAATATGAGTTTTTAGTGGATTTGGAGTTAGGAAAAAATATGCACTTTTAAATTTATGGTTGAGAACAATTATCAATAGCTTTAGAAAATTTCATAAGACTTGGAAAATTATAGGCTACGTAATATAAGCACACAGTAATACAGCGAGTATAATTAATTATTTGTTCATTTTTTTACATTAAATACTTAACTCGAAGAAGACACTGTAGAATAATCGTTGTAAACGTTCTGCATAGCCGACCTCCTCTATTGTATAACCAACACTGGCTTCGCTTACTAAATGCGTTCTGCATAGCCGGCCTTCGGCAGAAATTCCATAGAGTCAAAATTTATTTTAACACTTGCTTTATGAATAAAAAAGAATTGAAAATACCTGATACACAGAACGACAGCCTTTTGGCTTCTCAAGGGAAAGCCTGAAAATTTTAAAAAATATTTACCGTGCTTGATTCGTTAAAATTTTATTTTCTAACAAAAAAAATGTCATAAGATTCTTACAAAATATACAGCGCAATGGATTACCGTGGGAAAATCCATTCTGTTACTGCTTACGTTGCTTATCAATGGCTTTTACGTGAATTCTGTTTAGAAAATTGCAGATATTAGTAACCATTGAAATTTTATTTTATTTTTAATCTAAAGATTTTTTTTTTTAATTCTGACGGTTCTACAACAGGTGGCCGAGGCCCTTTCTACCTACAAAAAATAAAAAATAAAGAGTGAGCTCGTTTTCAGGAATATTAAAAATCGCTGAATAAGGGAATATCTACTGTAGCTGTAGATAAAGCATTCATTTTTCGAGATACAATATTAGTTTAATGTCAGGAATATCAAAATACTAATAATTCAAATATGTCCATGCTGTTATTCTTTATGGCCACAGATGTAATTTTTAACGTTTTTCGGTATTTCTTTTGAGTGAAGTTTCGTATTAGTAATTTAAAAACAGTTGACGCAAGGCGAATTTATTGATTTTCGCCGGTAGCTTAACTGTCAAACCTCATATATAAAAAATCTGTCTACTATGCTTTTTATATGTAGTTTGACATTCGGGCTAACGGCGAAAATTAACGAATTCGCCATCGCTTCCACCGTAAATTTTTTCGCCTTGCAGTTGACGTTTTAACAATTGTATCATTTCTAAATCTACTTTTTGTGTTTTGTTGTGTTTACACTGATACTAAGTAGTTAAAATTTAGATGAAAAGACTAATAGACTACTACCAACTAGCTTACGAAAAACAATTCTAGTATCATAAGAAAAACATAAAGATATTCTCAAATAGAAAAATATTACAAGTCTTTCATAAAAGCTTTTTTTGTTTACACAGTCAAATCTATATTATTTACAATCACAAAGTACAAGTTTTATTTACAAATAATAGGGATTTTCGATATTTCAGTAATTCGATTTAAAGGTGTCCAAAAAAAACTGTCAATTAACGGGATTTTTCAAAAATCGCTAAGCATATATTTTTCACGAACTTTGTTTTCTTTAAGATGAAATGATTCAGTTTTTATTGAATTACGAAGAGAAAAGTTCGGCAATTATGAATTAAAAATGATATCTGGCATATGTATGTTTATTTTAAAATAAATTTCAAAAATCTGCCTTTTCGGTTTAAAATGTAATGGGTAAAGTTACATACTCACTATCATTTTTCAGTGGCGTCAACGTAATAAGAATTTTGCCTACAGATTCCGAATTATTTCAGGTTCAATTGACTCAGTTTCTTTAAGCGAAAAATTATCTTTTCTAACGAGGCACATTTTCATCTCTGCGGTTTCGACAACAAAAGAAATTGCCGCATCTGGGGTCATTGTCAATAATAGTGACTCACATATATATTTTGTTTGGTAAACGTGTTACCAGTTATCTTCGTCATGTCAATTAGGCGTTTAAGAGCTTCGATTTGAGCACTTTTGATCTTTGATTATGGGATGCCGTTAAAGATCGATGTTATGTTAATAATCCAGAAACTATCTAGGGGCGTATATTGTTCTAGCCAACCGTAAGGAAACCAGAAACCACAAAGTCTTCTATAATTGGTCTAATAGAGTAAGCCATTGCGAGGCCAGTTGCGCATTCGTATAAGTAAAATCGTGTTTTATAAATAACGAAAATATTTATTTTTGTTTTCTTCTGTTAAAACAATAAAGGAATTAGGTTTAACTCCATTTTCATATAAAATGAATTTTAATTTAACTATTTCGCAATATTTAAGCGAGAACCCTACATTAGAGGACATATATTTCTTATATGTATATGGTAAAAAATAATAATAAATTTCCTACATTTTCCCTTTCGATCTTCATTTGCACGCAACTAAAGTATTTTGTATTTAAATTAAAACTAGGTGTTAATGCTATAACAAAATAAGAAGCAACTTTTTGTTAAAGTGTATTTAGGTAGGCAGTATTAAGATTTAGATTTAGATTGATTTACTTAAGAAGAAAGTTTATTGATAAACTCTTCAAAGCACTTGCACTATGTGGCAGTCAAAGCGTTCCATTCAAAGCGAGGATTTTTCGAATGTGTAACAGGCAAACATTCCGGTTCCATAAGTTTCCATTGGCCATCAATTTCCTCGACATTAGCTAGACTACAATAAGGTATTTTATGTATAACTTGACGTAATTCATTTGTGTTACGCGGTGCTTCACCAATCAATTGACGTGTACATGTGTCAAGCGTAGTGGCATGGGCCACAATGAGAATATTACCGCCTAAGTAGTAAATACAAAGAGATATAATAAAAATACTTTTTTTTTTGTGCAAAATGAATAACTAACTTGTTGAATCAATGATCTTTTTTAATACTTCATAATTACGCGTATAAAAGTCTTCTGTGGTTTCTTTGATGCACTCATTTAGATGATTAACAGTTACAAAAGGTTGATAGTCAGTATCTATTATATATTTAGCTTCTCTTAATTCCTCTTTGGTTAACCAATCGGGTACGCCTTCAGGATACCAAGCCATCCACTCAAACAAGCCGGGTTCAAGTTTTATTCTATATTTTCCTGTCAATTTTAGACCTTAAGAAATATTTTTATAATTTAGTTCTATAACAAATAAAAACCAAATAAGCCATAAATTAAGATACCTTCTAAGGCGCTGGTGCATGTTTGCACACAACGATAAGCTGGTGAACAATAGACATTATCAATTTGTACGCGAGCATCATATAAAGCTTCACCAATTAAACTGGCTTGATACAAACCAATATTCGTCAGAGGTGAATCATTTTGCCAACCATCAGGACAATTACTTCTGTTGAAAAGAAAAAGAAAATTCGAAAAATAATAGCGGTACTAATTTGATTAAAATTCATTTTAAAAATAATAACAATCTTTACAATGTAATAATAATTTTTTACATTTTTTTCTTGAAGCCCTGTTAAAATTTAAGAACTTACAACATTACTAGCATTTTTTAATAACTAAAAAATCTTTAAAGAAATAAATTCTCTCGTCTGTGCCGTCGATATTCTGTCTTGTATTCATTATCGACGGTCCAGACAAGAGAATTGCATGTTTTGATAAGATTTTGTTAGTTATCATGACAAAAATATTGCTAAACAAGACTTTGTGTTATTAACTGTTTCTTTTGTCATTGTATTTTTCCAATGTATTTTCTTAATTTTCTTTTATATTTATTATAGAATACAGAATATAGAATATTAAGAATATAAAAACTACAATTTTGTTTCATTACCTAAAGAAAAGTCTACCAAGAAGAAATGTTAAGAGCTTTGAAGTTATGACATCCCTGCAGCGAAGCAACGCATTAAATTTTTTTTATTAAACTGTTTTTATATCCTTGAAAATGGGTATATCTAAGCTTTTTATTCTGTTTGTAATTTCTACACTATCCCATTTATTCAGAGCGAAGTCGATTTAGCGATGTCCGTCTGTCCGTCTGTACGTCCGTATTCGTGCTGAAATCAATTTTGAAAAGGCACTTGGTGAGCTATGACATAGTGACATAATTTCGAAAATTTTGTTATTGAAAATCAGCAAGATCAATCTCTGCTATCTATGAGACAGCGGACAAAACCCCATCGCCTGCCCTTAATTTTTTCACATCTTTTTTTCAACTTTGGTTTATACTCCTGCCATGGTTGCCTTTCTTAATACTTAAAATTTTAGGTAAAAACTCCTTGACTTTACGTTTTGAAGTTATTTGGAAACAAAAACAAATAAGAGATCAATGTGAGAATTTCTTTCGGAAACAAGAACAAAATTCAAAATATATAAAGAATTTATTTTTGTTTCATTAATTTCAAAAGGTAATCAACACCATAATACTTGTGGCGTTTGCATTCGCTTGAAACCTTTAAACAATTGTAAAAAAACAATAAGTTTTGAAATATTTTTGTTTGTGTGCTCCACTTAACTTTAGTGTTGAATTGCGTTTTACAAAATTATACCCTTAGTGTCGATGCACATATATAACTTTGGCAAAACGTCGTGCTTTCAGTGGTCTTGTTTTTGCCAAAAAATTAACGGAAATGCAATGGGGTGAAAGCTACCCCAAAAGGCAGCATTTATAACAAAAATAAATCAAGACCTTATTTTAACGAACATTTAATATCAATAATTTGCATGACTGTCATTGAGGGTTAATTAAGTACAATCGTTAACAAATTATGAGTTCTTCATTTAAGTTTTCTAAAAATGTATGTTGGTAAATTTCGCATTCAAGAATGAAATAAATTAAAAATACCATTTAAATAGTTTTTGTGCATTAAAAACAGAACCTTGAACAAAAAATTATTCGTAAAAACTTCTTTAAAATAGAGAATTGCAAACTATTGCCAACAAATGTGTTACATTGCAGTAAAACACACAGTCAATAGAAGACAATTAGCATAGCGAGATTGCGTCAATTCATAATTATAAATAGGTTTAACGTAACGTCTTTTCATATTTAAACGCAAGTTTTTCGCTTTTTTTTTTTTTTTTTTTTGTAACTTGAAATTTAAAGTTTAAGAATCGAAAAATTTATATTTAGTAAACAATTTTAAAAGAATTTGTAAGAAGCGATTATTATTTGTAATTTAAGATATGTATGTATATCCATTTTGTCTTTTTGCTTTGCAATTAAAATAATCCCTCCCAGAATAATCAGTTAAAAATTTTTATTTTTTTTTTTTATAAAAAAATTATGTATATTCAGGCATGATCTGAAATCCACGTGAAATTTTCGCTTAATATTTTTCAAAGCATTGTTGCTAGTTAATTTTTTACAAAAACAATGCATTGAAAAATACAAAAGTGAAAATTTCGTGTGAAATTCAAATTATGTCTGATTTAGTATATATTTTCATAGGTAACCGAAAGAGGGTCAATGATCTCTAATTCAAGGTATTTCGTTAATAATGTTTAAAGATTATGAAATTATATTGAATTATCTGCAATTTAAAGCATATTCCATTATGCAATCCTTTTTGGTTTATCCATAACGTAAAAAACTAATTTGCAGAATTTGTCCTAAATATGAAAAAACGTAGCTTTAAATATAAAATGAGTTAATTTATCTTTACTCAATTGCCAAATAAGTATCGTCAATTGGAACAAAGCCGTTGAAGCAAGCAAAGTATGTAAAAATCAACATTTCTGTGAAAAACTTTTCTATGGAAAAATATTTTTAAAGCAACAAATAAAAAAAAACTTACCTTTTTGGTAATGTTTTCGGCATATTTAAATCCTTTCTCATATAATTATTGAACTCATCAAAACAGTATGGTATCCAAGTGCCAAAAGTAAAGTCTACTCTCTCCCCATGGCGCATAATATAGACACGACGATTTTTCGCCGATATGGAAACAGAATTTTCAGCGGAATGTTGACTTAGGGTATCATCAGCCTTGGGTGGAGAACATTGTAGAGGCTCAACTTTAATGTCACTAGCATTTGGAGTTGACATGCTGTTCGGGGTTATTTCTATAAGTGGTGTTATTTGCGGATTAGTATTATTGTGGCTGTTTAGGGCGTGCAAATCCAAGCAGGGTTTCAAGGTTTTGCGTAAATATTTTTCAACACTTTGCTCAGAGTCCTCATTAAAAGAGGAACCTTCAATTAAGTCTGTAGAATGTAAACCAACTATAAACACAAAAAAAAAAAAAACAACAAAAATTTATTATTAGCTTTGCATATGACACTGAAAATAACACTTACTTTGTGGAAAATCCCGATGATGACGTGATTGTTGTTCTTCCGTTTCTGTAGAAATACTACGACCATCGACCAAATCACACTCTTCGGCTGAAGTTAATGAAGGTGTTACTGATTTTGACAATTGCACAACACGATGTAAAGTCCAAGCATCTGATTCTGCTGTACGTTCAGTATAATTGACAGGCAAATGACCATGAGCACCGGTTAACCAAGATATGCCTTCAGCCCAGCCGTCCGATGAATTGTCAACCGCGTCACTATTCAAATAGATGTAATCTCCAATACGTAATTCCAATTCATCAATTTCATGTGGGCTATGAGGATAAACAACTTTATGCACCTGATATAAAGAAAATCACCAATACAGAAACAAGAAAGAGAAGATGAAACAATTTTATTACACATACACACACAGCCATCTTAAACTTATGCAAAAACAAAATTAAACGAAACCAAAAACAAACACAAGAAAAAACATACTTTACTGGGTTAAGGTCAAATAAGCAAAGCGTCATTGTTAGGAAACAATAACAACTTTAGAAAAAAAAAAATAAGGAAAAAATAAAAGGATTTTATATTTAAGGTAGAAATATAATATGTAAATATAAAATTTAGAGAAAAAAGTAACAGATGTATACTTGTTTTGTTGCCAATCTGGGATCACGCGAATATAAACGTAGCTCCCAATTGGAGGCACATGATGCATCTAAGGATTCCACTAAAGTTTTCAGTGCATTAAATTGATTCTGCGGAAATTGATACGCTAAAGTCAGGTGCAATGATTTTACATGTGGTTCCAATGAAATCGCTAAATTCGTTTATCGATTTAATTTAATTATATTTATGTAGTTATAATTATTATTATTATTATTTTTGTAGTTAATTGATGTTTAGTTATTTTTGTATGGCATTTTATATGAAAAGAAAAGAACAAACAAACAAGCAGTGTAACAAAAAATATATTAGTCAAACTAATTAATATATAAAATTTATACTATTATTATTATTATTATATTATGATAAAGACACAAAAATACTATATTAACAGAAATATACAAGAGCACTTGTTATGTTTACTCTTTAAATATTGTAAATGCTACTGAAACCAAAAATGCAATGTCAAGAAATAACAACCAAATCGTAGAGTTTATAAAGAATAAAATAATAAATATTTAGTATAGAACAGTGTAGACTCTACGACGCTGTTGAAATAATATAAAAAGAGTTGTATCAAATAATATGGTTAACACTATTCAACATTGTGTTTTAAATGTATCTCATGTTGAGAAAAAATAACCACTTCGTTTTATATTTTGAAAAGAGGTGCTTTTTGACACAATTTGGCAATAAAAAAAAATAAAGGGTGTTTTTAAATGAGATTTATAACTTAAAATTCACAAATAAAAAAACTAAGAAAAATAACCTTAATATCAATGAAACTGTGAACGCCGTTGGTTATACTTGATGATGTTAACAGAATGTTAAATTTTTGCACTTAGTTTTTCTAAGCAATTCCGGCTAATTAACTGAATCAATCAACTTGGTAAAATTAAACTTTTATCTCATTATGCTTAAATCTCTTTTTTTTCGAATAAAAAGTAGAAATATTAAATATGCAGTAGAATATTTATTTGTAAAAAGTTTGAAATAAAATTTTGTTCGCTTTTTTTTAATAAATTAAGCACGGTGTTATGTTAAGCTTTTCTAGCGAAATGCCGACAAAAGCAGATATAAAGAAATAAGGCCGAAATGCTGAAGTTACAATCAGAGGGGGCTTCCCTGCATTTGGATTTAAAAGTTAAATTCTTTTGAAATGAAATACGGAGTAAGCCTTTGTTCTTTGTGTGAAAAGTTACAAAATGTTTCTGGATTCATGTTTACTAACGGCGAAATGTTTCTAGCAACAATTTTTTAACCTGCAAAATAATAGGTCAGTTCCAGATGCATAACAAAACAGTTCGAACTAGTACTAATTAGTCCAAAAGCGTTCCAGATAACAATTTGTACAATATACAATTTTGAGAGAAAATGAGAGAGTAAAATTTTTCATTTCCTGTACAAAGTTGTACGAACTTTTTTTTTGGGTAAGTTCGGGCTAGAATTAAATTATCAGCTGTTTTTTGTTTACATTTAAAAACCAAATAGTTTTTAAATAAATATATAAAGTCATTCAAAAATAGAATTTTTTAAGTGAGCAGTTTGTTTTTTTTGTGTCAAAAAAAATAAAAATTAATTTAAATTTTGATTTAAAAAAAAAAAAAACCTAGTGCTAAAAAATAAAGAACTTAAGCAAACAAAATTAAACGTTTACTAGCTTGTGACCATGATTTTGCATTGAATGTTAGTGCAATGCATAAGAAAAAACCAAAAACTATTAACAAGGCACCTAGTGCAACATTAAATAATAATTATTATTATTCGCCTTTACAAACTGTTGATGATCACTCAGATGATTCTGAAATCATTGTACAAAAACAAGTTGAAGTACACATTCCTCCAATAACAATATTAAAATGTAAAATCGAAGAAGTACATGAACTTTGTAAAGTTGCTAATTTAAAAGATTATGCCTTAAGAAAAATTTCAATTGGTTTAAAATTATTCCTTAAAACTAAGAGTGATTACGATACCATGTGTAACTTGCTTCAAGATAAATATGAGTTTTTCAGCTACGCTAGCAAAGACGAGAAGCCCTATAAAGCTCTTCTTTTCGGTATGGATAAACATGATCCGATAGTGATTAAGAAATGGCTCGTTGAGATGGGACTACAATGTCTGGACGTCAAACTCGTTGTCAAAAAGAATTCGTACAACGTCGAGTATATAATTTATGTTGTTTATTTAAAAAAACAATCAACTACTATGAGAGAATTGAGACAAACATACTCAGTTATTAACTATTTAAAAGTTAGATGGGAATTTCAACAGCCCAAAAAAAAAGCATATTACGCAGTGCTATAATTGCCAAATGTATGGCCATGGTTCAAGCCGTTGTAAAGTTAAAACCTTTTGTTGAAACTGCGCTGGACAACATAAGACAGCCGATTGCAATGAATTGACCCTTAAATGTGCTAATTTTAGTGGTCCTCATAAATCCACATTTGATAATTGTCCGAGTAAGATCAATTTTTTAAACTTGAGACAGCGTTATCAGTCCACTACACGACAAAATCGTTTTAATTCTGCAGCTCCTGACAGCAGTAATTACAATAACAGCTTCCCTAATACACTTCGTCAAAGTGCTTCTCCAGCCACTGGCATCTGGCAAGCTCATAGAGGTAGTATTAACAACCGTAACGGAAACAACACTTCAAATGATGGAGGTGCCAGTGACCTGTTTTCTCTTCAAGAAATTAAAAACCTTACATTAGAGTTAATTACTAATCTAAAAAGTTGCAAAAATAAAGCAGAACAATTCGAGGTAATTACTAACCTTGGATCACAATGGAATTAACATTATAACGTGGAGTGCAAGAGGCATTCGTTTTAAATATTTAGAGTTATTTCAATTTTTAACTGCTAATAGTATTCAAATATGCTTAGTATCAGAAACAGGGCTGAATTCAAGTTTATCTATTAAAAACAATGAATTTATAATTTATAGAAATGACAGAACTAATTCTAGAGGAGGTGGAGTAGCAGTTATTGTCAAAAAGAATTTTCCCCATAAATTGTTGCCTATTTTTAACACAACTCTTATAGAAAATATTGGCATTAGATTTTTTACAGATGCAGGTTCAATGGATATATATTCGTGCTACTTTCCCGGTGGTTCAGCCGGATCGGGCAGTATTAGGAAACAAGAATTTGCTTCAGATCTTCATAAGCTTAGTAGATCTGAAAGATTTCTGCTAGGTGGCGATTTTAACAGTAGGCACCAGTCATGGGGCTGTATGAGGGCTAACTGCTGGGGCAACATTTTATATAAAAAACTGGAATCGTATAATATCGATATAGTTTTCCCTTGTGATTATACAAACATACCTTCAAGCGTAAATAGACAAGGTTCAACGTTAGACTTTTTTTAACTAATGACCCGTTCATAATATCTCCAGCAGTCGTAATTAACGATCTGAGCTCTGACCATTTACCTGTTAAAATCTCCCTTAATAGCAACTACTACACTTCAAGTTTCTTTAAATATAACTTTTCTAAAGCTAACTGGAATATATATTCTAGTGTAATAAATAGACAGCTTAATTTACCTGTATTTGAAACTATATTAAGTGGGGATCAAATTGAACACAGTCTTTTGACTTTTGATATACTGTTAAAAATGCCATCGTTGAAAGCGTACCTAAACAAAATATATATGGAAAAAAAGCAAGGCGTTGCCTAATCGAATCAGAACCTTGATTCAGCAAAGAAACTTTTTTCGGCGAGAATGGCAAAGATATAGAAATCCAATCGATCATTTTCAAGTTAAAAATTTAAATATAAAAATACGTGACGAAATCACATCATTTAGAAATAAATCTTGGGATAATTTACTTTTTGGACTTGATAAAGGGTCTCGCCCTTTCTGGAATGTTTCAAAAATTTTAAGGAAAAAGTCAAAAACCATACCAATTTTAAAGCAAAATGATTTACGGTTCACCACAAATCAGGAAAAATGTGAAGTCTTAGCACAAACATTTTTAGCTAATCACTCGATTTCTTCCCATCTTGGCGATACAACTACAACTTCGGAAGTAAGGGATAAAATCAATTCATTTAAATTAGTTAATGCAAATCCATCAGATGTAAATTTGATAAGCTCAGGGCAAATGTCCGTAATAATTAGTAAATTAAAAATTAGGAAATCACCAGGTATTGATGGCTTGAATAATATATGCCTTAAAGCACTTCCTAAAAAGGCTATTAAGTACCTCACAATCATAGTAAATTCTTTTCTTAAACTTTCATACTTTCCCCATAAATTTAAAGAATCCAAAATAATTCCTATCCTTAAGCCAGGTAAGCAAATTGACTCTCCATCTTCCTATCGTCCGATAAGTCTTTTGTCTAGTGTAAGTAAATTGTTAGAAAAAGTAATCGAAAATCAACTTTCATATTTTATGGACGCAAATAGTATTATTCCACCCCAACAGTTTGGCTTTCGAAGGGAACATAGTACAGTTCACCCACTTATAAGAATAAAAAATTTTGTTAAAGCAAATTTTGACCAACAAAAATCTACTGGCATGGTGTTATTAGATGTCAGAGCTGCTTTTGATACAGTTTGGCATGACGGTCTTATTTTCAAAATGATAAATTTTAACTTTCCAACTCATCTTACTAAACTAGTTCAAGATTTTCTAACCTCTCGCACATTCAGGGTTCATATTGGCTCACACAGTTCACAATCTTATCCTTTAGTGGCTGGTTGTCCCCAAGGGTCTTGCTTATCGCCAATTCTTTATAATATATACACGTCTGATTTTCCAATAATTAATAACTGTATTTTATCTATTTTTGCTGATGACACAGCAGTCTTAAGCTCTGATATAATGGCGTCTAATATAACAGCTAATCTACAAAGAGCTTTTATGGATATATTATCATATTTCAATAAGTGGAAAATTATGTTAAACTGCGAAAAAACCAAAGCTATTTATTTCACAAGGAAAAGAAAAGAATGTTTTATTCCGCAGGAAAATATTGTTTTAAACAACAATTCAATTCAATGGGAACAAAATGTCAAATATCTAGGAATAATGCTTGATCCGAGAATGAATTTTAGCCACCATGTTCCTTATATCATAAATAAAGTAAATTTTTTAATCCAATTATTATATCCCTTTATTAATAGGAACTCTTCTCTGAATATTGCCAATAAAATGCTAATTATGAAGTCAATTTTTCACGCTGTTATTTTCTATGCAGCACCTGTATGGTCTTCCAGCGCGAATTGTCATATTAAGAAACTTCAAATAGTTCAAAACGAATTACTTAAACTTATATTTAACCTACCATGGTTCTTTTCAACAATACGCCTCCACGAAATTGCAGGTCTAGAATTAGTTTCTGACAAAATAAATAGAGTCACACAAAATTGTTACATTAGAAGTTTAAACTCTGATTATTTACATATTAATGACTTAATGTCAGCTTAATTGTGTTTTTTTTTTGTCATTAGTTTTAGTTAGTAAGATTCAAATAGGTTTTATACATTTTTTCCTTCAACTAAAATGTTGTGAATATTTTAAATACAATTTTATAATCTTAAATGTATAACAGAGCTGAAAAAGAGTAATTCTTGAACACTTGTATATAAAATTATAAAAGAATGAAAAAATGTTAATGTAAATAAATAAAATAATAAAAAATAAAAATAAAAAAAATATATATATATAAAGTTATTACTTAAAAGCAAAATGGAAGAGTTTTCAAATAAACTTAAAGTTGAAGGTACTTGTGCATATATTTTATTTTTTATTTGTGGATATTTATCACTTTCTTTAATAAAATATGCTTTTATAGATCATTGAAGAAGTCATAGACACATCAGGTGAGTCTGATCAAAACGACATTTTGGACTTAGTTGCTTAGTTGTACCCAACAGCAAACTGAGAAATACTATATTTAAATATGCGTCAATTGTATAATAACTTTACATAATTCGCTTGAAAATTTTGACAATTAGTGGTTTTAACACCACAATTTTAAAGGAAATTTTTATTTCTTGTGACTCGTGACTGTATTCTTAAGGCCCTTTTACACTATCATACAAATTTTAAGATTGCATTAGATTTTGTAAGAAAGAAATCTAATAAGAATTGTTGTGATTGTCGTAACATTACATTTTATTTCTACACTATCACACTTCAAGTAGAAAGAAAATTCATAGCAAAGGAATTAGAAACGAAGTTTAACTAAATTATTTCTCGTAGCTTTTACGCTCATAAGAAGTACAAAATACAATCCTTTGGTATCCGAATACCTTCAGAAGTAAGGGCTTTTTTCTACAAAACCGGTTCAATTAAATTTATTAAAAAAAAAAACAAGTTTAAAATATTTTTTAACTTGACGTTTCGTACATAAATTTTTTTTATTAATTTTTTTTTAAAGAAATTACACATTGTTATATTTCATTACATTACATTAAGGCAGATTCAGTCTTATCTTTCCGTTCGGTATTTAGCTGATCAGTTTTTGTTAAATGGAATATATTTATTTGTGGTTTGCAGAGCTATAAATGAATCATTGAATTAATTCGGGAATGCATTGAAAAAAAATTTTTAATTTATTCTTTTCACACAAGAAAATAATTGAATTAAATTTGAATCAATTGCAAATCGTTTCTAATTCAAATGAATTTATAAAATGAATTGCAATTCATTTCCAATTCATTTCAGTTAAATTAACTTTGAATTAATTCAAACAAATTGTGAAAAGCAATTTTAACTGATTTTGTAAGTAAATACGCAGTAAGCATATCAATGTTTTCTTTGACCTTTGGTCATTGAATATTTTAAGTTCAGTTGGAGAATTTTCCATTTTTCATTACCCCTGGATCTGCTCTTGAATTCGATTAATCGCAACTTATTTTAAAATTCATTCATTGGAATTGCAATTCGTTTTTCTAAATCGCTTGAGTGAATTCAAAATTAATTCAATTTAAATTAATAAGAAATAGACTGCAATTCAATTTGGAAAATCCATTTAAATTGGAAACGAATTGAAATTCATGTTTGCCTTATTTGTTTGAATTGATTCAAACTTTACTCAATTCTTTTTTGTTGTAAAAAGAATTGATTTAAAATGTAGTTAATTCGCAATGAATTAGAGTCAAAAATGAATGATTTATTTACAGCTCTAGTGCTTTATTTTTACTTTAGGGCTCTGTTCTGTTCCGTTCCAAACAGTAGAAAATAGAATTCAACGTTAAGTTACTTAAAAATGTTAAGTAGTGTGAGTGCAAAATTAAAAACTTGTTTTAAGTTTAAAATTTAAATTTTTGTTTAATTAAAATAAAAAATTAATAAATTTGCAACAATTAGTTCATCATAAATATCTGAATCAAACTCAGAATCTGATGCGCTGGCAATTTTGTTGATAATTTTCGTAATTTTTTTAGGAGTTACTTCACTAAACTAGATTTATACGGTAAAGGGTATATAATATTCGGCATAACCGAATATAGCGTTTTACTTGTTTTAATCTAAATCCTAACCAGTCGACACTTCCTTAATTTTTTGTTAAGGAATTTACTATTAAAGTGAACAACGCAGATAGAGCTGGTCAGTCGATATTGGGCCCTGCATAAGAAAAATTATTTTTGCAAGTGAATATAAAGGACATGCTCGTGCTCTAGACCCCATTGGAAAATTATTTGCATCACTGTTTAAATTTTGTTAAATTATTTAACAATTTATTTTAAACCACATGCAAATTATTTATTTCACAATTTTATTTGCATTAACAAAAACACACATAAAAAATTCAATTGTTTTTTTTTCGATATTTACCAATTCTTAAAGTTTTAACAAATTTAAACGATTTTTACGTTTTAGTTTGTATATAAATAATTCTTTAACTTTTTGTACATAAATTACAATAAAATTATACAAAGTTTTTTTTTAAATTTCAGTTAATTAAAGACGATTTCCGTTCGTATGTATTTAACATGGTGATTGTTAAATCACAACTGACAAATGACAATGACCAGTTGATATGTTGTTACAGAAGAATTAATCAAAATTATTAAAATGCAGAACAATACGGAACAGAGCAGCTACAGAAATTAAGGACTAATGACGCCTTTAGACATAGTTTGAGGAAAATTTTGGCCACAAAACACATTTTGTGGTAAAAGTTACAAAATCGGATGCATATCGGATAGGTCTGAGAATCGGTTAACATTTATTTTACATACCTCTTAACGCTACGCCTATTATCAGGCTCCCTTAGGTAGGCCAGACTGCTGGACCGATCTTTTAGAAATTTTCACACAATATAACTAAGACTCTGGTATGATAAATAGGATACTTTCTTAACACGGCACTTTTTTTATTATGTACTTGCATCGATATAGTTATAACATATTTTTCTTCAAATTGTCCAGCGAATGCAGAAATAAACGTTTGAGAATCGGTCAACATCTATTTTTCATACCCCACGGGACAATTTATGCCTCGCCTAAATAAGGTAACGACATCGATAAAATTTTCAACTAAAATAGTTCTGCATGCCGTATAACGCATATGGTTTACGTTTTTTTTAATGCGCTCCGAGGGGCGGTACAAGAATTACCGGGTCAGCTGGTAACATATAAAAACATTTTTAATCAGAATGATTAAAAATAATTATGCGGCCTTTAACGCATATAAAATCTTATTTGTGTTAAATTGATATGATAGAACGAGAATCGGGTCTGTATGTATTTGATCGATGGACACCGCAATAAGTTTGTCTTGACTGGAATTAATTAATTTCTAATAACTAAAGGTTTATTGCACAATTTTTTTTAAAACATTTTATTACATACTTTATAAAATGTGGCTACCAAATTTGAAACCATTATGTAACTGTAATGAGACCAATTTTCATATCTGTGCTTGTTTTAAATGTAATTGTTCGAGCCAACGAATTTTTGTGGAAGCTTATTTACGTTTTATTTTATACGGTTTTAACTTATCAGTGCTGCTTCTTCATCATAATAAGAATTTTTTCTTAAATAAATTATAGTTAATATTCTAGAACACGCGCTGACGAATTAAAACTTTACATGAAAATGCAAAAACAAAATTACAACAATTTTAGAAATCTGTTTTTTTATTTCATTATAATGTAAAGTTTAAAAAGAAGTAACAAACAAATTGCAACGAAACAGTACACTTTCGCTTATTTCAGAATGGACACCAATAATCATTTTAACATTGTAACAATAATAATTTTGAAATTAAAATCCATAAAACACCAACTTTGTAGCAAATATTTATTAATAAATTTTCACTATATTCGGAATTGCATTTATATTATTTTAGATTTTGCTTTTTTACTTTATAGTGTAACAATTCAAATGATTTAATAATTTTTACTTATTTGAAAAAAGAACAATATTTTATCTTATCCAAACGTGATAAGAAAATCACAGATTTTACTAACTTATATATGTAAACAGCAACGCCACAAGTTATTTACATCAGTGTTCGACAAACAGTATATGAAGAATAAGTCAATTTGTGCGTATATTTTTATGTTTGCAACACCATGAACCCTTAATTTTTGAACCGGTTTTAAGCTCTATATTTTGAAAGTTGGACTGCCTCATAACAATTAATTTAATGCATTTATGGACTTCTATTTGTCTTGCAAGTAGTTTTGGAAGACAAAATCTGAAGAGGTACATAGTTTAGGGCGAAAAATAGAATATTTCGATTATTTTGTTGCAAATCTTGGCTAGTAAAATTTTTACTAGCAAGTACTAGCCATACAGCTGTTTCTTACTTCTGTTTACAAAATAATTGGCTTTAAAAAAGTCTGATAAAAGAAATTTTTGTGAAAGAAACAAGTATTTGTCAATTAAAAAAAAATAAAAATTATAATTTTGCTATTGAAGTACATAGAAAAGAAGTGTAAAAGAACCGAAATTTGGTTTAGAGTCTTCGAGCTTTGCAGGTGTATTTATTGTAGTTAGAATTAAAAGTAAACAAGCCAGTGATGTCACATTCAATGCACTGTACTATTTTTGGCACAATTTAAAGAAGAGTATTATTATTATTATTTTCTATAATTATCAATAAGTTATAAAAATGTATGAATTTATTATTTTTAATACTAATATTTGCATTTAATCACAATAAAAATGTTTCTTTAGAACTTGAGCAGAAAAAAAGTTATATTCATGATGCGTTTAAACATCATACACGCTTTTGTAAAATACCTAATAATCAAAAAAGGTAAAACATTTTGTGTAAATAGTTTTGCTATTTAGTTACTTGGAGTATTATCTTCAATTTTTTCGTGTGGTTACCAGTTTGCTGGCTTTTAGTGATCTTCGTTTATACATTTATATACTCTAATACATTTTCTTTAAAAATTGAACTATTTAATGGTCACACTGTACAGTTTTTAAGTCTTACATATCATTCCTAAAGCCACAACAATTTTCTTTGCTAATTTTTGCTAGTAAAGCGTTCATTTACTTTTTTACATTTGGGAAATTAATTTTGAAAATTTCTGTTTTACTCTCTCGTTGCTAGTTTTTGCTAGTAAAGTTACTGAATAGACCTTTAATCTTACTTTGATATATAGGTATAAAAAATTATGCTTGTTTTAGTAAAAATTAAATCGTTTGCAAGAAACTATTTTTAGAAAAAAATATGCTTATAACCCATTTTATAATAAAATTTGTATTTGTTTTTAAGCTTAAAAAGCTGGTATCTATACGTATATCATAAGTTGCTTAAGCCAGCTCATCAGAAAACTTTTTTCCAAATTTTTAGAACAACCAAAAACATTTCTTTTTAAGTAAAGTAACTTTATTAACGGTGTATAAGAAATGTTTTTGAAGCCTATACAAAACTTAACTAGAACTTGCGTTTGTTTACATTGATCTAAAAAAATGGCGAGATTAAAATAAAGGTTTGATTAATGAGTATTTTTCAGTGTTATTAGAAAATGTTGAACAGAAAATTACAGAAAAAAATTAAGAAGTAGTATAAATTAAATAAATAAATAAATTAATGATATATCCCTTAAATCAACGATAACTGTATTAAATTAGTAAATATAAAATGTATGTCTTAATAAAAAGAAAAAAATTTTTAAGAATTTTTTTTTTTTTTTGAAGATCTAAAACTAATAATAAATCAAATTAGCTTACAGCGACTGCTACGAGGAATGCAACGATTACCCGAAGAAACAGCCCCACACCAGGGAAAACAAGCCACTATTGCATCAAGTTGTTCATATGTATCACTAATTACTTCAATGTTAAACAAAGTTTAAAAAGAATTAATAATAAAATTGTGTGAGAAAAATAACAAACAAGTATAGAAAGAAAGGTATCCATTTTGTCAGCCATAAATACATAAAAATAAATAATAGAAAGAAATAAAGTAGAAGAAAGTAAAACCATTAAAAACGCACCCATATTAAAACCTTTCCATATAGTTTAGCAAAGCAATGTTAAACTTATCAATCAAGAACACATACTTGAGTTTGAGACTTCCTTAACGTATTGTAAAGCCAAACGTTTCAAATAATTGGCATCATCTTCGGCCACAAAAAATCCCATAAAATTTTGACTCATATATAATTCTAATTTAATAGGGCGATCTAATAGTGCGCCCGTCATATCAACTACTTGTTTTAGTGCTTTTGATAACTTCAGCGAACATTCATCGGGGGCCTGCAAAAACAAAAGATATTAAAAATTAATTTGTTTTTTATTTTTAGTTTGTTTTCGTTTTTAATTTACCTTAAAAAATGACACTAAAGTAATGTGTGGCACATAATTGTGTGCTCCATTCCAGCCGCATACTTGTCTTGATTTTGACCAAAATTCCTCAAGTTGTTGCAAAAATGGCCCCGTCGGACAGGCATATAAAATATATTCACGCGGTGTACATTCATCTAATGTATTATCGTTTACATGAGCTAATAACCAATCGGATGCAATTTGTACTCCTCGATTACCGGTAGATGCTAAAGCTTTTTCTCTGCAGTATTTAAAAGTTGCAAATAATTTTTATTACTGAATTTAAAATATTGTATTTTAGAAGTCTTTAAAATTTTTTAAATTAATGTCATGAAATATGTTTTCTGAAACTAAATAAAGACTTCTCTTTGTGCACGCCTATTTTGCTTTGGGAACGCATTCAGAACTGCAATTTCTTTGATCTATATAAGGGGCCTTTTAATCAACATTGGTTGTCTGCATAAAACTAAAGATGATTAAGAGATAAATTATGGACCTAAATGTCTTACAGTAGCACATTATATATGCAAAACATAAGGGAAAATACAAGTTTTCCTAAAAGCGAAATCTTCAATATGTCAAGCATCGATCTTTTTTGAATTCTATGGACTTTAATGGAAAACATACCATAAATGTTAAGACAGTAAAAAAAGGATGCTAAACGAAAAGAAGAGATAATAGATATGTTAAAGATTTAAGCTACTACCCTGCATCTTATATAATTTAGAACAAAGATGTAACTCCAATTAAAAAAAAAAAAAAAAAAAAAAAAAAAAAAAAAAAAACATTAGAGCGATAGAAAAACATCCGATTAATGGGCTTCTGAGATTTTCATAAAAAAGTTCGATGGTCAATATGGGTATCATTTAAAAGCTTTTAAAGAGATCTTTCAGGAAATACAAAATTTTTTTAAACGTCCATTAAGAGCCGATGACATGTTTATGTAAAATTATATTATTTATTTATTATTTTAAAATGTAATATAAAAGCCCTACTGGGCCAATTAATTTATATTACACAGTAAAACTAAAGCTCTAAGAACTACTTATGTAAGAATACACAATTATTTTAAATTTAATTTTTCAAATAAACTTGATTTAGAATGAACATTGTTTTGAACTGTATTTATATATGTGCATAACATTGGATTTTAACCATACAAATATCGTGAATATCATTGAATATCATTGGTTCCCCCCTAAAAAAAAGATTCTAAAAAAGCACATGTCAATAAAAGATCCCAAAAACACATCGCAAATGATTTATAAAACTGCATGAATACAGAACATATAAAAGTATGAAGTGCTTAAAGCTTTTAGAATTCAGAAAAAGTTCATAAATAAGACGGTCTTTAAAACTTTAAGTTGTTCAGATAGAAAAGTAGTTTGCGTCGAAACGCATTATTAGAGTGAGAAAAAAGTTGAAGTATAAGAGGTAAAGAATTCCAATGACGAGTTGTTCTCACTATAAAAGACTTTTCAAACTGGGAGTTATAGATTCTTGGAATGAAAAGCTGAGGATTTCTAGTAGAATGCGAAAAGAGAAATTTAGAACAAAGTTGAGAAGGAATACCACTTTTATGACCCTGTAGAAAATTAGTAAATTGCGCAATAAAAGAAAATTATGAAAAGAGCAACTCAGAAAACGTTTTACATAATCCGATAGATGATCCCTTCTAGCGACGCCATATATACACCTAACTATCATGTTCACAATACGATTTAACCTTGTTATAACAAGTATGCCAGCTCCGGAAAAAACTTGGATGCCATATAGAATCTGCGGCATCAGAATAGCATGAGCCAAGGTTAAAGGCCTCATTAGTCCTTACTTTCTGTTGCTGTTCTGTGCCGTGCCGTTCTGCTTTTTAAATTATTGTAATTAGTTTTTCTGTAACTACAAATCAGCCGTTTATAATAAACAAAGAAAACACAATACACAACACAACAAAAACAACTATAATTACAATGACAAAAACGGTTTGTTTACAATTTTGCACTCACACTACTAAACAACTTTCAAGTAACTTAACGTTGAATTCTATTTTCTACTGATTCGAACGGAACAGAACAGGACGTCAAAGTAATAACAAACCACAAATACATATTTTCCATTTAACAGAAATTGATCAGCTGATTCGTCACGGAACGGAAAGTAAAGACTAATTCTGCCTTAACTTGACGCGAAAAGGAACATATATATAAGTAGAATATAGTCGTCGCAAGAGCCCTGACACCTTGCTGCAGAGATAGTAGTATCGTCCTCAAAAAATAACCTGTTGTCAAGGAAAACCCCAAGACATTTAAGTTTATCCAAAGGCGTAAGCAGGGTAGTGTTCCCAAGAATCAGCATTTTTGCTTTTGAAGTATTTATGGAAAGTAAGTTTTCATTCAACGAATAGTAAACTTGTTGCAGGTTTTCATCAATACTTAACTGTAGGGCATTTATATTAGATCGCATACCGGTAAAAAGAAGAAATATATCGTCAGCAAAAATGTATGACTTACAATAAGTATTATCTATATGAAGTGAAAAATCGTTGACGTAGAGAACAAAAGAAAAGAAGTGGACCTAAAACTGATCCCTGAGGAACCCCTGAGTTAAAGCTAACTAAGTTCGAAAAGTTGTTATGTACATCAACAAATTGCTGACGATCACATAAGTAAGAATAAAAAATTTACACGCAGTTGTAGAAAAATTTAAATTCTCCCTCAACTTCCTTAATAAAATAAAAAAATTCACAGAATTGAAAGCTTTGGTCAGATCATGCGAAATTAATACAGCGGCACTGTATTTAATTAATTCTTTTTCTTCTTATTTTTTAATTATTTGTCACAACAATATTTGTTTTTTTTTTTTTGTGATAGGAGCTACTTCTCTAAACTAGATTTACATACATGGTGAAGGGTATATAAGATTCGGCACGGCCGAATATAGCATTCTTACTTATTTGGTTTGAAGTTAAGTTTTTTTGTGACGTTTGTTTTATGTGTTATCTGTTCTCCAGTTTTCTTTGAGGGTTTTGAAAAAATTAAATAGATATCTCAACCCTTGAGAAAGTCAAAAAATAATTGACGAAACGTTGGGCAATATACATATAAAACTATTTGGTTTTATTTACCTTTTAAAAATAAAAGAAAAAAATCATTAAATAAATAAATTAAATAAATGTTCTTATCTAGTCAGCCAGTCCAAAATATATTTTCCGGGTACACCGATGACGCAGAATCCAAAAGGATTTGTAATGCCTTGTCATTTTGTTTAAAAACAATGTCTAGTAGACACCCGATAAGACATTTACCGCTGCTTTACTTTCAATACACATTCCGATATCAGGCTGTATATTCCATTTTGATCTTCTGACGGTATGAATTTCAGCTGGGCGCCATAATTTGGCCCCAGGTGTGTTTCACCTTCAAATTATATTGAGGTCTTTACAGAATGCAATTCAAAGTAATTGAAATCCAGACTTAAATCTAATCTAATAGCAATGGTTAAACAAAATTTTATACGGAGTGTTAAATACAATAAAAAAATTTTCGCTGCAACACTTAGTTTCGAACTATTAAGTTAATTGAAAAGGAAAAAGAGTAGAAAAAATCTTAGGACAGTTTCATCAAATAAATTAATTTAAATAGCAAACTAAACAATAAAAGTTGTGCAGGGGGTGTATAATATAATTTTAAGAGGATAAATATCAAATGAAAGTTTTCCCGGCCCGGGCCCAAGGACTTTCCCCGGCTTAATCTAGTTTACGGACGTAGCTTAAAAATTAAAAAAAAAAGTTGTCTACAGGGTGAAAAATAATTTTAGGCAAAAAATGTAAATGGAAAATTTGGGGCTGACCCTTAGTTTCGGAGTTACCTCCCTCCAAAGTTTATATGTACAGTATGGCATATATCGAGTATTTTGTGGTGTAGTGAGGCAACATGGTTATCATTGGAAAGGTAATTTTTATATATATTTAATTGAAAAGGAATATATTAAAAGATTAAAAAAACAGGTAAAGGCAAAAAGGAAGCTTTTTTCCATACAAACATAATTCCTATATCAAATAATCTTTATTAAGCGAAGCCGTTGTTGGTCATACCATAGAGAAGAAAACCCTTTCAAAAATAAATAGGTATAAGCCGTTGTTGGTTATACTAAAGGGGAGAAAATCCTTGCGCCCGGACGATCAAGTTGTTTTTATGGTCGTTTGCATGTTTTTCTTTTTTTTTTTTTTGTTGCTATTTTCCTTTTTAATTGAATAGATATTGAATTAACCTTTGATGATACCCATATTACCTCATTTTACCACCAAATACTCAATACATGCCATACTGTACCTACAAACTTTGGAATCCCATAACTACGAAACTAAGGTCCCTAAACTAGATTTATTCCCTTTCTCCTCTCTCTCTCTCTCTCTCCCTCTATATATATATATATATATATATATATATATATATATATATATATATATATATATATATATATATATATATAGAAAAGGACTTTTATTTCGCATTACTTCCCCATTTAGTCAGTTGATATTATTCAAAGGTGAATGACACAACAAAAAGAAGCTGCACCAATGCACCCAAGAAAATCAATAACAAACCTTTTTCTTTCATTTGAAAGGCATTTTACATTGTTTCTTCACAATTGATTATTAGCTGTCTCACTTTAAGAAAAAACTTACGCTCTGTGTTTTTGGAAGCCCATCTGGAGTAAAGTCTGTAGGGGCGTTAAATGCTGCTTGGATATTCGAGTTGGTGTAGGATTTTTACGTGGCGGTAACGTAGCCATTTTTTATAGTAGTAAAAATTAATGTTTTGTAGATATAACTTAAAACTTTTTTATTTTTTTATTGTAAACAACACTCCGAATATATTTGTTTTTATTTTAATATGTTAAAATAAACCACACCAGACAACAAAATCGACCGACTGTTTTATTTACTATGAAAAAGTAATTTAATAATATTGCCAGACCTTTTAGAACTTTTCTCAGATTTACGGTTTGTATTTTACCTAATATTCATAACTAAGTTACTCGAAATATAATTTTACAACTATTTTTAAAAAGAATTTAGGATTTTTATTTATTCAAATTCAATGTAATATATATAAAAAGCCTCATAGGCCAAAATAACATATATTACATAGGCAAAACAGCTGAATATTTATACTTCAAATAACTAAAATTAATAAATATATGTAATAAGATTAATTAATTATATTATATTTTTTGATATTTTTTTTCAGTTATTTCTTGTTGTTTAACATATGTTAAGTTTTGCCTCTGCAAAAATGTATTCACTGCAAGAATGTCTTTATTTATATTAATTACTTTATTCTGGTAACACTGCTGCTGTTTGTTATTGTGAATGGTTACTTGCCATATAACAGCTTAATGTGAATTTAATAACATTAAGGCATTAGGGAGGAATACAACAAAAAATATCACCTGATCTACTACCACTACCTAGTATATTAATACGCCTTGGTGGCCTGCTTATTATTCACAAATGCCAGATATTTTTTACAGCTTAACAAGATTAAAAAACAAAATACACGTAAAAGCTAAAACCTAAGTTGACCGCATGATCTAATGAAGGCACCTGCTCGATTCGCCTTGGTTCAATCACATAGCTTGAGCGATCTTAACATAGTTGCCTTTTTTATTCTTCAAATGTCAAAATCACTTCTTTTTATTGAAGTGTTTGACAACTAAACCGAAGGCTTAAATCTAGTTTACGGGCACCGCTCCAAAATAAAAAAAGTTACCTATAGGGTACAAAATGCAATTTTAAGCAAAAAATTAAAGTGAAAAATTTGGCGGCAACCCTTAATTTCGGAGTTACGGCCCTTCGAAGTTTTTGTATCTAATAGGGCATATATCGAGTAGTCGATCGCGAAATGGGACAATATGGGTATCATTGAAAAGGGAATTTAAGAGCCTATTTATTAAAGCAGTTTATGGACGCAGCCTAAAAATTAAAAAAAGTTTCCGACGGGGTGTAAAATTTAATTTTAAACAAAAAATATGATGTGACAAATTTGGGGCTGACGCTTGATTTCCGAGTTATAGGCCTCTAAATTTGTATGGACAATATGGAATATATCGAGTAGATTTAAGCCGGCAACTTTTTTTTTATTTTGGAGCGGTGCCCGTAAACTAGAATTGTTTCAGAAATACAAAATAAATTCTACTAAGATTGGTGTTGTTGTTTTATAGTTGTTGTGGGTGATTTTCCTTTATTATTATTTATTTATTCAATTTCATTTGAAACCTTTGCGAATAAATAAATAACAGGTGTTAAAAATTGTTTTTTTTCAGTGTAGCATTGCGAAAACATTTTTACATGCCTGTGTATGAACACCACCAAAATGTCTGAATATGAGATCTTATGATATCTACCATCGCCACAAGTAAGGTCGGATTAAGTCTTAAATTTAAAGGAATTCAAGCAATATAAAAAATTAGGATTAAGATGGTTAAGATTAATTTATTTTTAATCGCTGTTTTTATATTTGGTACATGTACTATTGCTGATAAAAAGGCTAATAAATACTCCAGAGAAGCAAACGATCCTCACTTCGAAGAAGTAAAATCGGAGACTTACGATCCTGATTTCAGGAAACTTCAAAGACCTTTTCGTATTGCTAAATTAAATTTAGTATGGACTAAAGCACAAAGTGTAAGTATTGATTCATAATTTGTCTGATAAAATATTTGAGAATTTCAATTATCGTAGCGGTTGACAGAACCAAAATTAAAGTCCTTGTACATGGAATTAAAAATTCAAGATAGAGAAGAAATAGCTTGGAAGCAATTAAATTCTCAGCACAAAGATAAGGATGGTCTTAAGCAAAATGAGCTAAGACGTAAACTAATCGGTATAATGAGTTCCTATGATCTTTTAGAACATTTTGAAGATACTGAAGACAAAGAAAAACTTAAACCCTATAAGAAATTTCACTATCCTGAGGAACGCCACATTAATAAAAGTCTTTTTAAAGACAAAAAGCTGAACAAGCTTTGGGAACAGGCGGAAGTTTCTGGTTTCAAACCAGAAGAGCTAGACGCTCTAAAGCAGGAATTTCAACATCATCAGGATAAGATTGATGTATACTATAGTTTATTGGAAAATGTAAGAACGGAAGTGGATGTTAACAAACATGAAAGTAAGTATATACATATATTTATTTTTTTATATTTTGCTTTTGTTTATCTTCACCTTTACGGTTTTTATAGATGCCATTAATGAAGATGAAATGGAAAGTTATAATATGATCAATAGTGATCCCAATGATAATGAAATTGAAACCCCCCTTGACTCTATCAGAAAATATGAAAATAACATTAATAAAGTACGTGAACATCATCGCGGCCTTAAAGATCATTATGACCGTTTGGAGCGTTTAGTCTCCGCTGGTCCTCATAGTCAAGATTTTATTGAACCCAAAGTACAACGTTTATGGCGAGTTGCTCAAGCCAGTAATTTTACAGACAAAGAATTGTCTTCCATTAAAAGTGAACTTCATCACTTTGAATCACGTCTTTTGAAGTTGCGTCACTTACATGCCGAACATGCTCTACAAAAGGAAAAATACAAAAACGAAAAGCATAAAGACAAATCGAATCGGTTTGATGATATTGAAGATACCATTAAAAAGCAATCGCATAAAGTTGAAAAAATACAAGAAAGCATAGAGAAAACAATATTTAAACATACTGAACTCTAAATTGAGTTGACTTCTTTAAATTGATAAGCACTTAACTGAGCCAAGGAACGTATAGCAAGCCAAATTCGAATAAAATTATATCATAGTCTTAAGTTGTGTAAAAATCTTTTTTTGTATGTATGTGTTTACTTTTTTTGTTGTGAATATCATATCCTTTTTATTAAATATTTTCTGAAAGTGGTATTATCGAATTCAAAACAATTACCGTCATCATTTAGAGCTCTAATTTAAGCTCGATTTGTTTTAGAAAATTGTGCTTCTCATAAATTATCTTATTATGACCTTGTTATAGGATTGGGAATAGCACTGTTATCGCTTTTGGAAATAAAACTCGGAAATGTTATGAAAACAAAACAAAATATTCGTGTTTTTTTACTTTCGTGTCATATGTATTTGCATATGTAAAAGTAAGTGCTTAGATATGAGTACATACGTATGTTAACACAATACAGAGCTGATAGCCTTTGCTGCTAATGCTTTTAAATAAAATTATTATAAAAATGTTAGTGTTGAATTGTTGCATAAAAACAAATAATTTAAAGAGGTTACCAAAAAATCATCAAGTATAGTTAAAAACAAGTAAGAGTGCTATATTCGGCTATGCCGAATGTTATATACCCTTCATTATGTATGTAAATCTAGTTTAAAAAAAATTTGAGATAAAGAGAATAAATATATTAAAAAAAAATGTACACAAACATTCAATTTTTCCTGAAAGATCTCTTCAAAAGCTATTTAATAATACCCATATTGACCATGTTGACAATCGAACATTTTTATGAAAATTTCAGAGGCCCATAAACCGGAAAAAATGGATCAGCGCTAATTTTTTCACTTCTTATTTTTTAATTCTCTATCGTTCCATATTTTTGATTGGAGTTACTTCATTGTTCACACAAAGGGACCAATTAATGAACCCAAGTGGGCTGTGGCAACACGGCTGCCTGCCCAACCTAACCTACTTCATTGTTCCAAATGATATGAAAAAATAGAAGCAGGCGCGGTGTTGCCCGCTGCTTCGAAGGCATATTCGATCGATTGGCATATTTAAATTTTCTCTAGCTCATCTAGTGCCTTGGCAAAGTTAATTTCAACTCTAACACGTACGTACAGACGGACATCGCTCAATCGACTTCGGAAATGGATATTGTAGAAATAACAAACGGAATGACAAACTTAGATATACCCACTTTTTATGTATACCTAATGCAACAAATTTTTTTCTTCTGTAAAATAATAAAAATACTATTACGTTATTTTTATATCAAGCTGAAGATATACATACTATTATAGTGGCTCAAAAGAGCAATTGCATACTAAAAGGATATGATGCACATAGCATGTAAGTATGTATTTTGTGAAGCTGAATTTAATAGCGAAAATATTTAAATAACTTTAGTGAAATTCTTAATAAATGTAAAGGCTCCATTACTCTAACGTAAATGTTGCGGCTACGTAATGTGACGTTTGAATTCAACGTTATCAAGTTACTGAAAAATCGTAAATGTTCCATATGATTTTGAAATTTTTAAAATTAACACTGTTAAACAGGAAAAATATAAGTACATATTCATTAAAAATGATTTTAAAGAAACGACTTTTTTTAATTTAAGTTTTTGTTACTTGTGTATAAAATATAATCATCTTAAAATAAAACATCGCATAAGACGTTGAAATGTGCGTCCAATAAACAAAGATTGGTTTAAAGGAGAATATCACAGAAGGATTTTTCTTAATACAAAAAGCAAAGACGAGGAACAATTCTTCTTACACACTCGTATGTCTTGAAAATTGTTTGATTTGTTTTAAGCTATTCCTTTGGATCCATTTTAATCTCCATAACTGAAATTTTTACATTTTTAAAAAGCTTTGATTTTCTTTGAGGCGCTGATTGACGCTATAGTCGATAAAATCATTTTTCCAAAGGCTTCCAGAGTTTCATTGCATTCAGTTTTTTTATTTCCCTGTCGTTCTTTTCACAGACTGTTTTAAAAGCTGCTATGGCTTCAACGAAAAGAGAATCTACATCTGCCACATTGCTGTTTTTTATGCTTTTTTCGTTGAACACTTCCATTGGAACAATCCTTATTCTATTGGTCATCAGTTAAATTCCTGGAATTACTCTCTTCAACGAAACAAAAGATTTTTGGCGAAGGCAGTGACGAGTCTAAAAAGATTTGTGGAGATGATAGGGATAGTGGTTCCAAAATATTTGGTGATGTTCTTATCCTACAAAAAATAACGGATACATGTACATACATATAATTTTATTATTGAAATTAAATTTATTTTAGTTATGCTCATTAGCTACCATCGAGTTCTTAGGATGCCCGATGAAACAATAAGAATCGTTTTTCTCTTGCATAATGATCACGCAGAGAAGTCCATCTTTTAAGACATAACTCATCTTTATAAAAAAAATATTTTAATATAAACCGTATACAAGTTTTTTAAGATTCTTACCTGAAATTCCCATTTCTCTACAAATAGATTTCCAAGCTGCTGTCTTTTTCCTTGCTGCTTGTAAAAAGGATTTAATTTGTAGTACAGGAAATCCTTTTCCTGAACTAGCAACACTAATTTTTCGTCATCCATTTACTTTTCTTATTAAGTTTTACTTCTTGAATTAATTTAATTTATTGATGATTTTTTTAATTTTAACAAAAAAAATATATCTTTCATATATTAATTTTTGTTTACATTTGACATTATACGTAAATACGTAGAGAAATTCAAATTTTTTAGGTTCGTCCGCTACACAAAGTTACATTTACGAAAGAGTACCTATTTACATACAACCTAGGTAAGGAAAACGAGACAGCTGATCCGCAACGTGTACGTTTACGTAAGAGTAACTCTGCCTTAAGTGAAAAAGTGTAGAACGTTTAATAATTAAATTCTTGTAGAGAAATTTCTAAAAATCCCATTAAAACTTTTTAGAACAAAATTTTTCCCGTTTTTAACATTGAGTTCTACAATAAACAACTAACAGCTGTTCAATCAAAACAAACAATTCGAAAACATTTTTTTTTGATGTACATAATTGTTAAATAGTTGTTTAAATTTAGTTTTCAAAAAAAGAAAAATCGGAAAGTAACAATTCTTAAAAGTATTAAAAAAAAAACAAGGAAAAGGTGCCGGCAATAATGGGTCGCTTCAAAATATATGATTCCGAACAGCTTGTAAGCGTTATAAACGACTCCAACTATGCCACCTGCTTACTCTGTCAAAGGACATTGAAAAACATTATGGGAAATATAAAACGCCATTATGAGCAAATGCATAGCGTCCACTTAGATGCAAATGTAAGCAAAACGAAAAAATCCCGGAAAAAAACGGCGAAATTAAGACAGAATGATAAGGAATATAGGCCACATTGGAGATCTACAAAATTAATTGCAGCGAATGAGGCAAAGAATAAAATTGTAACAACAAGCCAAACAGAAATACATCCAGCAATTTTATGTACTATTAGTAGCGGTTCTAATAACAATTTAAACTCTGCTTCCTTAGTACCCATGTCAAAAGAAACCGATAATGTTATAATAAATAGCAGTTTAAATGGCTTGAAACAGAAATTTTCAGTCACGAACAACACTGCGTCTCAGCAACTACAACAACCAAATTCTGTTTCACCATTTATTGTTTCCCAAGAAACTAAACTTAAAGAAGAAAGCAACAAATCTGAAATTGTTTCAAAAATGGAGTTAAAACCGCAGTTGCCTCTAGAGAACTCAGATCACAAAAAAGTTAAACTAAATGAAGAAAATGATGATATTCAAATACCCTGCTATTCATACATTAATAATATTCAAATCTCATCTTTGGAATCCTGTAATCAAGTGGATTTCTTAAAATGCTTTATTGAAACAAAAACACAAATGAATATCCCCTTAACAAATTTCGAAAAAGCAGACACATTCCAAAAGGCTCTACAAACTTGGAAACATAATTTTCAGTTTAATTACAGTTCGCAAACAATAGGTGAACAATTAGACCGCATGGCAAAGAAACTACAACAGCAAATAATTAAAATGGTAGAAAATAGAATAGTGTATCTAAAGCTTGACGTTGCCAGTACAAAGCAAAGCAATGTGATGTTCGTAAATATACAATTCATTAATGATTTTGAAATCAAAGTTGTAACCCTAAGCGCTTTTGAATTATTAGACGATGACTTGGCAACTTATTTAAAGGAAAAGGTATTAACCACCCTAGTCCGCTTTAAAATAGATATAAGTAATGTATATTCTATAACAAAAGATAACACTAAAAATATCAAAGAATATAATACAGAAATTGCTCCTTTACAACCGGAAGGTCATCCGATCAATGGAAATTATCAAACTGTTGATTACTGTCAACATTTATCTGAGCAATTCCCCGGCCATGCCATACATTTTGTAGCTTGCGATGTGATAAAACAATTAAATGAAAATATAAGCCAAAGTCGAGATTCTGCCCGAAGTCTGCGCATGCAATTGTTAGAGCGTAACATAAAAAAGGTACCTTTGCTAGACAATGACACCAGCTGGTTTTCTGTATACAACATGATTGAATCTTTGCTCAGTGTTCGCGAAATAGTTGAAAGTAATAGTTCTGTATTGGTAGAAGTCGATTGGTTGTTTGCCATAAAATTTGTTGAAAGTTATAAACCAATTGTTAATACTGCCTCAATGTTACAAACAAACGATCAATTTATAATGGGTGATTTTTATAGGGAGTGGTTGTTATGCGAACTCGAATTGGAAGAACTAACGGCCAGCAACGAATTAGCTTTAAGCTTATTAGATGCCCTTCGTAAACGTAAAATGGGTTTCTTTGAAAATACTTCATTTTTGGCGGCCTTATATTTAGATCCGAGATTTTGTTTTATGGGATCAATGTACTTGAATGACAAACAAAAGGAAATGGCAATAGTAAGTAAATAAATTATAATAGCAAACACATAAATTAGTAAAAATAAAACCTTATCTTGTTACAGACTCAACTGCTACATATATTTAATAAATTAAAAGTTATGAATGAAATTAAAAGCAATACTCCATCCCTAGCTTCTTCACAGGACACTGATTTCAAATCTAGTAATCGTTATTTAAAACTTGAGAAGCAAGTGGCTGCTTGCCTTAAAGCAAATGTAGAAACAATGACATGCTTTGATGAAGTTTCTTTGAACAATGTCGATTGCAAAGGAGTAAAAGAATCGTTACAGCAATTGCAGTTTGAAGAAAGGCTTTCTTTTAATACGAATATTTTGGATTATTGGAAAATGGCTAAATATAAAAGTCCTATACTAGCGAAAATAGCTGAAATAGCATTAGCCGCACCTGCTACACAAGCTACCATTAATAGAGCCTTAAAAATCTCCTCAATAAATTTATTAAGGAGTAAATTAAATGAAAGCTCTGATGTTATAAACAACTTCTTATTGCTTAAATTTAATCAGGATTTAGTTGATCAAATATCATTAGAAAAATAGATTAAAATTGAAGTTTTTTTGAATTTTTTGAATTATTTTGATAAACATATTATTTTTTTTATAAAGTATTGCTTTTCATTATTTACTTATTTGAAATAAAAACATTTCAACAAACATTGTATTTAAACAGTGTTATGGGGAGCGATTAAGAACTAAAGTTTTTCAAATTAATTTTATTTGTTGAAAAACAGTAAACACTTTAAAAATAAAGACAGTTTAGTTTGATAGAAGAGGAGATTTGTTTTGTATGTTTTGTAGTGCATCCGTTTCCCAGCCGACAGCAGATTATGGCATTTGATGTCAAAGAAAATGGTTAAAAAATAGCTACAACCGATACTGAATGCTGTTTTTTGTTCAAAGGAATTTTAAAAGGTGACAATCAAAAAATCTTTTTAACAATAAAATGGTTAAATACTAATTCTTGGAATTCTTCATAGCGAAGTCAGTTGAGCGATGTCCGATTAAAATCAACTTTGCCAAGGCAAAACACCACACCTGCCTCTAATTTTTTCATATCAATTGGAACAATAAAGTAACTCCAAAAAAGAAAACAAATATATGGTGTAAAGAGAAATGAAAAATAATAAAAAAAAACCTGAAGTGAAAAATTAGTGCTCGAGTTATGAGCCTCTGAACTTTTCACAGAAAAGTACGATTGTTCATCATATTTTTTGAGATATCAATATGGGTATCATTTAAGAGCTTCTGAAGAGATCTAAAATGAAATGAAGAAATGCTATCAACTGACCTATAATATATTTCCTCATTATTCATTATTGTTTTTTCTTCTTTCAATTGATTTTTTTTTTGTTTAAGCTAATTGACAGTTTTAACAAAACGAAAATTCAAAGTTGTTATCAAAAGGTGCATTTGGTGCAAAAGGTGCAAAAGGTGCAGATTGTGCATTTTTATTTTATTAAATGTTTTTGTGACTTAAATTTTGAAATTGGTTTTTGATAAAGAAATTTGGTACTTTGTTAAATCAATAAAGTATAAATAAAATTTTAATTTCATTTCTATTTTAAGATATTTCTTTAAACTTGGTACAGGTGCAGTTGTGATTAAGAAGAAAGTTCATTAAATTAAAGTTCAAATAAAAAAAAAAATACAAATATAAAATTAAAAGAAAAAAATCATTTATTTTGAATGCCTTTTTTAACCGATTACATACCTTGGCTGGAGTTCCAGAATACCCACTCACCCTATGACCACCCAAATTGTTGACCACGCACGTGTAACATTACGTCCTTGAGCAACTGTCACATTCTCCAACGGTATTACAAAATCTGGTTCGAATGCACTCACTGACGATGACGATGGAAATGATGATCCCGCGTTGAATAGAGTATGATGTGTGAGAGGAAATTTTGTTGCAAATGCAAAAATATTTTTATACATTTTCATTTTGGTAACAAATATAACAAAAAGTGAACAACAAGTACAAACATTTTTAGTTTTCATACATAAGTATAAAATCAATATTTAAATTATAATTTTCTTAGCTAATAAAAGATTTTTCGCTTTAAAAGAATTGTATTTAAATCCCAAACTTAAAAAATTATATCAGAAATATTTGTAAAGGTACCATATGAGGCTGTGCCAAATCTTGAAAACCATAAACTTTTCATCATGGGCTCTCCAGGGGAGCCACTAACTTCTTGGTGCGCCAAACACTCCCTCGGATCTATTGAGGTTTCGACTATTAGCCTCTGAGGGTTGATGCCCATTGCCCGCCTATTATCTCTGCGTTTCAATTATCGGCGAAAATCAATGAATTCGTCATCGCTACTACGTGTATAAAAATTCTCAAATGTAAAATTCTACATAAAAAAACTAGGTAATTTTTTTTTTTTGAAATTTGAAATTTCTAGCAACAGAAAAAATTTAATGAATTCGCCACTGCTATCACCCGGTACCTAATTTAACCATAGACAGTTTTATGATAAATAAAAATTACAAGACTCGTTTCTTTTTTTCATTTTATATGTAAAAATAAAAAGTTTTGCTGTTTTTTTTAGTTTGGAACAAAATGTGTTTATTTTTAATTTTTTTAATAGGCGAGGTTTAGGAAGCTTCTTTAGCTTAAATATGTGCTCCAATACATGTATGTAATATTAATAATAATATAATGATTTTTTCGCACTCATTTTTTTAACCGTTAATCGATCCTTGGGACAAAAATGTTCCATATGAATTTTGTTTTACTCTTTGTTTTTTTGTCAATGAAGTTTTTATATCAATATTCAACGACTTTGTCACTGCATTATGAATAATTGGGTCTTCACATTATTTAGACAAATTTATTGAAAAGTTTTGTTGTAATTTCAAAACTTCATAATTCGATCCTATGGTACAAAAATGTTCCATACGAAATCACATATAAGACGCTCGTTATCTGTGGTCAGGAGCTTGGCGTTGCACTACCGTTATAATGGCATTTACTTTATTTCTATTTAAGTCAGCTCAGCGCATATTCATAACAGGTGGCTGCGCTAGCAAATACAAATCAAATACATAAAAATACAACACGCAAGCGTTTTTTTTTTGCAAAATCATTGTACAATATAGTAAATGTATGCAAAATGACTTTTGTGAATTGACTCAGCTTGGATATTTAGTTTACGCAAAGTTCTGTGGACTCAACACATGTTCGCTAAGTAGTAATGTAGTTTTCATTTCATTTCATTCAAAAATCAACCATAATGAGTACAGTACCTAGATATTTGATTGGTGAAGAAATCGAAAGTATACTAGAAGAAAGTGATAACGAGGAATTATCAGGCAGCTATTTCGATCATTCAATTCAAAGTAAGAGTGAAAGTATTCCAAATGAAGAAACTGAGGACGCACTCTACGTCTACTGTTGGGAATTCAAATCCTTTCTAGAGTGGTCGTTTGCGGGCATCCAATGTGATTGAAATGCGCCCCGGTAAGAATAAAGGAACTTTATTTTCTCTTGGTTTTCTGAAGTTTTCGTCTACATTTGCAAACATATTTACATAGGTGTTACTAGATATGCGCTGAATCGAGTAGCCGATTTAAAAGATGCGTTTTTGCTACATTTTTCGCCCCCAATCGAAAAAATTATAACCGAGAATTCTAATAAATATAGAAAGCATTTGGATGGGAATAACTATGTTGAACGTGATACAAATTTGTTGCATGCCTATTTTGGAGTAGTGACATTAGCTGGCGTTTATAAGTATGATTTCTCATTATTTGATTATAAACTGTTTTCCTGAAATTAAAAATTCATATTTGATGTTGACTGTGGATGTCCAATATTTCGCTATTATGTCGAATAAGGCGTTTCTAAATGTTCACAAAACTCTTCATTTTGAAGACGTAATAAGTTGTCCTAAACAACGCAATGACGATAAATTTTCACTAATAAGGCACCTATAGGAACGTTGGGCGGAACTTCTTCCGTTGTACTACAATCCCCACACTTGTGTCACAGTAGACGAGTAATTACTTGGCTTTCATTGAAGATGTAAAATTAGGCAATATATGCCTTCTAAGCTCGAAAAATATGGCATCAAATTTTGGCTTATTGTCTCAGCTGAAACATGCTGTGTATGGCGAATTCAGCCGTATTTGGGAAAAGGAGTTAGTGGAATCGCAGAAAAAAATTAAGGAGAACGAATGGTTCTCGAATTGACAGAAGGTCTAAAAGGGCCATAATGGAGGGACAACTTTTTCTCTATTCAGAGTCTAGGGCATAAGCTTTCGAAAAGAAATGTTACAATGGTAGGAACTTCACGCAAGAATAAGCGAAGTATTCCGCCAAAACTACAACTATGTAAAAGTCTACCTCTCTACCACTTCATATTCGATACAACACTTGATACAACACTTGATTCTTACATAAGTCGCAAAAATATATGTACTGTATAAATGAAAATTAAAATTACCGGAGATAATTTCGTTTTACCACTCTACAAAAGGTGGAGTAGACATAGTAGATAAAATGCTAAGTTGTTACAGCTGCAAGCGTAAAACGAATTGATGGCCAATGGCAGTTTTTTCAAACATTATAGATATTTGTGCATTGAGTGCATACATAGCATTCAATGAAGTATGTCCAGACTGGTAGCCAAAGCAAGAACACACCTGAGATTCCTAAGCATTTATCACCGAAAATTAAAAAAACCCAAAAGGCAGCTGCTAAACGCGGCCGCTGTTACGACTGCTATTATTCTGGCATAAATGGGGATAAAAAACTACTCTGTTTTGTTGCATTTATAACAAGATATGCATGTTGGTAGCATTTGCGTATCATACCTTTCAACAAAAAAAGTAAATAACTGAAGTTTAAACTAACTGATAGCATGTATTTAATTTTTTTGTATGTTTTATGTACGTATATATACTTTAAAATAATTAATTAAAATAAATTTAAAAAAATTATATGCCTTTTTTTGGAAATTTACATATGGGACAAAAGTGTCCCAAAGGGTAGAATTCCTAATTTTTTTTTAGGATCAATCTACGGTTAAATAACATTTGCCTCAAGAACTGAAAAAAAAAACACGAGAGAAATAAAATAAAGAATTTAAATTACAACAAAATCAAAACAAATCGATATATTCTTAAAAAGTTTTGAAATTATGTAGACAAAAAAAAAAAAAAATTGTAATCAAATGGTAAAATAATTTTTTTTATTTTTTATTTTAACTTATAAATACCGGATTGGGGAAAAATTTCCCAAAAAATTGTTATTTTCTTACAAAAGAGGCTAACCTAACCTTAATAATTACTGGGCTATCAAATCCTTTTGGAGTATCTTGCCAACAATTGGTGTTTCTATTTATGTTCTTTAATTCGTGTTTTCCACTCCAAGGAATTTTATAATAATTTATTTCAATTTTCTTAATTTTACTAAGAATATAGCATGTGTTTTAAAGTAATAATTTGAACATTTATAAGCAAGCTACGCCAAAAATGCTGCGTTAATGTCGGCTAGAGATAAAAGAAAAAATTGTTAGCCTATTTTCTCCCAAACGAAAAGATTATAGATATTAAATTTAAGGAATTTGAGTTCCAAATAAACTCTAAAAGACATATTCAAAAAATTATTGCCTGAGCAGTGGTTTATAAGATACAAACTTTTGCTTTTGAGATACCGTTTTTAAATTTGCTTTAGAGATTTTGTTTGAATTTGCCATGGGGTTGGTAGATAAAATTAAGAAGAGTTTTTTCAATAAAAAAATCCGTTTTTGAATTGTTTCTATCATAAATTATCTTATATCTCGTAAAAATTTTATACATTTTTATTTCAATTTTTGTCTTTCAAAATATTTCACCTGCTGCCCTCTCTCCCACCTCCTACACTTCCAGACGATATTATTCAGCAAACTTTTCTACTACAGGAATCAACCAGCATCCTTCGGCTAGAAACTTTAAGCTTTCACTACAATATTATGGTTTTCTACTGAACGTGAGATGGCGCCAGTAAAAATTAAACAAATACAAACTACCACTACAAGCCCCAAGATGACACTACGATAGATATTTCAATATTTCGAGTTAAAAAATATTACATTAATATGTCAGCACAGCACACGATATAGTAAACAATAATAAGCAAAGGTAATTTAACAATTCAAAACAACATTTTAATGTCTCAATAGCAGTTAAAAGAAAAAAAAAACTTTATTAATAAAAACGGTTTCTTTAAACTTATTTTTGTTTTAAAACAGCAACGTTTCAATGGTAATAAATAAGCCAAACATTTAAGAAAAAATACTAGAAAATGTTAACATTCCTAACATTTTGACTACTACTCGTAATGCGTGATCATGTTGTCTACGTTTCCTATCAGCTCATACTGATCACATGCCATTTTAAGAATAACTGCGCATACGCCAAAGTAAAAAAAAAAAAATAGAAATGCATACACATACATATGTACACACTCTGTAGCATATGAGCTGCCTATATTTGATTTTCCTTTTTTTTTTGTTAATCTTCCTTAAATATTGTGTTGTTTTTATTGTGGGTCTTCATTGTTTCTTTTATCTGCGGTCAGTAGTTAATGTTTCCAGTAGGTGGCTACTTCCTAGTCATTTTTTTCGGCAACATTTTTTTTATTAAAAGCGTTGATCTTTTTGACAGGTTCTAAATTTTGTCTTGTTTAAGTTTTTAGTGTTCGTTTTTGCATTTCAGCAAAAATGTGAGAGTATATGTGTTTCTCTGTTTTGAAACTTTGACCAATTTTGGTCATCTTCAGCTGTATGTACATATGGGTGTGTGTGTGTGTGCAAGTGTGTTTGTATGTTGCAATCATATGTATATGAATATTAAGACCGCCTTTAATGGCTCTTATCAGATGAACATTAATTGAGTTGACTTCTACAGTTGGAGGAAACTTTATTATTGTTTTCCTGCATTTGTTTTATATTTTGATAACCATCTTTGACTTTCATGCGGATGAGGTGTTTAACTTGATTGTCTCTTAAATAAAGATTAATGTTAAAAATTTTTGGAATTGAAATTTTAATTTTCATTAGTTAGTGATTTATTTTAAGTATTTACATCTTTAATCCATTGTAATATATTTTCTTTATTAAAAAACACCAACGAAAGATTTGTTATACCCTTTATCACAGGTGAAAAGAGGGCATATCTAAGTTTGTTATTTCGTTTGTAATTTTTAAAGTATCCATTCCGGAGCCCATTTATTCTAAATTCTTTTGCATGGCAAAGTCGATTGAGGGATTTCCGTCTGACCGTGTTCGGGTTGAAATCAACTTTGACAAGGCACTAAATGAGCTGGAGAAAATTTGAATACGCCAATCGATAAGCGGGTATATAAGATTTGGCACAGCCGAATATAGCACTCTTACTTGTTTCATTTATTTTTCCAATTAAGAGTTGCCACTGAAAATTTAAAACTTTTTACAAATAAGCAATGTGCACATGCAAATATATTAATATGCAAATTTTGTATTTGGAACCTTTTTTATGGAAATCTACGTTAATTGTGTTTGATTCTCATATGAAGCAGTACACAGGAACTGATTCCTTATGCGGTGAATTGCTCGGGAAATAGAAAACTAGGATATGGGATGAAGGACAGCGGGAGTACTGTTTGTGGACAGTCGTTTTGCACATTTTTTACCTTGAAAGTAAGAGAAAAGAATTTTTTTGGAAAGTTTATTCTACAAACTATTCCGCTGAAAAACCAATTTCCTCTGTGAATTCATTATGATACATTCCACTAGTAGAGATAGAATAGTGAAAAACACTACATAACGTTGATGCTCTCAATAGAATGAATAAACTTGGATACCAATAAGCTTCATCATCCTCGAGTAGATCAAAAAAGTCAAAGCACCGGTTCATAATGAGATATAACTGGTACAAATTGTTATGTGATCGGATTTAATCTCTTATACTGTTTCAGAAAATAATGCTGTTGGCTGTTCTTTTTTAATATTTATTTTAATAAATATCGCACTGAATTTTAGTGTTAGAAACATTAAGATTTCTCCATACTTATATGTATCACCAAGGTTGAAGTAGACCGCCTGAGTGAAAGCATACAAGATTACAACTTACTAGCAACCTGTTTAACCCTGTTCGTAACAACCCTTTCAAAAATTGTTGCAAGATCGTTATTGAGTATTTTATCCATGTTTTGTCGAGTGGCACTAGCTCCGAAACGCTTGGCACATTATTTTTTTAATATTTTTTTTTAAAAGAAGTAGCACTTCTGGCATTATTAACTATTTAGTTATTATTGGTAACCGTGTTACATTCTTGAGGAAAAGGGATGGATGAGAGATAAGACAGGTGGTGAAAGGAGAAAGATAGAGAGTTAGTTATTTTACTTCGCCGGCGAATATGCTATGAAAAAGTACCGAAGAAGGAGGCTGCACCGTTTTCATGTTAATTCTGAATATTTATTTCTACCATTAAACAGAAAAAAAAAACATTTTTATTATTTGATTGCCGCAGGGGTTGAACCCTGGTCAACCAGGCTTATAGTCAACGTATTTACCACTTCGACTACAGCATTATTAAATAAATATAAACGGTAATTACTACTATCACCTGTGAAAAAAATAGGGCTAAAATTTTGATGGAGAAAGTCATTTACGAATTTAAAAAATTGAGTGGAAGCAAGAACACAACTTTGCGATACCCCTGAATTAATCTGGAGTTCGTCTGATAAGAACCAATTAATACAAATCGTATAACATGATCCCTGAAATCTTTTAACTCAAGTGAACCATGCCACACTATTCTCTAGACACCCGCAATCTTACTACTTGTGTAACAAAAATAAACAAAACAAGTAAGAGTGCTATATTCGGCTATGCCAAATCTTACATACCCTGTAAAATGTATGTAAATGTAGTTTAGTTAAGTAACAAATAAGTATCATATATAATTTTACATAAAACTTTCACTGGTTCTTAATGGGTTAAGCATTTTTAAAAAAATTTAGCATTTCCGAAAAGATCTCTTCAAAAGCTTTTAAATGATACTAATGTCTAAATGATATTAATGTCATAAAAAATATGGTGCACAAACGTACTTTTCTATGATAAGTTCAGAGGCTCATAACTCGGAAAATATGGGCGAGCGTCAGTTTCTTCACTCTATGTTCTTTTCTCATTTTTTAATTCTTTATTACTCTATATATTTGTTTTTTTTATTAGAGTTACTTCAATAAACTAGATTTGTTCCAAATAATTTGGAAAAAAGGGACAGGCGCGGTATTTTGCCCGCTGCATTGAAGGACATAGACCGAGCAAAATATTCGTAACTATGATTGATTGGCATATTAAAATTTCCTCTAGCTTATTTAGTGTCTTGGCAAAGTTGATTTCAATTGACTTCGCTATGCATAAGGTCTCAGAATATAAAGGGTCATCCAAAAAACGTGCCTACATGTTTCTTTGAAATAAAACACAAGCTTTTTGCAAATTTTTTTAAGCTGTTTTTTTTATTAAAAGTATGATCCATTACAATTATGAGTGGAATAGAATATCATTCAAATGTCCACCATGACTGCGTCTGCAGACATCAATCCGAATATCGAAATTTTCAATGACTTTCGGACATGTTGCTGGTGTTATTTCACGAATTGCAACTTGAATGTTGTTCTTTAGATCATTAATTGTTTGTGGCTTGTTAGCATACACTCGACTTTTCAAAAAACCCTATAAAAAAATCTAATGGTGTTAGATCACATGACCTTGGAGGCCAGTTGTAATCTGCATTTCGTGCAATTACACGTTGAGGAAATTTTGATCGCGAAAGCGTAATGTTTTCTCGAGTTTTGTCACATGTAACACCGTTTTGCTGAAAATAGACGTCAGACACATCAATATGATTCAACTGTGTCCATAAAAATTCTCTCAACATTGATTGGCATCGTCCAGCATTCAGAGTAACAGAATTTCCAGCATCATCTTCGAAGAAAAATGGCCCAATGATTTCATTTGCACAAAATTCACACCAAACAGTAACTTTTTGTGGGTGTAGAGATTTTTCATGAATAACGCGAGGATTTTCATCACCCCAGATACGGCAATTTTGCTTACTGACGAATCCATCCATTCTGAAATGAGCTTCGTCACTAAACAAAATTTTGCGATGGGTATTTTTCAAAGAACGCCCATTTTCATAATAATTTTGAATGATGTAAACGCGTTGTTGCATGTCCATGGTTAAAACTGTACTACCTTCTAATAAAACAAAATGGCATTTGAAAAGATGTCACGTGTAAAAATTACATAGTGCTGACATCTAGGCGTCACATTTGGATGACCCTTTATAATCTTTTGTTAGGTCGGAAATGGATTTTGTAGAAATTATAAACGGAATGACAAACTTAGATTTACCTTTCTCCCACCTGTTGTGAAGAGTAAAAAAATATGCAATTAACTTTGAGAACGCTAAGAGACAGACATAATTTAAAAATTCGTATGTTTTTTTTTTTAATCGTGGAAAATCTAAAAAAATAATGACGTCATAAATTGTAATTTTAAAACGTACGGCCATAAACTAAACGAAAGTAAATGAATTTACTTTTTGATTTCTTTAAAAAAAAACTGTTGTGTCTGATTACATTCGTAACAAAAAATTAGATTAATCTATGATATCTTTGTTAATGCTAAAGAGGTCATTAAATATATTATTTATTCGTTTTTTGCAATTATTTAATAAACATCTGCAGAGAGTAACTTTTTTGTGTTTCACATAGACCAAATGTGTGTGAGATCACAAGCAGTGAAGAGTAGTGATGGTTCGTTCGGCAAGAACCAATATGTGATAAACCGAAGAAATTCTTCTTTGTGAGAGTTTCATCAGTTCAAAACATCAAAATCGTCGTAAAACGTTACTTTCGTATTTTCTTGCAAAAAATCTGTAAAAAGTTGCGAATTGAAGGATGAAATTTGAGGTGTTGACGGTAAAACCTGGTTTCCCCATTTGTTTTTTTCGAAGTAGCTCCTTAATAACTTTTTACATCCAACTTTTATATGATTTTTACAACTTTATTTGTAAGTAGGAACAGGTAAAGTGCAATGTTATGACTCATGATTTGCCAAATCTTATGTACTTTTTAACATCAAATGTATTTGTGCAGGGGTCTATTATTTATCAACCTCATGTAAACGTTATAATACATTCTTACGTTTTTAGTTAAGTCAAAAACGAGAAAGAAATGGAAGGATGTAATGTAATATGTGGTGGTCACAGGATATTTGGGAAAAGAGGATCTTTTGTTTTTCTTTTGTCTTGTTATTACTGAGCGACTAAGACACGCAAATCACTGTTGTCATACCTTTCGGTGAAGACCGTCGTCTTCAGTACTAATCAAAACGCAGCTTAAAAATGATGTCTTTACATCGAAAGCGCTCGCCAATCGTATCAAATAAACAGCCAGTGACAGATATCAGCGACAAAGGGACACGACAAAAATAGAAGCGCTTTGTGACATTTTTATTTTTTTTTTTTTGTTTGTTAATGGGGTATAAAGTTAAAAGAACATAATTTATATGTTGATGTATGAATTAAGAAAATTTTCTAAGAGAGAATTTTGTCCCAAAAAAAAAAAAAAAACAATCTAAAATACGCATCTTTATTAAAAAAAAATATTTAAATTTATTTTTTTCGTATACATATTTACATACATACATACATACATATACTATGTCATTCATTTTAATATTTTGAACTGAATGATAAAAAAGTCTATATTATGTAGAAATAAAGTATATATTTTTTAATTTCTTACAAATTAAAAATTGTACATCTTCTATGTCAATATCTATGTCGGTATTTGCTTTATCAATATCCAATTTAATGGAGAGTGCAAGAAGTAGTTGTACAAGTCTTTACCAAGAAATTTGACAGAGTTGGGTATTGATTTTGCCTGTTCCGAGTTGCATAAGTTTAGTGAATGGCAAACACATTTAACTTATTTAATAAAACTATTTTTCCCTTTAAGGAAAACATAAAGAGACTTTTTTTGCGCCACATATATTGATTGCATTGTTTGTTCCAACGGCAATTATTATTATTATTATTATTATTATTATTATTATTATTATTAAATTATTAATACCCAAGCCCATATTCTTAAAAAACTGATAATGCCTCTGCTATTACCTCTGCTTTAATTAAAAAGCCCAAAAAACTCTGTGATTATTTTCACCTTTTTTTCTTTAAAATACCGAATGCCAACTACCATCAATTTAACTCGATACGTCCGATAACTCTTCAATCGAGAGTACTTACTGACAATCTATTAACATTAAATATTAACTGCTTTAATAAAGCAGACGCTATAACAAATTTTATTATTGCTTAACATTTTGTTTTATGCATTTTAAGAGTTAAAACATTGTTTTTACTTTGCACACTTTTTGAAAATAATTCACCAAGTTGATCAGTTGGTATCACACTAGAATGTGTAATTTTAATTTGCATACAAAAATATTCAAACAGGACACTTGATGGTCTATACATATAAGTTGTATTGTGATGATTTTAATACGTTCACTTGATTAGACAGTACAACAGGTAGCAAAATATTCAAAATTTAAATCAAAAAAGAAATTCCCTCATCTTGCTACACTGCTTTTCAGAGCTTGTGCGCTAATTTTGTATTTTGCGATATTTTTTTAATACTCTCGATTTGTTTCGGCTTCTGTCTTCTAATACTGGAGTCATTTTTTACCATCTTTCCCTAGTTTCTCTTGATGCTTCTTCGCTTCTTCGCTTGTTCCCGCTTTTTTCTTTTGGTAACTTTTCCATATTTTAATAATACTTTTTTTAAGGTTATGAGCATACGGCGAAGAATGTGGTAAATTTAAAATCCCAATAAAATTTATGAAATAATTTCTTTCAAAAAATTGAATTCCTTTTTCTAAAGGGCACGCCGAGGTCGCTTAAAAATTTAAAACAGGTTTCTTTTCAAATGCTTATTTTTAAAAAGTAAAGTAAAATAATTTAAGTTGCGATTTCACAGACTTGATTGATGGAACTTGTAAGATCATGCTTCTTCTGAGATGTTTTATATGTTTTCTTCGAAATTACTCTATCGATTACAAAATATTTCGGATGTATTCGAATATTGGACTTAGGCAAAACCGGAATTTTTAGTTATTTTCCTGTCAATACGTAAATTAAACTCAAAATTTTGTAATTTTAGTTGAACGAATAAGATAAATAGTAACAGATGAATAATATTTATTCGTCATTTTGTCTTTCTATTTAACTTTTATTTAAATTTATTTATTTTTAGTTTAAATTTCCTTGTACGAGGGCTGCTATATATATTTCTGGCCAATCTGACATTTCCATTGGAAGGTTTGTCATTTTTAAGCAAAATCGTACTCAAAACGTTTTGACGTACGACCATTATTTGTGTTGTTTACAGTGACTTGAAAAAATTAATATAGAAAAAAAATGGAATTAACTCGTGAACATTTTCGTGCCATCATTTTTCACAACTTTCGACCTGGATTATCAGGACAAGAGTGCACTGATGAACCTTAATCTTTGTATGGCTATGAAGCACCATCCTATAGCACTGTGAAAAATTGGTAAAATGAATTTAATCGTGGCCGAAGCTCGCTCAAAGACGAATTCCGTGAAGGTCGTCCAAAAACGGCTGTTGTGCCAGAGAACATTGATGCCGTGCGTGAACTCATAATGCAAGATCGACATGCGACATACCGAGAGATAGAGACATCCTTGGACATTTCTTCCACCAGCATACTTTCGATACTGCATGAGCACCTGGCCGTAAAAAAGGTTTTTTCTTGTTGGATCCCGCAAAATTTGAAAGTCGCTCAAAAAACGGCTCGTGTCGATTGGTGCAAAGAAATGTTGCAGAAATACGATTGCGGTGCTTCAAAAGACGTTTATAAGATCGTCACAGGTGACGAATCATGGATCTATGCGTATGAGCCCGAAACGAAACAACAATCGACCGTGTGGGTCTTCAAAGACGAGCAAAATCCGACGAAAGTTGTTCGTGGAAAAAGCGCTTCGAAGCAAATGGTCGCCTGTTCTTCGGCAAATATGGTCATGTGGCGACTGTTCCGCTTGAGCAACGTAGGACGGTCTCTTCTGAGTGGTACACTACAATTTGTTTGCCTGAAGTCATCGGAGAAATTCGAAAAACCAACAAGAGGAGACGAATCATTGTTCACCATGACAATGCGAGCTCTCACACATCGGCTCAAACCAGAGCGTATTGATTCACAAGGTGAGAATTTTTGAAAATATTTTTCAAAACAACGCTGTTACTAAATCTTCTTAAAATTTAATGAAGAAACTTTTGTTTTTATTACTTCTTTTCAATAACTTCTGTCAATAACCTAAACTTGTCACGACACTAGCAAAGGAAACTGAATGGCCAGCACCTACATTTTCGTTTATGTAAAGCATTAGATTTATAAAATATGATTAAAATATAAATACTTCCTTATAAATCCTATGAGCCTCCTTCCACTGAGTTTGTTTGCGTTACTGAATGAAATTAAAATGAGTCAAAAATGAGACTGAAAAAACTACCTGCAATAGAAAAAATATAGAGTCCAGAGACAACAAATTATTATAAGAAAAACAACAAATAAAATCTTTAAGACACGAAAGCGAAAGGTGGTTAAAACTAACTAAACATGCTTCTTTTGAAGTTACGTAATCTTACAAAGAAGCTGTTGCAATGGTCATGTCGTGCGTCTTTCATTGTGCACCAAGTGCAAAACAACAAACGACGATGCAATGCGGTGGTTCATTGGTTGCTCCCTTGTTTTATTCATTTGCTAGTTGGTGGTGGGTGACGGTGATAGAAGTTACGTGTCGTTTTTGTTAAGTTTTTCTTAAAGAGATGCCGTGTATAATTTTCACGCACGCCCTTTTCTTGCAAATTCTAAATTGAAAATAAATGCAAACATGTTTGAAAATTATCCGTTCGTTTTTTTTAAAGAGTCAGTTATTTGTTGTTTTTGTTATTGTCGTGGTGAATTAAAATTCGAAATACAAATAAGAGCCAGCAACAAGATAGATTGGTAGATGTATTACACTATTGGACAAAGGCAATGAGCAAAGCATACGCATTAACTTATTTAAGCTTTAGAGAAGAAGATCTGCTTCAGACATGAAGTCGAACTATAGAAAAGCAAGCGTGATTCTAACTAATTCTCAGGCTGAAGTAGTGATCCCAGCAACTAGTTGGAGTATGAAGATTACAGATAACCAATGTTTACAAACGTGCCAACATTAAGCAGCACAACAACAATAACAAGAAAGCAAAAGTTTTTGTAGCCACTAAGAAGAAATTACAGCAATAGAAAAAAGCGGAAGTAAATACAAATGTCTACTAAAGAAACTTTTAATTTTCTTTTCTTTTAAAATATATAAAATGATACTATCGCTTTATGTTAAGACCATGCAATTGTCTGCGCAGAATGGCTGGCAATGGTCACCTCTAGAACTAAATCATCAACCAGGCTAAAAAGCGGCATTGACCTTTAGCTTTTGGTGTGATTAAAATTAGTTGTTTCTTCTGGAAACAAATTTACTTATTCTTGAAAAGAAATTTGGCCTAAACTAAAAAGGAAAATAAATGTTCCAATTTGTAGTTTCACTAAACTTATAAAAATTTGTTATTTTTTATTATTTTAATTTCGTTTGCTTTATTGCAACGGGTGGCTAGATTTTACTTTTGAAAACATGCTTTTTAAAATATTTATTCTACAATTAAATAAAATTGTTTAAGGTTAAAATCACAAAAGCAATACCTTTTATTTAAGTTGATAAAGTTATTTTAATACACTATCACACATTTAACTCGCTTTATGTTGCTTTTAAAAGTTGTAATCGATGCAGGACTGCCGGAGAGCTCAAATTCCTTTACATAACCCAACAAAAAAGGTTTTGAGTTGTCAAACAGAATGGTTAAGAAGGGAACACTGGTGCTTAACTTGAGACACTTTGCTGTTCGAATTTAACTTCTCAAAAGTGCATTAGTGATTAATGTGATAATTGGAAGCATTTAATTATACCTGGTCTCAGCTCAGATGTGGGAAAGATTCAGATTGATGGTTATCTTACCATTAGACGGAAAGCAAAGTGTTGACACTTTCCCTATGGATAATTTTTGTACGAGGTCTGTCTATACCTCTTGCTCCACTGTCTTATTGTAGGTTTTTTGAAATCAAATGACAAATTGTTTTTAAAATTCAAACCAAAAAAGGAATTATTAAGGAATTAATTTCAATTCTAGTATAATTAATTTTATCAGTTAAAAAGTACAGTGGCGCAGAAGATAAAGAATAAAGAAAAAAAAGAAATAATAATAAATGGAAATTTCTAAGTTACCGATTTATTTGAACTAATTATTCTTAAGTATTTGTTAACACCTACCTGACATTATGAAATTGTAATTTCTTTTGCTTTTTATCAGATTTTGATAGCAAGCCATTAAAACCAATTATAATTCAATGCAATTGAAAATTCGAAACAGTACTCTATTTTTGTTTTCAATCAAAAGAACAGTTCCTAATGTTGGTGTGACTGGTATCTACATTTTTCCCGTTGGTTGTTTAAGCAAGGTAATCAAGAAACCTTGTATCCAAATTTTTTGAAAAGCCAAGAAATTTTTCCTTTAAGTGCAGAAACTTATTCTTTTTTCTTTTAGAATCCCATTTATGGTTAAAAAAAGAAAAAATTCAAATAAAGTTTAATTTAGATCATCTTCTTGAAAAAAACAACAATAAAACACATTCTCCCTTAATTTAAATATATAAATAACTAAATAGAGAGCCGGAAAATATTGATATGAACACGAGGAAGTACAAGAAGTGCGGAAAAGTACCCGCTGCAAAAATTTCCAGGAAAATTAAAAATTGTTCACCAACCATTTTAAAAGTGGGAGACATATAGCAGTGCAGCAACAATTATTGCAAGTAAAATTGCAGCATCATCTGCACACAAAGTAATAAATTTTGGATAAAGAACCCCACTTGTGGTTCATCCAAATATAATCACTTTTTGCAACAGCAGGGAAAACAAGATATAAAACTAGATTTGAATATATTGTCGCCAATATGGATCCAAAAATACATGAGTAAATAAGCCATATTATCTTAAATCCACCATGAAATCTTACGCAATATGCTGCTGGTAAGCAAACTCTTTTAAATGCCTTTGGTGAATCTGATGAGTTAAGGATCCAAAAGTTTCTTCACGGACAATAACCAGGAGTTTTTCTTAAGAACGTAAAAAATCTTAGCTCAAAACGTAATGGTAAAAGTTTAAATTATTTTTTTATTACAAATGCCAGATCAAATTGGAACAACTCTATGAGTAGCATTAAGGAGCAGACAAAATTTTTGCACTTCTAAGTGTTCAGATCGTATGAGCGAAATTAAAAACCAAACAGATAAAATCTTACTGCCACATTCCCGAAGTGTGGAGTCTTTGCCAATATAAGACATTACGTCAAGACAACTATTGGAGCAAATCAAAGCAATGAAACTCAAATAGCAAAATTACAAACAAAAAGATGCTGGTCTCTATACCGAATTTCATTATCCTTAAGACACAATAGCTCTAATTTTCGCAATCGTAAATGATGCTGGAGAATATTCAACAAAATGTTCTTTGTCATGTTCATACTAAATGGAATTTTAAATTATGACGGCCGTTTATTTTTCAAAGATAGAAATTCTAAGTTATCAAGTTTAATAGATACGGGCGCAGCAATATCACTGTTATCACAAATAATTGCATAAAACATACCTTCAAATACCTATGGAAGAATGTGAAAGGCTATGAAAAATTTGGCAGCTTGATTTCACTTCACAATTTACAAGAGACTTATGATATGTAGCTGGTTCTAAATAGTAAGGTCGAGTAAGATGGTATCAATCAATTATAGCCCATTCAGGCTGACAAGAAATTAAGTCATTTCGTGATTTCGGCCGAAATCAACTTGAAATTACGTAATTTCGCATACATTTTACCATTGCCCAAATTATCTCATTTTACTCAATTTCAACGAAATTAACTTGAAATTTCGATAGACAACGCTGTTTTTGTGTAAAATACTACTTTGTGTGCAACCATGAACTTATTTACAGGAATACACGTATGTACATACATTGATATATACAAACATGTATGCATAATAACCATAGTGATGGATTATGAAAACTGCAAGAACTTAAACATTTTTAATTTATTTTTTGATATTTTATTAATAAAAGCTTCCAATTTAATTAATATCAAGTGTTTTCTTCTTCTTTTTTTTTCCATTTTGTACAAAACTTGAATGCAAAAGAATAATATAATTCTAACATAAAAACGAACAGCTGTTTCTGAAATTAACTCAAGTGTCAAATAACCCACTATAAACACTCTAGATTTCGTTCGTAATTTCAGTTTGAAATTACATAATTTCGTGGCAGCCTGAACGGGCTATTACAATAACATGAAATCATAAAAATGAGGACGAGGAACTTAGGATAATTTATCTTGATATAGAAATTCCTCAGTTTAACCTTAAATTAGGGTCCACAGTATTTATAGCGACGTCTCCAAACAAAAGTACCTCCCTAAAATCTATAAGAACTAGTGATTTAAGGTATTTTAAAAACTTTACAGTCTGCGTCATCTTAAAATTCACGCCTTTCTTGTTTGGCCGTCAACGAATGGAGATATTAGTCAATGGGTTTTTTAAGTTTCCGTTGATAAAGAGGGACCTTTGACCACAAGTCTTGGAATAATGTATCTCCTCTCAAAGACAGATTTATACTATGGCTTGAAGCAGCACACATACTAGCAGAAAGTTTATGGATTGCTAGATATTGATGTCTTTATAAAATAGTTTCAGGTAATGGAGAAAATTTTCATTGTAGGTTTTTTAGAAAATTAGCACAACTGAAAACTGTCGTGTCAAGCACCTACAGTTGTGCTCGGCTTTAGAGGCTTTAGCAGCAGAAGACTTAAAATTATTACCTGATCAGTTTTTCTCTAACATAAATTATAAACAAGAAGAATTTAGCTTTTTAATACAACTGAAGTCGAATATGAAAAACATTCACCCGGTGTCTACTTCTTATCACTGTTCCCAAAAACCTTTTAAACATGTTGATCTAGCTATAGTTTTACAAGTATAGGTACTCATACAGCCCCGGTTCTTAAAAAAAGACAAGATTTCAATTGGTAGATTAAAACTTGCGTTTAGGGATGAATTACTTCCCGGACTAAAGGAAAAATACAAAGAAGGTAAGTAAATCTGCTGCTGCTCATTATTATTAAAACTTTTAAAATTAAAATCGTAGTATTTTTGACATATTGGTGATATTAAAAAGAGAAAAATTGAAAAAATTGCTTGTGCAAACTATTGGCATCATTGTTATTTTATTCTTTCTCTTAAGAAATTAAAAAATAATTTTGTTGTTTTTATTTTAAATACGCCTTACGTCTGCATTAAGAGTCAGCATGTAACCAACAAATTGCAGAAGTGAATGTAAGAAAAAATAAAAACGTGCTTTGTTTGTTTGTAGTTTTTGTTATAACCTTTTGTATTAGCACCTAAAATAACTCTCATGTTGTTTTTGAAGTTTTTATACTTAAAAGAAATGTTTTTGGCTTTTCTAAAAATTGGATAAAGGTTTCCTGATGAGCAACCAGCGAAATACGTATCGATACTTGCTTTTCCAACCAACGAATAAATTGTATTTTTATTTTAAAATGTTATTGGAATATTAGCTTAATATAAAAAATAATGCAAGAAAATTGAATTCACATAATATTCTTCTTCTTCTTCTTCTTCTTCAAAAAAAAAAAAAAAAAAAAGAAAATAAAATAAAACAAAACAAAAACATTAAAATATATTACATTTTAACTAAAATATTCATACGGCATGAACCATTTAATGATCAAATGTAACAAACACTTGCTTGTCGTGACAAAATTATTGTTTCAGAAAAATTATAACTTGTTCACCGTAACCTTATAATGTTACGGAAAACATAATATGATAGTTGTAACTATATTACAATAGTGGTTTTTTCTGTTCGTGCTACAGCGATATTTGGTCAAGACTACTGTAAATATAGAGAGAGTTTTTTAATTTGTTAATTAATATTTTTTTAGAATATAAATGCCACGAGAAATATTCTTAATTCATAGTTAGTTGATTGTTTAAATGGCTCGTAAGAATTTGCTCTCATTAAAAGAGGCGATCGAATTTGTTAGTTCATTTGCTATTGTAGTTGATAATTGAGAAATCGTATGCTATCTATTGATTTTCTTATCATGAAAATTCATTGAACACACTGCAGATTTACCGATTTAAATTCGGTATTCTAAATAAATTATTCCAACTGATCTCACGCATAGACCGGCAAGTACGTTTTGGAGCATCTCAAGTTATAACAAGAATGGAATAAGATATCCACTGGAGCTTCTATTTATCACACATTATTCATTAAAAGCTCGCCTTAAACTAGTTCACTCGAAGAACGTTAGGCCAACTATGATTCCCGATGACCAATAACCCTCAGTATCCCTAATTCGTAGGAGTTTCTTGTAGGCTCTTTCAAAATCGATCAGGTGCTGTAAGTATCTTTGACCCAGATATTTAAGCCTGCATTATTGTTAAGCCTGGCAGTGTCAAAGGAAGCTTTGAGCTGATTTTTCCTGCAGACAGCATCGTTCCGACATCGATTTTCTGCTGAAAGCTGAAAAATCTGCAAGTGGTTATCTTGACCTCATGCAAGTCCTTTAACTTCAACACTTCAAAAAATACAACATATATCACCTCCGTTTTAAATTCCTCATTTCTCTTTGCATAAATATCTGCATGCAGCAGCGTGAGTGAGAATTAACATAGAGATTATTAGAAAAGTTCCCTATTCAGTTTTCATGTCCGTTTTACAGCTGTCCGTAAAAATGTTGCGCGGACTTTTACTTCCACTCATTCCTACTCGGTATTTTTAGAACAAAAGGCAACGTTTTAAATCCATAAAAATTTAAATTATTAAGCTAATGAACATTGTTACATATTTAAGTAACATAATGACATTGGCATTACTTCGAAATTCTTCAAAATTTAAGAAACTCAAAACTATGAACGAATTTCCTTGCTGGGATTTAATTTGTGCAAACGTTGGGCAACGGAAGTGGGATTTATTTCCATTTCTCACAAGCTATGCATATTCCAACATATTTAATTCTTATTCACTGGAGATTATATGTTGACTGCAGTTTTGTCCTTGCTCTTTTTATGGTGATTCCAAAGCCTTGTCTTTCTACTGGTTTTTTTATAGCTTTTTTTCCAAGCAAATTTTTTTTGTCAATTTTACTGCGTTGTTTGGTTGTTATTATCATTAGTATCGTTATTTACCATGGCTTGCATTGCTTAACGCAATTTGCTGTGGTAGAATTGGACTTTTAGAATTAAAAAAAAATGCAACAGAAAAGATTTGCACAAGATTAATGCAAACAAATTAGAGAAAAGATTGGTTTCGGTAACAACTTAAAATAAATGTTGAATTAAAATTGATGTTGAAGTTGTGTTCATGTAATTGCTTAGTTATTTACAATGTTTTTGTTGTTGTTGTAAGTTGTAAACACTTAGATAAAATTTTAAAAAATTCTTATTCAAAATTAGTTTTAAACTAAATTTCTATTAAAGGATCTTGATCTCTAGTTCAAAGATTTTCGTTTCTCTTGATTTTTTTTCAGCAGGCTGTAGTCACCAGCCTAATTTTAAGTCATACTAAGTGTTGGATGTTTTGTAAAGCATTTGTATTCTTTTCTGCAACATGCAATTGAAACGGGTTAATTTTATCACATTAAGTTTTTTTGTTGTTTTGTTATTTTATAAAAATTTAGGCTGACTGATTTTGTGATGATGCATAAAATTATTCCCCTCCCACTTCAAGACTTGACACGATTTGTCTGTAGATGTGGCTAGAGATGATGAGAATGATGATGATGATGATGCTACTTTAATTTTAAGACTAAAGGCACTTTTTGAAAACAAAAAAAAAAAAAACAAGCACAGATTTCTTAATGCAACCAAATGCAACAAAATTAAACCGAAAAGAAAAAATAAATATGCAACTCATGTTTTGATCGCATTTGTTATACACAAAACGTCATACGGTCTAAACAGTAAGACAACTCAAACAACAATAGCAACAGCTAATAACAACCACAACAAGTTTAACAAAATAAAAACTAACGATGAAATTTTTTAGAAAGAACAAAAAAAAAAAATCCAAAAAATTGAAATAAAATAAAGAAAAACGCATCATATCTCAAAACGTGCATCATTGCAATCTAATTTTATAGTGTTTATTTTAGCATTTTTAAATATTATGTACTGGTTTGTATTGTGTGTTTTTATGATACCCTACTTTAGCATTTCGTATTAAGCATGCGAGCACAACCAATTCTATTAAAAAAAAAATTCTCTTTTTAGCATTTCAAATGCCACATAGTGCATTTAATTATCAACAGCAACTAACTTAACTGTCTTTTAAGTTTTACTAACTATTTTAATAGTTTGTTTTTATTGTCTACTATCTAGCTTTTATTAACTGTCCATTTGATACAACTGCTTTTACCTACCAATATTTCTTTGAACATACGAAATAGGATCTCAGTTTCAATGATTTTAGTTGTTAAATGTAAGAATTCAAATCCAGATTCGCTGAGCATTAAGACAAGAAAACAAAAAGCTTGTTAAGTTCCAGTAATAATTACAATTATTGTGGTCTCCACACTTACTGTCAGTGTCAGTGCCAGTGCCTGTTTCTGATTTTATTATAAATTAAATGATGATTATTAGCATTTGTTAGTATTCTTGTATCGCCTTCTTAATTCCACCTTCATTTAATGTGTTGTTTGTTGGTTTAAATTATCTTTAACTAAATTAAATTAAAAATAAATGAGAATGTCAAGAACTGATAATCAAGATTTAAGTAAAACTTTAATGACTAATAAAAAATAAATTAATATTTTTTGCTTGGTTTTTTTTTTGTATGAATTTCTTTTTTAGTGCATGTGTTTTCAATTGCAATTTCTAAGAATTTAAAATGAATATATTAAGAGATTTACCACAAGCCTGGTTGCTTAATATTTATTAATGTATGAAGAAAGTTATATTTAGGAAATTTCAATGCCATATAAAATTCAATGTCCGCCACACCAATAATTGATCTCATAGTTTTAAGAGATTTTGTGGTATTTTTTTGTGAAAGTGCGAGCTCTAACAATAAATTTATTAATTTTATTATAAATAGTCTAGCAAAGTGCGAGTTGGACAGACACAAAAAAAGGTTACCGTACCCTATATGGGATACCCTTTAAATTCAAGTTTTGTTTGTTTATTATTTATTGCTAAAAATTTAAAGTGTCTGATTATTACGGTTCAAGAGATAAGATACCCTTTAAATTTTAGTTAAAGTTTTTTACTTTTCTTTTAATAGGGGATAAAGTGGTTTAAGCTCTGTATCAATTTTAGCTATTCGCCTATTAAGGCTTGAATGTTAAGACTATATTAGTGAAAATTACGTCTTTTATAGCGACACCCTTTATTTTATGCTATTTTGTACTTGTGCTCTTTAAGTTACAAGATGTAAATCGAAGGATAAGTCAGAGTACGAAAAAGTCTTGTCATGCCCCCTGTTTACAAATATAATGTTTTTTTTGATAATTTAAATTATCTGTCTAGTCCTGAAGTTAGAGGGTATAACAGGCGGCCACAGATTGTAGTGATATAAATAGGCTTAAGTTTAACTTTTTGCGTAAAGTTAAGCGCTAAGAAAATAAAAAATTAATTAAGATCGCTCATTTTTTGGGGTAAAAATCTTTTTTTTTATAAATTTTGGTTTGTTTATTTTAAAAATTGGCTTTTATACATTTTAAATGTGACCTATGCATAGTTTAAGAGAATATCAAGTTTTAAAGTTTCTAATAAAAAATTCATTTTTTGGGGTCAAAATCTTATTTTTTTAAATTTTGGTTATTTATTATATGCTTTAACTTTTATACACTTTTTAGGTGATCACAGATTTTCTTTTTTTTAGCTCTAGGACGCATGGTTTACGAGAAAATGAAGTTTTTAATATAAAAATTAATTTTTTTGGTTCAAAATTAATTTTTATTATAAAAATTAATATTTATAAGTTTTATAGGCGCCGCTATAATTGCAGTAACTGTAAAAGGCATTCATTACAGGAACATAATGTATTTCTTATGAACTCAACAAGAATGCGCTTAAAGAATTAATTTTTAAATATAAATATCGCATGGAATTCTGATTGTAATTGCAACCTTTTTCTGAAAACCCGTAGATTAGAAAATGTTAATTTAAAATTTTGTCCTTATTTTAGCTCTCTAGATATAGAATAAATAAGAATTACTTTGTAAGTGGTCTAAAAAAGCCTGCGTTAAATTTGGATGGTGTCGTTATTATATTTCTCTCATACTATTAGGGGCATTCTAACGCTAGTCCCGTTCAAAAATTTTATTATTCATTTTTATTATTATTTTAGAGTCGTCAGTTAGACGGATGCAAAAATTCAAAACGATCGGTATCTTTGGTTTCCTATGAGGTACAAACAAACAAATAAAGAAACAAACAAACAAAGAAACAACTAATCAAACTTATAAACACAGATTCGCTTATCGGTAACTGTTAACTATGTTTAATTGTTACTACTCAGCTTGTTCTCTGTTATTTTGCTTTTCGAAGCGTATCTCCGAGACATGAGTTAAATTGAAAACACAGTGTTTTCTTTACGTTAAACGTATCATTATTGCTGTACAACAGGGCAAAATGTTGAACATAATTTTGGAAAAAGTCTTTTATTCTTATATCGCAAGATTTAAGAGTCCTGTTTTGATCACCGAACAATTAAAGTCGATAGATCCTCCTTATTTTGACTAGAGGTAGAAACCTTTCCCGAACAAACCTGGATATGACGGAAACTTACCGGCTTGTGGCCTATTAAACAATATCGAACGAGTGCGCTCGTTTGCACTCAAAGTGCAAAAAGACTGATTTTGTTGCTTAATTTATCACCCATACTCCGAGATCAGTCTTCTTTTACTTAGAATGCGAATAGTCCTTTGAACACCTGTTATTTTTCACGGAAGTGCCTGCATGTATTACTTCGTCGTGTGACCAGCCATCTTTGCTTTACTTCAATCACCTACCAGTCCTGTCAGTATGAATGCTTTTTGATGCTGTCTTAAGTACTGAGTCATAATCAGATTTAACAAGTACGAGTGCTATATTCGGCTTTAACGAATCTTAAATATCCTTCACTATGTATGTAAATCAAATCCAAGAAACAAAAATTGGGGTGACAGAGAATTAAAAAATAAGAAAAAAATAACATAAAAATGTCATTGTCTCTGAATGGGTTAAGCATATTTTTTTTTAAATTGTATTTTCTGAAAGATTTCTTCAAAAGCTTTTAAACGACACTCATATTGATATTTAAAAAAATATGATTCACAATCGTGTTTTTCAATAAAAAGTTCAGAGGTCCATTAACTCGGAAAATATGGGCGAGCGAAAAATTTTGCACTTGATGTTTTTTTCATATTATTTAATTCTCTATTGCTCCATATATTTGTGTTTTTGATTGGAGTTACTTTACTAAACTAGATTTGTTCCAAATGATATGGAAAAATTAGAGGAGTTGTGGTGTTAATCCCCATGCCTTGAAGGATATATATCGTTCTTTCTGATTTTGAATAGCACCTCTATCTAGAGCTTATCTAGTAATCTTGGCAAAGTTGATTTCAATACTAATACGGATGGATAAATGAACAGACGGACATCGTTCAATCGACTTCGTTATCCATATGGACTCAGAATAAATATACTTTATGAGGTCGTTGTTAAAGTTCTAAAAAAGTATTATGTTAATTAAAAATCTTATTATCTCAATATAAAGATACAACATTAATACAGAGAGAATTCTCTTACACTATTTTGTTATTGTTGTAATTTGTAATCTCCTTTATAATAAGGAGATTGTTTTTCGCCCCATATTTTAATACACATTCCTCCAATCAGCAGATAAAGTTCTTGTGGCCTATAAAATAAATAAATTATAATTTCACAATTTATCAATTTATTTATCCTTCAATAAATTACATTGTCTTTTTTTAAATATGTGCGCATTTATATTTAAGTTCCATATTTAGTTGAACAGTAAATCATTCCAAATTCGTTTAGTCACAAGTTTTATTAAACTTTTGCTTTTACGAGTGAAATTTATTTCCTTTCAAGCCACCAAGAAGAAAAAGCAGCAAATTTTGTCCTAAAAAAAGTTACAGATCTTGACCAAATAACAATGTTATTTATGTTGTAAAAGGAATAACTTGTACTCGTATGTCAGATTGTTAACAGAGATTACGTACTGGTACTCGGTACACAAATAATCCGCATGATTGCTTACATGCCACCAAAGTAACATAAAATACAGCACAAGCAACAGTAACTGAAATATACACCAACTCTTAAAATTACAAACAAGACAAGAACACTTTCTTTTAAAAATCACAATAAAAAAGAAAAACACAAAAAGGCGATAAAGTTTAACAATGACAAACAATCCACAAAAATAAATAAATGTGGCAAGAGTATGTGAATTTATAATGTTATTTGTTGCCTTAGCTAAAAGGAAATAAAACAAGTAACAAACGACAAACATGCAATGTAAAATTCCTCGTTTTTTTTTTCTTTTAAAGAAATTCCAAAAAACGCACTCTCTCGCCCATTCCTAGTCATTTCACTTTGCTAAGTGATTTTTTTAGTTTTCCTTTTCCTACTGTTGTCATTGTCGTTGGCTCTACTCTGTTTGTTTGTTTGGTTGGTTGTGACCACTGGTCGTGTTTGTGGCGGTAGTGTTTTAGTTGTCATGAATTCACCTAATTTCTTAACTCAAATTTGGGAAAAAAATAAAAATAAAAATAAAATTTAAACACAATTTTGAAATGTTTATTTCATTTATTTATTTTAACAGAAAAAAAAGAAAAAATGTTATATCTTAAAAATATACAAAACGACTCTCTATAAAAAGAGACGAAAATAGCTTGAAAAATTGTTGGCTTGTTACGAAAAACTTTGATCAGGGCAATATGTTAGTAAGAGAATTATAGAAGTAAGTATCTTCCTATTGCTCATTTGCCTCATGTTAATCTTCAACACACACTTGTATATTGCCGTATTCGAGCTATTGCCTCTATGTGGTCAGTGTAGATAAATAAATATTTGATTTTGGGAAGAACGTTTCCCAAGTTGAAAAACTCTTAAGAAAACCAAGTTCTTCCAAGCATTAAATAAAAGCTCACATTGTCTTGAAGAGAAAATTTAATCTGCTCAATTATGAATATTCTTATGAAATTTCTTTCTCACCGGAAAATTTCTATCGAGAAAAGTTTGTTCTCGAGTTCCATGAGAACAAAAACAAAAAAGTGGGATCATTGTAATTTTTAGGGATGTCTTTTCCTTATTTAAGTTTTATTTTTATTTCATAATTTATACCTACTTTTTCCCCCCGAGTTTTGTAAGCTATCTGTAAGAAAAGGGGAAAGTGAAAAAACTTACAACGAATTTTCGTTTATGATTGGGCTGAATTTTTAATTTTTAATTTTTAATCTTTCCTTTTTTTTAATTTTCACAAGTTTGATTTTCTCTGCCCTTCAAAATAAAGTATTATATTTTTTTAACTTGTAAATCCACTGATCCCTCCTTATGAAAATTGCTTCCATATTAATTGTTTTATAGAGAACTACACAGGATAGATCCGTTATATATAGACCTAATCCAATGAAAATTTCGGATGCAGTGCGTGCACCATTTAATGTATTGACGGATGACAAGAAATTCATCTCAACTCGCGATAAATTGAAAATGTTTTTTCAGTTTTTTCATCGTTATGCTTTTAGCTTAATATTTCTTCTTTAGATGTTAAGGGCAGGCGCTTTTTCGTATTACGATTTTTAATTAGCATTTATTTCCAAAAAGATCTACTCAAAAACTTTTAAATGATACCAATATTGATATTTTTAAAAAAATACGGTGTACAGTCGTACTTTTCTATGAAAAGTTAATGGTGCCATAACTCCAAAAATATGGGCGAGCTTAGCGTTTTTTTCACTTGATGTTTTTTTTTTAGTTTTTAATATTCTATCGCCCCATTTATCTATTTATTAATTATTATTATTATTTATTATTATTTTTTGATTAAAGTTACTTCACTAAACTTGATTTGTTCCGGATGAAATGGAAAACTTGGAGGCTGCCGTGATTTTTGCCCGCTGCCTTAAAGAACATGGACCGATTTAGCTGATTTTCAATAGCAAAATTTTCGAAACAATGCTGATCGATTGGCGTATTTAAACTTTCTCTAGCTCATCTAATGCCTTAGCAAATTTGAATTGAACACTAACACGGACGAATAAACGGACAGATGGACATCGCTCAATCGACTTTGCTATGCATAAAAACTCAAAATATGTATGAAAATGGTTATAATAGAAATTACAAACGGAATGACGAACTTTGATAAAAATTTGTTCCTCCTGTGGTAAGAGATATAAAAAAATACCTACGAAAATATTGAGAGTCCCTTATAAGATCCAACAAGTTGTAACTATATTCTATTTCATTAACTGTAAACTTATTATTTAATCATTTATGTGCATCCCACAGAAAATTATCATTAAATTTAATTAATTTAAAAATATATTTAATTATATTATTAAATTAACAAAAAGAAATTTATACTAAAATATATAAACAAAAATTTTTTTTGAGATCCATTTCTCTGCGGCAACCTTCCTATTTTGTGTCAAGTTATTTTTTAATTTCTTATTCAAGTCGGTTAATGCAACTCCTCCTTTCTTTTTATGTTGGCGTCCAGTCACGATAATGTTTCGAATATAAACAAACATTTAAGTGAGATTTTTTTTTGTGGCGAAATTCCACAAAATATCAAAAACAAAACAAAAACTTTGGAAAAAGATTAAGCTACTGAATAACAACATATCAAACAGGTAAAAAGAAAAACTAGTTATAATAAAAGTAAAATTTACAGGGTCCATACCTTTAGCAAACTGTAGCCATGTAAATATCTAAGAACTCGGAATTTAGACTCTTAAATATTGAAGAATTGGTCTTTCGAGCCTTCGTTAAGTTTTTCTGGGCTTAATACTGTTTATTTTGTATTTTTTAATGAACCGACTTTGAACTGATTATCGGATGTTTTTACAGGAGCTTAGCTTTATAATGTTAGTTTGGACAAGACAATCACCTGTATGACTAATTAGACCATCAAGGGGCTGTGCTTCTTTTGACTTTTATTCCATCAAAACAAACTGGTCACTGCTAAAAGTCTATTTGGAAAGTATAAGATGACTGGTGTAACGACTTTATAGGTGCTATTCTGAAAACTTTTTTTTTTGCTCCTTCCTGTCAAGAAAAAGTGAAACCCCTTGTGACATATGCGAATTTTAAAGTACTCATTAAAGAAAGAGCCAGTAATGGAGTCATGTAAGGGTGCCCTGGTATGCTGGACGCCCCAAATAGGAAAGTAGCGATGAAGATGGTAATTAAAAAAATTTTTCTGGAAAACTATTCCTTCTCGATTTTGATGTAAAATGTTTGAGAAAGCCCAGTTCTAACGATGTACAGTGGAGCAGAAAAAAAAAATCTTTTAAAAATAATTCTTTTATTGGTTTGACCATATAAAACTTAATTTCACATGCTCGTAGCAAACAAGCAATTGAGTTTAAGTTTTCAGTTCGTATTTTAAAACCTGTCATCAACGAGGCAAGTATATTTTTAAAAGTCTTGCAATTGTTTCTTTTGTTTTCAAAACCATTTAAATTTGTCATCAATTGTTTAGCAGTTACTTACAAAGACTATCTAAAATTCTAAGGTTTCCGAGACCTTGGTTTAGTAATTTATAAAAACTGTATATAATTTTTAAAAAGTTGTTTTTAGTTATTTGTTTGTTGGGTTTCTAATAAAATTATGAAACTGGGACCTTAAAAGTGAAATCAGTTTAAAAAAGTTTAAGAAATTTTTATATTGGAATTTTTGAGGCATGATTTGAAGTTTTGCTCAAATTTACCAATTTTTATTTGACTTAGCTTATCCGTTTATAATTTTTCGATCGTCATTTAATTGAAAATTTTTCTCTCTGTGTAAATAAAAAAAAATTTTCAAGCGCTTTGTTTTTTTAACTTCATATGTATGTCTGTTTTGACTTAATAGAGGTTTTAATACTTGATTATTTTTTTGTGGCTGTTTAAGAAAAATGAAGAAAAATTTCATTTAACCTGATTTTTCCAACAGAATCAAACGGAAAATATCTTTTCATTCATGTGAAAGTAAAATTGTTTTTCAAGGAAGTTAAAAATGAAAATGAAAAAAATGTTTTTTGTCCACTAAATTGGTCATTTTAAATACACATCTTTTCCCCTTACTGACTGACTTGTTTTTTTATTTTGTTATTTTAATTTTCTATCATTTTGTTTTCTTTGCACTTATTTATCTTGCTGGTGTGACATTCATTAACATGTGACGTATAAACATGTCCTGCTCATTAGCTCATTAGTATTTGTCAATGTTTCAAGAATGTTGTGATTCATTTAAGTGGGTTTTTATTGTAAAGCTTTTCGTTGTATTGCTTCGTAGTGTTCCCATAATGTATGAAGTGTTAAATAGAAACTTATTTACTCCTACACTAATTCGTTACGTTGCTGTATTGAAGCGCAAGTTGTTTATTCGTTATCCACTTGATTTAGGCTTTTTTCTTGCATTTGTTAAAAATCGCCCACTATTTTTATTACATGCAATTTTACACTGTTTAATTTTAATTAAATTAAAATAAATCCTTCGAAAATACTTTCACATGTCGTTTTGTTACTTGAAACTTGAAGGTATCGCACAATTTAACAGCGTTTAGCCTTAAAGCTGTTTCGATTTGAAGCTAAAATTACTATTTAACATTTTGTAATTGCAATAGATGTTGTGGCAGACAGTTTCTGTTTTCATTAGTATTTGCGTCAGTCGAAAGATGGAGGAAAAATTAACTAATTTTATTTTTTGCATCAAGCTTACCAGCAGATTCCCTGTGGTTATGAGTTAGCAAAATTGGTAACAAAAGACCCACTGTGCAGCAGCTAAGCAATAGTTAATATCTTTGAACGCTTAGCTTTTATCATATTGAATAATAGCTTCATTTTTCGTCTTTTTTATTTTTCCTCTTCGTTCATTTTATTATTTTGTGATACTTTTTACCGATTGGTTTAATTTACTATCAATTAATTAAAAAAAATATTTACAAGTAATCATTTCTATAAATATTACAAGTCTCTTGGTTCACATTTTCTAGCAGCTGGGGACTATAATGCCAAGCATACCCACTGGGGCTCGAGGGTAATAACCCCAAGAGATCGCGCATTGCTTCAAGCGGCAGCCAAAATGGGTTTGGACGTCATCTCAAGTGGTCATCCAACCTACTGGCCAACAGATAGACAAGGGATTCTTAATGTCATTGATTTTGGAGTATCAAAAAACATTTCGAGTGAATTTATCAATATAGAACCATCTCTCGATTTATCGTCTGACCATACACCAACAATAGTAACAATATGGAATCCCTCGGACACTATTTTTTCTGCTAAGTAGCCAACAGTTACATGTATAAACTGGCTAAAATATAAAAAGTATTTAAGTGCACACCTATCGGAAAACATAATGTTACGCACGTCAGAGGATGTGGATGAATCACTTGTGATTTTTATGACACCCTGAAACTGGCTAAACAACATGCATCGACAACCATACCTAAAACAAGGCCGAGAATAATCTACTTAGCTAAAGTTGAGCAGCTTGTGGCTAAAAAAAGAAGAATTCGCAGGCAATGGCTACAATACCGTTCCCCAGACCTCAAAAGAAGGCTGAGAGAAACTACCAAAAGGCTTCCAGATCTGCTTGAGTCTCAAAGAGTCAGTTCCCTCCATAAATATATGAAATGTCTTAATGCAGTTCCACAATCGGATTACTTTTATGAAGTGCGACTCGAAACCTTAAAAGACTAGTTCTACAAAAGGCGCCCTTACGAACTTCAAGCGGGAGTTAGGCAAAAAATAATGACGAAAAGGCAACCCTATTTGCAAGCCATCTTGTGAGTGTTTTCTCTCCGAATGCATCATCAATTAGTACGACTCTGCCTTTTATCAACCAGGAAGCAGCGATCTCTCTCTTTGATTTTCTATAAAGGAAATTATTAAGACCTGGTGTAGATGAAATTAGTAACCTGATGATTATTGTGATACTAAGAATAATATTGAAAATAATACTTTACATTTTTAATGCCATACTGCCCACAGCGCTGAAGAATGTAACTGATTATAATGATTCCTAAGCCTGGAAAGGATCACACACGGGTATATTCATATAGAGCTATAAGCTTTTACCTCATATTTCCAAAATGTTTGAGAAACTTTTGGTCATCTGATTGATAGCAGAGGGTGTATACCTCACCACCAATTTGATTTAAGAAACGGCCACAGAACTATTGAACAAACCCATCGACTCGTTAACGTCGTTAAGCTTTTGATAATGTGTGGCATAAAGGTTTATTATATAAGATACGGCATTGCTTGCCTGGGAATATTGCTGACCTGCTGGAGAGCTATTTATCATCCCGTAAATTTGTTGTGAGATATGGCGACAATATATCACCACCCCAGCCAATAGAAGCCGGAGTTCCGCAAGGCAGCATTTTGGTACCGCTCTTGTATTTATTGTTCACCTCTGATATGTCAACTGATAGTAGCGTAAAAACCTCTACGATTCCTGATACGGCCTTTTTGAGCATCCACGAAAATCCTGTGGAAGCATCTCGATGCCTACAGAGTCACGTGTTACATTTAGAGAAATGGCTAGGAAAATGGCGCATAAAAGTGAATGAACAAAAGTGTGTTCATATAACTTTTACTCTTCGTAGGGACACATGTCCGCCTTTTACCATCAATAATCAACTAATACCCCAGCACTCGAATGTAAAATACCTGGGAATCCACCTCGATAGACGTCTTACCTGGAAGAACCACGTAGATGCCAAGTTGACTCAGATGAAATTGAAAGCAGCGCAGCTGTACTGGCTCATTGGAAAAAACTCAATTCTTAGTTTGGATTGCAAACTCCTGTTATATAATTCTATTTTGAAGCCTATATGGTGCTACGGATCCAAATATGGGGCACTGCCTCGGCCTCTAACATAGAGAGGATACAAGGACGCCAAAATAAAATCTTGAGGACAATCACCGCTGCTCCTTGGTTTGTCAAAAATGCTAATATACATAAGGACTTAAACGTTCCATTGGTGAAGTCGGACATACACTACGAAACACCTAAATAGATTGGTAACGTACGAAAATCCGTTGGCCCGTAACATTCTCACCGATAGGGGCTATACGCGTTTGAAGAGGAGAGATGTCCGCTCTTTTACTAGATAATAAGTGAACACCTTCACTTCTGCCAGCACTGGCTGGAATTAGTGACAGCATTTTAATTTTAAGATTTGATTTTGATTAGATGATTGAAGTTTCAATAAATAACAATAATTGAAAAAAAAAACGAGTAAACAATAAATTAAAACAAGCTGCTATGCAAATTGCGAATAACAATTCTTAAGTCCGTTATGCAAATTTGCAAACTAAATTAAATCAAATAATCAAGCCAATTTTATCGCGCAAACTCAAACGCCAATCAATATTTTATCTAAACTAAAATAAAATCTACAAACATCTAGAAAGTACGCAGAACTTAATTGAATAGTAAATGAATGATATGGATGTCATCACAAATGTTTGTAGTCGTTAATAAAACAAACCATTAAAGACACCATTTAAAAAAAACAACCTTAATAAATTATTTTATTTAATGTGATGATATTGATAACAAAATAATCTTTAGCTCGCAAGCAAGAGTATTTAAGGAGTGTGATTTAAGAATTTTAACAAAAGTGTTCAATTGAAACTTTTAGTTGTATTTAAAAACAAATTTAATTCTAAGAAAACTAATGAGAGAGAAAAAATAAATTTCTGTTAATTAATAAAAAATCCCTTTTTTTAATATTAAAACCAACTGTAAAGCAAAAAATTACAAAAAAAGCTTAAGTTATTTTAACTCTATGTTTTTTTTTTATATTACCTAATGCATTTCACAGTTTGAGGCCTTATCAGAAAATGTGCTGCATTAAAATCGCTGTATATCTGCTTGCCTCAGAATGTTTTAATGAAAAGAGATACCCACCTTCATGGCATTTTTTCATTTATTGGATATGACAAAATATGCTGACAATTATAGTCTGCGACCCGAAGAGAAGACAAGTAAATACCAGATTACTTTTATGAATCTTTATGTCTTCTATTTCTCAGAAAAACATACGAAAACATTTACCATTTCCATTTTTCTTTAATTTTACTTTGGTTGAAAGGACTCGATAGAGTAACACTGTTTTTCAGTGTCGATGCACTGTGGGAATAAATATAGTCAGAGTTAGAGAAAATTTAAATATATTTGTTGGCATTTGGACATAAAACTCTTGTGTTTGAAAGGGAGAAAATGTATCTGTTTTATAATAACTTTACGATAGATGCATGGAATGTTGATGACGAATGTAGCAATTCAAGAAATGCTACATACATTATGATCTGCTAGTGCCTGATAAACATAAAAATTATAAATAAATTTTTATTTTTAATAAATTTAGAAATTAAAATATACGTGAATTTAAGCCGTATTAAAATTAATTATTATTTTATTGTTAATATATTTACCAGCAATATAATTCAATCATATAATTCAATCATAATATGTTTCTTTTAGGTTACATATTGTGGTAAAACCGTTAGTATAAATCTATTTTCTCACCTCAATAAATATTTTGCATGTTTTTATGTAAAATCCCTTAGAATGCTATACAAATACTTATTTATATTTTTCTTAAAAAAAGTACCTCATGGTATTGAGAAAGTTTCGCATGCCAAAAAGAAAATTATAATAATATGATTGAGGAAACCATAATTGAAAGAGTTATAGTTAGGGCAAATTTAAATTACAATACATTATAATTGTATTGTTGATATTGTAATGATAATACTATCTAACATAATAAGAGCATTTTAAATAATTGTGCTTACAGTATAAACATATTTTGATATAATATAATTTTTTAATTTTCCATCTTCTTTGCTTAGCTTGTGTGGTGTGATATTTCCTTTAATCTATTTGAGGCTTTAATGTAGTTGAGGCGTATTTGTCATGCCCATTATTCCCATCCAGCCAATTTTTAATTCGGCTATGTACTCACACATTCAGAATTGAAACACTCTACATATTTTAATTCTCTAGTTAAACGATAATAATTTTTTACCTTGTATGGGAGCTACCACGCCCACTTATCCAATTCTGATCATTTTAAGATTGATGATTTATATTTATTTAAACCAAGCTCAGAAACTTTCTGAAGATATTCAAAAAAATATTTTTACTTTGTGTCGGAAGTACCACGCGCACTTCTTCGATTTCCCCTATTTTTTAACTGATAAGTTACATTCACTATAAGACCATTTTTATAAAATTTGAAGAGCTTACTGTTACCAATTTTAAGATTGATATACTTAGAAGGGGTGTGGCACCGCTCAGTTAGAATTTTTAAAATTTAAATAGTTTATAGTTCCTTCCGGACGTACAGACAGATGCACTAAAAGTTTCAAGCAAATCGGCTCAACCGTTTAGCTCTCTATAGACTTTAAACAAACACCCAAAATTTCTTTGTTGTGCGAGTTAAAAAAATATTTATTTTTCTTAATAATATCCTTAAAATATATTTAATGACCCAACCATTTGGTTTATTTTCTGTTTGTTAAGATTTGTTCGATCTTACTTCTTATCAACTTGTTTTAAGAACTTGTTTTAATATTCAATAAAACGTTTACAATTTACATACATGCGTAAATTACCTGCTAAAATGCTGTTAAACATCTTAAGCAAAATATAATAAATTCATTTATCATACCCATCGCACAAGGAAGGCAGTATTGCATACGCATAGCAGTGATTTCAATTGCACTATGGTGTGACTTAATGTTTTGTCATTTGTCTCCTTTTATGTCTGTTTGTTAGCTGCTGTGTCTGTGTACACACTGTATGCAGAAAGTTGTTAACGCACTTTAAGTTAGAATAATTACAATCTGATACTGAATATTTTGCTCTATTTGTTTGCCATTTACCTGTTAAATATTGTTGAGAGAATTGTCACACAAATAAAAAAATAAATTTATTATAGCAGCTTTGACAGTTTGTGTAAGACGGTAGCCGTTGGAAATTATTGGCGGATGGAAAAGGTATTCTAAATTGAAAATACTGATATTTTCGACTTAATTGATATGTTATTATATATTTTGAAATATTATTTGTGGGCTAAGTTTTATATAATTTTTCTTATTTTAGTTTAAAGATTTTAAGTTTTTTTTAGGTTCGTTGATAATTTTTTTATTAAATGACAAAAAAGTGATAATTTAAACCGGGGCTCTCGATCCCTAAAAGATAGCTGCTTAAATTACTATTAACATATTAAATATGTCGGATACATTAGCGAACACATGCCGTATGTTTTCATATTAACGTTTACATAATAAAGTGAATTATTTTACAACTTTTATTTTATTATTTTCTTAAACATTTTTTTAAGAAACAATTTTTTTGTTGGTATTGTTAAAACCATACTGTGGAGAAACCATGCCGATTAAGGCAGTTTTATGCGCAGTATTCCTATATTTTTGAATATAAAAAACAACTAATTGCGGTAAGTCTTTATATTTTAGAGATGCCGTACAAAGGGTGCAATTTTAATACGTAAAATAGGTTTATAAAAATTTAAAAACCCAATCTTAAGGACGCTCCCCTGGTACCAACATGTAAAATTCTGCAATAGTCGGGTCATTAGTTTAAAAATAAGTGATTTTTTTGCAAAATATTTTTTTTCTGCCCCATTGAGCAGTTGCAAGTCTCGAGAACCCAGTTGTTAAATTAGTACGGTGTTTGGAACGGAACTTTCTAAGCCACTGCAACGGCTTCAATTGTAAATATAATCCATTCCGTCTTTAGAAAATTAACGAATAATCGCTATCGCTTTTGCTTGTTGAGAATTCATATTTTTATTCGCAGCTAAAACCAAGATTGTGAAGCATGTGAAAATATATTAAAATTTTATATTCTTTATATTAACATTAAATGATTTCTTTTACGAAATTGAAACGGCATTGAAGAATATTTAAAAAAATATCTGCTTTTTTACCTACAACTGCAAATGGCTTGCAAAATTAAGAGATTTGTTATTAGCGAGTTTATTTATTAAAATTATGTGGATACATAAAATCAAAAGTTTATTAGTGAGTAAAAATTGTTTTCTTTTTAATTAGTATAATGTTGTCTGAGTCATGTGTCTGATATTATGCGTTCAATTTTGATTATATGTCACTGCTGTTTTAGCTAAAATTTTTTTGGTTTATCAGATTTTTTTCTTAAATATTTTTTAGTCAACCAGATTATTTTTTTTTATTTCTTTTAATTTAAACAATTCACAAAAAAAAAAAAAACACTTGAAATAACTTAAAACTAATAGTTTAGAACTTTTGATTTGAGAATTAAAAGAAGAATTACTGGGCCATGTTATAATATTAAAAGAACGCGGATAAGACAAGAGAACAGCATCTTGGTAAAGAATCTTAACTCTCTTGATTTTCAACAGATCTACAGTAGAAATAAGAATTTACACCAGGACAGGCTTCGGACTTTCCGTCTCAGAGAAACATTTCTTAAGCAAGAAGTTCTGTAAGAAATTTAAAGCCATTTTTACCATGTAGATAACTACCCACTTATATAATGACCTTCGAAACTTGCCACGTGTCCCTAAATAAGTCCTGGATTTCAAGGCAATCAACTAGAATCTTCTTTATCTTCTAGGCGTTTTCGTTTAGCAAGAAGAAATTCTAAATCAATCCGGAATAACAAAAGAGATAACAGGATGTATAACTTGGCGATGTACAAAAAGACGCACTCTTCTAACTAGACTTCACCTACGTTTAGGAGCTCCCTGGCACGCTTTTGTTGAAAATAATATGGCGAAGGAGCAGTAATAATATTTTTTTTTTTTTTTGAGCAGTAATAATTTCGTTCGATAGTCGAGCATTAAAAGCAAAAGTTAAAAATATCCTAAGACGAACCTGGTGGAAATCTCATAGAAGTCAAATTTTTATTTGAGTATATGCTCTTCATGCTCTCTTTGAATAACCGATAGTTGTCCAGGAAGCTGTATTATTTTGTATGTGGCAAAGCCCAAACTAACGGTCATTATCAGACACTTTCTATTTTCAATTCTTTGACATTAAAACTCGTAAGTAGCATCAGTGCGTGCGCTGGCGAAAGCGCTCTTCTAAATCCAAATTTTAGGTGTCTTAAAATATCTCTGTTAACTAGAACGTCATTTATATTTGTAAGAAGAAAGAAGATTTTCAAAGGACGATAGCAAACTATTAGTAGCAATCACAACACACAAACTTTTGAAAAATAACCAATATTAAGGCGATGATTAAGTGAATAAAAATCTCTACATTACCTGCTTTCTTTATAACGAAATCACTAGCTCCATCTATACCACTAGATCTCTTGTTTTCTCTCTGCCTCAATAGACATACATAAGCTTAACAGGTATCGCTAAGGAATTAATAGAAAAGTAAAAAAAAATTTTTGAGGTAATGAAAATTAAACAACAGAATGAGAATTCTTTATAAAGCACAATACCAAATAATAAAGCTTTAACATAACATTAAAATTAATTCTCATTTGGTCGCTGACATTTCTTAATATTATTGGAGTAATAAATTTAATATTTCAAAAAGTTTAATCTACGCAAAAGTACATACTTTTTCATAATCAATTTTTTATTGAAATAGCGAGATTTTTTCTGCAGGTATCAATTATCTTAATAGAGTTGTCTTAAAAGTAAATGTTTTTTTTGATCTCTTCTCTTTAGAGGTGTTAAAATAGAGAGTTTGCAATTTATCTTGTTATTTTTTATAGCTGGGAAGAAAGAAATATATGTGTTGGTACTTAAAAAAGTGTCTCTTTTTTCTTCTCTGTTTTATCTTATTTTTACTCCTTAAGCAGATTTACAACATTTTTACAAATGTTAATTGACGAAATTCTTTAGATTTTCCACTTTGTTAATTTTGTACTCAATTTAAGTTGCAACAAATAACAATTACTTACTACACTGAGGGAAAAATCAAGTTGCAAAATCAACAACGAATGTGATTATTTTGAGACCACTACGTTGACGCTTTTATTGACAACTTTCGTTTACAATTTAAAAACGAACGTTGTTAAATTATAACGCTAGGTTGTCAAATTGAACAAAGATGACAAAATTTAAAAATTTTGACAACGCATGTTTACAAATTATAAACGAACGTGCTTAAATTGACAACGCCTGGTTGTCGAATTATACGAACACACCGAAATCTAAAACTTTCGACAACGCGTGTTTACAACTTATTAACAAATGTGGTTGAATTGACAACAGCAGATTGTCAAATTACATAAAAACCGAATTCATTGTGTTCGGCTTGTTTTTTGTTTTTTCAAATTAATTAAAATGGAGCAAAATGAAGAAAATAAAATGCTTGAGGCTCAAAATGTTATTGGTGATGTGGTAGAGCTGGATGGTGGTATCTTGGTGTTTAGCAATTCATGCTTTTCTAGCCCAAAAAATTTGGGAGATTCTGAAGACGACAAGAAGTTGAAGAAATTCTTGGAAGACATAAATATGGAATCAATTTATAATTATTTAAAATGTAAGTAGTTCAATGTTTAAAGCAGAAATCTCTTACATGTACTTCTAATTTAGCGGCGCAATTAACATTTAGAAGCTTGCGTTATGTAAACAAGGAAGATTTAAAGGAAGCTGTGCCACCACTAGGATTACGTGTAGAGTTCAAAAAAAAGCTCTTGGCTTGGAAAAAAAACGGAGGTAATAAATTATGCATGTATGTCTTCTATGTTTTTTTATGTTTTGTTATATTTTGGAGTTCGGAATTGATGATTACACGATGTCAGTGCCATCAAAAGTTGAAGACTGGTGGAGGCGCAATAAAAGTTTTACAAGCACGCAGGTGACATATTGCTCTTAAATAGGAGGAACTCAGTACAAAAAAATTATTATCTGTGTATGAATATAACGGTTATTGAACTTTTTAAAATTAAAAATTTTATAATTGAACACAAAAATATTTATTTTTTTGTGCAATGAAGTAAGAATTAAAAAATTTGATCCACATTTACAATCTAATGAAATTGGTTCTATAGACATGAATACGACTTATATAATACCAATCCTTGATTTTGTAACAATTCCATTTCATGTATACCCTATGAATAATGGGAAAATTTATTTTAGATTTAAGTATATTTAGCTTGATTTATGTTTTGTACTGTCCCATTTGTTTAAAAAAATATTTTTTTGAATAAAAACCGTTTATAAGCGAACAACTTATTGTATATGTTTTTATTATTGTGGTCAATTGGGTAAGAGGCTAGTAACGAGTAGTGTATAATCGACACCGGCATGTTATCAGATCGACACCGTTGCGGTGTCAATTCCACACCGCTATGGGCCTTTTTTGACACCGATATGGTGTCACATTGTACACATATGTTGTCAATTCAACAACGCTATCGTTGTCGCCTCTTTGACACCACCCGTGTATAAATTGATCACAAACGTGGTTGATACACTTTTGACACCGATTGTGGTCACTTTGTACACGTATGGTATCATTTTTTCTCTGGGTGTATAATGGACAACGAAACATCTTTTTCCCCGCCATCATCTGTTACCAACATTAAGCATTTTTAATTAAATGAATACTACTTATTTAAATAATTTATGGGTGTGGAGAAACACGCAATGCCTGCAACTTCTATTCACAATTTTTAAAAAGATTTTAACACTTTGGACAAAAATGATGATATAAAAATGAATATATCGGAAAAGAGACAAAAAAAAAATGATGTGTTAATAACTTTATTAAAATGCAACTGATCATGTTGTCAAAGTTTTTTTGCACAATCAATTTAAAACAACAGATAACAACCAATTTATTATCAATAATAATTTTCTATATTTAATGGTTTACTATCAGTGAGAGTATGATTAATTATCAAATATTTCTATTGTTTTCTTCTTCCGAGCTAAGATTTTGATGGATTTACGATGACGATAAGACGTCAACGACGTCAGCACTTAATCTATGGTTAAAATATGTTTATCTTAAGCAGTCAAATAAAATAATGATGTGTGTAAATTAAGTGTTAAAGTGTTAACTGTAATTAGCAAAGACTGTTTAACTGCATGAGCTACAGTTTCTTATGTACGTGCGACTTGATGTGATATAAGAGATAGGAAGCCCTTATGGAATTATTCAAAGGATTGTATTATTGTCAAAAGCGAAGAATTTTGGTTGATATTATTATGGTTATATTATGTCAGATAATAATATGGGTCAATAACGGAATTTCTAATGAAAAATGCCATCAAGCAAGGAAGGACTCAAGGAAAAGAACGGCATTAAAAATAAAATGATAAAACAGCAAAGAATTTCCCAAGATACTATAGAAGTGACTATTCGAGCTAAGGATTGGTAAACTATTAGCTTTTTATTTTATTCATAGACATACGTGGTCGCCCTTGTTGAGATAAATTAGCATCTGGTATGTACCCTAAGATAGATAGCTCTTTGCCTGCCTCAGCCATAGCAGGGCTTTTCAGTAACGAAAGAAGTTTGGACCAGTATCCAGTTTTTTCGTTATTAGCATAGCTAGTGGATGCGCCAAACATTGGTGCCTGCAAATCTATTATGGGGCTCTAAGTTAACATGACCATGATAATCAGGAACCCAAAATTACGTCAGTTCATTGTGAGAACCGAGTTGATTCAGATCTACTACACAATCCATAGACAAATCAAATGAATCAAATGCCTCAAGCATAACATTAATATCTGATATCAGATAAATTCTCATACTTGTTGTCTTTTTTTCTTTAACATTCTCTAGCACATAAAAGGATTATGTCAACTTCAGCCTGTGGGATCGTTAGGAGCCTTTAGTAAACTAAACCTGCTCTGCCAGTTCGTGCCACCAAGTATAGTTGTCTCAACGGGATTTATAAAAAATTTGGAGAATTAAATTCATAGGCGCAAGTTTCTCAATACATCCCTGTCTTTATGCGAAGTAATGTCTGGTATCCGAAATTCACTTCTGCACGCTTCTGACTGCACACTTATATTAAGCAACAGTATGAGCAGCATAACACTTAGGATAAAGCTGAGACAAGACCTAATGGCCCCAGTGAAGGAGGCACATATGAGGCAATAGACGCTAGCGAATAATAATCTGGCAGTCACCTTTTCGGTTTTCACGCACAATACTTAGACAGCGAAAGTTAGCATTCGTCTTACGATGTTCCAATAATGCCAGCAGATAATTCTCGATTCTAGATCACATCTTTTACCAAAAAGCCATTACATTACTTAAAATTTAGTAAAAATTTAAGCAATATATAATGTTGACGTTTTCTAATATAAATTAACACCTTGAATTTTCTCATAAAACACAGTTTAATACCTACCGTAGAGTACAAGATACCGACGCCTTTGAGTGGCTTTAAATGTTTTCATGGAAAATATATTATTGTGTTTGCAGTTAGTAAATATTGCTAAGCACATTTGTATGTAATGTATGTATATACCATTATATTTTACAGTTTGTTAAAAGAAGAAAGAAAATTCATGTTTTTTATTATTATTTTTCAATTATCGGCTGGTTAAAATATTCATTCATAAATTCCTATATTCACTAAACGTTAAAAAAGTTTATGTGTTATTTTTGTACGTATTTTAGTGGTCAACCTTTTTTTATGATTTAGTAAGGAATATAAAAATTATGTTATTCCGTTTTTTTTATACGCAGTCCTTGTAAAATAATTAAAAAGTATCAACAATCAACAAAATCAATCAACAAAAAGTTTTCAATATCCCTGCAACTTCAGAATATTTCCTATAGCGAAAGCTAGTCAGCCAAGCCTTACTTTTCGCGCATATTTTTTAATAGATTCTTTAATAAAGAAGAGTGGAAAGTAGCCCTAATGTAACAAATAATCAACTCAAGTTCACCTCAAGTATCTTTAATATAACAGAAATGTAAAAAACCAAAAAATATGTATATTAAGAAAATAAATAAACATTTCAGTAATTAAAGGGAAAATAAGATTTGGTTCAGACAAACATAACATTTTTACTTGTTGTATTTTCTGTTTGTAACTAATTTTATTGTTCAAAAATTTCTTTGAACACTTTATTATTTTACGATATTAGAAAGTGATTTAAATATTTCTTATTTTACTGTTACGAAAATAATAAAAATTAGATATGATAACATAAATTTAACTGTAACAAAAAAAAACTAAAAACAAATTTTATTTTTGAACGTTACTTAGATAAACAGAGCTAAGTAAGTTATGATTTGTACCACTATTAAGTGTGGTATATATGCGTGTGTACGTGTAGTAAGACAATATAAAAAGAATGTTAGCTGATAAAGGTTAAACAGTCAATATAATTGATTTGGTAGAAGTTTCTTGTTGTTTGTTTAACAAAAGTTATGGGTTCAAGACCCAATGGTATCTCAATTTTAAAGAAAAATATTTATTTACTGCCTGATGGTTGAGATGTTTGAAGTTGAATGAATAGAAAAGAACAGTTCTGACCTCGCCTCAGTTTTAACCGCACCATGGTCTCGAGTAGAAAAGAAAAATAATTTTTTTGTTGTTGCGGCAGATTAGTTGAACAAAGCACCTGTATGTTAGCACGGCGGAAGAAATGTTAATGGCGTCTATATAGTAAAACAAGAAAATCCTGGAAAAAATCAACCGATATAAAGGGAAATTTCTCGAGTTCAATTTGAAAGCTGTTATAACGTGAATCATCTGCATTTGCAATAATATATTTCGTTGAATAATATCAATCACCGTTGATGCATAATGCAGCTTTAACTTAAAAGCATGTAAATGGTTAAAGAAATATGCTTAGAAAAAAAAAAAACTTTTGTATACTTACATATTTATTACAACTATTTTTTAAATTTTGTGTTTACCTTTTGATTTGTTTTTATATTTTGTATATTAATTTTAATTTCTTTTTCATTCTCTTAAACAATAAACAATTTTATACAATTTGAAGCGTTTTCACATGAACCGGTGGCTAACAAACAAATCCCTAAACTGATAGAAAAGCATATTGTCAAATCATAGAAAATAATATTTAAAAAATCAAAAGTTATTTCTTTGCTTTTAGTTATATTTTTTAGTATTTGTTAGTTTAGTTTTAAGAAGCCCAAACGCGGGAAGGGATAAATCTATTTCCGGCTTCGATGCCCTTTCCGATTCCATATCGAGAATCCTAGAAAGCTGTCCGAACAGTGAAATTGTTGTTGCTGGTGATTTCAATGTTCACAACTTGTCTTGGATTCGCCATTCGAACCGTACAACCCTAGAGGGCCAATATGTTGAGCTATTCGCCGCGCACAACCACCTCGCGCAATTAATTAACGAGCCAACACATATTTCGTGTGTTGAAGGGCAACAACATAATACTCTCGACCTTTTCCTTACCTCACACCCTGATAAGTATGAGGTAAGTATTCTTGCGCCTCTCGGTAACTCGGATCACTGCACCATTTCCGCCTCCTTTTCGGTCGCTAATCTTCATAACGTTTCAAAATATATGTACGAAAAGGCTCGTTGGGCTGAGCTCAACGAATTTTTTCGGCATTTTAATTGGAAACTTTGTTTTCTGGACAATAAAGTCGATGCCATGGCAGAAATGGTTGTGAACATTATTTTGCTTGGAATGAAAACTTTTATTCCATCTAAGCAAATCCGTGTTAATCCAAGAAAGAATTCTTGGTTTAATCAGACGTGCAAAAATGCAGTCAGATCCAGAGAGGAAGCATTCAGTATATGGCGGTGTAACAAAAACGCCGTAACTGATTTGCTACGCAAAAAGGCGAGATCTTCGTGTGCCAAAGTACTAAGACGCGAAAAAGCTTTATACGAGCAGCGCCTTCGTGCTAAAGTTCTTACTACTTCTCGGGGTAGCAAGAGCTTTTGGTCATTCGTTAAAAGAGTGAAGGATAATGCTAGTTCCTCAATTCCGCCTCTTTTAAAGGATGATCAAATAATTAACGACCCGGTTGATAAAGCTAACGTCTTGGCTGAAATTTTTGCAAGTAACTCCTACTTGCCGGAGAGCAATCAACCACTGCCCGCACTGGAAAGAGTATCAGTAACTATGCCAGATATATTCTTTCGAGCACGTGCAGTTAAAAAGGTTTTAGCGGATCTCAACATACACAAGTCCCCTGGTCCGGATGGAATTCCAGCACTGGTCTTGAAGCAGTGCTCTTCGACGTTAGCGCGTCCATTAGCAAAACTTTTCAACATTTTGTACCATGTTGGTGAGTTCCCATCATGTTGGAAGGTTGCTAATGTAACACCAATCCCCAAAAAGGGAGAGGCTAGCAACCCTGAAAATTACCGCCCAATCGCAATTTGCTCTGCGCTTTCCAAAGTAATGGAAAGTATGCTTAATTTTCATCTTGTGAAATATCTGGAGTCCAACAGCTTACTTAGTGACCGGCAGTACGGCTTCCGTAGGGCTCGCTCTACGGGTGACTTATTGGCCTTCCTTTCGGAAAAATGGTGTCAATCCATTCACCATTTCGGCGAAAGTAAGGTGGTGGCTTTAGATATTTCCAAGGCGTTTGATAGAGTGTGGCATGGTGCACTCATATCAAAACTTATTGCTTTTGGTGTCGGTAATAGCTTCACTCGACTTATATCGAGCTTTCTCAGGGATCGCACTATACGAGTTGTTATAGATGGGATCTCATCAAACGAGTTCAAGTTAAATTCAGGGGTACCGCAAGGTTCCGTCCTTTCCCCTACCCTATTTCTTATTTTTCTTAATGACCTTCTACGTCAGACTTCCAACCCTATTTATTCTTTTGCAGATGACAGTAGCATATGCCATTCATTTTCGTTTCGCAGTAGACCAAGCCTTCAGGAAATTGGGGCTGTGAGAAAGCACATGGACGATACCCTTAATCGCGACCTTTTAGTAATTTCCGAATGGGGCCTGGCGAACAGGGTTCAGTTTAACGCTAATAAAACCCAGTGCTGTGTGCTTTCGCACAGGCGTACTGCTGAACATGCTACGTCATCTGTAATTATGGGTGATACATATATTAAGGAATCAGAAGCTCTCGATGTTCTTGGCATGAAAATTCAATGCGATGTTCGTTGGAACAAGCACATTTTTCATATTGCAAAAGAAGCATTCAAGTGCCTAGGTTTTCTGAAACGGTGTAAGAAATACTTCACTCCATCTGATCTCCTTACTATCTATGTCACCTATATCAGACCGAAAATGGAATACAACTCTCATGTATGGGCCGGTGCTTCAAAGTCTATTTTGGAGTTACTCGACCGCGTACAGGAGAGAGCGAAGAAACTCATCGGTGACAGTAGGGTATCCAGCTCTATTGACTCACTGGAGCATCGACGCAATGTGGGGTGTGTTTCACTGTTTTATCGTTACTACAACGGAATGTGCTCTTATGAAATCAGGGAACTTGTTCCTGAAAACCGTAATTTCATACGCGCAACGCGATCTGCATCAAGAGCGCATTCCTTTGTGGTCGATTGGCCAGTGAATCGCACAACGCATTACAGAGAGAATTCGTTTTTTGGCCGAACAGTTCGTATGTGGAATAAACTCCCTGCAGAGGTCTTTCCTGCCACTTTCAATGTGCAAAGATTCAAATCAAATGTTCACAAGCACTACTCCCTCTATCCCCCATCCCAAAACCTAATTTCCTAGTTCTGGCACAATGCATTGCATAAGTAGGGGTCATCCCCTGAGTGCTGGTCCTAATTAAAAAAAAAAAAAAAAAAAAAAAAAATATTATGTTTGGTTTTGTTATTAGTTAAAAGCAATCATGCTGCATATTTTGTGCATCGTAACTATATAATGATTAAATGTTACCAAAATATTGTTAATCGTGCCTGAAGTATTGTTGGAAACAGCTGCTATTTGCTTGCCGTATCTATACATAGATACAGAGAACATAATATGGTTATTGTGACCATATCACAACCATGTTTTTCTCTGCGCGTACGTATATCTATTTAAAAAAAATTTCTAAAGTAAAGCTTTAATAACTGTTAATATCAATAATTGATAATTTTAGGTTGCTAACAGAAGAGTTTTTGAAATTATATTAATTAATACCTTTTTCCTTAGAACATCTGAAAATAAAAAAGGTTTATATGTGATGCATACAACAAGGCCAAATTTTGACTCATGGACTTAATTCTCATTATCACGTTTTTTTAAATTGATTAATTTCGAAGAATTCTACTTTTCTATTGTTGTTGAGTTCCAGTATTTATAATAACAAGTGATTGATTTCTTGCGAATTTATTTGTTTAAATAATTTTTTTAATAAAATTATCAATAAATAAAACCATAATATTTTTATTGTAGGTCATGTTTATATTTACGAGACCATATAATGATTTAGTTACAAGGCAATTTTAACCACATTATGATCATTTAATTTAGCAGATGTTTGTATAAGAACATGATACTAAAGCTTTTAATATTACCACGTTTATATTATAAACATAAATATGTTTATATTTTAGCATATTATTATTAGACTAGAGAACAGTCTGGTTCCAATACATACAATATTAATGCATGTGGTATTTTTGTATTATCTTATCTTGGTTGTGCTTAGATTCTTTAAACTAAAAGTACTGTATTTATAAGAATTTGGACAAATCGGTTTCTGGGCATAAGGTTCTAAAAGGCCTCAGTTAAATTTTAGCCGTATTTGACAATATGGCGATTATGTAGTATAAAGATCATTGTAATACCAAATAATCCGGCAAACAAAAAAAAAAAAAAAACAAAAAATGGTTGAACTTGACATTAAATTGTTTAACAGGCAGTTAAATTTAAAAAGCAAGTCGCTTAGCCTTAAAAAATTTATTTTTATTGTAGGGAATTTTTTAAGCAACAAAAAAGATGTTGAGATAATTATGTTTTACAAAATTAGATAAGTTTCTAGATAATATTGCCTTGAGAAACAGAACAATAAAATCGGAATACATTAAATATTTTATACTTAATTTTTTTTTACAAAATAAGGGGTGATTGCTGTGTGAGGGTTCAAAAATGTCGCTAAAAATCCAAGGATCGAACAAAAAAAATTAAAAACCAAAAAAAAAAAAAAAAAATATTTTTGCTCTTAGCTTAATAAATTTTAACATTTTTATCTTAGTTTGCCTTGAAATTACTAAATCTAAATTCTAGCTGTCTGCCTTTAACGGTTCAAAAGTTTTGCTGCATACATCAGCTATCGGAACACCCTTTAATTTCCAAAACAATATTTTATACATGCTATTGCAGCAGACTTAGCAATACAGGTTCTTTGTAAATTTCAAACTATGTCTATAACGGTTCAAGAGTATGGCCACATACATCAAAATACATCAACTATAGGGAGATCCGTTAATTTCTATGTTCAGATTTTATACTTGCTGTTGTAGCAGACTAATCAATCAGTTTTTTTTTCTAAATTTTAATCATCTTTCTACAACAGTTTAAAAATATGGTCATATATATCAAATTTAATGCACTATTGGGGCACCCTTTATTTTATAATATCGATTTTTTAACGATCATAGTAATCAACATTTTGTTAAATTTTCATGCGTTTGTCTATAAAGGTTCATATAGGTCAATTTATTTTACTAATGGGGACACCCTTTAATTTTTAGATTTCTTTTTGATATTGGGAGATATATAGTTTTCAAAATTTTAAAGCTCTTTACGATTTATAATACACGTAAAAAGTATGTATAAGGTATGGGGTCACCCTTTAAGCAAAATCTATAAAATTACAAAAAATGTTCAAAGTTCGGCAGGCACAAACATTAAAAACAAAGCGACATTCAGACGAATTGATAAACTCTTTCTTCTTTTTTTGTAGCCCGTCAAGCATGTAATAATTTCTCCGTTATTTTCATTGAGAAAAGGTGTGGTGCCATGAGAGTACTGAAAGGGAAAAAAAGTACAAGAATAGTACTTAACTATCCTTTCTAAGCAAGATTTTATAATACTGTTCTGATCCATGTTTAAACAGCGACCAGCTTGTGATTCTTGTACTTTGAGATTGACGATTTATCTAGCAATTATTTGGCTGTTAATAGCACCTCAAACGCTGCATATTCTCTTCAATAATAATGTATCAAATGAAATGAAATGACATTTTAAATATTTAAAATTATTTATTTACTTTCAAATTTTAGTTTTTATTACTTAATCAGTACATTGTGTATAAAAAAGTATTGTTTTTTTCATTTTAGAATTACAAATTAATTTAAATTACTTTAAAAAAATAATTTAAATAAAAATTAATTTTTACTAAATATTTTTAATTAAAAATCATGTTTTTTTATATTAAGGAAAATAATCTTTCATTAAACTACCAACTAAATTGATTTAAAGCACCTTTTTGCTTTCGGTCTTGTTTTACAAATAAATTTTCGTTAAAAAAAATTGTAAAATTGTTTAATTTAAAACTAAAGTTTAAACTAAAAATGTAATTAATAAAAAAGTATTTAAAAATAAAATAAATTATAAAAAACAGATAGTTTTAAAAAAATTACAATAAAATGTTTTGATAAAAAATTATTTATATTTTTTTAATTAACATTTTATTTAAAATTTTTTTACAAAGAAAAACTATATTTTTGTGTGTTTAGTGGCCACATGGAAGCGATAGAATAAATAAATAAATAATAAATAAATATTGAAAATGAAGAGTTAAAAAGGAAGATTAAAATATTATATTTAAACTAAAGTTTAATTAATACCTGCGTTAAGTGTTTAGTTTTTGTTAAACTTTTAATTATTTTTTTTAACACAATGCCCAGGTTTTAAAAAAGTAATTTTGTTTTTCTTTTTATTGAATAGAAAAACTTAAATTTAAAATATAAGTTTCATGCAAAATTACTTTTAAAAGCGGGCATTGTTGCGAAAGTTGCCAATAATTTAGTATTTAAAATTAATTAAAGAAAACTAAATATTTATTATTTTACTAACTAAATATTAATTGCTTTTTTTAGAAATATATTTTTTAAAAAGTCTCTCTTCTTATTTTTATTCTTCTTAATACAGAGGAAATTAATCATAACAAATGTTATGACATTTCTTTACTCGTTTTTGCTTTCAACCTTTTTATATTCGTTTTGCTGTCGTTTATTTGTGGATATGTTTTTATTGCCTTTTACTTAATATTGGTGTCCATAACGTCCTGTCATACCACTGTCATAGAGTTTTCCTAATGTTTCACTTACTGCTCCTTTTTGTTGGTGTTGACTGGCATGATTGTGATGCGGTACACCATATACCATTGTGGGCGGAGCTCCATGGCTTACTGAGGATGGTGCTGAGTCTTGGTGGTATAAATAACGTTCTTTTTTCGTGCGATTTTGTACCGTTTTCCAAATGGCATAAACTGACAGTTGAGCCAATAAGAATGCAGCACCTGCAACAATGAGACCTAAAATAAACGACACATAAAAAATAAATAAAATTTATGTGTTGAACTTGGAATAAAAATTATAAAATATAAATCAAAAACTAAATTAGGATTCATAATTGGCAATTCGTTTAGTGAAATTAATGTTTTAAATTTTCTCTGCTGATTTCTTTTGAAAGTTGAACATATTAAACATAATCTACTATCACAGATATGGTTTTCTGGCCAAATATTTTTTGCTTATTGTTTTCGATAGTAGACAAAAAACTTAGATTTTATTTCACGTTAAGATTAAATCTAAGTCAAAGATATTTCTTTTTATGTAACTTTTAAATTTAACTTTGTCCAGAAACTTCTGAAAGACTTTCTTTTACTTTTATTTTACTTTGCATTTTCTAAGCGAAATTTTTAAATCGATAAAAAGAGCATTTTCTAAACGGAAATTATTTTAAAATGAAAGTAAATAAATAAAATAATTTTCAAAATAAAAGTTTTTTTTGAATCAAGAAGATTTTTCAAATGAAAATTTTGTTATCGATAACTAAAAATTATTTTAAGTAAAAAAAGTCTTCTTAACGAAAACTTGTTATCGATAATAAAGAAGTTTTCATAAGGATATGATAACAATATAATTTGTTAACAAAAATTTGTTATCGATAACAGTATTCTTGGAACGATAACTTGTTATCGATAATAATATTTTCATAGCGATCAATTGGTATCGATAAAAATTAAATTTTAAAGGGAAAAAACTTAATAACAACAAATTATTAGCGATAACAATAAAAGTTTAAATGATAAGTTATAGATAACAGAGAAATTTTAATACGAAAGTTAGTTATCGATAACAATAGAATTTTATAAACTTAAATTTGTTATTATTATTTACAGAACTTTTGAATCGAAAACTTGTTATCGATAACAGTGTTTAAGAAACGATAACGTGATATCGATTAAAATAATATTTTATAAAAAAAATTCTTATCGATTGCTACTGAATTATCAAAAAGAAAATTATGTTTTCGTTTAAAACTTCGTTTAGTGACAGACTTAAGTATCAATAGCTTCTTAACAAAATTATGGTAAAATCTATTGATAAGATGTGTAGTACATGGATATACTTTTCCCATAGCAATTCGTATTTTAGATAACATTTTTTATGATCTATATTTTTGGCAAAAAAGAATAAAGCAAGATTAATATTAATAATATTGATTTCGAATTATGAAAATTTTTATTTGTATTTTTCTAATACTCAAAATTTCTTAATGCTTATGACCTAAACAACTTAATTAATACGTTTTTTATGCATTTGTGAAGGACAACTTAATAACGTTATAAACATCTTAAAAAACTTTATTTATGCTTAATTTCAAGTCACGTGCTTTAAATTATCTAGTTCAAATCTTCAATTTAAATTCTGTAGTATCTGCGACTTTCTTGTTGCTAAAAAAAAAATACAATTAGAAACTGTTTGCATCTTTTTATAAAAAACTAAAGATTTATGCTTGACGTAGTCAAAATGGATTTAAATATTAAAAAAAACATTTTCTCTTTATACAATTGCAAAACCTAAATTTAATTTTTATTCTTATTTTTTAATCTGATACATAAAATACAAAGTTTTATTGTTAACTTCCTCAAAAATTACCATATCTATTGTTTTAAAAACACAGTCCAAGAGAAAGTGTTAAAATTTCTTCATGGTCATGTTTTTTTTATTGTGCGGGGAAAAACTTAAACCAGCCTACACATTTTTTAAAGAAAAGTTTTAACAATTTCTTTTTATTTCTCTTTAATAAAATATTTTTACGTGTTTAGCTGCATTACAATCATCATCAAGGTTACATTAATTCAAATAAGTTAAACATTTTTTTTTAATTTTTTCTAATAACAAGTAGAACATGCGGCCGGTAAACAAATATTTTTAATGTTCAAATTACGTGGAAAGCTCTTTTTAAAAAGATAAAAGATGTTAAATCGTTAAATAATGATAAGATTGCTTGTAAAATAAAATGAGAAAAAAACCACACACACATACTTTTTCTTTAACATGATTTAAGTTTAAATACAGGAAGACTTAAAGCACATGCCATATTTAAGTCAAGTCGGACAGCAAGTAGAGAGCAACAAAAAAAAAAAAATAAGTGGGCTGTTAAAAATTTGTTAAAGACCACAACATAAAGTTTGAAAATAACAATAATAAAAATATTGCCAAAGGCAGCAATTGAAGAGTTTTCTATTAAGTGCGGACAGACAAAAGCGGCTGGCTGTGTGAAATTATGCCGAGAAATTATGCAGTTTAAAAAAAAGATTTCTATTTAAAATAATAAAATATTATGAATCTGATTTTGCAGTAGGACTGAGTTTCCCATCTCCTGCCTTTTGGAATTACAAATGACCGCTACATTTAAACAGCAATGGCTCATTAGTAAAATAGTTTCAGGGAAGAGTCTTCATTAAACAGTGTCTAGTATTTTTTCTGTATCGATGGAAAGGGAACTTATATATTTAAATATAAAGTAATTCATTCTTTGTATCAACATTAAACGCCATATCTAAAGGCGATATTGAGAAATTCTTACTTTCTTGAAATATTTTAATGTTAAAAAATTTTTTTTTTTTTTTTGGAAATTAAAGGTAAACTTCTCCCGGCTCAAATATGCAAACAACAATATTTTTGTGTTAGTTTTTCTTTTCTAACACAACAGGTGGTAAAAATATTTTTCCTAAGTCGTTTAGCTTAAAGGTTTACATTTTAGCAACAAGTTTTCTTAAAGGATTTTTAGACATTTAACACATTATTATATTTCTTGTGCATAAATGTATATACATATGTACGAGTATGTATGTATTTGGTTATATCTCTTAGCTTGTGTGATATTACTACAGGTTAGTTCTTGTTTGTTTGTCTTTCTTTGTTATTTGCACAAATATTTTTGTTAGAATTTTTCTTAAATTTTGTCTTTGTTTGTATACAATTTTGAACGTTTATCATTTCTTTTTTATAATTTTTCTTTTAGATGGTTGTGTCAAGTTTTCAAAAGAAAACATTAGTTTTATAGTGTGCACGATTAGCAACCGTAACATAACATATTGTATCATGTTTAAACTACTGAACTAGTGACCTGATCACGAACTCTCTCTTTTTTGTTTTGTTTTTACTGCCAAAAAAAAAACAAAACTAAAAAATTTTCTTTATTCTACGTAACTTTTTATATTTTACTGCCGTAATAACTTGTAAAATGGAATATTTTAAATCGAAAATTTATTACTGGAAAATTCGATTTATTAAAGTTAAATAGAATGAAATTAAAAATTGAATCATGTTTAAAAATTTTTGTTTTGTTCTGGGTCAGTCGTTAAAGTGTTTGAAAATCATACTTTAAGCATTTTAGTAATAAATACAGTGAAAACCATTAATTTTCGTACAAACATATTATTTGAAGTTAAAAAAAGAATAAAGAAACAAAAGATGATAAGGAAAATTTATAGAAAAAAATCTGAATTGATTTTTTGTTTTAATCTTTATTTTTATAAAAATATATTTTTTTTTTAATTTTAAAAAATACTTGAATACATTTTAAAGGCCATAATGAAGTTCATTAATCATTTTTTTTACTTTGTTGAGGAAAATGTTTGTAAACATTTTTAAATTGAATTTTTGAGTTGCTTATCTTTAAAAAAATCAAAAATAATTGGCGCACAGAGTTGCATTTTGTGCACTATCTGTTTTGTACGACGAATTGCCACCTAAATAAAAATTTGTGTACGATTTTTCTGATTAGTAAACGGTTTTAACAGATTTTTTTAAGAAAATAACGATATGTTTAATTGAGTACTTAATAAAGTTATAATTTAAGTTACGACGTAATACATTACATTATAACGTAATGTCGTAAAGTGTTACGTCAATACACATACATATTTTCTGAAATACTTCGGAAAAAGAGTTGAATTTTTTTTTTTTTTTTTAGCCATTAGAGTAGTGCAACTCATTTAATAATTTATAAAGCTGCAGCAAAACCAAAGCAGATTACAGGATGGTATATTATTCACTAAATAAAAATTGTTACGACTGAAAACAATTTTTTGATGAATTATGCCGTGTGCACCTTCTAGAAAGTTTCCGAAATATGATAAGATAAAAGTGAGTAACTTGAACCTGCGACTAAAGAAATTAGAAGAAATCAGAAGTCAACGAAGAATTAAACACTAACACTAACGAAAGTTAGATAAAGAACTTTCAAAGGTCTAACAGAGTCTTGTGAAGAACAATTTTTGTAGCAAAAAGCGAGTGCGCGACGTAATGGGACGATATTAAATCAATGCGCAAAATTTAATACGCATCACACAATAGCCGAATTTGTGGCTTCAGTGTAAATTTATTGCATCAAATAAACAGATACTTACCATAACCATTTAGACAAGTAAAAGATTCGTCGGGAATGCCTGAGTAAAGCTTTTCGCGTTGTTCCACCAAGTTTAAGCCATTAGCATCTTCTTTCTTAAAGCCAAATTTATCTGTGATTTGAATGGATTCAGTCAATAGAATGTTATCATCTGGTTTTTCGCCAATATCACGTCGTTGGCGTTGCAAATGAGAGGAAGACAACAAGAATTCAGCTAAAACGAGCACAGAAAAAAAATAAATAAAAATCATTTAACTTCGTATGTTGTACAAAAGCATTTTACAAACAAATCAAATACTAACCACCATCGGTGCCATAAATAACCGATCGTTTCTTGCGTCCATAGGAAACTAACGATTTCAATTCACCACTAACAGGGTCATCATTATCGCAAATAATAGGTTCACATCTGGGAATGCAGGGAGTTACTAAGGCCCGGAATTGTACAACATCTGAGGAGGGGAATTTAAAAGCATCAAATTGTGACACCAAAACTTTACGATTTTGAGACATCTTTTGTATAGAACCCATAATGTATTGATCTGTTGGACAACCACGAGCATCAATTAAAGTAATTTCAGCATTATCAGCACCATCCATGGCAACCAATTCTCGTACAAATATCTCATAAGGGCTGTTCGGATCGATAATTTCGAATCTCAAGGCCAGAGGATCGCCAACCTCGGCAATTCGTTTCATGTCACTGCCATCGCGTGAAGTGATCTTCATAACCACATTAGGCGAATCAATAATGATTTCTTCGCTCAACGAAGATTCAATTTCTCCTGTAACACCCAAATCGACATCATTGGAAACAGTTTTGTTGGTTAAATCAAATTGACAGGACACTGCCAAACCCAAATCGGAAGAAGTTACGATCATGTCATGATGCTGTATAACAATGTCATTCATATAACGTCCATAGGCCGACTGACGTACATTACATTCCAAGTCATTGTAGCCCATACGGAAATCAAATTCCAACGAGCTGTTTACATTCACTGAACAATGTTTCGGTGAACCTTTGGCATAAACTTTGCCATCAAACAATTTTGAGGTACGAATTTTTGTTATCATTTCTCCAGCTTTACATTCAATCGAAACATTATAGCACGAAGATAATTCGTAGGTGGCCGCCTCTGGCACATCCAAATAGGGATCCAAAACATCGGTCAGTGTAGAGCGGGAGTGATGAGATAAACGACACACCATATCACCAGTATCATTGTAATCATAGGAATGACATCTGTACATTTTTATTATTAAAATAAATTTTAACTCAACTTTAATTTTTGATTTTGGCTAAAGAAATTCTTACCTGTACGGAGAGTTAAGACACAATTCACGACACTCGTCAATCGAATTGATATCCTGATATACGGAATCTACAGTTTTTAAAATTTTACCCGAAATTCTCTTAAATTCACATAATTTACTGGGTTCTTCGGCACAATTATTTTCCAAATAGTCAGCTCCATCATATAATTCCACATTGTTAGAACCTGACAATGTTATACGATCCATATCAGATAATTCACATAAGCCGGAATGACGGTAATAGTTCGCTGACCTATATTTGGCATATTGATTACCAAAGAGTTAAAATAAAAAAAATTTTTGTAGTCAAAAAAAGATATCAAAAGAATGAGAGAGAAAGAGAAAAAAGCAAGAAAGGATGCATTTATAATGAGATTAAGTAACATTTAAGTGTTGTGTTAAGTATACATATGAAAATATATAATACTGAATATAAAGACTATTTCATAATCTAAGACCAGATTTACACGATACAATTTTTTCCTACAATATTTTCAGTTCTCTTTTTAAGTTGAAAGGTTTTTACTTTGCAATCTTCAATCTTGCAAATACTTTTCTATTTATTTGAATTAAAATACAGCTTTGAAGGAGTCAGTTGCAATGTAAGTGTAAAGAAAACATCCAGTAATTGTCTACAAAAATATTCATCGTGTAAATTAAGTCTGATTATTAGTAAAAAGTGTTGGTTAATGTTCCTTTAGTAACTGTGTAGTGTTTTATAACGTTCAATATGTTTTAATAAATGGGATTATGTTATGTTAAATGATTACATTTTATTAGTACAGATGTAAAAAAATTTAGTAGATGTTTTTATAAAAAGTCTAAAATAGCTTTCATTTAATTCTTATGTAATTTTAAAAATTGGATTTTTATTTGTTTTTAAATAATTTTTTCCCATTTTTGGTTATAAAAGAAAATTAATTTATAGTGTTAAATAAACTGTTTTTTATATGTTGAAAAATTAGTGATTGTTTTTATTTTATTACAGTCAATGTTTGCAAAATTCTTCACAAGTTTTTTATAGCTAAGTTTTTCAATCCGTATGTAATTTCTACAATACCCATTGCGAAATTGATTTAGCGATGTCCGCCTGGCCGTCTGTCTGTTCGTGCTGTGATTGAATTTACTAGATGCGCTAGAGAAAATTTCAATACGCCGACCGATCAGACGTATTTTTGAAAATTTTTATTGAAAATCAGCAAGACCGGTCCATGTCCTTCGAAGCAGCGGACGAAACAACAGACCTGGCTATAATTTTTTTATGTCTCTTTTTACTGTCGATTGCAGGTAATTCTTTTAACTATTTTTTACCTTATGCTACAACTATGATAGCTGGGACAAACATTCTAAGCAAAACTTAAAATTTTCGACGCTTATTTTGACATAAAACCTTGACGGTACATGTGGTTGTACATATATGGTGAAGGATATAAGAGTCGGCTTAGCCGATTGCAGCACTCTCACTTGTTCATAATATATTGAAAATTGAGTATTTTTAGTTAGTTTTATTAGATTCGGCTGCCAGGTGCCAATTTGGTCCAAAACAATCCTTTGCCACGACTTATGCGTTAATTTTCTTTTGCAGCAACTGAAAAGCTCAGCATGATTCTGCAGCAACGAACTGCTCGCTAAAAAAAGGGGGTCGGTGACATGAGAGTTATTCTTACGTCCCCTTATTCTCCTCTACGTCCTTGCAACTTGTACGAAATTCATTGTACTGAAGTTTCAGTATCCTGGCGCATTCAATGTAACACCAAATTGGTCATAAGGGTTTCCTATGAAGATTACAGTTCATCAAAATCAAGTGTGTTGACAGTTGCAGTGTCTGGTCTGCATGTTACCGAACATTTATGTCGAAATCTGAATATATAGCATCTAATCACTACTGCGGCAAAGAGATTCATTTTCCTTTTCTGAGAGTAGCTTTATGATTACATTCTAATACACCCAGTACAAAGAAAGTTGCTAGTTGAAATGTCTCGCCATCTCATTGTGATTTATTCATCATTTCCATTCTAATGTTGATGTTGAGAAGACACCTAATAAAGAAATTATTACGGCTCTAGTGCTGGTAGTGAAACCTAATCCTTAACGACGCCGTACTAATCTTGCAGCCTAAGGTTTATCTCTCTTTGAAATCTAGCTACAATAAAGCTCCTTTCAATCCTTATTACCAAATTTGAACCGTCTATTTGGACATTAAGGACTCACTAAGCTGTTCGAAAATTGACCATGTCGTCGATTTTAAATATCAATAAATGAGTATTTAAATTTATTAAAACATTTCATTACTAAAAACTGTTAATTCTTTAGCATTTTGTGTTATTTAAATTATATTAAAGGGTGTATGAGGGAGGGATTTAAGCGCTTGCTTTTTTTACACAAATTAAATTTAAAATTGTATGGTTATGAATTATTTGGATGTCTGTTTTTTTTAATTTATAATGAGACTACTTAACGTGCTGTTAATTAACTACGCATAATATTTCCTTTTTTATAAAATAAAAAATAACTATAAATTCCTTTTCTTTTGTATGGCAAAAATGAAGTGATGTAATTCATGCAAAACTTACCTGCATGTAAATTCAGTTTCACCTAAACACAACTCCAAGCAATCACGTCTTGAATAGACTGTCTGACTGGATTTTACATGTTCAACCAAACGATAGTTTTGTACGCGATCGATGCACCAGGCTTTAGAGCAAGGACGTACACCTAAACAAGATTTTTGTGCGTAAATTGTAAAAACTGGGAACTGAGAACGTGAAAGTGATCCTAAAAATAGATGAAAAAAATTACAAAATACATTTTATGTTTTATTTTTGGTTTGTATGTTAGTTTACGCATTTTTTATTCTTTAACGGTTATTGGAGTAAATATCTTTTTTTCTTAATTCTAGTTTGTAGTTTTTTTCTGTTTTGGCCTAAAACCAGTGTCTGGCCTTTCAATTTTATTTTATTTTCATTTTTTTAATCGAGCCTGCCTATAAAATTTGTTGCATATTTTAAACACGCACTTGTTGTTGGTTAGCAGAAAAAATTAACAGGCGTTAAGAAATCAGACGAAGGCCAATATAATATTTGTCTTTTTGTGTATAGCAATATTTTTTTTTGTAGCACTAAAAAGGCTTGTAGTGTGTAGACAACCAACAAAAGCAGCAACAGCAACCAACATTACAAGAAGCGGTTACTATGGGCTGAAAGTATTCTGCTTAGAACTCAAAAACGAAAGAATTTTTCTAGAAAATTGTTTTGGTCAATTACTTTAGTCTAATCTTAAGTAAGCGGGCTTGTATGAAATAAAAGAAAACTATTTTTGTTTTTAAAGAGTTCCCACCCAAAAGCAATTTATTTAAAAAATTTTATTCACTTGTGTCTTAAGTCCTTTGTTCACTTTAGCTGTCTCTTACGTTTTAATTGGTGGAATTTTTGCCTGTTCCTTGTAAAACATATTTAGCAAAACTTAATTTTTGCACATTAACTTACTTCCCAAAGACCCATTGTGTTTATTTTAATGTTTTTATACTTTATGTGTTTTTCAGTTTCAAAAGTTTTTTTTTTCTTTTTTTCAAAGTGCGTTAAGGTGTTGGCAAAATGATTTTGTGTTACTTGATTTTATTTCTTCATGCAACTAAATATATTTTTATTTTTGTCTTACAACACATTTAGCACAGAAACCAGTTATGAAAAACAGGCCTATAGTTAGATTTCGTGTCTGGCTTTCTTTATTTGTTTTTAATGCTGCAATATAAACGCATAAAGTGTTGTTTTTTTTAATATTTTTGTTTTTTGTTTTGAATCGTAAAATAACAAGGACAAGTTTACAAGAGACAAGCCCCTATTTAAGTCATGAATTGGATTTATCTTAAGAACGAAAAGTTTTTCAATAGGTCATGTCTAATAACGTTAACAGCAATAAAAAAATATGCTGTAATATATTTAAAAAGCACCGTTTGAAAGCAGATTTTTTTTTATAATTTTTCTGTGCAGCAGAACTAAAAGTTCCGGGGTTTTTTTCTAATGATTTATTTTTTCTTACCTGGTGTTTTATCTGCGGATGTTTTGAATAGAACACACAAGCCAGTTTCATAATTAACAGCTGTACATGATTCATTTATTTGACATGCCTCCAAGCAATCGGTCAACATGAGTGTACCAGGCAGTGTGTCAAGTAGTTTTGATGGCGCCGACAACACATAACTGTAATGTACGAAAGAATAATAAAATGAATAGATTAAAAAATTAACATTAAAATATTATTGTTTTGTAAGTATACTTTTAGACAATTGCATGCAAATGAGGTAAAGAAAAACATCTTAAAGTTAATTTCTTGTTGCCCACTTTTTTGTAGTCTTTTTGTAGAAAAAAAAAGAATATCTGTGTATTTGGTTTTCAAGTCTTCATTTGTTAATTATGCAATTGACAAATAAATACATTTTATTTTGTAGTTTTTTAATAATAAATATTTCACAAGAATATCAAAAAATATTTATTTTATTAATATTTAAATTAAATTAATATTTCAAAAAAAGTTTAAGAATTTTTATTCTTGTTATACCTACGGGGGTACCAACTTTAAAAAAAAAATCCTCCTATTCGTTACCTTCTAATGAAAAATAATAATAGAATCTTTTTTAGGCATTACAATAGTTGTGTATAATTTTTAATACTGCTAATTAATGCTTCTAAATAAAAAGTTTGCTTTGGTAATTAGTTTAAAAAAACAAAATCATTTTATTGACTTATGATTAAATTACTTTCAAAGCATTATCTTTATCATGGTATCATTTCTTGTTTTTATACCCTTCACCACAGGTGGAAAAAAGGTATAAATAAATTTGTCATTCGATTTGAAATTTTTACAATATACATTTCCGACCTTATAAAGTATATATCTTCTGAGTCCTTATGCATAGCAAAGTCGATTGAGCGATGTCCATATGTCCATCCATCTTTGGATGAGCTAGAGAAAATTTAAATACGCCAATCCATCACAAATTGTTACGAAAGATTTGTTATTGAAAAACATCAACATCGGTCCATATCCTTTGAAGAAGTAGGTCAAGCACCACGCCTGCTTCTATTTTTTTTCATTTCTTTTTTCAAATTTCGTTTGAAGGTGGCTGTCTTTATTATTTTCCCAAATTATACTAACTGAAACAACAACCATAAGTAAAAATTACAAATTTTTTCCGCTTGTTTTGAACAGAAAACCTTAATGTTGTTAAAGAATTTCTTATGCTAATTTATACATATGTACATGTGGCTTGCATGTATGATAAAGGATGTAAAGAACTCGGTATAACCTATGAAATAGAAAAAGTTTAAAACAATTGGCGAAAACTGTTAGTTAAACCAGCTAGTATAATTGTTGTGAATAGGTCGAAAGAAGTGAATAGTAAAAATCTCATCCTACTACAGAAATACAAAGGAAAATTAAAAAAAAAATATATGGAAAAATAAGAGGCAGCTTCGAAGGACATGAACCGATCTTGCTGATTTGTAAAAGCAAAAATTCTTTTATTTAAAATTCAACAGACAGTTTTTTGTAAAGTATAGTATGGTTTAATCATTTCAACTAAATGACTAAAAAATAGTTAAGAAGAAAAACGCTGTTAATTTTAGAAAACTAAAGTTAAATTACTGTGCTAAAATCGTATAGAATAAAAAATTCCAGACGGAAGAGTGGTGAAAATTATTTTCTGAAATTCTATATATTTTTTTTCTTTTTTAAAAAACATTATTAAACTTAATTGAATACTTTGAATAATAAAATATTTTTATACAATTCTATACCGTATTGAATTTTTTTTCTTTAGTGTATCAAAAAAAAAAAAAAAAAATCAAAAAACAAAAGAATTTTTTTTTCTTAAAAAAAAAGCGTTTCTTTCTCTTCTCATCTAAATACAGTTTTACCACTTAAAACTGCTCAAGGTAAAACAAAAATAATAGTTAATATATATATATATATATATATATATATATATATATATATATATATATATATATAATATATATATATATATATATATATATATATATATATATATATTTTTTTTTTTTTTTATGTCAACCCACATTTCGATGTCAGTAAAAAATTAATAAATTTCGCTTTTTTAACGTAAAAATTATCATATTTGAACGCCTTAAAAACTTCTGCGATACTTCAATTTGAGTTAAATTTAATTTAATCCCATGAAATCCATCTGTATAAGTTAAATTAAACCTTTTTGTAATTATGTTCTTTAAATTAACTTAAATGTGTAAGTACGTATTTTTATAATTCTAATCTGTTGTTATTTTATACAAGAAAGTTTGCTGATCACGTTCCTGTAGTAAAAAGCAACTTATAAACATTTTAAACATTTATAAACATTTAAACATTTTAAGCGCACTGCTTATATCTTCTTCTTATACATTTTTAACTAAAGGTAAGAAAATAATGAGAAAAAAAGGAAATAAAAAAAATTTAATTTTACTTTCAATTTATGTTTGTTTATCTTTAAATCTGGTTAAATAATTTGTTATAAAATTAACATTTCATTTTCAAATACAAGCATATTTAAAGACCATAAAATTTTCATTTTTAATTTCCAGCATCATCAACGGTAGTTATTTATAAAACAAAACTATTATTAAATTATTTTACGTAATAAATAAAAACAGTTTATTATAATTGAATTAACGGTTTAACGTTTTTGAAGATTTCACTTTTTCTATATTTTTAATAGTAAACAAAAGACTTAATAAATTATTATTTATTTGTTGGTTAATTATCAAACAAATCTCTGTTTTGGGAATCAAATAAAATTAAGGAGAAATTTATTTAATTGGTTCATTGTTTCCATTTAAGGTGATACTTATACAAAAGACTTAAGACACGAATTTGAAAGCAAATAATTCTTTAGAGAGTTTTTGATTTTATAAGTTGTTTTTAAATATTGAACGCTGCATAATATTTTTTAAGTAAAGGAATTTAACAACAAAAATATAGTGTGTTAACATATAATTTTCTGGCAATAAAATGTAAGAAAAAAAAACGAAAGTTAAAAATAAATATTCATTAGGTGAAAAAATGAGAACCAATAAAACTGCAGTCCAGCATTGTGTATTAAGGTAAATTATATAATTGTATAATCTTATCTAATAAATAGTGACTTTACATGCACATTGAAGTGCGTGTGTGTAGTGAAATGATTTAAATTTAATGGCGTTGAATACATTCTAATTGAATTAAAATTTTTATAGCCCATCATATTAAACTTTATTATCAGTTAATTTTTTTTTATTATGCAGTTAAATATTTTGACAACAAAAATACCATTTGTAAGTAGCTGACAACATTAAAATTAATTTTATATTAAAACCTTTAAGCTGTTTCGAAGTCAGACAGTGTGATATCAAAAATTTTTTTACCCTTTTGTTTTAAAACCTCATAGAAAAATTCCTGCAGAATGAAGATAAAAATGAGGAATCAATTTTATTTACTTTGTTACATTTGGCAAGAAATTTTATTAGAAGATCCTCAAACAGCTGACAGTTTGAGGCTGCTGTAGCCAAAGTGTCAAAGTCAAAAGTTCAAAGTCAAGTTCAAAGTCAAAGAGTTCAACCCCTGCGGCAACCATAAAATATTTAATTTAGAATTGAATTCTGGCAAAACTTTACGAGAAAACTACATATTCATTTCTAAATAAATATAATAATATAAAAGTGGGGAAACAAAAAAAAAAAAAAAACTTCCTGCTGAACGTCTGAATGGTTTACACTTCTTAACTTATATAATTAAAAAAAAAAATAAGTTTTATTTAAAATGAAATTAGAAAGAAATCAAAGTTATGCATAATTAGAGAAAAAATGGAAATAATTATTGACAATTCGCGCATTTCTCTTTGGATTCGCTTGCAATCGTGGCTGTGGCTTTCCGGTGGAAGGCTTCTGATGTCCAGCATCGCACTTCAAGCATGAAGCCCACGATTGACGTAGCAATACTGGGGTCGACGTCTGATGTTCGGAGTAGCCATATCGTTCGTTAATGCAGTTAGAAAGCTACTAAAAGAATTACTGCGTTTTACAATACGCCACGTGTGCAGCCAATCTTGACATATTCAATAAGTTGAAAAACGCTCACACGTGTAAATGACAAGCACTTGGTCCATGGTATCCATGCCAGCTATTGAACGCTTATATTCCATTATTTCTGGTTTACCTGACGACCATAGCAGCATCTGCGACCAACAAAATTTTGATGTCATATCCGCTCATCGCTTATCAATGCACAATAAATTGGTGCTGCATGTGGTGCTCAAAGCTCTTTTAGTATTTTATCGTGTCACTCATAGAAACCAACCGTTATCAACAATGCTGATTTGCAAAGTCGATATCTAGCACTCCAGGTCTCTACCATTCTTGTATGCCACAGTATTAAATTTCTCATGTCATGGCATTATGACACGGGTTTTTATATTTCTACTGGTTGGTCGTATCTGGCCTAAGAAGATTTATGGTAGCGTCCCAATAACGTTCCTTTTCAACCTGATCAATCATGTCTTCATCACCATATGATGATGGGGAGCATCATTCATCTTACCCTCATTGTCGTCGTCATTTTTATGATACTCAAGCACGTCTTCGAACTCTTCCTGAGATGCTGCTTCATTTGCAACCAAAGCAATATTTTCAATGTCATATTTGCAATCGCGTCGCTTTAACATATAGAGAATAGGATGTAGGGACTCGATACACACGTGGTTACATTGATCTTGTGGTACCGGTTATACAAAATGGAGCTACTGCCAGAAGGCACTACTTTATTACTGTACAAATGAATACACAAAAACATAAATGACAAAATGTGTACATAAAAACATTGAAAACATATCTACGTTGCTTAATATTATTAGGGCTATCCTTAGGCTCAGAAAATTACTGGCAAAATTGGTGGCTCTACACCATGCCTTGCACGTTTTGACATTTTCTTATTATTATTTTTTTGTTTGTTTTCACATTCTGAAAGATACAGGTAAAAGTAAACAGTCAGCTGTTTGGGGGTTAAATACTTTTACAGCTGAATGTTTTGAACTCAATTATTTTGATTAAATAAGGATTTATTTTTTCTATTAAATTTTTATTCATGTCTATAGTGTGGGATTTTCTAATGAAATAGAATATTGTAAAAAAATGTCTAATAAAAAATATTGAAAAAAAATAAACTGCTGGAAGTCGAAGCAGGTATAAAGCCTTAAACATCCTGGCCGAAAATTAAAGTTGTTAAAATTTATGAAAATAATATGACATTTCTATAAAACGAATGCCAACTAATTGAAAATTTTATAAGGAAAGAACTACAAGTAAAAAAGAATTTTTCAAACTAATTTCCAAATCAATATTATTAATTTGGCTTAAGTTCATGTATAATTTAATTTCAAAATTTATAACGAAAGAAAAATTATTTACAAATTTTTTTATTAATGTTTACAGAAAGAAGAAGATATTAAGCACCCTTTTCAGGATCGTTTACACATCACACAAAGCTTTTTTTCATTGTACTTATTTGTTTTTGTTTTCTCTTAACCATTGGCTTAGCAGTAAATGCAATTTTATTTTGATTTTATTACACAATTTTCTTTACAAGCGATAGATGCTGCAGCATACTCCAGCAGCATGCTAAAATAGTACAATCAATAATTAAAATTTTTTAACTATTCTTCATTCTATAGTTCCAAATATATTTTTGTATTTAAGCACGCAAGTAAATTATTTTTGTAATTTTCCATGAAGCTAAAAATAATCGCAATTTCAATTAAAAATTCTGAAAAAGTTTTATATATCCTGATTTTACATGAGCCGTCTTTTATTTTTTACATCTCTTTACAATGTGATTGATAATTAAAATAATAATATATTAAATATCATTTGCATTTGAGCTCGTTCTTGAACACTTTACTAAGTTTTTTATTAAACGACATCACTTTTTAAAATATGCAATCACGTCTTTAGTTATTAAATTATAATACTTAAGGCAAAATGTTGTAATGTTTCGTGTTTTTATACCAGTGTAAAATGTAAATTATAGTATAATTTTGCTTTTCTTGTTTATGTTTTTCTATTTTTTCTATTACTTTTATCATTCTGCCCTCAATTCTATGTTATTAAATTTATTATCGTCGTTTAGCACATTTGCATAATTAATTACTTTACTTACCCCGTTATGATTTCAAAACCAATCATATCCGGATCACAATCCTCTTCCATTATATTTGCACCATTATTACCGCCTTCTAATTCCATTGGCATTTCTGTTTTTGATTCTTGTACAAATTGCTCTTGTAGAACATTTCCGTTTGCCTGATTAGCGACAGCAGCCTCTAATGGTTTTGGCAGTTCACTGCCATTCACATTATTTCCTGTTGGATCAGTTTCCTCAACACTGACATTCTCTTGTTTAATCTGTGCCATTGCAGTTGATGTTGTACTTTTTGTTGTTGTTGATGATGATGTGGCCTGCTGATTTGTATTGGCCAATACTTGTGGCGAAGGTGTTACATTTGTACGAGGAAATGTTTTGGCCGGCTTGACGGGACGTTTTGTTTTGCGGGCAGCTGACGCTGAGCTAATCACTAGGAAGATCATTAAAAATACTAAACTTTTACGTAAGAACATGTTTGCTAACGTTGCCAGAGATGCTTTGAGTGTTCTATTTTAATAAAAAGATTCTGTAAAGAGAAAAGAAATAAATGTTGCTTTTAATTTGTTTATGACTTTATTTTATTGCTGTAATAATTTTTCTCTTAAATATCATATCACGTCTTCATATTTATTGAGTTGGATTGCTTTTTAAAATAGAAAGGTTTTTTATTTGTTTTCTATTAGTTTTAACAACTTTCTAACAGTTTTGTGTTTTATAAATTAGATTTGTGAAACAGTTGGGAATAGAATACATAAATAATATTCAACTTATTCCTAAGTAATTTTTAGTTTAGTAATGATTATTTGACCTTTTTTTTATTAAATTATTTTCTATTTTATTAAGCTTTGGGTCCTTATATTTTTTTATTAATATTATATTTCAATATTTCGGTACTTTTTGCGTACCTTCTTCAGGAAACAAAATTAATATTGAAAGCAAAATAACAAAATTAATTAATTAGTACCGAAATATTGAAATATAATATTAATAAAATAATATAAGGACCCAAAGCTTAATAAAATAGAAAATAACTAAATAATTTATTTTTATTTTTATGGGTTTTTAAATTTTACTCCTGTTGAAACTTTAAAAATTAAATGTGTCCCTAAGGGGACTTGTTAACTCTGTTATTAGTTCTAATTAAAAATCAAATTGTTTTGCAAAAACAATAACAAATTATTTTTTTTTTTTTTGTTAAAGTTGGATTAATTTTCTTATAATCATGACTTTTTGCAGCAGATTTAAACAGAAATTTATTAAAATCAAACCAAAGATCACAACAACAATATTATAAATTTGAGTAACATGTTTGGTAATTATTTTGTTAGGAGGTAGGATATTCCTCGATCGAAATGTCATAATGTAAATTTGAAGCAATTTTATTAAATGTAGCAAAAATAAGCTAAAATTTTACGAAATATTTCTCTGTGAGATGTAAACTTGATGACATTAGTTTAAAGAAATTACATATATCGATCAACTGACCACCTCCTTCCATGTTGACTCATATTTGTGTTTATTTTACAGCATTTTAAATTGTTGGACGCAAAAAAGTGGGTTCTTAATAAGCTTATTCAGCCAATTAAGTTTACCACCGTTAGGTCCGGCCACCTAAGCGACCAGTTCAAAGCCGGAAATTCTTTAATAGTCGTCCCGAAATTACAATCTTTACTCGAGCTGTGTAAGAGGTTCTTCTACTTTGCTAGAACTTACAATACTAGAGATCTAATTTTACAACTTGCAGGGAAATACTCGATTCATTGCTGCATGTAATGCTTAACAGTTACGCCAACAAAAAAGGGAACATTCATTTGCTCGCAACAAATTCTATAGAAAACTCACTCATTGAGGAGATGCTGTAGGTTCTTTGTTCCCTTAAAAAATTTTTGCTTGTTAACGTAACAACTTAAAGGAAAAAGGGCTTCGTTGCTTGTTATGATTTCATATAATCATGCTGTTCCTACAGTTATTATGGAGTGTGTCGTCTGTTGTCAACTTATTCTATAGAATTTAGATTTCAAAACACGATACTTGTCATATGACGTCATTTGAAGAATTGAATTATATTCACATTATGCCATTCCTTTTTGTGAGTATAAATTAATTATCAATCGTGACTAACGTTTTATTTAGAATAAGTAAAACTTGTTTACTGCAATCAGATACTGTGACAGGGACCATAATATGGTTCTTATGAAAATACACAAAAAGTGCTACATCTATGGTAAATAAAGCTATTTGTATTAATAAAGTAATCATTCTAAAATACAAAACACAGTGGTTCAAAAGTTCCTGGAATAGAGTATAATTTTTTCTATTTGAATATAATTGTGTTTTACTTATTTGTAAACATTCGATAAGAAAACTAGAAGGAAAATTATTTAATCTGCCTAAGATAAATAAAAAAACATCAATTTTAAATTTTGGGATTATTTGCAATAAAAATAAGAAAAATATTTTTACAAGGGAGTTGGTTATTTACTACTGCAGGCATACAGAGCGATTAATTTTTTTTAATTCAGTACTTGCGGCTCTTTATGATGTCCAAGCCTTTAGTTTTGTTAGAATGTTTTTTTATACTTTAAATTTCGGTAATACTCTCTTTACAATAATCGGTATGATACTCGTACAGCTAAAGTAAAGTTAAAGTAAATAAATTGCTAAACCGATAGCAGAAAGCAAGATATTATATATGGATTGATTATAAATTATTACTCGTTGTATTATTTATCAAATAAGTTGATTAAATAGATTTTGGGGAATTTGGCGATTTTGAAAATGCTGCCTGATACTCTTTTAATGTCTGATTTTTCCTGTTTTTCTAATTGATTTCAAAAATTAAAATATTACATCTAGATCTCTTTTTATAAGCCGTAGTTTTTGGCCGTAGGTAACAGAAATACAAATTTACTTTAGCGAATGGTGTCCTTCTTAATCTCATCATAATTATTAGCTTACTGGCGAATTAGTAAACACTAACGAAAAAGTAATATACAATTTTATGTGTTTAATAATTATGAAATTAAAACACGGAGCCATTCCTGAGTTTTCTTCTGATCAGGCCTTCCATAAAGTTCTAGCGCAGGTCTAGTGCAGAAGTCGTAAGGGGATTTTTGCATACAATTAATTCGAAATTTTGAAAGCAGTAATAATAAGTCAAAACTTGGTGGGTTCAAAATCTTCGGTTTAAAAAGCAAAGCTTATCGTTATCAAAGTCAGAAATCCAAAACTTGTGACAAAACATAAGAGCGAACCATCAACACTTAAAATAAAATCTAAGTTCGTCACTTGAAAAAAGTTAAATAAATATAATTATTAACAAAAACATTGTACTGATATAATAGAAAAACCCTGGCTTAAGAAACAAGAAAAAAGCAAAACAAAAATGAAATGGGAGTACATCATTAAGAGTAATAATAATTACATAGTAGAAACACATACAAAGTATCCGTAACAACAAAAATAAATTTAAAAGAAAGAAAAACTAATTATATACCACAGAAACAACAGAGCTTCATTAAGTCTATATTTGGGTTAATTAAATGAATAAAATTATTTTATTAATTTTACAAAAACACAAAACAAAAAAAAAAAATTGTTTTTTAAGCCACACAGAATCAAATTTAATTGTAATAAATCTTCTTAAACATCAAAGACTAATGACGATATGGTAATGAAAAACAAACTAACTTTGGTCATTTCCAACATGTTTTTGGTTTTTCTTTTTAGTTTTTCTTTTGAGAAAAAAAAAACAAAAAATGAAAGAAAACTGCATAAAGAGAAATGAGTACAAGATATCAAATTGAAGTTGGTGCTTCATTAATTTTATAGGTTACTAGGCATTGTGTTCTCTCCTAAATCTTAAATAAATCTAATTATTAATTACTGTGCTAGTAGTCAGCAATATAATGAAGACTACCTAAAATAATTATAAATAAAAAATAAAAAAGTTAAAAAATTAAAATTCACATGACACAGTAGAAATGTAGTTGAGTTTAAGTCTGACATATGGCGTTCATAATCTAACTGGAAAGAGCCCCAATATAAGAATTTATAAAGGGATAGTGCGTTAATATAAATGACTTTTATTCAACATTACTTTATTCAATTAAATAGTGTGTCATTCACAAAAATTAAAATAATAAATAAAACTAGAAGCCCTTGATAAATTATATTATGTACGGAGTTATTCATTAAAGGCATCTCTTACGGTGCGCAGTGGTTTAAATTGGAAATAACTCGGTATCTCATGAAGGTGTTTAAATAAAACAGAGATGTTTCAGAGCTGAGTTACGAACGGTCAGCCTCCTAGGGTGAAGTGAGGCTTTTGGATAAGCCACCAAATTTGGCTACTTCGAGCGTTTAATTTCTTGGAAATGACATAAAAGTTTTAATTTTACCTCAAATGAAAACTAAAATTTTTTAATTTTAATAAAACATTGAAAGTATCGCATAGATCTAAATTATAATGGGTCATTCTCCAGCCTTATCCAACCATAGCTAATTCAGACACAAAATGAATAAATTATTGTAAAATTCCTCGGGCTGCTCTAATAGTGAAAATGCAAATATTTATAATCAAAAATGGTTTTACTGTTTTTCAAAGTATTCTCCAGCATGATTTATACACTTTTGCATGCGCTCAAACCAGTTGTCGAAGCACTTTTTCCACTCCGATTGAGACACCTCTAAAACATGGTTTTTGAACACTTCAACAGCTTCTTCTGGCGACGAAAATCGTTGACCACGCATTTTTTTCTTGATGTGCGGAAACAAGAAGAAGTCATTAGGTGCCAAGTCAGGGCTATACGGCGGATGACCCATTAATTCGACGTTTTGGCCGGTCAAAAACGCTCTGGTTTGAGCCGATGTGTGAGAGCTCGCATTGTCATGGTGAACAATGATTCGTCTTCTCTTGTTGGTTTTTCGAATTTCTCCGATGACTTCCGGCAAACAAATTGTAGTGTATCACTCAGAAGTGACCGTCCTACGTTGCTCAAGCGGAACAGTCGCCACATGACCAGTTTTGCCGAAGAAACAGGCGACTATTTGCTTCGAAATGCTTCTTCCACGAACAACTTTCGTTGGATTTGGCTCGTCTTTGAAGACACATACGGTCGATTGTTGTTTCGTTTCGGGCTCATACGCATAGATCCATGATTCGTCACCTGTGACGATCTTATAAACGTCTTTTGAAGCACCGCAATCGTATTTTTGCAACATTTCTTTGCACCAATCGACACGAGCCTTTTTTTGAGCGACTTTCAGATTGTGCGCGATCCAACGAGAACAAACCTTTTTTACGGCCAGGTGTTCATGCAGTATCGAATGTATGCTGGTGGAAGAAATGTTCAAGGATGTCTCTATCTCTCGGTGTGTCGCATGTCGATCTTGCATTATGAGTTCAAGCACGGCATCAATTTTCTCTGGCACAACAGCCGTTTCTGGACGACCTTCACGGAATTCGTCTTTGAGCGAGCTTCGGCCACGATTAAATTCATTATACCAATTTTTCACAGTGCTATAGGATAGTGCTTCATCGCCATACAAAGATTTAAGTTCATCAATGCACTCTTGTCGTGATAATCCACGTCGAAAGTTGTGAAAAATTATGGCACGAAAATGTTCACGAGTTAATTCCATTTTTTTCTATATTAATTTTTTCAAGTCACTGTAAACAACACAAATAATGGTCGTACGTCAAAACGTTTTGAGTACGATTATGCTGAAAAATGACAAACTTTCCAATGGAAATGTCAGATTGCACTTTGCAGCACTCAGTGTTGCCAGGCCAAAAATATATATAGCAGCCCTCGTATACATTTTTTTATCTATATAAATTTAAAATTTTGAAAGAAATATTGTGATGCGTTTTGATTTGTGGCAACTGAAATTCTATACCTTATTTCTCAAAAAACTAATGTAACGTGTTTTGTTTAGTAATAATTAGGCACTAAAAGATCCTAGAAGTCACAAGATTTCCTCTGATAAATTTTTATAGTCGAATTCGAAGTTTTTATGGCCTACATAATTGTTCTGAGTAGGCCAACCCTCGAAATATGGATGGATTTCATACCATACCAACATGTCGAAGAAATATGCTCACTGAAGAAAAAAATCGCCAAAAATCGAAGGTAAAAATTTATCGATTCGGCTTTGTACGTCCACTACGTGGACATTTTTGTACATAGATTTTCGAGTTCAGCCGTATGAGGTCCAGCTAGCGCAGGATTTAAAGCAGTTTGATCCAAAATTTTATAGCAAAGTTATGTTCAGCGATAGGGTACTGAAACCAATCGCCAACAGAAAAAGTCGAAAGTTCGGGAAATTTGGCAAGAAACTTATTTTTTAGTTGTAAAATTTGGACTGATATTTGCTTAATAGTACATCCTTCATTGTTTTTAAAAGTTATATCTGATGATCTTATAGACAAGCTGCTGGTGCGAATAATTTGTAGTGAGCGTTGGGTCGATTATATAAACCTAAAATGGATGCGACGGTCCAGGGCTATAGGTTTTAGAAATGTTTTTCCATAATCTGGGATAACGTAGGTAGCTGCGTTCTAAAGGTTGCAGTTTTAACACCCTGGATGTACTCGTGGAAAATAGTATAGAAGTCGACTTCATAGAGCTTTTCGGATTAAGAAAAATACCGGTAAAGAAATAACTTTAAATGAATACATTAAGATTAAGATATTGAACTTATTAATATAAACTTGAATATGGCCTGAGGTTAAAAATCTCGTTTGCATATTGGCATTAAAGGATGGTGCTAAGATGGTTTAGTCGTCACGGTCCTCAAAAGAAAATGAAGCGTAAGTTCGGTTCGGTTCAGATGATTGCTTATGTGGGAATATGTGATGGAGTAAACTCGGCACTACGGCAGTCAACCGAGTCAATGTAGAACTTGCTGTCATTGACTTTGTTCAATATGTCAACGATCGCATTATTAACATTAAGAAATTACTGCCAGCTTTCTTCTTTCTTTAATTCTTTCATTCTTTCTTAACAAATTAAATATGTCTCATTATACAAAAGAAGGCAAGATATTTTATTAAACCAATTTACTGCAGTTTATCTTATTTTAATAAAATATAGTCACTTTAAAATTTTTACAGATTGCGGTACATCTTTAAAGCGTTTTAGATATTTTGTGTCGTACAAAAGAGACATAACTCAGCGATAAGTGCAGCCAGACTCATACCAGCATTTGTTTAAGTAAATTAATTCTTGTGCAGCCATAAACCAGCAGATATAACAATCTTTTTAAATTTTTAATGTTGCACGCGTTATTTAGATAAAAACCAGTCAGAAGGTCTACATAAAATCACACTTTTAAATTATAATATCTTACAACTTTTTTAAATTTATGATTTTTTCATATTAATGCGTTAAAATTAAGTCATTTAAATTATTTAGATTTTCACTTAATTAGACAGAAGTAATATTTTGTCTGTATTTTATTTACTTTTCATCTTGTACTGTATAATTAGCATCTTCTTATCGGGCTCTTTAAATAGCCACCGTCTCAGATTTGTCTTAACTATTTTCTCTAAATAAATTATTTAAATTATTGAAAAGGTTTTGAATTAATTTTATTTATTGTGTGACTGGCTGATCTTTTTATTAAAATAAAAAAATATTCAAATTAAAGAATAATTTTGTTGATAAAAATACAAGGTGATGCAAATGTAAATTTACTTAAAAATGTGAATTAGAAAACACAAATTTATTTAAAGATGTAAAAACAAAAGAAGAATATATATCGGTGAAGTAACAGCTCCATTCTTCAAATTTAGCTGTCAATTCTTGCGTGATTTAAAAAACTCTCTACGGAAAAAGTCTGTTAAGACGAAAAGGGAACCGATAAAGAGATTTATTCAGCATTAAAAATATATAACCAAAAATGTTCAAACAAACATTGAAATCTTTCCATTCCTTTTTTGACTAATATTTTTTTTACCTGTCAAGGCTAAAAAACACATTATAACATTACTCTTGCGTCACCTGCTATAATAGAATTTAATAAAAACTTAAAACTGAAACCTTAAAATTATTAAATTTTACAGTTGTGTATGAAAAATTTTATCTTATAATCTCATTAAGGAAACAAAGAAACGAGTTAATATGATAACACGCTAATTGGATTGTTTTTTTTTTTGTTTTTTCTTAACAAGCCAAACAACCACCTTTTTAATGTTCATAAAAATTAAAAATATAAAAGAGCATAACAAGAAGCCGGCAAGTAGATTTAAAAATTATCTTAATCTTAATGATATATCTAACAAAATTCATCTTTTTTACAACTAGTTAAAACAATGTGAATTTTTTAGTGTCACTTTAACTAAAGTTCTCATCAAATGTGTTGTAGCAAAATTTGTTTAAAATATTTTTTTTATTGTTTAAAATTAAGTCATTTGCTGCAATCTTTTTTTTTAAAATATGAAACTTTGTTATGGAGAATTTAGTGTCATAAATAATTTTCATCTCACATTAAAGTAAGTAATTTTATAATTATTTATTTAATAAAAAAATGTAATTAAGCCTTAAGGAAAAAAGTTAATTTGAGAAAATTTTAAATGAAATGTTTCATAACAAGCCAAACCGCCATTAAGCATCTTATATTTTCTTTTAAAACTTTTCAAATAAAAGATGGAGTTGTAATGTGTAATGTCAAAAATTGGCTAAAATAAATAATAAAATATGAAAAGCTCCGAATTATGTGATGTTTTTGCATTTAAAGCAATCAATTCGTATTAAAAATTTTAATAGAAAAAAAATTCATAGAAGTGAGTCTTTCTCGTAAACTTATACAGACGAATTGAGCGCTTGTATTACAGAAACAGCATTTTCAGATTATGTATCAAGGGGTCTTAATAGGCGTCACCCAACGAATGCTGTCAGCCTTGACTTTGTAAAGGCATTTAACAATGCATGTCAAAATGGCATCATTGTTAGGATAATGTAAGTATGTTTTGATCAGAATGTTTTTAGAAATGTGGAAAGTGTTTTAAATAATCTGACATTTAGCGTAAGAATAGTCGAAACTTGATCTTCTGATAGAATGGTAACGGCAGGCGAGCCCCAGGGATCACTACTAGGACCAGTGTTTTATAATATATTCATGTCTGATTAACCTAGACCACCCGAGGGAGACCTTTTGCTTGTATATGCAGATGATATCTTCGTTGCACCTTCTGCACTACGGGTCAGAACCATTCACAGTCGCATTAAGGATAATTTTTTATTTTGGGCGAATTCTTTGCTAGATGGCTACTCCGGCTAAATATAACTAAGACTGAAGCTGAAATGATTAAGGCTAGACGCATGTATCTTTATCCCAATTGCAGATCTTTTATATCAAGCATTAGAATTAGTAGTGAGGTGATACCTATCTCGGGCAGGATGAAATATCTGGGTGTAATATTTCAGGACAATTTTGAGTTTTAACGACACTTTGATTATGTCTTGGAGCGCACTACGCGAATGTTTGCTTCATATAGGGGAATTATAGATTGTCGTGGGCTCAATAGGAAGAATGCGCTTCTTTTATATTGCCAAATGATCCGACCAATTATATTTGATGCATTTTCAGTTTTGTTTAGAAAATCTTCTGGAAAGACTTAGAATATAGGAGAGAAGAGTACTGGTTTTCTGTCCTTGACTTAGACATAGACTAGGTACAGATGGAATATTCCTCACGCCCTCTTTGAGATCAATTTATGCTGCTAATAACTTCGAGAGAATTGATACATTTATAATGGCATCTTTATCTATACAACGGCCTAGTTCGGGAATGCTTTGAAAGGACCACCAATTTGTAGTCCATTCAAAGGACAAGATATTTGTCACCCATTAATCTTTTTGCTCTTAACGAAGCTAGTATCCTTTACGAGAGTGCAAAATTTTTTTTTTTTTAGTTGTAAGACATTGTTTTTTGTTATTAGCTTTAAATAATAAGTGTCTCCCTTTTTCCGATTTTTTGTGAAATTATTAAGAATAAGAAACATCAATGTTAGAATATATTATATCCTGAATATATTATATCCTATATATAATGGTGCAAATAAAATAAATTCTTGAAAATTACTAAGTATGTAAAGAAAATATGAAAATAAGAATTAAATTAAAAATAAAAACATGTAAATTGATTGAATTTGTGGTAAATAAACTTGAACTTGAACAGGAACAGCATTTTAATAATCATTAAGTTTAAAAATATTAATTAATTGTTTAATATTAAAAAAATAAATATTGGAACTCATTCCAATGCGAGAATAGAACAGTTCATTTTAAAAATGAAAAAAAAATATTTTTTTTATTTGCATCACATTTTTCTGCCTAGAAATCAAATAGAGCCAGATAAAAATAGAGATCATAATACATTAGCACCCTTGTTTAAAACAATAAATAACTCAGTGAAGAAATTGAAACCATATAATAAACATAATCCTGGAAGTTATTTGAAGGGATTTCTCAGAAATAATTGATAAAATTCGAAAAAATATTTTTGCCTAACGAAATAATGCTTCAACCGTATAAATAGTTTAATATTTATAGATAGATATCCATTATATTAAAAACAAAACGTATATTTGCTAGAGTCTGCTTAGAATGGACACTCTATTAATTTATATTTTTTATACTTGACATAGTACAACTTACTCTGCATAAATTTTCAAGTGTCTGTCGATAACGGTTATAAAGTAAGACCATAAATATGAAAGTTATATCTCCATTTTTTAACTTTATTTTAATATTGTTTTGTTGTAGCACATCATAATAAAGTTCCTGTGAGAATATAAAATGCAGTGATAGAGTTGTTTGGCAATGACATTTTCTAAGCCAGCAACAATTAGAATCTAAGTCTTAAGTCTAACAGTTTAATGGAACGAAATTTTAAGAAGTTTTTACGCTTAATTTCTAAAACCATTAACGAGAGTGCACTAGACTTTTGTCTTAAAATGAAAAAATATTTTAAAATTAAGCAGCGAGACTAAAATATTAGACAATCCTTTTCAAAACTAATTTTTAAGGTTAATATCATTTAACAATAAAGACAAATACGGTTTAATAATGATTTCCAATAAATTTTAAACTTTAATAATTTTTATATTTTATTTTTTTATTTATATTTTTTCAGATTTTGCTAAGCCCTTAAAAATTATGCCATTACAAAATCATCTTTGCTTACTAACTTTTTCATATTTTTTTCACGACTCTATTTTTCCACGGCATAAGTTTTGCATTATAATTTTATACTGAACAACGATAATAAAGTGACAACTTCCAACTGAAGTTGGTTATTTTTTAAGATGATCTAAATGATACGACACGCAAACGGATTGATACACACTGATGTCTTAAATCAATTTGAATGGAATATAATTCTTAGCATTAAAAAGAGTCTTAATTCGTCACTTGTCCAAAGTTTAGAAAAGGATGAACTTTACATTTAAAGCAAAGTACTGTATCAAACTAGTGAGCACATGGTAGAATGGTTAAGTGAAATTTGTTACACTATTATTCAACCGTTATATTTAATAGTCCATACGATAGATCTATACGATCAGGTAGCTAAACTTGCTTTAGTTTTTTAAACTTTAACTGCCCTTGCTTTAAAAAAATCTCGTCTAAATTCTGTTGTCTGTCATTTCTGTCATGGTGTTTACACGCAGAATACTTACAGCAAAGTATCTTGCATTTATGGTGCATAACACACCTTTGCAGACTTTTTAATTGTTTACTCTTATAGTAATAACTCAAGATGCAGTGTATCTAGATTTTCTTAAAGTTTTGTGTTTTTTTATTTATTTCCTACCGCAGTTTGGAGAATGACCCAATTCATTCAATTGAGAAACTTAAACACAAAGATGAAGTGTTTTATTTGCCATTAATGAATAAGGAGTGTTCCGTGTCATATGCAAAATTTAAAATGAATTACCTGATTTTAGGAAAGAAAAAAAAAAAAACAAATTCTTTTAGAGAATAACTTTAAAAAAAGGCAGTCGGCTAGGAGGCACGTGGAATTAGCTCACCGGAACTCAAAATTTTGGAGCTAAATTTTTATTCATGCGTCATATCACTTCATATTTCCTTTGGCAATTTATTAAGTTCTTTTTAATAACATTCGACAAGAGAGTATTTCGTCATCTTATTCTGAATAAATATTCATTGTTATTTCATTTTACGATTACATTTGAAAAACCCTGAGTTCGTCTCTGGTAAAATTTAAAGTAAAAACGAAAAACTTTGTTACGTTTTTGTCTTGTTGAACCACCCAAAGCTGTGCGATGCCAAGCCAAGTGAAATCAACAATAATACTTTATTACGGAATGAAAAAAAATATCTTTCATTTGTTCTTTCATTTCTTACATGATGCAAATAAAATAGCGAAGGATTTACGAATTCGATAATAAAAATTTGGTAGCGCTAAAAAAGAGGCCGATGCAGTAAGATTTGCAACGGAATGTTTTTACTCACGACATGTCCAGTTTTAGAAGTGGTGACGGTACTTCTACTTAATAAATTTGTTTCGGAAACACGGAAAATGTTCTGAAATAACTGAACTAGAGGCAAACAAATTCATGTGATTTAAGGACAATTATTGCAAGCCTAAAAATTTTAAGAGTATATGAAAGGAATTAAAGAGTTTCATATAGAAAAAGAAGCCAACACCAAATGGCCGAGAATTGTTTATTAGATTGTCAGAAGATTCAACCGTATGGTGCCTAGAAGCGGCTGATACTAAAGCTTACAGTGTACAGACACATATTAAATAATGATGCTAAGTGTTAGAACGTTTTCTGTGTGAGAAAAAAGATTGGTAGTTAACTGCCAACTGGAAGTACACAAAAGGCAGTTAAAATTACCATATTCGAGGCTAGAAACTACACGTAGCACGATATTCACATAAGAAAGTCGTCAACAAGTTCCGCTTACTTAATGGTTTTACTTCAGATAATGCAGCAAAATATGCGTGTGTAGACATATAATTTTTAGTTTTACAACCGTGAAAATCATCCTTTTCATAGATTGTTTGTATCCTTAACCAGTCCTTAACGGTTACTGACTAAAGAGAAATAAATCAAAACAGTAGACTAGAAACCTAAAAAACTAAACTAATCAGCAGTAATTAGTTAAATGTGTTTATTTATTCGACTAAGACTAAATACCTTTTCTCTAATAAAAACAATAACCTGCAGTTATTTGTCTTCCTTTCATTTATTTTTTTTTTTTTTTTTTGTTTGGAATTATTTCATGTTGTTCTCTCCCTCAATTTAGCAAATTAATACTTAGTAAATTATTAAGAAAGTTCTTAGCCTTCTAAGCAATTGAACATTGTGTGGCATGCAGTTTTCGAAGTTAATTTTTCATAAAGTTAACTTCAGTTACTGTAGCAGTTGAAAATTGTTACAATCAGTGACCATAAAAATTAAACGAAAAAAAAAATTAGATATTGTACTGGCAACCCAAAAACCTAATGGCTAACAAATTTATCATAAGACAGGTTAGTAGTAACCAACTTCAACAACACCATCAGCAGACTGTTTGCAACATGTGCTTGTACGAGAACAGTGGGAAAGAAGAAAAAAAATGAAAGATGGAGATCAACCTTTCAAAAAGTCTATAAAATTTTAATTTTATAATAAATTTAAAGATGTTTACAAAATTCGAACCCATTAAAATTAGACTCCAAATTAGAAATATTGATTTTTTTTTATCAGACTTTTTACAACATGCATTCATAGTTAAATTATTGTAATAAGAAAAGCGATACCCACCAACTTCACTTATTTTAAGTGGGTTAATTATTATAAAGACATTTTTCAATGATGGTCAATATGGTAATGTAAGCCGAGTTTTTTTAATATATGAGTAATTCATTTGCATATTTTTCTTTTATTATTTATATTTATTTTTCAAATATACCGACATACATATGAATACGTAAATAAATTTTAAGGCCATTGAAAATAATTTAAAAAACTTGTATTCAAAGTTAACTGCATGGCTTATTTTCAATATTTTTCTTGGCTTAACACCAATAGACGAATATTACGGTATATAGAGTTGGTGGTTTAATGCGATGATGACCTGCTTTAAACAATTGTATCCGTTGTGTTGCCGCGTTTTTATTTTGTTTTTCTTTTACACTTTTTGCTTCCAATTGATATGAATGTATTTGAAATATTTTCTTACATGGTGCAAGAAAAAAAAGAACAACAACCATAAAAACATTTTTCCAAACTTAAATGAACAAACGATTTTAGAAATGATTATTTGCTTTTTCTGCAAAACAAAAGAATTAAATATTTGTGGTTAATTTCTAGTTAAAGATGCTAAATTGGTCAATAAAAGAAAGAATAAAAAAAAATGATGTTTAACACTTTTCTTAAAATAAACTACTTGCCAAAAAGAAAGTTTTATAATTTTGTTTTTGAAATCCTAAATGGCTTCAAAAATTCGCTATGAAAAGAAAAAAAATCAAAAGACTTAAGCAACAAAGTAGATTTATTACACATTTTTTTCTTCTTTTTCTGCACTCAAATATTTTAAAGTCATTGAACTATCAACGATCGCTTAAATTGATTTGTAAATTATATTGATTTATATTTGTACACTTACTTATGTACATGTACGAGTACACCTTTACATATTGCTCTGATATAATATTTTTTAATTGAAAAATTATTGTTTTATCTTGTTTTTTTTCTTCGTTTCCCATTATTATTTAACATTTTCCACATCACGTATAACTTGTTCTTTCTTCTTTCTTTCTTTCGGAGCGTTTACTGTTTACTGTTTGATGTTGTGCTTAAATCTAGTTTATATTTAAACTTTCAAGTTGCTGAAATTGCAATGGTTTTTGAAATTGATTGTTTGCGAACAGAAAACGTTAGATTTATAGAAAATTCAATGCCGACATAATGTATGTTTGTGTGTGTGTGTGTGTGTGTGTGCGTGTGTGTGTGTAATGTGTGGTAGTTGATTGTAATTTTTATTTTATAGATCTTTTTTTTTTCTGCTTTTTGCAGTTTCGCAAGTGTGTAGATATTTTAACAGTAAATTTATTGGTACATTAACATTTGAACTAACTTGCAATGGATCTTGTATTTCAATGAGAAATATCTTTTGGAATGTTGAATTTCAAATATATACTTTTTATTTAATCATAAGAAGTATTTTTATAAAATAGAATTGTACATAATTTATTTTTATTAAAAATTTAAGGTCTTAAACGTTTTTTTTAGAAGGATTAAATTTCCTTTCTTTAAAAATCTTTTGTAACTTGAATTGTAAATGATTTTTTTTTGGTTTTATTTTTCCTTAGATATTAGATATTAGATATTACTGCATTTAAATTTGATGCTCATCAGATGTGGCTATCGCTGTTAAGTTTGTTTCGAAATTAAAAATAATTTAATATAATTTCAACTAAGCCTTAACGAAGAATTGAATTCAATGCCAAACAAATCTGGACAATAATTTTTTGCTTTTCAACAGAGGTAAGTAACTGCTGTTGCTTGAAAACAAATTGCAAGATAAAAATGTGGTTGCTGCAACCATTATCTGTCAGCAGTATATAATCATATTATTAATAGTTAATATAAATAAGTAGCACTTTAGGCAACAGTGCTTACTTATTTTTTTTTTTTTTTTGGTAACTATGCTATAGGAGAGGAAGGACAGAGAAGAGTTATGAATAGGGGTGAACGCAGAAGGATAAAGAAAAAGTTTTATTTTCATATTTCATTTTTTTTCATTACCATTAAAATATTTCTAAAATATTTTGATATAGTTATAATGCCAAAAAAATTAACTGTCATTTAATACTAATTTTTACTAATGCAATGATATTTTAAAGAAAAATGAAAAATAATTTTATGAGAGCAGAACCTTCAAACTATGCATTAAACAAATAAAACTTAAACCTTTTGTAGATAGAAACAAAAAAAAAAAAAAAAAAAAAATAGAATGACATTTTCAAATAAAACTTTTTTATACTTTATGATTTATGTTTAGTTCACAAAGACAAGGAATAATGTCGTTTATAAATTTGAAGAATAAAATTGTTACTCAATGATTACTGTGATTTTGATTTCTTGATTCAATGCGGCTCTCATTTAATTAATTTGGCATTTAATATCAGACTCTTTAGTTTTAAATTCAAAGTTTGAATACAAACTGATGAGCCAAATAAGCAGTAGCAAACTGGTCATATTGATATGCTTTCCCCGCAGTAATAAATTTCATTTTGTAGTTTTTAAGCAATAATTATTTCATGAGAATATTATGAGGTATTTATATTTGAAGGAATTTTAGTATTAATGCTTTAGAAGAAACTTAAGCGTTTACCAAATTAAAAGGTGACAGCAATTATTCCTTGCAAAAGCAAATTACATGAATATCGGCTTTTCAAAGTAAAAGCGACTAATTTTTATTTTACTTGTAATTTTTCTAATTTTAATAAATTCCTTTTAATTTTTAATCTTAAAAGGGATTTTGATAAAAATTGAATGGTTTTTTATATAAAACCTTTTTTAATGGGACACATACATAATGAGAGCTGTTGACACATTTTGCCAAGCACGAAAGCCCCATCCATCTATTGCTGTTGTTTAGGTTTCAGAAAATATTTTGTTAGCAGTTAATTGATGTTTAAAAATTTTTTTATAAATCTTTAATTGTAAAAAGAAAACAAAACATGACATAATTTCGTAACATACTTTTACCGGCAAAACAGCAGTTTCGTGAAAGTAATTTAAATGCATCATAAAGATGTCTTTAAGTATCTGCATGGAGGTGGCACTTTAATCATAAATCACTTAACATTTAAATAAAACAAAAACAACAAAAAACATAAAAGAGTATTAAAAAATACATAAAACAAATGACATTTTTCGTTATGTGAAATTACTTTCAATATTAAAACACACACAAAAATAAAGCATAAATTGTTTTTGTGTATTTAAAGCAAATTTGCCGTTTAGGTCTTTTGTTTATGGTTTAGAAATTTCACTTTTAGAATCGTTTCTGTTTTATTTATATTTTTATTAAATGTCTGTAAATGTTTTACATTCCGTCACACTTTTTAAGTTTAATTTATATGTTCTTTTTTTTGTTTGTTTTAAAGAACAAGTTAATCTGGTTTACACATGTGTTTTATGTTGTTTTGCTTAAAAAAGCTTTTTATAACTTAAGTGGTCTTAAGTACTTTTGGTCTGAAATGATTACTAAAAACTAGATTTTTGTTTTTAAAGAAAGTTTTATTTTGTACTTTTTGTGCCAACGTTATGTCAATGGCTTGCTTGATTTGACACTTTCTATTTTACATTTATTCAACAATCTTTCAATCTTTCAATTCTAATTTTGTTTTTATAATTGTAAAGTGTTGTCAATGCAAATTATTTTCAGTTTTGCATTTTTTTACGTCGTTGTAATTTATTCTAGACATATTTTTGTGAATAAATATTTCAACCTATTGTGATTTATTTTCTAGATTGTGTCCCCAATGTCGTGTTTTGCTTATTTGTGTTTTTTTTTGTCATTCTTAATGTCTTTATTATTTTTCTGTATTGGTAACTGTTTGTGGTATTTTGTGCACGTTTGAAAGCTGAATTAAATACAATTAGTCAAAGAGAAATTCATGTTATTGGGTCTTTTCTTTATTATTATAATTTAAACTATTTAAACTATTAACAATAATATGCATTATTTGGGGTCTCTGTGGTTTTGCATAGAAATTATTATTTTATTAAAAAATATTTGTTGGAGTTTAGAAAAGTTTTGTCTCTGTGGTTGTTTGCCTCATAGACTTGTGTCAAAATTTTGAATTAAAATTAAAATAAATTTTGATTAAATAACAATAAATGATAGAGAAACTTACATCTTATTGTTTGCTAAATGTTTTGTTGATCTGAAAATAGAAAAGAAAAAGATGATAAAAATTGTGTTTTAAGATTATAATATTATAAATTAGCTAATATTAGTGTCTAATGTTTTAGCTTTTAGAAGTGTATTTTTTCATTATCTGAGATCAAAAATATTTTCATTCCGGAAATATTTGTTTCAATTTGAAAAAAGTTACTGCTTTGTTTGAAGTAAGTACTTTAAAGCGCATTCTATTTCAAGAGTTTCCAAAAAAAACTACATGATATCGGTCATAATTTTATAATGATACAATTCCTAAAAATCTTTAGAAAATCCCCAAAATGGCAATTTAAATTATTTCTTTACTGAGGTTAAGAATTTCCTTCAGGATTAAGTTCATGAAAAAAGCGTTTTTGTTTATGTTTAAAAATGAAAAAAAAAAAAAATCCAAGAAAAAAATGTGCAAATATTTGTTGAAAAAAAAAAAAATTAAGTCATATGCGCAAAATAATTTACATGTCATCTAAAAGACTCAGAGAAGTTGACCTGACTCTCAGTTGTCCTTTCTGAGCGTTTTAGGTATTAATATATTATTAATGTACCGGCATAGGGACCAAAAAATAAGCTCCAGGCATTTTTAAATATGTATTTTCAGATTTGTTGTCTTTAAACAGCTTTTCGACACAACTTTTTATATCCTTCAGCCCGGGTAAAAAAAGGGTGTATCTAAGATTATTTCATTCCGTTTGTAGCTTCTACAATATCCATTTCCGACCCCATAAATAATTTTAAAAGCTTCTAATGTACAGCGAAGTCGATTGAGCGATGCCCGTCTGTCCGTTTGTCCGCCTGTCCGTTCGTGTTCGGCTTGAAATCAACTTTGCCAAGACACTAGACAAGCTGGAGAAAATTTAAACACGCCAATCGATGAGAAAAAGGGTCGAAAGAGGTCCTATTTAAAATCAGCAAGGTCGGTCCATATCGCTCGAGCAATACGCTTAACACCACGCCTGCCTCTAATTTTTCCATATCATTTGAAACAATAAAGTAACTCTAATTAAAAAATTAAAAATTTAGAGCGATAGAGAATTTAAAAATAAGAAAAAAACATCAATTGAAAAAACTCGCGCTCACTCATATTTACTGAGTTATGGACCTCTAAAAATTCTCATAAAAAAGTTCGACTGCCAATATGGTTAGGAAATACTAAAATGCTTAAGCCATTAAAGGCCGATGATATTTTAATGTAAAATTGTATATTGTATATTTTTTTTTTAATCTCTGTCACCGCACTATTTGTTTTGTTTTTCATAGGAGCTACTTTATTAAACTAGATTTACATACATGGTGAAGGGAATATAAGAATCGGCATTAAACTCTTACTTGCTTAATTTAAAAATTTTGTTTAAATTCTTTAAGCATAAAAATTGTTGAATATTTTTTAAGCTCAATTTTTTGCATTTTTCCCACAGCACAACAATTTTTGTAGCTACGCCTTTTTAAATTAATAAATAATTTTTCAACAAGTTTTGCAAAAAAATTATTAAATAAATTCAGACAAAAATTTGCCACAAATAGGACTTTGAAAAAACACTAAATACGCGGGTGTTATTGTTATTATTGTTTTCTAGACTACAAATGCATAAAATGTTTTTTGAGCTTCTTGATTTATTTTTAAGTGCCTTCTTGCCATAAATTATACATTCAAATAGAGATAAACTTACTCACAAAGCCACTTAAAAGAAAGCAGTGAGATAAGTAGTATTAAAAAAGACCTCAATTGAAGCTTAAGCTGTAATTGAAAAAGTAGTAATATGCTGATAAAATATGTATGTATAATAAATTTACTATATAACATCAACATTACCACAAACCTCTTTGTTACGTCTTGCTCTTTGTAGAAAAACGAGCCTCTTCATTATTTGCAAATTTCATATATTCCGCATCACGTACTAAACAACATGCTATAATTGTTAATGTTTGCAATTTCATGTTTTATGAACAGAGTATATCGTTCACTTATTCATTTAAAGTCTAGGTTACCAATCGTATTACTATGTGGAGATGAAAATTAAAACTTGAATTATTTACTGCGAGTAAGATAAAAGAATTAGATGAATTCAAGAAAATATTTAAATAATACCAGTGATGTAAGAATGTTGGCTTTTGTTAGCTTTTGAAACAAATACATGTTACGAGGAATCCACAACTTTTTTTCTTTCTTCTTGTGTTCACTACAACATCTAAGAAATAGCAAGAAGCAACCGCTTAGTTTGCCACAAAAAGCAGCAGAGAATAAAATATTACATTTTCTAATAATTGACTGCATGTTAGCTGGTGTCTATAACGCAGAGATTCAAATTGTAAATGATGTTTTACTTCTTGCTGTTGAAACCATTGATGAAATATATTTCGAAAAGCAGAATATTTTTCTTGTGCTTTTAAAACCATAATAATGTTGTTGACAATGATCATTAGCACCATAATCAGCAGTTGTTATGCTGCAACAGTAAAAAACTATTAACCTATATTTGCAGCCTTTAAACAAAAACTACAATTTTATGTTTAAGTTACTTTTGTTGTACGAAGAAAATATTAGTTTTATTTTTCTTAAGAAAAAGATTAAAAAATAAATAATTTCTACACTTGTTATCTCTTAGAATTTGTATTAGTCTTAAGCAAATCCAGAATTAATTAATTCGTTTCCACTTAAACTTGTTATCATCTTATTAGCCATTGAAGTCTATAATCAATTTTTTACATTAAAATGTATTTTATATATTCTCTTTTGAGTCATGTTTGTTTTAAAGCGGTTTCTTTTTGTCTACGTGCTAACGAAAAAAAAATTAAATTTTAAGGTTTGTTAAAATTAGTTTAAAGATATTTAAATATCTATTATATTTTTTAAATTGACATTTTTGGTTACGCTTAAGAAACAATTATAAAAGTTGTTGAAAACATAGTTTGTTAAAAAGATACATGCAAAGAAAAAAAGAAACACTTTTACTTTGGAAAGTTGTTAGACAAAATAGTTAAATCTTTTGACATTCCTGGTTGATTAGATTTTCTCTGTAAAGGTCTTTGAGCTTAAGGTGTATAAGTCTCTAATTAAAATTGAAAAAAAAAACACCACTGTAAATCAAGTATTTTTTAAATTCCTTTCTTAACTCTTTAGATAATATTTTTTTCTACAATTCAATTAATTCTTGTGTGGTTGGCCTTCTTTAAATCATTTTAATCTTCAATTTCTATACAAATATTTTTTTGAATAACAGAAAATATGTATTCTTAGATTCTTGTTCTTAATTTTATATTTCAATTTTATGTCATTAAGTTTTCTGTTTATACAAATTTTAAATTTGAACAACACAATCATCAGAATATTGGCTTAAAAATGCATGTCTTACATTTAATACTAATAAGAATTAAATATTGTGAATAGTAAATAAATTTATTATCACCGGCGACTTGGTCTACTAAGCAATTGAAATCATCCTTAAATCTTCTGAAAACTAGTGTGAATATATAACATTAAAATTTCATTTGTTGTATTAAATAAAAAGCAAAAACAATATATGTGACGATTAATAAAGAGAACAACGAAAAAAGCTTTGGGTTATATATAGACTTAGTCTAACCAAATTCCTTACTATTGAACTAATTCTTTAAATAATTGATGTTTGTAAAGTACAAAATCTATTCTTACATAAATAAACATATAGAACATTAATGATGGATGTAACATTCGAGAAAACGCTACATTCGATTCTGCTAGTTTCTAATTCTGCCTGTTTTTATTTAAAAATTAACACAAAAATCTATTGAAATAAAATTTCCTTATAAATTTAGAAATTAAAATATGCATGATCTGAAGCCGATTTAAAATTATTAATTTACTTTCTCGATTCTACAAATGTTGATTATTGAATTGAAAGCGTAACGCTTAAACGTTACTTAAGCAATAATTTATATTATTCCAAATGCGAGAAAACGACTTCATTGTACCCTTCACCCCAAAAAGTGGAAAAAGGGCATAACTAATTTTGTCATTTCGTTTGTAATTTTTACAACATCCATTTCCGACCACATAAAGTATATATCTTCTGACTTCTTATGCATAGCGAAGTCGACCGAGCGATCTACGTCCGTGTTATTGTTTTGAAATCAATTTTCCTTGGCTCGATTTCACAAAAAAAAAAAATACGTCAATCGATCAGACATAGTGGTCCAAGAGGTGCTATTGGAAATCAGCATTATCGGTCCAAGTCCTTGGAGGCAGCAAGTAAATAACCACGCCTACCTCTAATTTTTTAATGTCATTTGGAACTTCAGTCAAAAAATAAATATACGGGTCGACAGGGACTAAAAAAATAAGAAAAAAAACAACAAGCGATGAAATTTGCGCTCGCCCATATTTTACGAGTTACGGGCCTCTGAAATTTAAAAAATTTTTCAAATATCAATATGATTATCATTTTAAAGCTTTTGAAGAGATCTTTAAGGAATACTAAAACTTATTATTATTTATTTTTATATTTATTTTATTAATTTTATGTTTTTTATTTGAATTTCTGTTTAATTTTTTTAATTCTCTGACACCTCAATATTTATTTTTTTGATTGGAGTTACTTCACTCAACTAGATTTAGATAAATGGTAAAGGGTATATAAGATTTGGCACAGCCGAATATAACACTCTAGCTTTGTTTTTATTTAATTTTGTGATGACTCTGGAGTATTTTGCTCTCAACAAAGAAAAAATAAGCCAACACAAAAATCTGCAATCTTTCGTTTTAAATTGCTTAGTTCTAAATAAATAAAGATAAACTGCTTTTCTTGCTTTTATTTTTTTTTTTTTTGTTGTTTTTATAAATAACTATATTTTATTCCCAAATAAGACATTTTTTATTTAAAGGAACAAAAAATGAGAACTTTACCTTAAATAAACACAATTAAGCTTAACAATGTTAAGAATTTCTGCAACTAGTTTCTTTGAAAATATTTTTCCTCCAGAAAAAAAAAAACAGAAAAAAACATTTGAATTCTTTAAGCAATAGCGTGTGGCTTAAGATTATAAATCATTTGCTTAGAATTTCTCTTCATGTTATTAATGCTGACTAGCATTTTTATAGTACACGGAGCTTGAAAATGTTGTTTGGGAATAATTTAAAGTGTGTTGAAGTACAAAAAACCCGTTTATTGTGTAATTATTTTTAAAATATTTTTGAAATTAATTTTGTATGCTATTTTTTTTCAGTTACTTCTAAATTCAATTATTAAGCCAAGCTTAAATATTATTAAAATTGTATGGTTTATTTGTGCTTGTTACCGATAATGCAAATAACTACAAATATAATGGAAAATATTAATTCTCACATTTAGACATTTAGTTTAAGTGTTAACTGCTTGATATAACGCTCATAAAATATGACGTGAGATTTAGTCGCACTAAATAATTTTTTGCCGTCTTGTTACGTTTAACAAAGCAGAAAACAGTTTTTTATTTTAAATGTTCGCTGAAGGTAGCAAATTATTATTGTATATCACAAAAAAGTGAATAATTAAAATACAAAAAATATAAAAAATTTAAATATTATTTCAAGTAAAATTTTAATTCGAAAGATGCAGCCTTAAATTTACACCTTTAATTCATGAATTGGTGAATAAAAGCTTAAGAGCAAGTCAGTTGTTTCAATTCATTTCTAATCAAAAAAACGTGAAAGTAGTTACTGAAAGGCAGCCTCTCACGACGAACCTCACTTAAGCACAACTGTATGGCCATTGTGATACCACAAGGAAGGCAGCGCGACTTCCCCTACTCAATTGAGAACCATGAAGATTCCTGGATGATCTTCGCTATGTCCCCTACAGAGTTAGATGATAGCTCCGTAAAATTCTTGTAGAAAGGAGAGCCCAGAATTCTAAATTTTCTCTGAGCTAGTGATGGGCAATAGCACAGGAGGTGCAGAACGGTCTCTTCCTCATCCTCCGAGCCACAGCTGTGACAAAAATAATTTCAGCATGCCTGCCTATTAGGCAGTGACCAGTTAGTACCGAGACCGTAATACTTATAGATTTCCTGTCCAGTCCGAGCAGTTGCCTGGTTCGCCTGGGGTCCAGTGTAGTTCACAGTTGTCTGGAGATACAGCAAGAACTTTTCTCCACCTATAATTTGCGAGCCAAATTAAGGTAGTAGTTCTATATGGCCAGTTTAACCGTTGCCAGAGGAATTCTAACGTCGGGTAATGAGGAGACGCTAGGAAGCAATGTGCTCCGTTTGGCGAGATCATCGGCCTCACAGTTTCCCAGGATATCCCTGTGACCAGGGACCCAAATCAGGTCAATCTGTGATCGGTCTGATAGTGCGTTTAGTGAGGAGCGACATTTTAGGACCAGCTTAGATGTACAGTATGCACCAGCAAGCACCCTGATTGTCGCCTGACTGTCCGAAAAGATCCGAATGGCAAGGCCGAAGTGTTCGCCCCCAAGCACTATTTCGGATGTTTTCAGAATAGCAATTACCTCGGCTTGGAAGACACTGCAATAGTCAGGAAGTCTAAAGGAGAGTTTCAGACCAAGGTTATTGGAGAAGATTCCGCAACCGACCCTGCCGTCCAGTTTGCAGCCATCCGTGTAGATGTCAACAGTATTGCTCACAATCACTTCGTTACAGACCCATTCCTTCCTACTGGGAATGTGGATCTGAAACCCGTAGTCCAGAGCAGGTGTAGAAGAGATGTAGTCCACCATTGATGGTATGGACACATCCCGAATGATAATTTTGGAGTGACCCATATTCGGCCTAAATACGCGTGAAAGGGCATTAAGTCTGGCTGCACATCACTTGGCCTGTTGCAACATCGGGAGTTTAGTAGGTAACCAGTGGAGAAGGGCATACAGAGCCTTTGTCGAGGTAGTTCGGAGAGCACCAGTAATAAAAATCAAAAATGTCAATGTTTATATCAATATCAATCCAATTTATGTAGAAACTATTATTTTATCATGTAGCAATATCGAAAATTGTTAATATTACTTCTATGACCAACAGTGGAAGTTATCAATTTGTTTGCTAATGCCTAATTTCTTTTTACTAATGAATGCATTACCATCAAATTTTACTGACTACCACAGGTAAAAATTGTCTTGAAATGACCTTATATATTTGAAATATATTGTTACGTTTTTTCCCTTTTAGGATAAACGTACGGATTCTTTTGATTGCAAACACCACTGTGGCACATTATAAATTCGCTATTTTTCATAACTCCTTATAGCTCTATCTGGCTACATACTTGATCCTACCCCGTCTTTAGGATACTATGGTGTCGTATTTACTAAACATGCGTTGCTGTAAACGCAGATATCCACGTTACACTATTGTGTTACTCCGGCGAGACATGAACTACTCGATGTCTTATTTAGGAACCTCAACCATACACTGATCTCTCCTCCACCTTGATTTGCACCCAAGCCAGTCAACCCTATTAATCCAATAGCCACAACTTAACATCTGCCGTACACTGTAATCATGTTACCTCCTTCCGCTAAACTACTACTACTTTTATTAAACAGACGTCTTCACTTATTTATCTAGCCATGGCTTCAGACAATAGTTGTCTTTGTCTTTTCGGGAGGTTTGTACTTCAGTTTTTTTCTAAAATTTTAAATTTTCTTACACACAATTATTATTCTTCATTTGTTCGCATGTCCGAAGATGGGCTAGAGAACTCACTATCTTCTCTTTTACAGTACGCACCTCTACCAACGCAGCCATTGAGGTTGCTCGACTTATGTTAGCTAATTGTCGTATTATTCAATACACACACCCAATGGTGGTGGAAGTAACTTTTTTACCTTCTGTTTTTTTACCACGCACATACGGACCACAACAACAGGCGTTGCCAGATCTTATGTTTGTAACAATATTATAATTAACAATATGTGTTAAAAACTTCTGATAGTTACGTTTATAAATTGAAAGTATTTTATTGGTAATGCAAATAAAATTTAAGTAATCAATTCTCTGGTAATGAAAATTAAGAAATTATTGCTGCATTTTACTGGTAGTGCAATATGCCCACCAATGAAATTGCATACATCGTTTCTGCCAAAATTAAAAAAAAATGGTTTTTTAGTATTTATAACCATAATATATTGTTATAAGAGTGTTTTTATTAAATCGAATAATGATTGGTTTTGAAATTATTGCAAGAAAGAAAATATAAAAAATTTAAATGAAATTAATAAAAAATAAATTAATATAATTTTTTTCTAGAGAATCATATAACATTTAAATATCTTTATTTTTTAAACCTAACTATCGCCATATTTTACAATAGTATTGTTATGTTAGACAATAATATGGTTGCATATAGTTTGACGACAACCATATGGTTAAATCATATGATGTTATGCTTTCTATAGTCATGTTTTTTCTTTACATTTAAACTAACTCTCGTATTAAAATTTGCCGTTCATAAATATTGAATACAACTAAAGAAGTGCTTCAGAATACACAAGATACACAAGAATTGACTTTCAATTCTTGTGTATCCACAAAAATTTAAAAGATTAACGTTTATTTGAATAAGTAAGATGCTTCCAGTAGAAGAATAATTTTTAATTCCAAACCTTTGAAAAGTTCTAAGGAGTAGATAATCAACCATAAACTTAATATTGGACTTCTAAGATTATTATTTGCAAGTATTGAAACAATTTGTGGCAATTAATTTAGTTTTTATTCTTAAACTCATTTTTGAACTGGAATCTTGGTTTGCAATATTTTCATTTCCTTTTGCAACAATTGCACGCAATGTATTTGCGTTTTCAAAAGTCTACTATTTTTGTTAAGACGGTTAATTAAGAGCTATTTTTCTCATCTTCAGCAACTTAATAAAGTGTAAGACGATTTCCTTTATAGAAACATGACACTAAGTGCAAAAAAGACAAAGAATATTTAGAATGTTCGTGTAGTTATACAGAGCAAAGCCAAGCAATGCAATTTGTCATAACTAAAAAAAAAATAAAATTACGATGTTGTGAAAAATTATAAAAAAAAAGAAAAAATAATAAGGAGTCTGACACAAATCAGGCCGGATTAAAAAGCTTAAACTAGTCTGGTTATCAAATTGTTATAAAAACTTGGGTGTTTAAGAAAGTAAAAGGCCTCAAATGAAGGAAAGTTTACTGTTTTCTTTGAATAAAAAGAATAAATTGTATTTCATAAAGCTTGAAACATAAAAAACAAGAAAGAAGTTCGTGTTAGCCATTGACTGATGACTTTTCTAGAAGAAAGTCAGTCTTAAAGTTTTTTTTATTCTCAAAGCCATGAAAATAGCTTAGAAAGTTTAATTAATTAATTAATTTAGGATCCGTTTTGTGGTGACGGGGATTCATTATTATTGTATTTTTCTATAAAATAATCTTATAAACAATCTACTTTTTATTCTATTAGAAATGCTATCAATTATTAATTTCTAATAATTAAAAAGTCATTACAAATTTTCTAAATATTTACTCTGTCTGTGATTCGAGCGTTGAAACATTTTTTATATCACTTCTATGCAAATTAAAAACCGTCAATTATTTTTACATTTTCCAATGCAAAAAGAAAAAGTCAAAGACGTATTTGAATGCCAAAGGAAAAGAAACACAATTCACACAATTTTCTTTTTTGATAAAACACTCAAAACACTCAAGGTGACTACTGCCAGAATGCTTTTTAATGTTGACTCTGTCTACAAAAAAAGAAAAAAAAAAGAAAAACTTAAGCCATGACTGCTTTTGTCATGGTTGTTGTTGTGTTGAATATCATTTAATTACAGACACCATCAAGGTGAAATTTAGCAGATTTAGTTGCTTAAAATTACAACAACAACAAAACAAAAACAAAAAAAGATAAATAAATTTTGTGAAAAATTTTTAAGGAAATGAAAATGATATTGTGCAGATTAGTTGCGATTAAGCGTGTAATAACGGCGATAGTGTTGACGATATTGTTTCTTAGGCTCTATAAATTTTTATAATCAAGCTGTCATATTTTAATTGCACACATAAACGACATTTGGATTTTTTGGAGAAAATTAAAAGACTAAATAAAATACAGCATAAAATAAGCAACAGGATGTTTATGTCTTTTTTTTTTGACAGTAATTATATGACTCTTCTTTTGGAATAACAAAAAGAAAATCTTTCTATTTCTTCTTTCTAATTCTTTCTATTCATAAATGGTGTATTTTACAGTTCAAAAAATAAATATTGCAAAAATGATAGAGAAAACAAATAAAACTTTCTTGGGTAAGGTGTCAACCGTTCATTGACTCACGTAGGTGTCGGATTTAAAAGCATTTTTTACCAAAGATTTAATAATCAATATTTTATTTTTATTTTTATGTTCTTAAAGTTCTTCGTAGTGACCATTTGAAGTTTAGTCGCCATATCTTCATTATGAATGAATTGAGTTCATGTTTTATTCGAAAAAGTTTTCATTAAACTTTCAGTTTTTTTTAAGCTAAAAACAAAATCCACTTTGACTTTGAATTTTATATTTCACAGTTACACGCTAAAATTTTTTTAACCGCCTTCTACAACTTCAAAAAGAAATAAAATACTTTTGGAAGATATAAAAAAACCTTGATTTATTTTATGGTCCACTTGCAGCGTAGAGGGATGATTTTCGTGTCGATGGTTGTGTAATATTTTAAAGGTTTAATGGAAAAGGACAAAACCACAGAAAAAAAATCTGGAAGATGAAGTTTAGAAACGAAAGCATGTTCTGTTCTGCTACAATATATCCTTTTTTGCTTTTTTGATAAAATCGGTTTAATTTCTTGATAAAAGAATTCAACTTAGACAATAAGTTGTTTTTTTGAACGGAATCATCTAATGTTTTATGTAGATATTTTATATTTTATAAAAAGATTTGAATATCTAACAATGCTTCACAACAAAAATAAAAAAAACATACAAAAATCGTTCTACTATTTCTTGGGCAAATTCCTTCATACCTCATTTATTTATTTTAAATGCACGTTTTCTTTCCAAAAACTTTCTTTTATTATTTTTTTTTTTTGCTTTAACACAATGACCATTATGTTAATAGTGCATAACTATATCATAAATTTAATCTAGTTATTGTAAAGAAATTTACAAACGTGATTACTTTAATTGTTTAAAAAGTCCATAAAAAAATGTTCATCGCTAACGTCAGCAATTAGTAAACAGAGAACGTTTTCTTTTATTTTGGTTTTCTTTTCAACTTTTATTAAAATTAAGAAGAAAAACTTTAAATCAAGTACATTATTTCACATTGTACATACACTATATATATTTAAGTATTTAAACTTAAAACCTGATAAAGTTTTCAAGGCACGCATTAAGAATAAAATCAGGCTGGCAGACAGGCAGTCAGGTAAGAAGCAGGCAATCATGCGCGTAAACATAACCAGCTTAAACGTGATTTATATTTCAAACTGAAGCCAAACTAAAATTAAAAAAAAGGTATTTGCACAAACGAAAAAAAATTTTAATAAGAACAATATGGTCTTCCCGTTGTAAAAAGAACAATGATAAACTGTAAATTTTTTTTATTATGGTCTTTTTTTAACTCACGTTATTATGCAGATATTAGTCTCAGCTACTGTAGTAGCTGCCCTCATATAGAAATACTATATGAGGGCAGCCCTTAAAAATTAATAATTGTGTGAATTGGCAACCTTAGAAAAGTTAAAGTTTAGATTATGAAAAATTCATATCCATAACATTTATTACAATTGCCACCTGAAACTGAAGGTGGAAAAACTGGCATCATTAGGCTGTCAAAAAGAGTCAAATTTTCTCTGACTGAAATAAATCAATAGTCAAGATATTACTTTAGAGCTAAAGATTTTGAGCTGGATACTAAATCATAAATAGGCGAAATACCACACGAAAGTTAAACAGCTAGATATTGTCAAATTCCCAAGTAGATAAACGAAAAAGGAGACATTTTCTATGTAAGCAGCTGTAAAGCAGCGAGTGGCAATTCTTGTGATAAATAAATTTATTTTCTTTCTTTAACTCCAACACTGGCATTATCTGTTCAGTTCAAGCTTTTTTATCACCCCTGATATTTTTAAATTCAAGGTGCAGTATTGAACACAAGATATAAAAGACCCTGCATAATACCGTCTTGTTTACACTAATAACAAGAACAAGGATTTCTTATGAGTAACAATAATCTTGATATCAGTAAAAAAATTCATATAACGCGTAATAGAAGTAGAGCGCTATTAGCATAGCCTGCGTAGTATCTTCCATTGCAAAGTATTGCAGAGTCACGTTATTAGCTAAATATTAATTCAGGCGCAATGACCTTGAGGATACTATTAGTGCCCTTCCCCTTTAGCATTTGTTAAAATCAATTTTTCTTTACTGGTCAAATGATCTCTATGTTAGCGTCAGTAGAATGTCTTGAAGAGTTCAGGTATTTATTAAAATAAGGAAGCAGTAACGGCGCCCTTAAAAAAGCGTAATTAAATTATACTCAAGTCTGTCGATTAGCAAGCACAATAATATGATTTGCCAAAAACTATTGTCTCGACAAAAGTTCGACAGCTAATAGCAGGAATTTAAGCTTGATTTCATGTTTGTTAGGTGGCTAGCTTAATTAAGTCGTGCAAAAGCTGGATATCACTCGATATTTTTTTATGAAGATCAGTGGGGTAGACAACTTTTCTTTAGTACTGGAAACTTTATGAGATTAAATTTTGATAAAATCAAATTCTTTTATGAGAATTCGATAATGAAGTCATGCAATAGGTGGAAAATTGTCTTTGAAAGAACTTCGATCTTTAAAAGAAAGTACAGGGACACTTAAGGAAAGTATAAGAACTCCCTCAAATATATGGACGGATTAAACTGTTGGGGGACTTCTGAGGCAATAACTACTTTGTAGGTTGCACAGAAAGTCGAGGTACTTTAAGCTAAACAACTGCTTTTTAATGTTAGCAATTATAAAAGAATCTATTTTGAGAAGGATCGACGGTCTGAAATCCCAATAGTCAAGAGAAAAGTCTGATGACACGAAAAAAACTAAGAGAAATTAGGCAATTAAAAAAACAGACCCATAATGTTATGTCATTTGAAGAAAAGCACAGGTAACGACACATAAAATTAAGCAAAGACAAGAGTTTTTTTTTTTTTTTGCTTTAAGGCTGAAAACCTTTGGGTAAGTTTTTCTTATTTTTTACATTCCTCTAGGATTATTTAGGAAAAAAGTAGTATGATAAACTGCATAAATCCATAAAAAAATTAAATGTAAAACTTTTCAACTTGATTAAATTTTACACTGGCCTCGTATACTTTCATGTGAATTTTTTTTTTCTATAACCAATGTTTTAAGCAAATTGTTACAATTTTCCTATTGTTTTTAATATGTTATAATTGATTGCCATATAAAAAAATGGGAATCTTAAACAAAAGACCACAAGTCTAGCATCGGCATTTTTTTCTTTTATTTTGCTTTGCCCACTTTCAAAACTAAAGCAATTGTGGTATGTGAATCTAGTAAATAAGTCATATGACAATTTACCTAATTTTTTTGCTGTGTTATTGCTTTTTGTTCTCTTGAGAGTTAAAGTTTTTTTTCTTTTCGTTTTATATAACTATTGACCATTGGAGAAATGTGGTTACAGTGCATTACAATGCAATCACTTATAAATAGAAAAACAAGCCATTGTTTGGTAATTTTTTGTTTTTATATAATATTTTTTGTAAATAGAGCAATTTTATTGTTACATTTTTCAAGTTGAAAAGTGGTCAGTAGGGAAGTGATGAAAAAAAAAAAACTAAACTGTTTGTAAAAAACACAAAAAAAAACTCGAGTCATAAAGCTTTTTGTGTTTATTAGGTTGAATTAGCGGAACATGAATTAAAAACGAAAAGAAAAGGAACTCACGATGTCTTGCCTATCACCTAGGCCCTGGTCAGCCTTGATCCTTTGCTTTGGATTTTCCATTTGATCTAAGTATTATAAAAATGAATGTCTAAAATCGGTTTGGGCTCTTTAATTTGAAAGTCGTAAAAGACATCATGTTTTTAAACCGATTTATTCGAAGATCTCCATTTTAATGCATTTTAAAATACAATTACTTATTAGATTTCCTCAAGATTTACTTGTATTTGTTAACTTAGCATACATTTTACATTTCTTAGTTAAGAATATCAGTAGGTAACTGAAAAGTTATTATCTGTCAATATGGAAAAATTGCCTCAAGATGAATTGTTAGAAAGATTTTCGACTTATATTAATTTTTTTACTGAATTGAGTCCAGAATAGAAAGATATACTTTTGGAATCGTTTTAGGCTTCTAATATTAACGTGTTTGTTTTTAAATTATCATATCTTTTTTCTCATAATTAATTTTATGCATTTTTTTATTGTTTTTAAATTAAATTTTATAACAAATTTTAAATGCTTTCAACGCCTTTATTATGTACCAAAGATAAAATGGTTAGGGATTTTATTTAATTTAAATATAAACAAATTATAAAAAAAGATAATACATAAACTTCAAATCAATTAAATCGCCATAAAACTGTCGTGACTAATTCATGCCTTCTCATTTCTTAAATGAACAAAATTGTTGTAATATAAACTGTGCGCGTGTCTTAAGTCTTTCGTTTTATGCCGTTATGACGAATCACATCTGATCATTCAACTCTAAAGTATTACACGCCCAAAAACTATTTAATATGTAATTAGTATCACAAATTCTATTTATGACACTTGAAAAAAAATAAGTGAAATTTTGTAGATGTGAGCAAACTTACCTTAAATGAAAAAGATGTAAAATGTTGAGGTTGGTCTTGTAAGGCGGATTAAAAAAACTGAAAGTAAGACAGAAAAAAAATAAATAAATATGTGATTAAGCACTTAAAAAAAAACATTAAAAAACTTATTTTTTTAACAAAAGTTTAACTAGTAACATAATTTAAAGAACAAGAACAGTAACGTGCTTTTAAAATTTTTTCTTAACAGCAAATTCAATTTAAATAAGATACTGACAATAAGAATATTTCAAACCGCGTAAATCTGATTTTGAAATTTTTTATATTGAAAAATGTATGCCTACAGATTGGATGTATTGCAAAAAATATACAATAATAATCAAATAATAACGAAAGGGTGTCGGCATCCGTAATTTTAAAAATATTTAAAATCGCACTTAACAAATAGCTTCCGATTGCTTATATAATAAAAGGCCATGTAAATAATCTTAAAATTTAAAGAGTTGGCCCATAGAGATGGGCTTTGGTTGGATATAATTTTATTGTGTAAACTGTTGTTGATACACACTTCAAATTTATACAGGATGCGTATTATTTTATCCGCTAGTGCAGCAAGTATTAAAAGAAATAAAAAAAACAAATAAAAAAATGATAAAAAATTAAAGAGTGTCCTTATACAAAATGTAACTTTGATATATCTCTAAACTCTAAAAGTCAAAATATCTCTCTATAATTACAAGTGTTAGGAGTAAAAGTTAAAATTGAAGGTTATACTGATAGATACGTAATTTTGATGTTTAAAAACTTGTCATTTGAGCCGTAATTGTTAGATATTTGAAATTTAACCTAATGTATTTAAAGGCAGCCACTACAGCAACAAGTAATTTAAACATAAAATTCGAATTTAAATGGTGCGTGAATATTTAATTTTGACTCACATCTTCTTTTTTATTGACCCACAATAAATAGACATTTAAATAGAAATTTAAAGAAAGCCTTTACTATGTCAGATAAAATAATATGTAAATAAAATTAAAGGGTGTACCGCTAGACGACGTTATGCATATGGCCCTATGGTATGAACTTTAAGCAGTCGACACTTGAAAGTTACATTTAAATGTTATTTATGGATTTGATCACCCTTTGTCCATCTTGCTGTTTTGAATTTTTTTTTTATTTTGCAAGAACTTTTTCCACATTTAATTTTTTAAATGAAATAAAAATATTTTAATAAATAAATTTAAATTCTATCAGCACTACATAAAAATTAATTGAACTTTTCAGGTAAAATAAGAAATATTTTTAACAATAAATTTTTCTGTTAAAAATATTTGCTGTTGCCTAATTCTCAAGCCTATTGGTAACCTTTTAAAGTAACTGATATTTATGTAAATTATTTTTAGTCATAAGAAAAACACATCAAACAACTTAAATACCAAACAACAGCAAAAACTTAAAATGTGCTTAATACGTTTGCTTGGGAATTTTGTTTCTTTTCTATAATTTTCGATTTTCCTTGTCTGGTAACATGGCTTTGTTAGCTGTCTTTTTGTTTGACTGCCCCACAACTCTGGGTCAACTTTCGCTTTATGGCAAAAACAACAATAAAAACGATATTATAATATCTGCTTTGGTTAGCCGGCTTTTAAAGCAATAAAAAACCGTAAATACTTGCCGTTGTTTAACTTAAATTTTTTTGTTTTGCAAGTGCTTCTTGTTTAGCTACAGTATCATCATTGACATTTATCTTGGTTATATTAGATTATAAATAAAGATAATTTTGTTTTGTTCGTACTTTAAATATAAAAATATCCCCCTTTGATTGTACGCTAAATTATTGATAATAACCCAGAAAATGAAAAATTAAGTATGAAAAAATCAACAGCACTAAAGCAATAATACGATTAAGGATGGCTTAAGAAAAGGCAAAGTTTAAATTAAATATTATAAAAAAATCATTTTTCTAAGTCTTTTATTTCACTATTTAATACAATTTATCATACATCAATAAGTCTAATTTGTAAGAGTGATTATCGAACTACAACGGACAAAGCCTCAAATCAAAAATGATTGTTCATCAATTAAACGTTTTGCCCAAAATAATAATGAATTGTTTGCAAAAGGCTTTTTTTCTTGCTTGTAATGCCTTTTAGCTCGTTTCGTTCTTCAGTAAGTTTTCGGTTGTTGACTTGATTTTTGAATACACAGGTCTCGCGAAGCTAACAACTATCATTTTGAGATTTAATAGTTTTATTTAAAAAGAAATTAGATGACGAATCAAAAATCAATTTTGGATTCTTTTCACTTTAAAATCATAAGGAGTTTCACCTTGTGGGTTTTTAACTTGTTAAGCTGATGCATTTTTATTCCCAACCGACGTTGGCAGTTTTCAACTCTTTATTTCGTATCTGTTCTCTCATATGCCTCTAATACTCTAATATGTTTGTCTTTTTAAAATTCTAATAAATGAAAATATTCAAAGAAAATTAAAAAGAAAAAAAATATTCTTAATATCGAATAAAATAGGATTGGCAACTCTTTCTATATCTGTAACAACAAAATTATAGTTATTTGTTTTTCCATTACAGATGTTAAATGGTGTGTGCATGCTATACAAAGCTTAAAGGAGTTGTAACTACTGCCACCAATAAGTGTGGTGTGCTTAAACAATATAGAAGTAAGTTAAAGTTAAGATATGTTGAGCAGTCACGTTTGCTACATTGCCGGCCGTGTTCTCTTATTTTTTATGTAAAAGGACATGAGTTCATATCCCAACAGTGTCTTGTATAAGAAGAAAATTAATTGCTATTGAGTGGCAGCAGTGAAAAAGTAATTTAAAAACAAATAAATAAAAAGGTTCCAGAGTTTCGATTAGAAAAAAAGAAAAGCAACTATTGTGTAACCGCGGTAGATGAGTTGTCGTGAAGCATGTGGAGATTCCTAGAAAAAATCGTAAACTAAGTCCCGACAGAAAATTAGTTACAGAGGACAAGTGTGATCAAGATTTGCGTCAGTACCTGCCATGATAGCCTAACTTGATGGTAGTCTGAGTGAAAGATAAAGCGTGGACTAGCGTCCCCTGTAGGCGTAGCTAACAGAGTTGCAATTTTCAGAACTTGCTTGTCAGGACCATGAACATACCCTTGCTTGAATGCTGTTGACTGCAACACATTTGGAACGGCACCGCATCTTTTCTGCAGATACCGACCTAAACCTACAACCACCACCACCGTGTACCCCGAAGGGTCCTCACCAATAACCGGCTACAGATATGGGGAGCTCTCTCTATGGGCTACCATTTCCCGTGGCTCCAGTATATTTAAGGACACTAGCTTGTCCTTCGAAAAGTACCTAAATTATCTGTCCAGATTATCTGTCCTCCTATACCTATCAGTGCAGAAAAATGTCTAAAGTTGTCCCCGTTTGAAATTGCAATAATTTAAAGGCGTTGGAGTGGCGTAAGTCTACTCATAATGAAAGGACAAACAAAATTGACTACAAACCCACTTTACCTACAACATTGGTTTTGGAAGAAAATAGTGTGAGCATATGAAAAAATATTTTTAAATACAAACAAAATGTTTGCCTTTTTTATATTCTTAAAAAAAAAGAATTTTTGTTTTAAAAGCAATTAGTGTCAAATATTTTTACACAAAAGTCGCAGAATTAGAAATTCATTTGCTTGTCAAAATACAGTTCACCTTAAAAAACACTTTAATTCTCATGATACTAATTTTTCTTTTCTCCCATTCCACTTATATCTACCACCTAAATTTGTAACTAATTTGTCAATTCTATAGCCTTTAGGTAAATAGTGTTGTTTCGTTCAGCCATTTGGCATCATAAACTCATTAACAATATTTGTCTTTAGGGCCTATTTTGGTTTCTTTTTTTTTTGTTTTCCTGTTCTTGTTCGTGTTATTTTAAAGTGTAAAAACTTTAAATATTTGCAATTAATAAAATTGTTGTTTTACATTGTATTTAAATTTCTTCTGTTTGTTTTTCTCTCATTTTCTTTTGGGTGCTGTTGTCGGTTTCGCGTTAAGTAGATGCAACATGTATTGAATATTTGGCCTGAATAGAAACTGGAACGGACTACAGTTCAATGTTTTGTTCAAGTATTTTTTTAGTTTCTTTATTTTGCACATTTTTGCACATAAAATAATAAAAAGAAATAATTTTAAGCAGACAATGAACGAGTGCACGCGAAATTATGAATAAAGAATTTTTTTTGAATGAATTAATTGCACTTATTTTAATTTTAATAGTTAAAGTAATGGATTATAAATGACTTGCAAAGGCCAAAGTTTATGTAATATAGTTTAAAATACGAATTAATTTGCATAATTTATTATGTTATGCAGCAGATAGCAGATCAGACTGTGTGAAATCTGTTCTGTTAAAGTAAAACTACACGCGATTAGTAAAATAATGCATGATATGAATCTGTTTTTTTTTTTTTAATTAATGAATATCGTGGGCTAATTAAAAAAAAAATACTTTAGAATATTAATCTATAAAATTGTCAAAAACTTAAGGTCATAATGTAGGATCAAAGAACTGACCCCTAACCACTACCTGCCATGTTGGCCAGACCCCCTGTCATATTTTGGAGCGTAAGATTGGAGAGATTAAATAAAAAAAATTAAAGTTGAGTTTGCGTCGTGTTTGATGAAAAAAAAAACAAAGATGACATAAGGGCACAAAGTATTGAATAAACTGTAATGAAAATCATACGTGTTAACTACAAAGGTTGACTTCTGCCAAAACACAAAATATTCTCCCATTGATCCATCAAAGCAGAGGCATTTAACAAATTTATACACTGCTGGCTTCTAAGACGCAGTAAACTTTATGAAGCTTCCTTAAAATATATGGCTACATTTTATTGATACTAAGAATCAAGATACTCGTATTAGTGTGTCTAAATCGCAAGCTTTTTATTTTCTGAGCAGAATTATTTATATCTTCAAATTTTTCGCCACCAAAATATTTATTACCTCAGAGTTAGTACGGCGTCTCTTACATGTAATTTGGAAATCATGTTTTGTTTATTACTATTCCTTAAGTGAGGTTTGAATATGATCTTGATTAGACAATTCAATTATTGCTTTTTTGATCGGGGAAAACATTTTCTGTTATAGATTATCGGACCATAAGCAGTCATCATTGAGAAATGATAAAATCTGAAGCTTCATTAGAATTATCCTCAGACTCTTTATGGAACTTTTAGCCCCTATGACACCGGCTGGATTGAAGCAAGAGATGACACTTTCACAAATAGTTTTAAATAAAGAAAACAACTAAAAACTTTTTGCTTTAGAAGTCGTACTGCTTAGAACATTGGAAGATGATCGTGCGAAAGTTGCTTATGCAATGACACTGAACAAGATCAAGTATTTGAACAAAAAAAGGTTGAGTATTTTTTACCATTTTACAGATAAGCTTTGGAAAATTAAATGACAATTGCTGATATAAGCTCTGTTGGGTCCCATAAATCCGCATTTGATGATGACTTATCTTTCGCTAAAATCCCTAGACGATCTTATAATTCATTTGCAGAAGTGACTGAGGGCTATGAGAATAAAAGTTAACAAGCAAAAAAATATTGTTAGTTCAATTAAATTAAAAAAAAATAGTTTTATAATTTACACACATTTAAATAAAAACACCATTTTATAAAAATTTTAAGTATAATTCTTAAAAGTGTTTTTTTTTAACATTAAAGTTATTATACGTTTAAAATATGCTTAAACTATGTGCGCACGTTTTATTTTATTTTTTCGTTTTCCATTTCTGTTATTCATTCATTTTTATCGCTTTTTTTCCATAAAATTCACCTACATTTCCACTAGTTTGTTTACTTTTCATATTTTATTCCATTAACTATTTTTTACATTTTTTCATATAAAATTATATGCATTCGATTCAAGCAAAATAAAAAAATACTGATGAAAAAAACTCGCAAGACGACATTGTTTTAAAATGTTTTTATACTAATTTTTCTTGGCCCAAAAGGCAAACTGGCTTGAAATGTTAAACACCCAATTTAGATTGAAAAAAAGTAGTTTTCTAACTTAAGTGCACTTTTATAACATTGTAAATCCATTTGTTTATAAAGATTTTAAAATGTGTTTCACTTTTAATGTTATTCTCATGGAAACGTAAATTGTTTTTAAAGTACAAATGAAAAAATTTCACTTTTGTTTTATAAAAGCAGCTTTAATAGCAATAATTTGTAAGGAAAAAAAGAAACATCAAATTATATGCTTTAAAATTTAAATAGCGTAAAAGTAAAATCAAACAAACTCATTTCGATTGATCTGAGACTTTGTAACTTTAGGATGATAATGATGTGAATTTTTTGATTATTTAATTTGATGTAATGTTTTTCTTTGTTGTAACAAAACAAAGTCGCTTACCATTCTATAATGCAGAGGTACTTTTTTGCAATAAGATTCAAGAAGTTTCTAGCTTTTTGCTTGAAAAAAAAAGAAAACAATTTTGGAAAACATAAAGTGATCTTAGAAGCTTTGAAAATAATTATGTTCTATGTATATCAATTAAGGTGGATATAAATATAAAATAACTGAATAGAGGACCTTTGACTAAAAGCCTATGTTTTAAAAATTTTTTCTTTCAAATATTAAAAAAATAAATGTAACATATTTAAATAATTGGTTTTATCATTTATTAAAAAAAAAAAAAAAAAAAAAAAAAATTAACGATTTCCAAATACCACGAAGTCTTTTTCTATTGACTAAATAAAAACGTAAATACTAATGATGGTTGTTTAATAAACTTTGCTTTAAAAGTTCAAACGAAATATTTTTTTTTTGTTTTGGTTGATGTTAAACACTTGTCTTCTTAAGGAAAAAATGAAAAGAAGAAAAATTAAATAAATAAGTTTAAACACCTAATTGCCATTTATTATCATGTTGCCAACATCTGCTTCCAAAGTTTTCCTCAATTTTCCTTTCAGAGTGTCAAAGTTTATTCAAACACATTCTCCTTAAAAAGCCATAAATTTGTTACTTAAATTTTTCCTTTTAATAAATGAAGTTTTATTTTATACGCTTTAAATTTATTACCACCACTGCTGAGGCATTAACACCGAAATTATTTATATGCCACAAATCCAGTTAGCTCTGCTTGTGGCCACTTTGGCTATTTTGGTTTGGTACAACTACTATGTCACTTTTGTGAAGATGAGTTTTTTGTTTTTTTTTTGTGGCAGCTGCAGGAATGGAGTTAGTTATTGGTGGCTGTAATTTTTTTCAACAACTTTAGCCTCACGTTTAAGGTGAAATCATCTTTTATTATTGTGTTTTTTTTACTTTCGATTAAACTAAGAAATCTTTTTGACTAGATTGTTGTTGCTGTAAGTTTGTATAGCTTTTTGATAACCTTGCTTTATTTGTAATTTATTATTTAAATTTTAAAGGCTTTTTGATCGTAGAAATCAGTTTTGCTTTTCTTCTGTTCAAGTTTATTGATTTCTAAACACCCAAATGATTTTAAATAAAAGTGAAATTCATGTATTGTGTTTGAGGTTGGGCTAAGGAAAATTGCACAACATATCATACACATAAAAATTTGATTGTGGAAGCATATTCAAATGCAGCAGTGTTTTTCAGATAAAACAAATCATTTTCGTTAACCTTTCACTTGAATTTTATAATAAAATTAATATTTAGATATCGTTGATCTTATTTCAGACCCAGGATTTTCCTTTTGCTTTCTTTAAGCACTTACACCTCTATAAACATTAATGGTGAGCAAAAAGGATCAGGCATCTCTTACTCCGGATAGATTTAAGCTTATGCTCTTGCTTCCATAAAACATTAGTGTCATTTACGAGATATACTTAAGAAAAATATCATATTCACTTTGACTAGAACTAATGATAAGATAAAAAACAAAAGTGATTAACTTTGAGACTGTCTAGAATATTTCCTTGAGCTAAGCTAATGAAGCTCTACTTCAAATTGTCACAAGTAAAAAATATTCTATCATTTTTCAATCTATTTGAATAGTTATAAACCATGTATGTTTGCAATAAGACAAAATAATGTGAAAAAGTTGCCTTGGGAAGTGGAATACGTATTTATGTTAACTCATAATTTTAAAAATTCAAGCGAGAAGGTTTTTTAAGCAAAGAGCATCGTTGTAAGCAAAACAATTTTTATTTAGAATTTCGATTGCTATATTTCCTTAAAAGATGAAGTCAAGTACAATAAAATTGAATAAGAAAAACTCTTAAAATATATACAAATCTAATAAAAAAGATAACTAAATTTTTTACCATCATTTTACTTTTAAATCAATCCACAAATGACGTCCGAACTTGACGTTTTATGTTGGCAATAATTTTCTACGAAAATTGACTGACAATTATTGTCAGATTTATTGCCGGCAATAAATAAGTATTTACACAAAAGTGTTGTCTATATTAGAGATAACATTATTTTGACATTTACTGCTATGTCTCTTAAAATATTTATTGCTAATCTAGACGGGGGGTTATGCTGTATTTACCATAAATCATGCTGTTTTTATAAAACAGTAATAATTTCTAATTTCGAAAGGCCATTAATCTAGAATTAAAAATAATTTTTAATTTGTTTGTAACTTAATTTTTGATGTAAAAATATCTTTAAAGCAATATAAAAATTTTAAATATTTGTTTATAATTTTTGTTATAAAAAAAATAAAAAAGGAGTTTAAGAAGTTCTTAAATTTATTTTCGTATTTTACCAAAAATACCTAACAACTAAATTATGGAAAAACATTTTTATTCTGCGCAAATACTTATCAAGAAATTTAGGTTCCTAAGGTAAGATATCACATTTATTATATTACAAGTCGTCACTCGTAATGATACGTGTCAACAAATGTTAAATAAACATTTTTGGAAATAGTGCTTACGCTTTATGGTCAAATATTTAACTAATCCTAGGGCACTTAAAAAAAAAGGAATTTTAAATAATTTTTTTTAAAAATTATCATCGATTCAAAAAAAAAAAGCAAATTGTATTTTTTAATAAAAGATTTTTTGGTGATATTGAGTCAACGTGCGTAACTGAAGTTTTATTTGGTTATGGGCAAGAAATAAAAACTTTAAAGGATTTTAAAAGGAACACTGCCAATGATCGACTAAATTAAAATTGTCCACAACAGTTAAATTTTTTTATTGCATTGCCTTTTCAGGATATATTCACATTCTGGATCTCTACAACAATGACAACAACAACAAATGTTTCTATATATATGGATTATATTTTACAAATTTAAAATATATATTTGCCTCCACAAGTTATTTATTATACCTTTCACCACAAAAAGTAGATAAAGAAAACCATAAAATATATACTTTGAGTCTTTATTCATAGCGAAGTCAATTGAGCGATATTCGTCCGTGTTAATGTCAAAATCAACTTCAATCAGATATAAATTCGAAATAGTTGCTGTTGAAAGTCAGCCAGACGGGTCCATGTCCATTAAGGTAGTGAGCCTATTAACACGCCCGCCTCTAATTATTCTATATCATTTGGAACAATGAAGTAACTCCAATCAAAACATTGAGCGATAGAGAATTCAAAAATAAGAAAAAACATTAAGTGTAAAAATTGGCGCTCGCCCATATTTTCCGAGCTATGGACCTCTAAAATTTTCATAAGAATTTCGATTGTCAATATGGGTATCGTTTAAAAGCTTTTAAAGAGATCTTTCAGGAAATACTAAATTTAAAAAAAAAATGCTTAACCTTTTAAGAGCCGTATGTAAAATTAAATATCGTACTTATTTTTATTTTTTTATTTTTTAATTCTCTGTCACCGCAATATTTGTTTTTTGATAGGAGCTACTTAAATAAACCAGATTAAAATACATGGTGAAGGGTATAAGAAATTCGATGTAGCCCAATATAAAACTCTTACTTGTTTTTATATAATCTCATTCATTCGTTCTTACAAAAATGTTTGTTTTTCTTTAATCCCTTAGTTTGGGTAAAAGATCAAAAACTTGTCTTGAATGTATCTGTATGTGATTTTTTACTATCCTGTATTTGGATGAATTCTGCTAGATCTAAAAATCCTTTTTTTAGACCCTGAAAACCTTTTATTAATTTTGACATTTATTTTATGAATTGGAAGCTACACATGCCATACAAATAAATTATTAGTACTATTTATCTGGGGCGTTATAAATATTTTTATTTGAGAAAAATAAAAATGTTGTAAACATTTAAATCAATGATTGTAAGCATTTCAAAACAATATTTGTTTAACAAATGAAAGTGATAATACTTAAGGCGGACCCCTGAGCTTATCTTCACACATAATTTATGTAGTTTTGTTATTTTAAACGTTCATGCATTTATTTTAGCAAATTAAAATATTTGGCCTTAAGTTACACATTTCTTTCCAGATTCTCATATCAGATCACATGTTCAACTAAAACACGCTCATCATTAAATATCAACATTTTTTAGTTTTTTTTTTCAATTAGAGAAAAGAAAAAATGAAAGTGTTTAAAGATTTGCACAACTGGGCATCCTTGTGAAAAGAGGCCAAAACTCAAATGCGCAGAAACAAAAAACTAAATACACATGTGAGTCCGTTTATATACGAGCATTGCTTTATTTTCTTTGCTGAGGAGGCTTAAGGCACTGACTGTCAATAAGATTTGAACATGGCAAAGTTGTTTTCTTTTATTTTCAATATTTCTATACCTGTACAAGTTTCTTACTTTCAATCTCACAACTGTTTAAGGTCAGCTGTTGGAAAAAAAAACATGACTTATTTGCTTCCTAGCACAAAGAAATTTAAGTAAAAAGCAATGAACGACATGATTTATAAAAGGTATTGAAAATAATAAAACATCATTTATAAGTTTCTTTTTTGCTAGTTGTGATGCTCATCTTATTTGAGAGTGTGTGTGCCTTTTTTCTTTTTCTTTTAAGAATTGAAAATATTATTAACTGCATATAGAAATTGTATTTGAACAAAAAAATTTAATTTTTTTTATATTCAAGCTAAACGGAGTAGAAATTTTGTCACGATTTCTTAAATTTCGTTTTTTATTCTGCTATTTTTTTCTTCTTAACAGATGTCGAAATCATGTTTAATTACACGGAAAAGCAATTTTGGAAATTATATTTTTGGCTAAATTTTAAAATATTTATTTAAATGGAAATAAAAAATGAACAGTTAAAAAAACCAATTAAATTAAATGAAAAAGGAAAATATATGAAATACAATCGTAATCGTTTTTTAATTTTTCTTCCACTCTCTGTCTTCTTTTTCTTAATGATAATTGACACCTGCTGGTTGGTGTCAAATGATTTATATGTGTGTGTGGTGCAAATTAAAGAAATAATAGTTGAATTTTAGTTTCTTTTTTTTGCAATGAAAGGAGTTAGGAATTTATTGTCTAAAGTCACTGGGGCATTAGTTTATTTTTTGCTTTTATGTTTGAGAAATTAAGAAAAGCTTTTTTAATTCAATAAAAAAGCATTTTATTGCTTTTGAGCAATATTTTGCTAATGGACTTTAAATTATTTTGATTTTCCTTAATTTCCACACAAATAACAATAAAATAATAACTGCTGGCAAACATGTTTAAAGTGCTTTTATTTATTTGTAAAAATTTTGTGAATTGGTATTTTGTCAAAATCTAAGAGGTTCCTAGAAACTCGAAAGGGAGAATTTAGAGCCAGAAGGAACTTCAGTTTTTATTAGCCAATGGAGGTACTTGTCATTTCTAAGGAAAAAACTACTCAGTAGAACTTCCAACAAGGTTCTCCATTATAATTTAGTTCTGCGTTAGTGAAATTTCGTGAAAATTTCAAGTATCATTCACAGTCTGTGTTTGCAAGGATTCGGTTTGGGAAGGTCATTTAAAATTTCGAGCACTACTAGCATACACATATAGCTGTTGAATTGGTGGCGCTTTAGCCTGAAAATAATAACAGCTACGACAGACTCTGTGTCTGCATTTTAAAGTCTAGACTGTCCTAAATCACTGCAGTCAAGAGTAAATGCTGCTAATAGCTTAAGACTCAATGAAAGTAGTGAAGTCGTAGATTATCAGGCGGGTGCCAAAAGATACCCAGAAATGGAGAGGGTTGAAAAGAAAACGATTTATGAATCGTTAAATTGTGAGAAAAATTTATATTGTTAGTTGACAGGGGATGGGATATGAACTCAGGCAAACCAGGTAAGTAGTCAACTTTAAGATGCAATATTTTTATTGTTCTTGTTTCAGGAAAGTCAAAGTTGTGATAAAATACAAAGTCGAATAAGTCGATCTAAGAACCTGCGATATAAGTTTTATTAGGTAGATTAGTCTTAAATCAAGTCTAAAGTAAGAATTTGAAAAATTATAGAGTCAAAATGAAATATTAGCACTCCAAGGAATATTTATCGCTTGAATTAACACTTAACTGTGACCACTAATGGGTCAGAATTGAAAACATATGCGGAAAATGGTCTAAAAATAAAAAAAATTTATATAAAGAGATACATTAAATAATTTAATGTTTACTAATTAAAAAAAATATATAATACCTAAAGTTTAAAATATTTGTAGTTTCTTGTTGTTGTCTTTCAGCTCAGTGAGGCAGTGCCATTTGATGTAGTTTCACTTTTCAGAGCTTTTTACTGACTTCATAATTTGCAATAATAAATATTTTAAGGTTTCAAATGACACTCTTAATATTTCTAATATAACAAAAGATAAACAACATGCAACGTAAACGAAAATGAAAAAAAAAATTTTTTTCTGCAATTTCGTTGGCATTCATAAAGAACGAGATATGCCACATGCAATAACGATGAGGCTGCAATATGAATTAAACACAAAAAAAATAATTATAAAAACATGAACATGAACATGAGCAACAATGAGACACAAGACACATACATAAATGCATTTCTCTTTCATTTGACCGCAGTGACCAAAGTCAACCAGCAGCTACAATAAATGTTAGTAAATTGTTGCTGGTCTTATTTATTTATTTTTTGTTGCTCTTCGTAACTAAACAGCAGCAGCAGTCGTCTAAAGATGATCTTTTAATGCAAAAAAAAAAAAAAAAAACAAGAAAACGAATAAGAAGAGGATGTTCATATAATAAACCGGGTAAATTTTTCTTACAAAAGCTTTCACAGGAGAAATTTTTACTATAAAACAATTTATTTATAAGGAAAAATCATCTAACTGTTATATTAGCAAAACAATATACTGCGATATTTTATCTTTTATTAAATCTTAGAAATAAATATAACAAAAAAAGTTTTATTAGCATATTTTTTTCCTTTTTAATAGTTTTTATTATTAAATAAAGCTGAATTTTAAAATGTCACTAGAGAAAATAACAAGACAAAGTGAATACTTTAGTTATTTTTTTGTTTTTGTAAAGTTTACTGAAGCAAAAAATTACGAAGCAAGTGAAAAAATGCAAAAGTTATCCAAAATTATTTAAATAAATTTTCAAGTGCATTTATTTAAGCTGGAGTTTTTATTTTTTTTTTTTGTTCAACAGTTCAAGTTTGAATTTGAATAAATTAAATATATAAAATTCCTTTTAATTTCCACAATTTGGAAAGAAAGTTTTTTGGTTTTTTCTCTGTTATAACCAACTTCAATGAAACCTTAACGAGAAACTTTAAACTTAAGAAAAAAATATTATAGAGAAATATTTATCTCATAGTTGAGACGACGGCTACATGTATTTGATTTTATTTATTTTTTCTGCAAAAAAGCAGTACAAAATTGTTTTAACCAAAATTCAAACAAAGACAAATGACATCCTTGTGGTGCATGGCCTGTGTGTACGTTTAATGATGGCAAAGAAAAAAATCCACTGCTACAATGTGAACAAAAAGAAGTTGTTTGAAATGTTGCATACAAGCAGATATTTGATTGTTTATGCATTGAACTTGTATACGTAGGTATGTGTGCACAAATGTATAAAATCCATTAGCAATAAAAGTAAACAAGAAATGAAAATCATTGATTATGTGCACAGACACGCTGATTTTTGTACTGTTCACATTTGAAAAGTGCTCTACTGTGCTTTAAGTTGGAGGTGTATTAAAATGTTTATATTTTCTAAAATTTTTTTCTTTTCTCTAGCAAGGCCAGTTTTTCCTGGAAAAACTAATTTGAGGTCATTTCATTTTTTCCTAAGCAAAAAAAAAAAAAAAAAAAAAAAACAAAAAAACAATAATCATTAAATATTTATTAATTTATATGATTTTTATTAAAAGGTGGACTTTATGTTAAAGAACTGTTGTTGAGACTTAAACACGACGTGTATGTTCCAAGTGTGTGTTCATCATTATTATGTTTATCTCAACAGTTGGTAGATGATGTGTGTTTAATAGCATTTATGTGCACTTTCGTTGTCGCTGGATTAACACATGTAATATATTTGAAGCAAACGCATGCCAGGTGTTAGCTATGATTCTTTTTTTTATTTTATTGCTTTAAATTGTTGTTGGTTTTTTTTTTGTAAATAAGTTAAATTTGATTGATAATTTACGTATTTCCTTTTATAAAAAAAGAAACATTTAGAAAGTTTTTGTATTAAACAAATATTTGGGGAAAACATTTTATTAATATTTTTTTTTTTTTTTTCAAGCTAAATTATTTTAAACTTTTGTTTGATAAACAAAACTGCTAATGAGTGAACAATAATACTAATTTAACGAATAAACCTGTTATTAAAATATTTTTTTTTGTATTCATAATTCTTTAACAACCTGTTAAAAGCTTGTGGCTTAAGTCTTTTGTTTGATTTTCTTTAAAGAAGCTCTAAAGAATTTTTTTTTCTTTTAAAAAGCTAAATTTGGCTTCTTTTATTAGAATATTTGTATCTTCTTTTAAAGTTGTGAATATGTCTTAAAATAAGAAATAAAGTAGAGAAGAAACAAACAGATTTCTAACTTCATTCTATTACACAATTTTTAATTTATACTCTTGGAGGATTTATAATCATTATTAAAAGATGTGTTGAATTACATATTGAACTCAAGCTGTGTATGTTGGAAAACTTATAAATTAAGTTAACTTATCTTGATTTTTGATTAAAAATGTGCTCTCACAATAAGTTATATAACAGCGACTTAGATAACAGTAAAATTTAGAGCAAGATTTAAATGAGTACAACACAGTGTTTGAACTTAAGTTAACCTGACTTAACAACTCTCTCGCTTATCATTGAGAAATTATTTTAGAAATTTTAATCGGATAAACTCAACAAAATTGATGCTTAAAAACTGTTCATTGATAGAAGAAGCTAAACAAAAAGTTTTACAGAATGGCATTAACAAATAAATTATTACAAAATTAAGCATTTCAACGCAGCTTAAAAAAGTCTACGAAAAGCCTCAATATTTACTGTTAAAACTTTAAAAAAATTCAAACAATGGTTTTGTAAAAACAACTAAATATTGTTTTGACATCAGAAGGCGTGTGATTAAATTATGAAAACAACTGCACTTAAAACTCCAAACAAAATTCAGCGGCAGATGGATATTAATTTAAAAGAAAGACAAAATTAATGTAAATGTCTTTAAAAGCTGCTCACAAAGATAGTTCAGCGTAAGTACCAAGACAAAGTGGGATCGAAAAAATATAAAGGAAGTCTTAAAAAAGCCCACATAGGAAAAAGTTTTTTTTTATCTATTCAAGTTTTTATTTTTTTACATCGCAAATTAATTTAAGTTTTAATTAATTATTTAATTAGAGAACTGTTTACTTTCTGTTTAACTAAATTATTTAATAAAAAATAATTTTTTAATTAAAATTTTCATGATTTAATTGCAAAAGATTTTTTTATTAAATACATAATTGAATTAATTAAAAATTTTATCACATTTAAATCTAGAAGCAAATAAAATATGTAAGTTGACTTGCAATTTTTTGTTTAAAAAAATCTTAAAAAAAAACATTGTTAAGAAGACTCTAAGGGCTTAAACCAAGAAAGTCTTCTCCCATAAAAGGTTTTAGATGAAATAATTCTAAGCCTTATCTTCTCATTATAAATATTGAAATCTTGTAACTGAAAAAGTGCGGATGCACCCAGTTATAACCTTGATAGAGGATTTGCTTTCTGAAATTCAATCGGTTACTTTTCTTTTAATTGTCCCTGTCTCTATAAACAATTTTGAGTACAACCCAGAAACCTTGCCTAGCAAACAATATTACTTTCTTCAGGGACAGATTTATCTACTTATAGCCATTCACTTGTCTCTGGTTATATTTCTGTAATATTGTAATAAATCTATGTTTCTATGCTTGTGTTGGGAAAGCTCTTTACCAACTACAAAATTATTTATACAACAAAACAATAAACTGATTTACATGCCAAAAAATTCCATAAAAGCCTTCACACTGTTTGTTAGTGCTTATTCAGGTTAAAAGTAAATTTATGAGTTTTTAGCTATTTTTCATATTCATTTATAGCAATTTTTATGGCAAATGATTATTTGATTTATCCATAAACATTTTTAAAAGTTTTATGTTTTGTTAAACATCTTATTGAAGATTTAAGAGAATAGAAAGATGAAATTAAAATTTATGAACTCTCGCCATAAAATGACTAACATGTTGACAATTATCATCATCATTATCATTAACATCATCATAACCATCATGTATCTTTGTTTAAAATTTCAGTATAATAAATGTTTATACCCTCAACTTTTTTATTTGAACTTTACTTAACTCTTTTCGGTTTATTGCAATTTTATTAATTTATGGTATTTTATTGTTTTTGCATTCTTTCATTAAATTTAAAAATATCAGTTATTGTGGTTTCATGATTATTTCAATCTAAGGATTTTTAATATTTTTGTAGATATCATTTTCTATTTTAAACATTAATTTCTATAATTTTTTTTGGTACTAAAATTTTATGATCTCAAATAAAGATAGTCCATAATCATAATTTTTTCTAGAAGTCTTTTAAATAGAAAAATTAATATCAGAATAACTGAATTTCAATCACTGGTGGGAACATGTCTAATATACAAAAAAAAAAAAAAAAATTACCCTAGACCCATAGATAACGAATTGCTTTTAGTTGTGTGTTGTAAAAGAACGAATGTGTTAAATGAAGTTTTTTACAAAATAAAACCTAGTGAAGTTATTTTATTAAAAAAAACACATTGCTTTTAGAGGTCAGATTATAATAGTGTCGAAAAACTAAGAGAAGTCAACATAAAAATCCTTTTTTTTCTTCAAAGTGAAATATTTTCTAAACTGTGAGAAAAACAATAACAAATATCCGGACATTATTTATTTACGTCTTCAAGCAAAACTCAAGGCAATATAAATTTTTAAAGTCAGATAACGTGCTTGAAAATTACAAGCGTTATAAATTTTTTTCAATTCGACTTGTAGCTTTGTTTGTACTTTAGCAACAAAGCAAACGAGATGCGATTTATAGAGGCTAATGTCGGCTTTATAGATGGTCTATTTTTCGATTAACTCCAATCAGAAGTTGCTAAGTACCACATATATTCTTATTTATTTTGCGAAAGTCCCCACTGTGCAATGATAAGATTTGATCTGACCCTCTATTGCATAACAAACAGTAATTTTAATCAACTCAGTTCTCTCTATAGAAGCTCTTGCAAGATTTAGTCAATAATAATGCGTTTTATTGCAGACGAGTCATAAAAAACTCATCCACTACGGGTACTAAGGACTCCGCCGAGGTATGAAAGTACTATCTCGTATTTCTTTATGAGCAAATTAACAATTTTTAAAGTCTACACAAATAATGTTATCTTTCCTTCTCAATGGGCCTTAAACAACTCAAACACCACGACTGCTAAACAACAATCAATTTTCTTTTTACTCTCTTGGCTCCATTGGGACGAACTCACGATAATTTTTTATTCTTATTGACCACACACTTTCTCGTAAGTAAGTAGATAAATAAGTAACAACTTTATTTATGTGAGATATAACCCATCTGTGTAAAGGGAAAAATAACCTTTACATGTAAAAGTTGTAAATTACATATTTTACATCATGGCCACACGATACAAAAAATGCATGTGCATTTAAAAAGACAAAAACGAAAGTATTTAGTAGAAGTTTTCTGGTAAGAGATGGAGTCTAGAGCATAAAAATTAACACAATTTTCTGGTTTTTTCCAAAGAGTGTAATTTATGCTACTACTAGACTTTACGTTATCGATTGGTATAAAAGGATATATGCAGAAGGATTTAGGTATGTAAAATATATATTAGTGCTTCCAAGCGAGTTTTCATTCCTATGGTGTTGTCAATTAGTTGTGCAATTATCAGCTTAAATAAGCGAAACCATACTTTGTCCCATGATTCTACGCATTCTGGCTTATTCTACTGCATATTTGTCTGTAAAAAATTTTTTCGTTTAGCCCTTACAATAGAAATTTTATTCCCTAAAAAAAGTAAGAAATCTATTTAAATACTATTTTCAAAAATTCCTTTAAAATACATCTTCTAAGTTTCTTTTATGTTCATTGTGCAAATGGAACTTTGAAAGAAATTTTACACATTCTCGAAATGTTTGTCCTAAAAAAATTACACTATCATTATAAAATAACCACTAAAACTTTGCAAATGATGTATTTAGTATTAAAACTCCATAATGAAAAGTAAACCACATAGAAGAACAATGCATTTGTTTTTTGCGAAAAAAATCATTTTTATCTTTATTTACTCTTCTTCCACTTATTTTTGTAAAAACATTAGCCAACTGACCTAATTCTTTTTGTATTATTCAGAATGAAGATGAAAGAAAAAAATTATATAAAAAACAAAACACAAAAAAACACCGCTACTTTTTCTTTGAATATTTGTTTTATCTTTTGAGTTCGCTCAACAAACTTGAGATACATATTTTCTTTGGTTGTTGTTTGTTTTTTTATTTTGTTGTGGAGAATGCGGCTTTAGCCGCTGACAATGAAGATGATGGTGATTTTTTACTCAATTTTTCCTGTTTTAAACTATTTATGTTGATATTTAAGAAGCAAATACCAAAAAAAAAAGAAACTAGAAAGATTAGCATTTTCAGTTAATTGTTGTCGGTGTATGTTATTGTTACTCTTGTTACTGCTGGTGTCTTATGAAAGTAGTTTTTTTACTATTGGTACCATTATACATATTTGTAGTACTTTAAGTTCTTTGACAAAACAAGTGCAAGTGCAAAAGAAATTGGTCTTGATTTGATGTTTAATAAAAAATACATTAGATACGTTAGAGTTTGAATTAATATTGACCACTAACCTGTAAAATTTTTATAAAAAATCGTCTGTTTTTATAAATAAAGAAAGTAGACAAGACCTAAAAGTAAAGATATTAGAAAAAATTTGCATTATGTTACTGGGTTAATTAGAAGCTTCAACTTTAGTAGTTCTTAAGTAACGCTTAAGGCAAAAGACTTAAGATACAAACAGCACCAATGCAAAAGTTATTTTCTATTTATTTTACTTGTCTAAACTGCTCTACAAACATTTAAAAACTTAATTATTACTTACAAGTTTTTAAAACATTAAATTGTCACTAAAGCCTTAAAATAAGCAAAAAAAAAAAAACATCCAACTAAAAACTTGGACCTCAAATGAATAAACAAAGAAACAAAAATCTGTTTTGTTTTAATTTTAAAAAAAACTTGAGACCTCATAATTGCAAAATTTGTTTTTTCTAATCATAATTTATAGTTATTATCTTTTTTTTGAACATAACTTTCTTAAACAATTTATTTTAATTATTCAATTATATATTTTTTCATTAGTTTAACTCTGTCATTTATTGGGGCTTTTTGCTAATTATTGTCTACTAATTTCTGTTAAGATGTGAATTATTCTGTCACAGCAACAAAATAAAAGCTTGAAAAGATAATCACAATTATATTTTTTTAAAGTAGAAATAAAAAAACATAAATTACTGTAGTCTGCCTAAGGTGTTTATTAACCATCGATTAGTAACAAAGATTTTGAAACTAATTACTAGTTAGTGTTTTTTGACATATCTGAAGCCTTAAATTATAAAGTAAATATAAATTAGTTATATAATGATGTGCCGGTTTCATGTCGTCTCTTTGTTTACAAATAAATTCTTAATTCTTAGTTTTGTTAACTAGAGGCGTTAGTTTCTTCTTAGACAGTAATTGTTTTGCTTAACTTTTGCAGTGTTACCATGAAATTAATATTCTTTTGTTAGTTTTATGTTAACGCCTAATTACGTTGAATTTACTGTTATATGCCTAGTTATCTCACAATAGTAAAATGCTATTAATTCTCATGTTATTTATTTATTTTTAAATAACTTCTTTTAATAAATTTATTTCTTTGGTATGCAATTTATTTAGTGGGTAAAATATTCGTTAATTAAAGTTTTTATCAAACCAATATTTTTTTGTTAGATATGATATTAAACAAAAAAAAAAATCTACATTAATTAAATATTTTACTTGTTATAAATTTAATTTCACTTTAATCACAAAATATAAAATAAATTTTTTGAAAAATAATTCATTTCATAAAAAATATTTTTATGGGAAATGAATAAACAAATAAACTTTTTGTTAATTTTATTTCTTATTTAAACTATTTATTTAAAGGTTTCTTACAGAATGAATGTAATTTAAAAAAAAATTATATGAACTGTAATAGAGTATTTGTTGACTTTCAAAACAAGGCTTTTTTTCTTTTAATTTTCTTAATAGTTTGGCAATAGTTGCAATTAAATAATTTTTAATATGTGAAAAAAATGATAGGCAATTTTGAAATACTAATTTCAACTATTTTATCTCTTATTTAATCGTTGTAAGCAATTAGGCAAATCAAAAATTTTATTACTAAAATTTCAGTTTAGCGTTTATAATTAAATCACCTAAAAATAAGGAAAACATAATTATTATTAATTGTAACAATTTATGGTTGCTCTGAACATATTTTTATGCTCTACTTTGCTTTGAATGAAAAAAAAAGTAAATAAATAAAAAGAAAACCGAAACAATTACAAAGCATAAAGAAATTATTAGAAAATAATTAAAAATATTTTGTATTTTTAAAATCTTAAATTTTTTCCCAATCAGGGATTGAACCGTGGAATACTATAAATGAATTAAAATTTTTACAAATTTTTTTTCTAAATATTTTTCAGAAATAAAATTAAAAAATGAACCTAAGCCAAAAAAAAATAATTTTAATTAATTTAAAATATTTTTTATTATTTTGTAAATATATTTTACTATATTTTAATTTTTTTATGATTGAAACATTGTTATATAATTGTTATTGAAACTATATTATTATATTATTATGTATAATAGTATGATTTGACTACAATTTTAAAATCAAACCATTATATGTTGCTATTATATTATGGTTGTCTTAAGCATGTTTTTTCGTGTATAAATATAGTTTGTTAATTTTTTATGGTATAAAATATCACATATTCTAACTGTCACTCAATAATTTTTTTTATCTTTCTTAAAAATCTCTTTAAAATAAAAAATTAAAATGTTGAGATTTTATTTCATAACAACTTCTACAACATCTATATAAACATAATTTTAATGACACATTTCCTTCTGATAAATCCTATGGTATTTTAATAATATTTCATAACAAACATCTAGACATTTACAATATATTGGCAGCTTTAATAGTTAAATAACTTCTATTGAACAAACATCAATATTTATATAATCAACTACTTAAACAAACATGACAGCCTAGAGAAACTTGAGGTTTCTGAAACGACAAATTATATTTATACCCTAAACCATTAAAATATCCACATAAGCTTCTTTTTCTTTTTCTTTGGTTTTATTTCTATTTGTAAAACAACATAAATCTTATCACTTCAATAACTTTGAAAATTAACAACAGGAAAGAAAAGCAGAGAATGAAATAAAAAACAATTTCTTTTTAATAGTTCTAAACATTTAACGTTGTTGGACTTTTACTCTTAAATTGATCTAAACTTAACTCCTTAACTCTCTGCTACATGAGGAATACAAGTAAAGGAAATTTTTTCTTTATAACAAGTAAAGTAACGAATATGTGTCTTTGTCTGCAGTTTCTTGTTGTTGAAAATAAACAATATAAATAACAGCATCTGTTATTTGAAAGCAATAACAGCAACAGCAGTTAAGCTCGACAAAAATCGTAAGACGTCTCGTCTATTGAAAGACAAATCAAATTATATGGCAAGCATACAATCACGTGCCACAAGCACTTCCTGTAAAATGTCTTTTATATTTTTCTTAACAATTTTCCTAACTTTACAATACAACTACGGGTTTAGAGATGCAGATACACACTGCCCTGTAGTTTAAAGGATATGTGGCAGTTAGAGTAGAGAACTGTTAACATTAGTTTTACTATGAAGAAGGTAGAAGATGACATTTGAGTATTCAAGGCAATTAGTTGGCAACATAGATATGAAACGACTTGAAGTCATATCAAATGTTTTGCTCAAAGCGCTCATTCTTTACCAGAATGAGACTTTAAAGTGGCAACTGTGGAGATGTTGGAAAAATTAAAAACATACACACAAAGAAGAAACATGGTTGGTTATGGTCACAACAATCATATGATGTTCTCTAAAACAATATGTGAGTGCCTGAAGAATATTAATTTTTTTTATTGGGCAGAATGCCTTCTGTTATTTTAGTGATTCTATTTTCATAAGAAGCTGGTTTAATTAAAAATACCTTCAATATTGTTATGGTTATATTTAGCGATGTTGTTATTTTCTTAGACAATAATATGGTTCCGCATAATGTATTCTTATTATGACTTGAGGCATGTGTTCTCTTAATGTATTGCTACCAAAAGAACTATTGGGTATTTAACTTTTTTTTTTATGAGCGTGCGTTTATTTATACAAATATGTTTTTCTTATTGCTTATTGTAACAAATTATATGAAATGTTTTGAACATTAAGATGGATAATTTTTGTTCAGTTGTTGAGTTGAGTTCTGATACCTTTTTGATATACAAAAACATTTCAAAGTCACAAGTCTGCAACTAAATCTTAGTTATTTATCTTTTTATTTTACGACAAGTATGTAATAACGAACGGTCAGTGTTTAGATGGCTCAGGTTTTATTGAAGCCACTGCTAAGAAATTGTTGTGTCATTTTAATGCAACAAAATTTTAACATGTGTCATGTTTCATGTTTTTTTTTTGTGCTTGCTTTTCACCACCATAAACATGATTAAATTATAAAAATTTACATTTATACGAAGTATTAAAAAAAAGTGTAACAATTTGTTAAAGACAGCAAACAGTAGGCTGCTTTTGCTAAAGCTAGGAAACACTATTTAAAGTAATTAAAAAAGAGAATAATAAAAAAACTTGAACTTAATAAATGTTTGAATAAAACTCCGTCAGATAATAAAAAAAATGGTTTTTTAAAAAAGGTTACGTTTCTAATACGAGTACTTTAGAAATGTTTTTATTACTATTTTATTTAAATCTTTATTTATAGCAAGTGAAACTTATTTGTTTAGCACCTTTCTTTTTGTTTTTATACCGTAGAAAAAGTAAAACTTTTTGTTTAAAACACTTGCTCTTGTTTTCACTTTAAAGTTGATGGCAAAGTTCAATGCTAAAGGCTGATCATATGAATAAAGTAAAACACCTTAAGGCAAAAAGTTTACTTTACACACAGAGTTATTTTAGATGTTCATTATATGAGTTGTGTTCAGAAATGAAAATGTTTTTAAAATTTATGCAATTAAACGTTGTGGAACAAAATTATATTTAAAACTTATAATTTTTTTAAAGGCTGTTTTTTTTATTTAATCTTATTGGTTGTGGATTTAAAATGTTACGAAGGAAAAAGTTTATAAAATAAAATTTCAACTTTTTTTGTTATTAAGTCAAATTCCGTTTTAAGTCCATTTTAAAGCGAGTGGCTAACACTAAAATGTTAAAATTAGTTTTATTACATAAATAATTAATACCTTGTTTTCTTTGATTAATAAAAAAAAAATAATTTTATAAAGGTACTGATTTTTTTTATAAATCTTAATAAACTTTTATTGGAGTTAATCATGTTGGCTATTACATAATTAAATTTCTTTGCTAAAAGAAACTCTGGTTTTAGCTCAAACTATAAATGTTTACTGTACAAATCGATTGTATTGTATCTAGTTATTGATTGCTACATCTCAACTATAAATATAGACAAAATTTACGAGCTTTAAAATAAGGTTTTATGGAAGCTTCCAACTGACTTCTAGAATGTGCACAAATTGAATAGAAAGCATAGTTTTTTAAGATGGAATCCAATATCAACTGTTGATCTTAAAAAGGCACAAGACAGAATTCGTAGCAGCAACCATAGACCCAGCACGGCTAATTTAAAATTTTAGAAAAAAGCCTTGTAATGAAAATGTTTAGCAGTATAAGACTGCAACTTTAAGCAAAACTATGCGATAAAAAATGACTTCAAATGTTTGCTCAGCATTTTTCCGTAATTGTTACAATAAAAATCGTACAATTTTTTTGAGAGAATGCAAGCAAATGGGAGAAGAAGAAAAATCGCTTTTTAACTAAAAAACTTTATATCTCTCGGGTTATTGGCCTCTGAACTTTACATAAAATAGTACGATTTTGCACATATTTTTTAAGATATCAAAATGGGTGTCATTAAAATAGGTTTAAAGAGATCTTTTAGGAAATGTAAAATTAAAAAAAGAAATCATAAATCATAAATCATTTAACGACTGCAAAAGGCATACAAAATCGACGGAAGTTTGGATAAAATTTATACATAAGCATGAAAATATTACACATGCAAACCTATCAAATATTCTGTAGCTTCTTCTTCTGAGAATAATAAATTTTAAAGATTTTATTTCAAATAACTGCCTTCGCAAATAAGAAACTCGTTTGTATTTAAAAATAAACAAAATCAGTGCTTTGAAGGAAATTCGCAGTGAAATCTTCTATGGGCTCATTTCTTTTTCTAACGCAGGCTTACGATAGATGTATATTATTATGTTTTTTTGTTTCTTTATAATCATTTTTATTTTCATAAATAATGAAATTATATCATTTTCAATAAAATGATTTGTTTTAAGGCCATTTCGATAATTTTTCGTAATTTTAAATAATTGATTAGTTAGTATTAATCAGCCTAGTCACACCTATTGCAAATAAGTTGAAATTGTTTTTGTGGCTTAGGCTTAACCTATGCTTTTTTTCTAGGAGATAAATAACATCATTCCCGTTAATAAAAAGTGTTCGTTTGCTATTACCTTTAATTAGTTTTACTTGACTTTATGAAAGATTCTAATTTTTCCTTTGTATTCTAAGCAATTTAAAAGAAGATAAACACGAAATTTTATTATCTAAATTGAATTCTTACATTGGTTTTTATCATTACCAATATTAAAAAAAAAACTATCTAATTTAAATAATTTTCTATAAAATAAAAATTTTCTGAAAAAATTCTATTAAAACAATCTTAATCTGCAAAGCACTTTCGAGCATTGTACTTTTTTTCAATATCTTTAAGATTCATAATTTTGCCGCAAATACCCAACAAATATTTCATAAACAAATTAAAGTTAATTTGCCAAGATTCTTAGGCCACTTCCCCTTCTGCCTTTTTTAGCAAAGTCAAGATAATACTTTTTAAAACATTTGCTATTTAATCAAGAATTTTTAAATAAAAATTTAATAATAAATATCCAACATCTTAAATCAAAACCACAAAACAGAAATGATAAATTTAATTTCCTGTTTTTTTACACTTTTCTAATAGATTGTTTTTGTGCTTTAACTTTAGAAATAAATAGAAAATTTAACATCTTTAAAACCTTTATTGTCATGTTTTTTTTATGTTTTCCCTCTCTATGAACAGTGAGTGCATTACGGATTTTTTCTTTTAGATTTTTTAGTATTATTCGTATACTTTTTAAAACTTATAGAATAGAAAAAAAATCAATTAAATTTATTAAGTAAAGATTTCTAAGTCCAGTGTTTTGTTTTCGTAACTTAAGAGAAAAATTTCTCTCTACAGAATATTGTAGTCATCTTGTTTTACACAGCGTTTTATTATTTGTAATATTAAATAATAAAAACATTATTAACTTTGACACATTTAACTTTAGCAATAATACTATGAATCTTTAGGTGAGATATTCTTCACTTTAATAACAGAAACGGGGTACAGAAAAATCTATTTAAAAATCTTAAAATTGTTGGCAGTGTTTCTATATTAACAGTATTCAAGGGTTAACTTTTGGACGACTTTTTTCATTTTATACGAGTAAAGTACAAAATTTATTTAAGCGCCTAAAGTTCTTTTGTTTGTAAGCAGTCTAGTAGACTCTTTCGTTGCAAATTTTAAGAGATTTAATAATTACTTAAATAGAATAAATGGTTACGCAATCCTGAGTTTGAATTTTAAATAAATTAAAATGTGTAAAACACAAGTAAAACTCGATTGGAATTTAAGTATTGGAATCTAAATTAATCTTGGATTGATTTCTTATGTCCCACATTGTGAATTCATAATTAATTATGAAATAGACATCAAGCCTTTGCTGCAAGAGTTGAAAACTCAACGTTTTTAATTTCTTTGTTTAGGAAGCAAAAATAATCTGTTGTGATAACTCGTGTCTCAGGCACAAATTATAATTCAATCTTTCAACTTGTGAATTCTACAAATAATTTGTTTCCACCAAAGATATAAAAAAGGCAACATTCAGACCTCCCTCTTTTCTTGAAGTCGTGTAAAAATTAAAGTCTTAAACACATTAATCTCAGTAAGATTTTTCTAATTCTTTTTATGATATGTCTCTGTTGCCTGCATACGTACGTTTACTTCCCTATATGAATGCTTAAACTTGTCATAACAAAGTTACTATTGGAAATTAATTCAAACAGATTAGAAAAATGATATAACGGTATAAAAATTATATATATATTTTTGAATTAATATAAATGAACGATACTGATATTTTCATATTTTAATACCTACATATTTCCGATGAAATTTGTTTTAAACAAATACATGCACTTTTTAGGTTTTATACATACGAAAAAAGGAAAGTGGAGTTAATCAGTATGACAATTAAGGCATTAATTTTTAGATAAAATTATTTACACACAACCTGTAAAATATCTTATGGGAAAAATCAGGTGTGGCACATCAAACTATGAAAACACTCCCATAGTTCCCTTACATCGTTTTTCTTTGTCTAAATTTCAATTTTCATTAACGCTGTGCATCTTTAAAATATTTTTTGGCAAAGAGGCTGCCTGTAGTTTTAAGCTGCTTTTACTTGAATTATTTTGATCATTAACCCTTTTTGTGCAATAATTATTATTTATTATATTTTATTATTTAATTCATAGTCACTAAGCACTGAAAAAAATTTCATAGTTAATACCTATTAATTAAAAAAAAAATTGTGGAATACTAAACATAAAAGGAGATTAATCATGGTAGTTTTAATTTAAATCTCAGAAATAAATTAAAAAAATAAGAAACAAAAATTAAGTAATATATATAATTTCACATAAAAATGTTACGGTTTAGGATTTTTTAACTTTACATTTCCTAAAAGAACTTTTTAAACCCATTTTAATGATACCCATTTTGATATCTTAAAAAATATGGTGCAAAATCGACTATCCTATGAAAAGTTCAGAGGCCAACAACCCGAGAGATAAAAAGTATTTTAGTTAAATAGCGATTTTTCTTCTTCCCCTATTTTTATGCATTCTCTTAACAATGTTACCATTCTTAAAAAATTGCACGATTTTTTTGTAACAATTACGGCAAAAGGCAAAGCAAACTAATTGCATATTTGAAATCATTTTTTATAGCAAGTTTTGTTTCAAGTTGCGGTCTTATTATGCTAAACATTTTCATTACAAGGCTTTTTTCTAAATTTAGCCGTGTAGAATCTATGGTTGCTGTTACGAATTCTGTCTTGTGCCTTTTTAAGATCAACAGTTGATATTGGATTCCATTTAAAAAAAACTATGCTTTCTGTTCTATTTATGCACATTCTAGAAGTCAGTTGGAAGCTTCCTTAAAACCTTATTTTAAAGCTCTTAAATTTTGTCTATATTTATAGTTGAGATGTAGCAATCAATAACTAGATACAATACAATCGATTTGTACAGTAAACATTTATAGTTTGAGCTAAACCCAGAGTTTCTTCTAGCAAAGTAATTGAATTATTTAATAGCCAACATGATTAACTCCAATAAAAGTGTATTTAGATTTATAAAAAAATCAATACCTTCATAAAATTATTTTTTTTTTTTATTAATCAAAGAAAACGAGGTATTAATTATTTATGTAACTTGAGTTTTATTTTAACATTTTAGTGTTAGCCACCCGCTTTAAAATGGAATTTGAATTAACAACAAAAAAAAAAAAAAAAAAAAAAAAACGTTGAAATCTTATTTTATAAACTTTTTCCTTCGTAACATTTTAAATCAAAAACCAATAAGATAAAATAATAAAAAAAGCAGCCTTTAAAATAATTATACAAGTTTTAAATATAACACTGTTCCACAACGTTCAATTGCAAAAATTGTAAAAATATTTTCATTTCTGAACACAACTCATATAATGATCATCCAAAATAACTCTGTGTGTAAAGTAAACTTTTTGCCTTAAGGTGTTTTACTTTATTCATATGATCAGCCTTTAGCATTGAACTTTGCCATCAACTTCAGTGTGAAAACAAGAGCAAGTGTTTTAAACAAAAAGTTTTACTTTTTCTACGGTATACAAAAAAAAGGTGCTGAACAAATAAGTTTCACTTGCTATAAATAAAGATTTAAATAAAATAGTAATAAAAACATTTATAAAGTACTCGTAATAGAAATATGAAAATTATTTTATATGTTACGCTTGACTCAGGAGAGACACTTATGAAAAAATCTAACGGAAAAAATTATGTTTTATGTTTTTAATATGTTTTAAATAGGATTGAACATTGTTTTTTTTAAGAAGATAAGTAATTTTTCAATTAGGGACAGTTGTGCATGCAACAAATGCTTGGAATAATGTTAATTAATGTTGTTGACTGTTTCATTCTACAGCCAACTTAATTAAATACTAGAACTTTTTGTAAGTAATACGATTTAATCCTGCAGTTATTAGACGAGAAGAATTCTTTAATGAACTTTATAATGTGACTTAGGACAAAAACAACTTAAACTTTCTATAGAATTTGGCACTGTAATACAAAGATCATTTAGGGGTCCAGTGAAAAAGAGATAACGTCACTAATAAAAGGAATTCAACGCATACATAACATTCTAACATTAGAATTTACATATACTTTAATTTCCAAATATTATTATTATAGTAGATAGCGTAAAGTATCGCTGGGAATCATGAAGTTAGTGCTTTAAACATTAACGTGGGAATTTCATAGTAATAAGAAATTTTGTGAAAAATTTTTGTAAAAGTTAAAAGTTTTCTTTTTTTATGCCTGAACATTTTAACGAATTTATTTTTAAAATAAAAATCTTCTGATATTCTTGTAGAATAATTAGGATTTAAAAATTATAATAAATAATAATAAATTTAATATGAATGTTTGCAGGGAAGGCAAACATTTTTCTTTAACAGTTTGACTGCTTTTGTATTAGATTTTTGATTTTGATATCTTAAAAAAATCTTTGTTTAAATATAATTCTCATTTAGTCAAGTAGTAGTTAACTTTAGTAGTATTTGCGTAGTGATCAAATTTTTTTTATAAAATTTAGATTGAATGTGATTGACATGATTACTTTTTTTTTAAGAATTAACATTTGTTGAAGGGCCCAAACTGAAATAACGCCAAATAAAAAAATGACAATTTTTTATGAATTTTTTATGAATTAATGCACGCATATAAATTATGTTTCATAATTGTTTATACATATTTGAAATTTCTTTATAGGAGTAAAATAATTTTTTATTACAAATATGTAGAAGTCATCAGGAGAAAAGTTGAGTTTAAGATAAAACTTAAAATCTTATTTAAGTTTTTTTTAATTTTCATTATTAATGAAAAAATAATGATTTGTTGTATAATTAAAATCCACACAAAAAATCTAATACGTCCTGGTAAAAAATTCTGGACCCTTGATATTTTTTGTTAAAAAATTTTGTTTTATTTAATAAAATTATTATAGATTTTTCAAACACTCACATTTTTTATTTCTAAGAAATTTTTTTTCCACAATATTTTTGGGTGTTTAACCAAAAAATGATGTAATTTCGTGTTATAATTAATCAAATCCTTTTCAGCACCATTAAGTCATAAAGTTGTTTGTGTTAAATAATAATGCACTCTTGTTTTAAATATTTTCACTTAAATGTTTAATTTAAATATTAATAATTATTTTTTTGTTTCTACAAAATAAATTTGCTTTTGATTTTTTTTTAACCACAATTCGTTTCTTTCAAAAATTCTTTTTAAAATGAGGATATGAAATTCCTTATTTTTACATAAACTGCTTTAAAATAAATTTTATATGTTGCACTTATTTAAATAAAATTCTCTTCCAGTTAGCAAACAGTTTAAGTTAAATTTTTTCTAGTTTTGGGTGATTGGAAGGAAAGCGAACTTGACCGTAGGAAGGTGACCGTATAACTAAATCGTTCTTTAAGCTAATGTGTAGTTATATAAGTTGAACTTTTTTATTAAAGGCAAAAAGAAAGACTTTTTATTACGTTCGTTGACTTAAACGATTAGCTGCTCGGTTGCTCACTAGCTCGATCGAGAGAATTTATTTTGTGGTTGCCAGTTAAGCGGCTGTCGTTAAAGTTGTAACTGCAAAAAGAAGGTAAATTGAAGATGCCGTTATTATTACAAATGTATTAATGTTTGCCACTATATTGTTGAGACAGATGCTGCTGCTGTTTGAATTAAATTTTAAATTCGTTCTTGTAATGATGCGCGTAGCCTGTGCTATCACCTTGGCATTGGCAATGCTTATGAATGCCAAACATATTTCTTTGTGAGCAATTGCCAAACGCTTAACAGTAACCAGCAACAGCTTTAGTAAGAAGAAAAATACCAACAATAAAAAACACGAAGAAAGTCAACAAGTAAAACTACAAGAAAAACATCAACAACTATCATTACCAACACAAGTGTATGAAAACAACTTTAAGCTCAAACAAAACACCAAGATACGTTACACAAAAACTAAAAAAAAAAGTTAAATAAAATAAAAGATAAAAAGAGTTCATTCGTTTAGACTTAAAAGAATTTACAAACAATTGTTTATTGCTTGTAGCAGTTGTAAACCGTACCATCAACACCACTAGTAACAGCAACAGCAGCAACAACATACCAACTACTTCTTCATCATCATGCACCATTTGGCTAAAAAGTTTTACCTCTTTTGGCCAGTCTTTCTTTTCATTCATTCATTTATTTCTAGATTTAAAAAAACTACTCAAGAGAAATTAAGTTAAAAAAATAATGAACACAAGAGCATTCGTATTAAGCGAAATTGTATAAAGAGAATGTTTTTGATATTTTTTAAATTTCACCAAAATTGTAGTTTATTTTTTTATTTGATTACAGTTGCATTAAATATTTTAGTTTAAGTGTTTAAAGGGGTCATATAATCAAAGAGTAAATTTTTTAAGCGAAATTTTTTTTGGCTTTAAAAAACATTTACACTTCACGGACATTAAAGAATAATAGCTATGAAAAAGTAGACACTAAATCAAACTGTCGGGGGATTAAGTCTTTTTCTATTTTCACATGTCATAGGTCCACTGGTGTTTATTCTTACGAATTGTGATTATACGATAGCTGTTTTCTTTGTATGCAAAAAAAAAAAAAACATGGTTGAAGCAACCATAATCTTAGAGCAATATATTATGGTTCTATTATATGATTGCAAGCAAAACCATATTGTTGTATAGCATAACAATAACATGTTAAAGTGTAAACATTATGTAAACATGTAAATATTAAATGTAAGAATATTTTGTATTCAACTACATTTGAAATGTTTTGCTTAAGATTAGTCAAATATTTGACCAGACAAGCGTAACTACTATTTTTATAAATTTTTATTCAACACACATTCTACACATTGTTACCTACAACACAATATGATTATTGCTACCATTTCACAATCATATTTTCCTCTGCCTGAGTATGTTGGGTATGAACAGTGTCTCAACGAGCACATCCAAATAACTTGTCACCTAAAATCGACATTGAATATATTTATTTTTTGCAATGGAAAAATGAGCTTGGAAAAGCTTATATGAAGTTGACAGAATAATTTCAATCAAGCGAACATCTCAAAAGTAGATATCTTACCGTTGATATTTCTATTGTGGCCGCTAAGCACCTGGCTATTAATTAGCGATTATTATTCTTCATACTAGCCAACTTACAAAAGTTCTAAAGTTTAAAGTTTTTCGTGGTAAATGCGAGGTTTTTTGTTAAATTCTCTATGAAAGTTGCTTGGACGAGGAAATTGACAAAAAAAAAAAAAAAAAAAAAATAAATACACCAAAACAAGAGACCAAAAATCAATGAAATAGGCAGTAACAACCTAACAAGAAATAGATGGCCGAAACCAAAACATATACAATTTCACACTAACACGTTTCCAATGATATAACATTAACAAGCATGGCCATTGTTGAGCTTTTACTACTAAATTGGAAGGAGTTTTTTGTTTTTGTAGACAAAATCTAACTTTTGGGGTGAGCTTATAAGCACTTGTTAAGCAAAGTTCAAACTGCAGCTTATAAAATATTTTGTAATTAAATCTGTTCTTAAAGTCAGGATGTAGTTATTTTTAATTTTTTAATAGGTTTTAAAGAATTTTAAAAATAATCTCAGTGGCAACGCTATCTACTGCAGGCAGCAAATTTTTACTAAAGGGTTATTTTTTCATTTTTCTTTATTTTTTCATTTTTCTTTAAAAATGAGATAGAAACTTTAATGATCGGCACTGTTGTCATAGAAAAAAAATTTTACTTACTTCAGATGTGTATCGCCGGGTTGCTTATTTTCAGCTGATTCTCTATGCATCTACAACTTTCACCTCAAAACACAATGATAACTGAAGCCACTTGCAAGACAACATTATTATGACATTACTCTTGGGCTCTCCTGTATAAGATATCATGTAGTAGGGCTTTTTTATTTTTATATTACTTCATTGCATTGCAATGCAACGCGTTTTGCTATTACTTTTTCCTGACCATTGCGTTCACTAACATTTGCTTTGTACTAAATTTATAATTTGTATCTAGATCTTTACATTGTAATATTAATAAGCATTTGGTTTGATTTTATTAGAGAGGGGATATTTTCTTTAATTTTTTTAATAATAACATAAAATGCACGTTCTTTCTGTTTTCAATTAAGTTAGTATTTTGTGATTTTAAATTATAAACATGTTTGCAGATAAATAAGTATATGTTCTGTTAATACTAATAAAAATTAATTAAGGTGTAAATGATTTTGTTATTTGTATTGTGCTGCGATTTTTCGAAGTATCGAAGTGTGAAAAATTCGTTGATTAAATAAATCTTGAAGGGTTTATATTTTTCAAATATTAAAACAATTTTATGTTTGCAAAAGTATTAAAGCTAAAAAAAATTTTTTAAAAATTGGGTTAGTATTTATTGAAACGGGTTACCAAATATTGTTGATTTATGTTATTTAATACACAAATATTAGCTTAAATTCTTGTAGATTTTACAAATTTCTTAAGTTAATTTTTTTTTACATCCATGACCTTTATATCCAGTCATAAAGAAAAACCATCAATAGTAAGTTGTAAACCCTAATACGAAACATACATTTTTTTTATTTCCATTGCAATAACTTTTTGCTTTGTTTTACTATTTAAATCTAATGTTTTTATGTAAAAATTGTTTTCAGTAAAAGCAAGTTTCCTTCTTAAGTCTTATGTTTTATTTTCTGTTCATTTTTTGTTTGTTGTTTTTTAATGGGCTAAATTAAGACTTATTATTTTATAATTTCATTAATATAATTTTCATGATACTAAATCAATATAATTTGAGAACTAAATTTCTTTTCTTTAATGCGTTCTTTATTATTTATTATTATAGTTATTTGAAAAAATTTCTAAAATTATTAAACAAATTTTCATGACCAAAACAAATATAATTTTCAATATATTTTGCTTTTATTACATTTTTCGGAACAACCAAACATAAAAGCTATTTGTTTTTTTTTTTTTTTTGTTTTTGTGTGGAAAAATATTTATGCAGTAGAATTTCACTTAAACCTCGTTTTGTTTTGAGGTTTTTAGAATGCTGGTGTTAAGTATACATTTTTTTTAAGTAGGCTTTGTATAGAAATAGAAAATCAGAAAAACTTTTAAACCACCTTATTTATAATCGTTGATGGTCACGATTGTCGATTGTTGGAAGATTTAAGAAAATGAATAGAACAGACCTTAGTATGCTTTATAAACATTTAACCATCCATCCATCCAATCATCATCCAATTCATCTATCTTGATATTCTGCAAGTCAGATAATTTGTTCTTGCTCATCCATTAATTCGTTTACTTTTTTCTATTTACCAACTGTTGAATTGAGGATGATAAGTGCAATGGTCCTCAAAATCTGTACTCGTTTTAATGTAATGAAATCATATACACACAAGTATTTGTGTTTTATTTAAGTAATTTAAATTTAAATATCTGTAATAGTTACACTACAACAATTTTTAAAAAGATCATCCTTAACGATGATGAGTAAAGTGAAGCTATATTTTGGATGCGTCATATTAAAGGTACAAATCGTATAACAAAAGTAATAAATTCAATTTAGTGCTTCATTCCATAAAAAGGTCAAGTGAGAAAAAAATTTTGTTAAAAATAATTCAACCACCCACGAGGAGAAATTAAGAAGTGTTAGATATTTTATGCTTTTATATCACCTGCTGGGTTTTACAGTTTTTTACACCTAAATATTTTCCTGCCTAATCGTTTATTTTCTACTCGAAAAAGTAACAAGTTGTTGTGAGTCAAATCCAGGAAATAATGCTGATACAGAAGCAATTTTTAACCCAACTTTTATATTTTCCAATCAAACCTGCAGCAGTATTTATATTAAGTAAAACATAATGCACTGCACAAGACCCAAATAATTAATGTTGAAATATATTCCTCATTTATTTTTTTTTTTATTTTTTTAATGCAAACACTTTCTTCCAGTTAGCAACACAAAAAAAAAACGCATGATAGAGGGTTGTGAACATGAGTAGCTTTGGTCTAAAGATTATTAATAAACTTAAAGTTCTCTGCTTCTTCCCTTCAAACTAAAAAGTAAAACTGGTCGATGATTTTCGTATTAGCTGTCTTAAATGATTTCCCCGAGCAGGGCTTTAATTTTGTAGGGAGAGAACCACAAAAAACTTTATTTTCAATTCAACTCTTTTGCAGCTCATTATTTTCTGAAAAACTTCGATGATATAAAGTATTTTGTGTACGAGTGTGAAAAGCTAATTGACGATCTATCCATAAGTTTAAAGGGTAAACTTGTGGATTAAACACCATTGGGACGAACGACGAATTACGTCCAGTACTTTAAATTCATCGGCAAAAACATCCTTGTGTAAGTTCATCGTATGAAGCACAATAACGACGGCAAAATTTGTTTACTTTTTTGCTTTTGTTTCGTTTTGTGAGCTGATAGGGTGACCATATAAAAAATTAATATTTAAAAAATAAAACATTTACAAAAACACAACTAAAAACTATTTTGATATTTAACTACTAATATGCTTACATATATTCAATGCTTTAAGATACAAATAAATCAATTGTTCAAGTAAAATAACTTTATTTCCTAAGAAACTGAACTAATCTAATGATTTGTTCGTAAGAAATAGAAATAAACCTATTGCAAAGTTCGCCAAGAATGACGAATTTTGTCCGACGTAATAATTTTGTCCATATTGTGTATGAATATGAATGTGTTTTATTTTCGTCGACTAATATCCGCGTCTAAAAACTCGTCGTTCGTCCCCTTGTTGTGTTCGTAGCATAAACCTTTTTAACTTCAGCAGTGATTTCGAAAAGTATGTTTCTATACCATTGAAAGGAGGCGGCACAAGTTTTGATCTGCTTGCAACTGTGTAATATTTTGTTAAAGACTTACTTTTTTAGTAAAAGGAAAAAAAGATTTTGACAATCTACATGCTTTTTGTATTTCATAGGCACACTTATCTGTCATTCTAGAACAGTAGTAGTTAGGCACAAATTTATGGACAAGTTAAAAGAGGTTATGCTATGGCATAACAAAATAAAGTTAAAGATTAGGGATGTTCAAAGGAAATATGGTTTTTACCTTTTAAGTTGTTACAAGTGGACAGTTAAAATATACGTGTAGTAAAAAATTAAATTAAACATTAAGGGGTGTTCCAAAAGAGACGTGATGCAACAAACTTTAACTTGTATAAATTTTTGAATGTTTGGTAAAACTCTTGTTATATATTCATTCAAGTTTTCCGAGCACTTTTTCGGCATCAAAACTAACAGTAAGTTTTTAACTGAATGAAGGTCGTTGAGCTTTTTGAGCAGATTATTTTTGCATTTGGTTGAATTTTCAATATTCCCTCAAAGTCAAGTCAAAACTTATCGACAAAGCAAATTATTAAAAACATAACTAAATTATCACCGCAGCAATTTTTAAGGTATAATAATTTTTTGAAATTACAAATTTTAATAAAAAGTGGAAAAAGGGTATAACTAATTTTGTCATTCTGTTTGTAATTTCGACTTCTTATGCACAGCGGAGTCGAGTGAACAATGTTCGTCTGTCCTTTCGTGTTAGTTTTGAAGTCAAGTTTGCCGATGCACTAGATGAGCTAGAAAATATTTCAATATGCAAATGGATCAGAAAGAGGTGATGTGAATATCAGCAAGATCGGTACATGTCCGTCAATGCAGCGAGGAAAACACAACGTCTACCTCTAATTTTTTTATATCATATGGCGATAGAAAACTAAAAAATAAGAAAAAAACATCAAAAAGAAAAGGTTAGTGCTCAACCATGTTTTCCAATTTACGGGCCTCTGAACTTTTCAAATTTTTTAAAATAAGGAAATACTAAAATTTTAAAAAAATGCTTAACTCATTAAGAGCCGATGACATTTTTATGTAAAATTTTTACCTCAAAAAAAAAAAAAAAAAAAAGGAAGAGAAGGATATATAAGATTTGACAAAGCCGAATATAGCACTCTGACTTCGTTTTATTACTTTTGTGTACTTTGCGTTTTTATCAAAATAAATATGTTATGTTGTTTTTTATTTTTTTTTATTTTAAATCATGAAGCTTTCAATAAAATGTATAATGACTTTATTTCCTAATTATCTATACTTTATTTTACATTTAAAAAACTACTCTTCTTCCTTATTTATTTATTTTTTTTTACGGTGCACTATATGAAGAACAAAGGCTATTATCGTCAGCACTCAGCAAATGGATTAACCGTTGCCCCCCTAATGTGTAGTAAAATTTGCTCCGTTTCTAAATTAGAGACAACAAAAACGAAAAGAAAATCAAATGACCACCTCTTACAAACAATTCAAAAACCATAAAGATCACGATGAAACAACGTAAATTTTTGCCCACCTAAAGAAAAAAAATTAAAAAAAAAAATTCTAAAGATTGCTGGTGGTTACCACACCGGCTGGCTGGCAAATGAATAAACTACAAATTAAAGCGCCAAATGAAACTCATTCATGATTATAGTCAGGCCATAATGCAAGCACAAACACATGTAAAAATACTAACGATCAACAGTATTAAATTTTTAAAAAAATATAAGCAGACGAAGCACAAAATTCAATTTAAAGCCGGCTTTAAGATTTCAATTTATTAAACGAGAGAGAGGCTGCATCAAAAACATGCCGGAGAAAAAAAGAGAGTGAAAAAGAAAACTTTGAGTGTAAACATTCGTATTAACTCAAAAAGAAAGTTGGTAACGTTTTCACTCAAAACTCTCTCTTTTTACGCTCCCAAAAATGAACCCTTTGAAAATGAGTAAATCAAAGGAAACCATAAATAAAACAATTTTAATTTGGATCGTGTGTTTGTTTGAGTGTGTATAAACTACACCTGTGCGTTACATTAAATCATCTGGTATTCTCTCAGTTTAAGCTGGGGTTTTTTTTGTTTGTAAAAGTTAAAGAAATAAATTTGGCTCGCATTTGTAGTTTTGTAGTTTCATCGGTTGGGCCTCATAATGCTGGTTGGTTGCTTCTTATTATAATGTTTTGATAGTAGACGACCGACAACCATCAGAAATGTTAAATGTTTCTTTTTTATTATTTCTTTACGTGCGATATTTAAGTGTGTTATATGAGCATTATTATGCGTTTTTTTAAAAGCGATTTTTTTTGTAACATTTTGAAAATAATTATTCAAACATGCATGTTTGTTATTACAGCATCAGCATCAACTGTTTCTAATATTGTAGACAAATGTATGTCTGTTGGTGACATTCTTCTTTTGCTTTTGTTGGACAATTATGTTTAATAGTCATTTGCGTGTGTAATAATCTTAGTCAGTTCACTGACGGGTTGTTTATTGCAAGATTCTAAACTTTAAAATAAAACTATTTATTTAACTTTTTAAAACTGTATTTTTTGTTAAGATCTGGATGAAAAGATATAAATTAAAATTGCTTTTGATTTCAAAATTTCTACTTTGCGGAAATTTGTATAATAGAAATTCCGATAGCAGAGAAATGTTTTTTAATTTAGGACTTTACTTTATGAAAGAAGAACTTTGAAATTTTATATTTTAAAATACAGAAAATCAATGACAATGACAAGAAATTAATCGTTGATATTTAATTTAATTTTTATAAATATGTATGGAGTTAAAATACGTCAAATCATCACAACAAAATTGGCATCTCTCCTCCGATTTCAATTATCTCCTTCAATTTCAATAAAATTCAACACAAATGCCATAAACTATAAGAGTATAATTAAATTAAAAATTGGACCCCAGATTCCGTTGGGTTCCGAAACATGACGCCATAAAATTTGTAAATAATTTTAAAAAGTCACAAAAGTCTCCTTTCAAAAAGCTATAGAACTCTTGAACTCTAAATATTCGCTATTAATAGTCGGACACAAGCACAAAAAAGGGTGAATCTGTGTTTTATTTTTAATGCTATTTTTATTGATTTTTTATTTTTTTTTTTAAATGAGCATATTTAATATAAAAGGATAATTTTTTTTTGCCACAAAAAAACTGTGATCTGTCTAAATATATAATGAAAATATATTGATTAGAGATTAAATTAATTGAATCCCTAATATGAATGCCAAAATTCTGTAATCTTTCAGAAGAGTAGAAAATACAGAAAAATCGTATATTTATTTGCAAACTTAAATTTCAGTGTCAATTGCCAGTGTCAAATCACTTGAAACCAGCAGAAATTAAGTTTTTTTACATACACGGTGCATGGACTAGTCATTATACTGCTCAGCACGATTTATACAGTAATGGCCAATGCATATCAGTAATTTGGATTAGAAACATATACTTTGTGTCATAAAAGAACAACCCTTCAAAAAGAAGATACATATGAAATGCTTTAAAGGCATCTGACGGCCATTAGAACCAAGTTTTTTTTTTTTTTTTTGCGTGTAATTGTAAGTCGAAACTCGATGAGATTCGCTTTTAGCTTCGAGGCATCAAATTAAGGTCACAAGAACTTACATTAAAAATTTTTTTGCATAACTAAATTATGCTCATACTAGGAGTCGTGCATTTACTAGGAGAAAAAAATTTGTTCTTTTTTTCGCATGCATCAAATTTCCAATTATAAATGTTGCATAAATTTAAAATCAATTTCTATTAAAAATTAGACAATTCAAATATTAAAAAAAATAAGCATTTACTGCACTATTTTCATTTAAAAATTTTTATTGCTTATAAAGAGAAGTTTTTTTAATTACTTTACCATCCCTGCTCTATACGAAGCATTTTTTAAATTTACAAATTGTTTTGGAGATTTTTCTTATAAAACAAAAATATAAAACTGTAAACGTGAAATGTGTTGAAAGTCAAGATTGTTAAGTGCGATATTTTTAACAATTATTCTTTTATTTTAATTTTCTTACTTCTTGGCTTTTTACATAATAATTACACATTTACCAAACAAATAATAAAGATGTATAAATTGATTAAATCACGCACAATTATCTTAATAAGGCAACGCTAACTGAAATCTTTGATTTTTATTTAAAGACTTCAAGAAAATTGAAGTTCCATTGCTTTTTTAATTAGAGATTTTCTGTAATACGAAATAAACAGTTTATTTGATATTGTTTTTACATATATTTTTTGGTTTGTTGTTGTTATTATTTGATTTTAAGCTTGTTAGATTTTCAACCTTAACATATATTTTTTATAAAACTCTATTTGAACAAAACAATTAACCTTTTTTGCGTTTATAAACGTTTTTCCATTATAACTGTAGTCTGCTAGTCTGCTTTCTTTATAGCTCATCGTATACTGTAAAATGTTTGATCACTGTTATTCATTTAACAGAGATAAAATTACAGTGAAGAGATATTCACAGTTTTTTAGTCATAGGTCTTTTTTAAGAGTTTATGTGGCTTTGTTTTGATTACTACAGTTTTATTTGGTTGGAGCTAAAACTTAAATAAATAAAAATTTGGTTCTTAAAATGGTGTATAGGTTTGAACGTAAGATTGGAATAAAACAAGTAACTTAAAAATTTGTGTTAACGGGAGGAATTAAATTATTGTTCTTAAAGCCCTAAATTACTAAAAAAATATGGCATTCACAATGAATGTTTTTTAAAATATTTTTTCTTCAAGATATTTAGAAGAAAAAGAACATAAAATAAAATAAACAAAGCTTCTAAGTAGCTGCATTCCTAAAAGTCTTATATGAGAAAAGCTAACAACTTTATTTGCTTATTCGATACCATTTCGAAATATTTCAACCTTATTTTCTATTTTCACTGACCTCATTTGATTTCATTCGAATTCTTGCTCAATTAAGTGTTTTTTTTTTCTTCTTCTTCTGTTTTATCAATACAATTACCTATTGCACTTAATGTTTGTACAAATAAAACAAAAGACTTAAGAAACAAACATCAAATATTTAAACAGCAGCTGAATACAACGTAGGTCTTCTTCACCTGAATGCGAGAATGTCTTATGTCTATAGGAACAAATATTGACCCAACAAACTTTCTTTAATTTTTAAAACACCTTAATATAAATTGAAATATAATCTAAATTAATTGCTTTCATTTAATACAGAGAAAAAACACACTTTTTTAAAGTAAATATTTAAAAAATAAACAAAAAAGAGGTTAACAAATGTTAGAATGTGTATGGAATTTAGGTACTAAAATTATCTTCAATTAACATTACATTAAAGTGATTAAGAGTAATAAATGCTGGCGGAAATTAAAATAAACAAGAGATACGTATCAATCACTTAATGTTTATGACCAATTCTTTTCTTCATTATTTCTAGGAAAAAATCAATCGTCTTTCTTATTGCAAGAAAGATAAAATATTTAAAATTTTTTTAACGTTTAAAATTTTTTTCCTCTGAGAGAACTTAAGGGAACAAGTAATTATAAATTTATTTATTTACATGCGTTTTTTTAATTTTTCCTTAAATTTTGTAAACACTTTTGAATTGTTTGTCAATCTCTAATGTCTAGTTTTTACTTTCATAATTTTTAATAGCATTTTTTAAATTTTTTGATTTTATTACAGCTTGTTTGTATAGTTTATTTTTTTTTTTTGTAGTTTGGTGACGGTAGTAATTTATTTTGTAATTTGCCAGTTGTTTAAAATGTCATCTCACCGTATGTTCATACTTAAGATTCATTCAGGGGTGCTGCAATGCTTTACAATTTTAACTGATTTATTGCTTATTTTCCCGCAAAGAAATGAAAATGTCTAACTGTTAAAATATTGTTTTTTCTGTTTGTTTTGCAGATATTACTTTTATTTACTTTTCATATTAATTGATTTTAAGACAAAGCTTTTCAATGATTACAGCTGTGAGGCGAGTCATGAATGCCATGTTTAGTCATGATCTTCAAGTAATATCTAATTGGTGTCGGACATATGGGGGCTTAAATTAAAGAACATAGTTTTTTCATTATTGTGTGATTCAAATAATGCTCATTGATATTAATATTTACGTAAAGTGTTGACAATTGTTGAATCATAAAATATTAATAAGTCTATATATTCTGTTGGAAATATAAGTTTATTTTATTTAAGGTTATATAAGATTTTAGCGAGTGTCTATAACCACAAAAATATTTTATGACAAATGCTTATTCCATTTTCTGCTTGTTGTTCCCAATCTTAAAGGATAATATGCAGCCAGTGACGACGGTCTTCATCGCAAGGAATGACAACAGTATAATATTTACTGGCGGAACAAATTAGATTAACTTAAGTTTTTCTTATATCATAACAATTACAGCAGATATTTTTTTCATTACAAATTAAACAGCTTTTTTTTATTAAAACTGCATTTATTTAAGAAAATCGGTTCACCACTAATTCTATAATAACATAAATACCAGGAAGCATTCATTGTAAAAAACAAAGAGTTCTTATTTTTTCTACAAGAAAAAACATGGTCGAGGTAAAAATAATATGAAAGTAATATGGTTGAACGGTTCAATTATAAGGCCTTTACGAAAAAATTTATATAATTATAATTAATCATAATATTGTCATTATTTAAATAAGAATTAAGTCAGACCCAGAAATAATATTACAACATGTAACCATAAACATTTTTAACTGTTACAACATTATAATACTTTATATTCATAATATGGTACAAAATATTTTTATTATGGTCGTATGTAATCATTGTATGATAAAGCTAAAAATTCATTATATGATTTAAAGTTTTAACAATTTTTCCACAACTAAAGTCAAACTAAGTTATGATACAGATGTTTATTTTGCTTATTAAAGCTATAACTATTATCTATTGAGCAAGAAAAATTAATTTACAGATGGTTTTAATAGCCCAGCTAATTTTTATTTATGTTCAACATTGCTGTTAAAATTTAAAAAAAAAATAACAAAAATAAAAAATTTTCAAATAATTAAGAAATTGGAAAAATTTGTAAATTTTAAAACCATGTGAGAGAACCCAATTGGATGCATTACCATTTAAATTAACAAATGATGATAGAAGGATAAATTTAAATTGGCTTCTTTTTGTTTAGTCAGCATTTTTTACAGCCAAGTGGTGATCTGCAACAGCAAAATTACATAATTTTTTTTGTAGCCATGCAGCCACGTTATATTTTATTCGCCTTGAGTTATTTACTGAAATTTAATACTTAATTTCAAATAAAACAAAATTTTTGTTACTTAAAATAACATTCTCATTGAATGTTTGTGTACCGATAGCTCACAGACTGCTTATATCTATTGGATTATATTATTTCATTTTTAAAAATTACAAAAAATATGTTTACAAGAAGTTTAATTTGCTTGCCACAACAAAACAATTTTAGAGAATGTGTAATGTATTTTTAAAACCACAGTATAACCATGAATTTTCTCTGCATGTACGCTGTTACTTATAATCAAACACAACTGAGTCTACGAAGCAAACATATCGTTGTCTGATTTAAGGAAATCCACATTCCTATGTTAGGCTACTTGCTTTTTGAGTAAAAAACATATACTAATATTTAATTTAAATATATATGTGGGTTAATTTTTTTTAGAACGAATAAATTTTAATTATTAAATTTTAAGGACTGTAACTGTTAGAATTTAAAGTACCACATTTATAAAGGATTAATACTAGTTATTATAACGTGCTAATTAAACATTAAGGGACTTAAATAAACATTATGCTATTTGTCAGAACAAAAAAATTAATAGTTCATCGCGAGGAGTGTCTCTGACTGCGTACTTTTCTTTGAATCTTTTCATTTCTACTACTCTTTGGTTATATGGAGGAAAAGCAACACTCAAGCAATAATGAAAGCTAAATAATTGTTTCAACGCCTTCAAAAATAGAGAGAGAAGAGAGCAGGAAAAGTGATAGTCGGAAAACTATTATACGTTTTTATTTTGAAAAGTGTTAGAACAACAGTTTGTCAGTCTGCCTAATACGGAGAAGTTCTTATCTCAAATTATATTTTCTATATTTTATTGCGACCAGTTGTATACATTTTTTTGTTTTAATAGAATAATTTTTTTTTTTGTTAAAAACATAATTTCAAAGTAAAATTTTAAAAATTATATAATAAACCAGCCTACTCTGTTTATGTAGATTAAAGACTGAAGAAAACTTGTTTTCTTTCTAATTGAAAATTATTTATTTGGTTTAAAAAATCAAAGCTTAAATTCTAGTTTTTAGGTGCATCTCTATTTAAACGTATAATATTAAACCGTTACGTTTTAAAAACTCATTAAACATGGCACAAGAGAAACATAATGTAAAATTTTTAAATTTCTATTACTACTCAAAGGCCAACAAATTGTCTTTTTTTATCTTTTAACACAATTTTTCTATGTTTTTAGGCTTGAGAAAAATAATTAAAGAAATTCAAGGCAATTCTTTTGTTACATTGACTTGTTATGTTGATTTAAGAAAATTTTAAATAAAATTATGTAAATATATCTTATAAACGCTAAACATTAGTTTTTAAAATAGAATTTATTTAAAAAAAATATGAAGTTTTAATGTATCTTTTTATTAAATTGTGTTATTCAACAATTTTAAAATTTGGTTTTCGAACAACTTTTATTATTTCAATCCGTTATTATTTTTAATTTAAACAACAACGAAGGAAAAATATTTTAATATGTAAAATATTTTTGTTGTTGTAGCCCATTTACATTATTTACATATTAAAGCATAAAAAAGTATAGTTAATTAAATAAGTTGCCTGCATAAAAATAACTTCAATCAAACTTAGTTCTCATTTTTAACGAGATTTTTAAGAAAGAATGAACTTTTAAATCGGGTGAATCGTTTTTTAGCGTTCTTATGTGTTTAGTATTATGCCGCAACTATTTAGTCATCAGGTTCATTGGAAAATACTTTCAATTTAAAAAAGTCTGACAGGCAATAGGAGTTAAGTGTGGCTATTTTTAAAAGCTTGAAAAAGCCCATTTCCTAACGACAAAATCACAATAGAGTGCGTTTTTTTATCGATGTTCATTGTAACAGGCTAAATATTACAGTCAACGGTAAACTTAAATAATGGTCATAAGCATGAACAAGGCATTTTTATGAAAATGGGGTTAGAGGTGAAAACACAACGCAAGCTCGGGAAATCACGTTTTTATTTTTTTTTTGCCTATTTATTCAGACCTAATTCTAGTTTTAAGAATTTTTATAACAAGCAAAAAATAAGATATCGCAGTTTCGAGTGGTATAGAACTATTTAGCAAAATTTTGATTAACTGTGTTACAGAACTGAGTAAGTATAGCGATATCAAAGAAAATAATTTTTAAAATATTTTATTTTACATATAAAAGAGCCTAACGGGTAAAAAAGCTTAAATACGTTATTTAAATTAAACGAAATGTCGGCATTTTTAGACTCCACGGGCGAGATAGGGTGTCAACAGGATGGCTCTACGTGCCTTACGGTGACCCATTGAATTATTGATATTAAAATTTGGATATAAGTTAATTTCGAGAAATTGTCTTCCAATTGCCGGAAACCATTTACAAATATTAATGACATGTATTAATTTTTGAAGCAAACACATTTTATCATCCTCCTCTTGGGTCTTGCGACATCGTCTAAGACTGCAAAAGAACGCAGTGAAAGACCAGCGTAACGTTACTCGTTTAGTGACAGAAGGCAGAAGCCTTAGTATAGACCTATGTGTTCCTATGCTTCGAATCTTTAAAGGTACATTTTAAGTCTTTTTAATCTCTGTCAAAGGTCACTGTATAATAATTGGAATAATTTCTTTTGAAATCAAATTCCATGAGTTTGAGGATATTCGGTGAGTGGCACTTATATCGCCTGCATTCTAAAAAAAAGAAGAATCTAATCGATCTTTTTGATGAACCCTTTATAGCAATAATAAAAATAAACGCCATGTGTGTAGTCGGGCTTCTTTGTTTTTGGCATTTTTGAACTAAAACAAAATTAATGGAATTTTTTTTTATTTATTGATTTATTTTCAAAACTATCAAACATTCATTTCCTTACAGACTATGCTAAAATTTAAGACATAATAGACTTTAGTATTATATATTTTATACTTATTGTATAAAGAATACTAAAATAAACTTGGCTTAAAATTTTAAAAAGTTGCATTTAATAAAAGACTTTTAAAATTTTAATAACTTTCATATAAGAAATATAATAATAAAAAACAATAAATGAAATGAAAATTAATAACCATCAAGCTTTGTCACTTTGAGATTGCACCTTAAAAAAACTTTTTACAGCTTCAGTGTTTATTTTTTTTATTATTCAATTTTATGCCTCCATTTAAACTCTATCGTTAAGATTTTTGTTTCGTATGAGCTTTTACTGTTGTGTAACAAATTTCCCGTATTTTTATGTGAATGTTTGCTTTTGTTGTGATAACTGTGTGACTTTAAAAAAATGTTGTGCCTTTCTTCGTTTTTATATCGTTTGTATTTTTACTTATTTAAATTTTATATTGTTACAATTGTATGCAAATTAATGTTATAAGTTTTTATTGATTTTATTTGACGAGACTTTTTCAAAGGCAAAATAGTCATGAGAAAAAGCACATTCAGTTTCAATTGCAAATTGGAAAAAACAAAACGTTTCAAAAATGTCTGCTCAATAAACAAGTTTTAATTAGACTTCTTTCTTCTGAATTTTATTGTCAATCAGGGAAATCTTTTGTAAAGATTCCTAAATGGATTGCTTTCACTTTTATTTGGCGAAAAGTGTCGCTTGTGAAACAACTATTTTATGGAGAGCCTTTCTAATTTTTTAAACTATCAACACCTAATCGAAATATTTACATAAATATATACAATAATATAATTGTACTATAAAAATCTATTTTATATTTTAAAAATTTATTCCCTATAATTTCCTAAAGTTTTACTTTTACAGACAAATGTAGTCAAACACAAAGAATATTCGTAACATAATTACTCGTTTACATAGAGAAATAAAACATGCCAGCTCTTATTTTATATCATTTCGTTTTGTTTACTCCGTTCAGTATAAGATTTTTGAGAACACTACTAAATCATACGCTTAAATCCTGTGCATTCTAAATTTCACTTTTAATCGCTTGACCTGATATTTTTCTACCGCTCGCAAATGCAATTTCCGCTTACAAACGAGTAGAAACGTGTAGATTCTACTAACATGGAAATATCTGGCAGCCTTGTTTCCGTTGTTTCTGTAACAATTGGCTATGAACCAATCAAAATAGCCTAGAAAATTTAATCAAGACTGTTGTGTTGTTTAAAAATTTAATTTCTTGTTTAAATTTTCAACACTATCTGAACACTGAAATCTTTTTTTGGCGAAACAGGAAAACTACGATCTGAATCTTTATAAAGTGTTATTATGAAAATAAAATTTTGAAAACTTTAAATACCTCTAATAACATATATAACTTCTATTTGTGTTCTTCATGAGATCGAACCCCATAAAAGAAACGAAGAGCGAAAAACAACAAAAAAAATAAAAAAAAAAAAGAACAATAATATATTATTGTGGTTGGACTAGTTTTTTTGGAAAGGCAAATAAATCGAAAACAGCAGTATAGACCTCGCAGGTATAGCTGTGACAGATAAGTTGATAAACGCGAAGGCAAAATAATGAGTGAGTAGTTTGAGTCTCACCGGAGCAACCTGGTGTACAACACTCAGTGCATAGCTGCGTAAGTGTGTAAATAACCTTTGACAGAATAATAAAATACAAAATTAATCTATTTTTATTTGCTGGTATTTGCAATCAAATGAATCCCTAAGTCACAACACAAAATTATTCTGACGAAATAATTATACGTGGAGTAGTCCGTTCGACCTTCTGATATGTCTTTTAGTGAGCTTGCTTTCAATTTTTTTTTAATAGTAAAAAACACAGCGATTCGAATATCGTCGAAAGCAAAAGGATGAAATTAAAAAACAAGAGATCATGAGTAAAATTATAAAAGAAGTTATACAGAGTCTTTTGGTTTGAATATATGCGTTGCTGAAGGTATGAGCAGAAACTTAGCCAAAATGTCAGGTTAAGAAATAGGAAATTAGTTGTTGTAATCAAGAAAATATAATTAATGCATTGCACTTTTATTGACATAAAGTTATTTAGATCACACTGGGTAAAGAGTTAAAATATAAAATTATTTTTTTCTCCGGTTGCATTTTCTAGCCAGAATTAATATTACAAGTCAAGAACTTGGCGCCACCATGGGAATGTATTAATTGAAATACTGGCGATATATTATCATTTCTCTCCTTGCTTTTGCAGCTGCCCAAAAACGTCAAGTTCTCTAAAAATATAAATGATTATAAGAACTTTCTTTGCATGGGGTGTTGCAATCCCGCCTGTGTTATGCTTGAACTAAATTTAAGACCGAGTATCTGATTTACATTAAAAGTGCCATTGGTCATTTTAAATAATCAGTCAGATACCGTTAAAATTTTTTTTAAAAAGATCAATCAATCCGTTTAGTTCTTTAAAGGTACAAACAGTTTTTTGAAAGCACAAATACACACAAAAAATTATATCATCAACATTGAAAGAGAAATTTATCTTTAGCCTGGCAGCAAGTGCACGCATGAAATATAATGTTAAAATTAGATAAAAGTGAATGTTAACAAATGGGATGTTGTTCTTAATAATTATATTTTCTAGCGTATATTTTGACTATTGATTTATGTTATCACAATATAATTTTCTTCTACTTCATATTTTTCCCTACAAAGAAAAAAAAAATAATAAAAACAATATGAAAAGATTTAAAATTTTGTTTTCCAATAACAACTGAATGAACTGAATACGTTTATGATAAATGCATGTTGAATTTCATACTCCAAAATTTTATAAAAAAAAAACATTTTTTAATTTATAATTTTTTCAAACAAAGAACTTTATAATTTCTTGCTTTTCATGTTCAGGTTTTTTTTGTTAACTGCCTTGCTTCCATCAAAAAGCGATTAAATAAAGGGGAAAAAAGTGATTGTAAGTTGTTGTATTTTGACTGTTGACCCATGTAATTATATAGATACCGGTCATTATTAAACAATGAGTTTAAAAATGTTTGTCTTCTATGCCAGTTTAATGTTTGTTTTTTTTTCATATCTTACAGCTTTATTTGAAATTAATCAAGCGTTTAGTAATTATAATATTCCGCTACTAACGCCACTAACTCTTGCTATATTAGAAATTTTAAGATTGATGCCTTGGAATATCAGGTAATTTCAATGTCAATTTAAGGAAGGCTTCATTTAACAAAATCGATTAATTTTTAAAGCTGAATTTTTTCATTCTCTTTTTATTAATTACATATAGAGGGATCTTAGTTCTCAACTAATTTTATTGATTAAAGATCAACTTTAGTTTTTAAATTAAACATTTGAGTGTTTTCCCAAATAAGATTAATGATTTAAATGTAATTTGTAGTGGAAAAAATTGTTAATTATTATTAATTTTTATAAAATAATTTTAATGGTAAATATTTAATATTTTGCCATTTCGCTACCGCTCACTTAGCTCTTCAGGAAACTTCTCACAAACAATTTTGTATTGGTTATTGAGGGCGTAAGCACTGTATCTAGTTTATAAAGTTCGAGCTCGATTTAAATGTACTATTGGCCTAAGTTTCCATTTTAATAATAAATATGGCTTTTCAAAATGCAAAGTTAGCTTTTAAAATGTTACCTGAAAAATAAATAAGCTGTTTAAAACGTCTAACTATTTAAGATTTTGATATTTAAATTTAAGCTGGGGCTTGTTACCAAATGATGTCTTTAATAACTCTCTCAACTCTTAAAAATGATTAAATTTTTAAGTAATTATTAATTAATTAATGTTATTTGATTATTGTTAAAAACTAATTTTTATATTTTCTGGTTATTAAGACATTTATTTAAAAAGAATAAAATTATTTAGTGTGCCTCTTATTATATCACAATTTTAAAATTATTTTCAGCGATTTTCATATTAAATTATACAGAGGAGAGTTCATTGTCTGAAGTAAAGTTATTTTTAAAAGTATTTAAATCTTAAATAAATTCTCTATCTGAAGGCAGTTCATATTTGATTTGTAATTGACGGCCTTAAAAGAATTCGCTTACAAAATTAATGATTTAAGTGTAACATGTGTTGGAAAGTATTTAAATTTTAGTTATATATTTTTATTTAATTAAATTTGCAACATTTTTGCTGAGAATTTTTGTTTTTTTTAAACTTTATAATGACTGTTGCCAAGCAAGTTAGCTTTAGTTAAGAATTTAATGACTTTTTTAACTACCAAATTTTTTTATCAGTTTGAAACAAAATATTTTGTACGTTTTTGATTCGGCTAAAATAAAATGGCATATAAAAAAAGAGTAAGTTGTGAAGTAATATTTTACATATTCAAAAATAACCTTAAGATATTTTCAAAAGCCTATTACCATTAAAAGAAGAACAAAACTCCTTAATATTGTTAAAAGAGCTGCTTCATTAGCAAATAGTATTGAAAAAGCCAAAGGGTTTATGTTACATAATTTGTTAAAAGCTAATTAGCTATTTTAGCTAATTGTTTTAATAGACTTCAACAGACAATAAATCATTAAATCATTAAAAACAAAGAACTTATGAAAAATGTTTTAATAGCACGAAATGAATTATTGATATACTTTTTCTATTTGCATTGTAACAAAAGATCTGAATAACACAGTAACTTTCGTAAGTTAATCTAAATTTCGATCGCTAAAAAGCTAAAAATAACTTACGACAAAAAGAGTTACAGAATTGCATTTGTAGCCAAAAAACGCTAAATAGAATTTTTTATTATTTTAGCGATGGAGATTTAGCTTTAGAAAGTAATAGAATAAGGCTGCTACTTTATACCGCATCCTGTTTAAAATATCTTGCATGCATAATAACAGTAGGCAAATTAAATCCTTAATCATATAAAACAATATATAAAGTGTATCAAATCTTTCACTGCTGTACTATTTTAATTTTTCAGTTCGGTTTTAACAAAAAAGTGCCAATATCACCACTTTTTCGTTCACATTAATAAGATCAAATTTTTTTTAAAATAAATTTTAAACGTATTCCACGTATTTTTTTTGTTTTCATTAAAATACCTTTAAATTAATGAGTAAGTAATTAAAATACAATTTTTATCAAAAAGTTATTCAGAAATCTGAAATCACTATCGATTTGGTAATTTTGATTTCGGGAAATTTATGGGTCGCAAAAGTACAGACGTGCAGAAAAATTTCAAGTGTTTAGAAGAGTTTTGATAAGATATGAAAAATTTCGAGAAATATAAAAAAAAAAAAATAAAAATTTTAACCATTTCAAAAACGTTCGGATTCTTCTGATTGCAAATAATACTGTGGCATATTATAAATTTCGCTATTTTCTTTGTTACTTTAAGACTTTACTGGATACATTTCTTGATTCCACAGTTTTTTAAATCCTATGGTTTCGTATTTTCTTAGCATGCGTTATTACAAACACAGCAAAGCAGCCATTGAGCTTGCCCAACTTTTATTAGATAATTGTCGTATTATTCTATATTTTTTAATTTAACCACGCACATACGGACAATAACAACAGGAGTTGTCAGATTTTGTTTTCTTATTTCTCAATTCTAGTCCCGAAGCACGGAATTTTCAAAACTGAAGAAGTTTGGAGGGTGTATGCTTATTTTCTAGAGCTACTTTGTATCAATAAAAGTAGAAAAAAATTCAAGTATTTTTGAAACATAAAGTAAAAAAAAAAATATCCCAATACATCTTTCAGCTTTTGTAAATGGTTTCCATTTGCAGTTTAACACATGTGGCCATTGCTTTAGTAAGTTTTTGAAAGTCAATTGTGGGCACATTGTTGAAAAAAAAAATCTGGCAAAACTTTCCTGATACGCTTAAAATTGAAAATTATCACATTTTTAAAATTAAATTATTTTCTAATAAGTTATTTTTTCAGGAGCCAAAAGTAACTTACACGGAATCTCGAAAAACCTCGGTTCGGAATAAGTTATGAATGACATTCCTAGACCTGCATTAATTAAGGTATTATTTTTAAAAAATATATTTAAATTTTTTACAAAATATTTAAACTCTTTTAAGGTTTTAGAGAATCTTAAAACATTTTTCTATAAGCAACCCATCATGTAACCATTTAGTTGCCTAATAAGTTTCGTGCTACAAAAGACAAGAATATACCATGGGTGGAAATTCTACGGACACATTACACCTAAAATTGTATGCATCAAATGCATCAAATACTCTGAAAGTAATTCTAGACTTAAATTAAAGTTAACATTTACTTTCTATATTGAATTAATTCGATATTACAAAATCTATGAGCACTGCTAAAAATCCAATCTAAAAGCATAATAAAAACAAAAATATTGAAAAATGTTAAAAATTATTGTTTAGGAATTTCTACCACTTAAGAACACTCCTGCCTTTTTATAATGTTTTTGAACTACATGAGTTGATTCGATTTGTTTCAGAAATTTCAGTTTAAGTATTTTGATTTGCAGCAGAAATTAAATAAATTTATAAACTTTATGTTGGTGTTGTTATGTTAAAAAATATTTATCTAGGACGCTAAAAAGTATAATACTAAACTTTTTCGGGAAAAAGCATTTGTGGGAGTACAAATTCAAAACAATGTCTTTCCATCTAACTGTTGGCACGATTTAGACTATAAAGCAAAGAGAAATTATATTTTGGTACATAAAATTATTTAAAATTTGTTACAAAATACAACGAACATTTTTTCCACTTAATTCACGCTTAATACGTTACAGGGCAAAAAAAAAAAAAAAAAAAAGAACGAGGAAAACAATGATGCTAACTCAAGCTATTTTAAAAAGCATAAATATGCACTGCATATTAAATTTATTATAAAGATTTTTTTATTGAGTCTTTCACACATTTTTATTGTTATTTTTTTGTTCTAACAGAACGCAGGTTAACAATTTTAAAAGCGTCTCTGGCGTATTTTAAGAAGAATACTCTAAAAGAAGTAAAAGTTTTCATTCCTTACGAGCCACTTGTCAGTGCATTAAATTGAGTTATTTCCACACTCCTTAACAAGCAAAAGAACGTGAAGTAAGTAAGATCACCATTCAACAAAAACAAAAAAAATGGTAGTGGTGATGGTGAGAAAAAATTTATGAATTAATACACAATACAATACCAATTTAGGAGGTCGTTTGGAAAGTCTGAAATAGATTTGACTAAACTACTTCAGTGACAAATTTATTTTAAAATTTATTCACTTGTAAGTGTGTGGACTGGTGCATATTTTCAAAATGTAGCTCGATCTACAACAGCAATTATAGTTGTAATAAGAAGGGTTAAATTTCATTAATAAAGTCTTTAAATTTTATTCACATAAATAAGATGCCCTTAATACAAAGCAATTGGTAATTTTATTTTCGACTTTTTTGGAAGATAATTATTTAAAAAATTTGTGTTTTTTTTAATTCCGATAAAACTTTTTAAAGAAAAGTTATACTGCATTACTTTTTTGATACATATGATCGGTATAATCTGGCAAATCATCATGACTAACGCTTGAAAAACTTTACCAAACTATTCAGATTTGTCATTAATTAGCGCTTATAAACTTATAAATGCAAAATTGTAATTAGCGATGAGTGTTTGTTGTAGAAACTAGATCCTACAGAGTTCATTACATCCAAATAAATGTACGGCTTGTTTTGCCCCTCACGCTGGTAGTATATTGGGACCTTGGTTCTTAAAAAATGAAGCCGGAACTCGCTACTGCACAGTAATAAATGTTTTTTTATTTGAAAATATAAATTTCATTGATCCAGTCGTTTCGTTGAAATTGAGAAATGGACATCTGTCGCTTATTTTCTACTAGCAGAGCCCAGGACTTTGTCGGCGTATCATTTCTAATTTTCTTCAAATTAAAATTTAGAAAAATAACTGATAACTAATAATACCATTATGCCGGTAAAATTCGGTGCTTCCACATTTGTAATTCTTGTTTCTGTACAAAATGACATATTTTTTCGAAATAAAAATTATTCTATATTTGAACCAAGATTTTAAGATTTTATTCAAATCCATCCAGCAGTTTTAACAGGTTACAAACACAGGCAGTGAGACACATAGACAGACAGACGGAAAAAAATTCTAAAAATATCTGTTTTGTATTCCATATCGATTGCTAGCTACACCAACATCAACATTTGCAAAAATATTTGACGTACAGAAATGACCCCGTTACTGTTTTATTATGTGTATAGATAAGGTCACATTAATTCACTGGCTTTTATGCTATATATTGGCAACAGTTGACGCTTTGAAAGCTAGCGTTGTTATTGTTATTCGTAACATACGGCCAGCAATGCTCGAAGAAGTGAGCAAAAATTAAACATCGATAAAAAAAGGCGCTGTGTTTTGATCTTTCGAATAAAAAGTTTTTAATTAAAATTTAATTTCTGGCGTTAGTTTTTTTTTTTACAATTTTCAGTTCTTTTGGAGGTTTAAAAAACACTCTTTATTTAAAATTTCGTTTATTTATGAGTTGTTTCGAAACCTTTTATGACGTGCCATTTGGATAATGTTGTTAATGATAATCATAATATTTATTTATTTTTTTCAATGTTTATTATTATCTTTCTCCGTTTCGTAAGAAAAAGTAGCTTGTGTAGAGAGGAAATATTTATGCACCGAAGAACTGAGTACCCTACAATTAAAGAGCCTGCTGAAGTAAAAATTGAAAAGGAAATAAAATCGTATGAATGACTTCTTTCTTAACCAACACGTCGAGATTGGAAGCACTTTTATTAAATTATGATTTTTTTTGTTCTTCGGAGTTTTCTCCCCTTACATATGAGTCAAAAAAGACAGTTATTTGTAGCCCTTTAAGCAGTCGTTTGAAGCTAAACAAACGTTAGCATATGATGTATATGCTTTTTCCATTTAGAGTTCTTTTAACACCTACTCAAAATATTTTATTTACTGAGCTGCTGATGTGCCATAAAACTTGACTACATGTCTGTCTACATATCACTCGATCTAACGAAACAGACACGATAAAAAAAAACAATTTAGATTTGTTTTTTTAGTTCTTAGCATGTAGACGTTTATTATTTACACACTTGCAGTTGATTGAAACTTTAACGCATGATTTATTATAAAAGTGAGGTTAAATGTGCAATCAAATGTTAATGGAATAAATAATTCTTGCGTAAAACATTTAACAAAAATAATGTCATGTCATAACATGATTTGGCCACTAATTTGAACTCTAATTCATATTTTAAAAATAATAATATTAAGTTATGTCAGTCCAACGGTCAAATAAGTAGTTAAAGCTCATTTATTGAAGAAGCATTTTCTTCTCTGGCTTCATATTGAAAATCTATACTTCAATTTGAATTTTTTCGATTTTTAAACTCAGTAGTTTGTTGAGGTAAACCAGATCTAAAAAGCCTTATATCTGGCAATCTGGGCGGTCAGTTGTAACCTAAAGAAATATATCCCTCAAACAAAATCCAATCATTGTTCAAGCTGGATAAGCGCTTGATAAGTTTTGTTAAAACCATCAATTTTCGAGACCTAATCGTTTCAAAACTTCTTTCTTGTTACGGCTAAAGTAGTTCTATTAGTTTTTTACTATAAAATCTATTTCATGTAGGTTCACTGTTATAGATCCCATTTGCAAAAATTAAGGTACTTTAGCATAATAAAATTATGTCTTTCGACACGCCCGGTTGTAGACAGAGAAATTTATTAGACTCAGTGTTATTCGATGTTAGCAAGAGTTGTTTTTTTTAATAACTATTTAATTTTTTTGGTAACTTAATTATATGCAGGGAAATATGTGATTATCTTTCAGTAAATATTTGTGATATCCACTTTATCTATGCAAGTTTTCACATCTGTCAAAGTTCAGTTTACAGATGGTTTATAATAGGCCTGTTTTTTTTGCAACTCTATCTTTACTTAATTTTCTTTTTGTATGAAAAAGTTAAGCGAAGATAGCTTTCTTCGCTTAAAGCTAAGTAATGATAGAAAATAATGATGCCAGATATATGAAAAACAATTTTCTACAAAACTATCGAAAACTGTTCATTTTTTTCACCTATCGCACATCTCAATTGAAAAACGTCACATTTATTTAAAAATGGCTGAGCTAGAAAAAGGGTAAGATTTGAATTATTTATTTTATTTTCAAATAAATTAATAAATACTTTTTAAGCAAGCGTAAAAGGTGGACCAAGGAGGAAACATTGCTTTTCCTGAGGTGCTATTCTGCACGAAAAGATGAATTTTGCCATGCCAGGAAGAAAAAAACAGCATTTGGCAACGTGTTGGAAGACATGATTTTTCAGGGATTCGAAGTAAACCTTTCATTTACGCCCTTTATTGGCATTTTAAAAACTTCTAGACTATAGGACCCAGATGTGTCGGCCACTACTCTTGATGCAAAAATGCGTACTTTGTTGTTGGCCTACAAAACTGCGAAGGACAACAATAGGCAAACAGGGGCAAGTCGGTGCGTTATACCATATTTCAAAGAAATGGACGAAATTTTCGGCGATAAGCCAATAATTTCAAATGTGCACACAGTTAATTTGAGTGGTAAGCCGATTCAACCATTGGTGGAGTCTTCACATATCCGTGCATCGCCAAATTATGGTATGTTTTAACTTCAATGTTATAAATCAAACATATAAACTAATAAACACTTTTTAGATAAAGATTCTCAGAATGAACCATCACCGACTGCAATGTCGACTTACACTGCTAGTGGCCGCATTCGCAAAACGGCAAAAGATAAGTACCGCGAAGCAAAGTTAGAGCTTAAAAAAGAAAAGATTGAGGTACAGAAAAAGTTTCTTGATGAAGCAAAAACGATGCTACGGGAAAAGTGGCAAAATCAAGAGGAGATTGAGAGGAAAAAAATCAAACTACTTGAAATGACGTTAAATCTCAGAAACGACTAACGAAAGCACAAAGATTCACCACAATGCTTTTTGAAAGTGAAAATATTTGACAATATCTTAATTTTACTTATGAATTTTTTTCAGTTTTTGTTTTTTACATGTGAATTTTGTTTTGTTATATTTTGTAGTTACTAAAGTAACTTCTTTATGAAGTTTACATAAATAAACAAATGAATGTACCATAAAAATATGCCTTAATTTACATCATTTACTAAAAAAATTGAGTTAACATTTGTTAAAAAATTATATTTTGTTCTTGAAGATAATCGAGCAGCATTTCACGACGATTTGTTCGTAAATATTCTTCATTCAAATCATGATTCACACAGATATTTGATTGTTGTAAGTGATTTGTTTGGTCTTCATCTTCACATATGTCATCCTTCGTGACACAAATGTTATGTAAAATGCACGCACTAACGATCATATTACTCACTGCACACAAATCCCGATGCTCTGTAAATTTAAGAAGCCTTCGAAACCGCCCTTTCATCAGACCGAATGTATTTTCTACCACCATTCTGGTAGAAGAATGTATTTTATTAAATGCTCGCTGAGCGTTTGTTAGGTACCCATTGTCCTTAAATGGAGGCACTAACCAATTGGTGGAGAAATAGGCAGAATCGCCGATAATGAATGAATTATTGGGAAACATTGTGGAATAATTTGTTTCTGCTTTTTTAAATAAATCACTTCTCCTTAAGACTCTGCTGTCGTGAAGTGACCCAGGTTCGCCACAATATATATCTATAAATCTTTTATCTGCATCGACAACAGCTTGTAAAACTAAGCTATAATTTTGTTTTCTATCAAAATAGCATTCTTTGTTGAGCTTAGGGGCATTTATATTAATATGTGTGCAGTCAATGGCACCGACAACACCTGCAATTCCTTTCTTCTGCTCAAACTTTCGAGATATGTTCATTATAGAAGCACTTTCTGGCCACTTAATGTACTCGTGACCAATGGTAATTAACCAAGCCACAACTTCACGTACAGCGCTCCATGCAGATGATTTAGTGACACCAAACAGGTTTCCCAGTTGTCTATATGTAATGGAATTGCTGATATACCATATATAGAGGTAGATTTTAGTCTGGCATGTAATTTTTGGTCTTTCTACATTTGGATGTTCCGGCACTGGTGTGGTTTGTGAAAATCTTGCTAAGATCAGAAAAAATAATAACTTCTTACTAAAAAAGCGAAATCAACTCACCAATCAGGTACTCCACAGTGCTTCGCTTTAGTCGCATATGAGACTTAAATTCATTTTCGTTAAATTGCATTATAGTGCCTATAAAATTCTCGCACTTATGTTGTTCTTTTGGCTCTAAATCCGACTCGTCAGAGCTTGAAGAGCTGTCATTAATTAACTGCAGAAATTCTTCAATTTCAGCCTCTTCATTTTGCGTGCAGCTTACTGGGGCTAATAAATCGTTGATCTAAAGAATAAATTTAAAAACCAGTTGTATTTGCTATTTTAAACCCTTTCAAAAAATTTTTTACCTGTGTTCTACGTAAGTTTTCCATTGTTTTATTTTATTACAAATGTCACAAGTAAAAATAAATAAAATATATTGCCGTATTTTCCAAAGTTATAAAAATTAAACATGCAACGAGTAATTAGAAGAACAATGAGAAAAGCTTTTGATGGTGTGTGGATTTCGTACAATCAAATAAATATAATTGACGATAAAGCATTAAATTCTGTTGGCGTCGTAAATTTGAAAATTATATTTCCTAATTTAGAAATTAAATCTTTCGTACATGAATTGAAGTTGAATTGATTATAATTTAATTTGTTAAAATACATAAATGCATAGTTCGTTTTACAATTTTAAAAATTAAAATTTTTAAATTCCAGAATTTATCATGAATTTCATTGACCAAAAGGTACGGTTTAATCGCTCTTAGCTGACGTTAACGATACTTAATTATCAAGTGTCCTGGGCGGAAAATTTATAACTCAATCTCATTATAATTACCAAGCGGTCATGTTCTTCGACACTTATAGAAAACAAGTCTTAAATACACAAGATTTTTACTTACTAATTTGCCACCCAAGATTATTTACTTTGGCAGCTTTCTTTCTTTTTGTCAAAAGATGTCTCAAAGGCAACTTCGCTTATTTTTTTTCTTTCTTAAATTTGTTTATGTTTCAGTTAATTTCAGTTCCCAATCAACTTGTCATAGCACCAATGTTCAGCAGGTGTCTCTTGGTATTTAGTTTGCAATCACCAACAATAGTAATAGTAAAACTAAATACTCTTTAAATGTCTAAGATATTGAAACAAATAAAAAAAGTTTAATAAAAATAAAATCTTTGTTGAATTCAATGCATTGTGTACGCACTCACATGTGCCACAATAAAAAACTTAACCACAGGTCTTGATAATTTTCTTGATTTTTTATTTTTATTTTCTTTTTTATTTTTATCGTTTGTAGTGGCTGTCATTAAACGAAAAGAAAGTTGTTGTCTCCATATTTGTAATCCGTTGATTGTGTTTAAATGTTTGAGATTTTTTGCTTACTTTTATTTACTTGTTCTGTTGAGTAAATGTCAAACAATGATCAAGCAAGAAAATTTTTCCACATTTTACTGTAAAAGAAAACGTTTAATTTTTTTTAATTTTTTATAAAGGTTTACAATTTAATCTAATTCTTATAATAAAATTGAATGTAATCTGATAAATTAGAAAAAAAAAACAGTCTAAAGAAAATTAATTTTCTATAACAATAAAATTAAATTCCGTATTCGTCTATTATGACGACACTAAGGGCGATTGTAAAGATTAATATTAATTTTTATATTTTTAGCATTCCTGTTTATAGAATTCTTGTTCTTTTATTTGTAGTTTGCTTAAATATTAACCACAAACAAGTTAGACTGCGATATTCGGCTATGACAAATCTTGTGTACCCTTCATCATGTATTTAAATTTAGTTTAGTGAGAGTTAGTTGCGGTGACAGAGATTATATAATTTAACATTAAACTGTAATTGGCTTTTAATGGGTTAAGCATTTTAGTATTTCCTGAAAGATCTCTTTAAAAGCTTTTACATGATACCCATATTGACAATTGAACTTTTTTATGAAAATTTCAGAGGCCCATAACTCGATAATAGGCGAGCGCTGAATTTTTCACTTGACGTGTTTTTCTTATTTTTTAATTATCCATAGTTTTGTTTTTTTTTTTTTTTTTTTTTTTTTTTTTGATTGGAGTTACTTTATTGTTTGAAATGATATTGAAAAATTAGAGGCAGGCGTGGTATTTAGCCCACTGTCTCGAGGGACATGGACCGATCTTGCTGATAGCACCTTTTTCGACATCATGTCTGGTCGATTGGCGTATTTAAATTTTCCCTAGCTCATCTAGTTGCCTGGCAAAGTTGATTTTAACCAAAACACGGACATATGGACATTGCTTTATTGACTTCGCTACGCATAAGGATTAAGGATATATGTATATACTTTATGGGATCGGAAATAGATATTGGAGAAATTACAAACGGAATGACAAACTTAGACATACCCTTTTTCTTTGTCTTCTCTTTGTAGTGAAGAATAAAAAAACAGAAAAATATTTTGTTAATAATTCTATAGTCACGTTTTTATTTCTGCTATTCAAAGGAAAAAGTAACTAGAATTTCTGCTACTATTTGACATTTATAGCAATTGATTTGATTTAATTTTTTTTCAGGGCTTCATGACATTACAGTTTGCAAAAAAAAATATTTGTTAGTAAATTTTTACTATGGGACTGTGAGTTAAAAGTTAGATGTTACAAATATTTATTGCCTTTTGCTTAAAAATTATTTTCTGAAAAGAAGAACTAAATATTCTAATACTTGAAGATACTTGGTAAATGAAAAATGTAAGAATAATTAATATAACTAAGTTACAGCAGGGAAAATGTACATATAATAACCTAAAAAAATACTTTGAAATATTTAAAATTTTTCATTTACTTCTTGGAAAAAGAACCTAAGAAATTTTATTAAAATAACTTTTGAGTGTTAAGACTCATCCTTATTTTTAGTTTATTTTTTCAAATAGTGTCTGCAACACTTGTGTGTGAAGTGTTCCATAGTGCACTTGCCCTGATTGTCTACGATACCTCGTTAGTTTTATCGTGTAGTGTTTTGGCTGTGTGAAGCTTTAAATTCCTCCAGCATTGTTGGCTACTGTTGTCATTTCTAATGCAAATAACCCTCTAGGGAAAATATCTAAGGCTTGTCTCACTTCTTTTTACCAACCAACCAACCATCCATCCATTCATTCATTTGTCTTCTGTACTTTATGCTGTCTGTCTGTCTGTCTGACAGTCGGTGTACTTAGTAGCTGTAATTTTGCTTTCGTCTTTTTTCTGCTTATTTGTTTTCTTGTTCTTGTTCTTGTTGTTATTATTGTTGTTTTAGTTTGTCAGCTTAAGTTAAGAATTAATGCATAACATGACATTACCTTGCATTGTATTATACAAAGGCGTTATCTAACTCACGTTTTAAACATTTTTCTTCTTCTTTTTCCCTTGTTCTGGACTGCTATTGGGGCAAAATTTGCCTAAATTTTGTAGTTTCATGTCTCCATTTGATTAAGAATACAGAACCTAGAATTCAGCGCTAAAAATTGTTTTTCTAATATTTTTGTTTCATAGCTGTGAGTATCTTTTTTGGTTTTTGGTGTTGGCCAAGTTATTTGACTCATTTACGTTAATTAGGTGACACAATTCTCACTTAATGAACACTGATAGGTTCTACTTAACTTTTACATCATGTACTGTATTGTTTGTCTCGATATTTGTCTTTCTTGTTCTGCCTTAAAGTATTTTGTTTGTTTTGTCTCGTTACATTTTGCCGTCTGCATACATAAGAAGTTGGGAAACGTTAAGGAGGTAAATTCTAAAGAATTATTTTTTATCGTTTTTTTTTTTTCTTCTTTTCAATCGCTGGCTTTGCCTTTGTGGAATTGTATGTATTTAGCTTGAAATGGAATATTGACAAATGATTTTAACGATTTTGAAAATAGGTATAGTTCACTGCATAATAATGACATTGTCATGAAAATGTAACTTGTGAAAATATGTCTAAGTAAATTCTGTATTTTTTTTATTTACTCGTAACAATTTGGTTTGTTCACATGTATGTTTGAGGCAAATGTGTAAAAGAAAATAATTATCAATGAAACTTTTTTTTCATTTGCTAATTAAGTGAGGTCAGACAGGGCAAATATTTGATGAAATATTAAAAATGTTATGTAAGGTTAAATTCAAAAATCATGTGTTGCAATAACTTCTGCTAAGATCAGGAAAGACAATCTTGATACTGGTTTGTTTGAGCATATGACTCATGCTGGATTCAAAGGTCGAATAGAAAAGTGGCATTAAGCAGCTCGAATTTCAATTGCAACTTTCGTTATGTGTACAATATTTGTAGTCGCTTGACTAAGATTTTAAATAATATGACATAACAGGTTAGAACAATATAAAATTCTGGTTGGAAGAATTCATGGCCAATATTTTTTTTTTGTTATGAAAATATCAATTTGAACACAATGGGACTCATTTACGACATTCCAAATTGAGTAGGACAACAAAACTACAACATTAACGTTGTTATAATATTACAAAGACTTATTACACGAAAAAATAAAGGAGTATATTTCACAAGATGACAGAAAAAGAATATTTTGAAAATAAGTCAATAAACTTTCTTCACTTACAATTTACATGCTCTTTTTTAAAGACTAAGAAACAAATTAATTTGTAACCAAATGAATAATTTTAATTCGGCTTGCGTTCACATATATTTTAATTTAAGGCCGGGTACATGGAATCCATCTTGCGTTATACTTTAACGTATTCAAATAAAAAGAAAGTAACGACAGATGAGGTTGGCACAATGAATACTTTGTTGATGGTTAAAAAATCATTAAGAATGAAAACAAAACAAGAAGAAGAAGAAGCAAATGATAGCTGCCAAAGTATTCAACGTACGTTCAAGTGCTTTCATACTTTACGTTGACACAGACGTACTGATTGTGACTACATGTATTTTAATTTACTTGCAAGTTGAAAAAAAAAAAAACAAAATATAAAGTATGAGGGATTCTATGTGCCCCAGCCTTTCTAAATCAAAAAATTTCTTGTTAATAAAAAAACAAAAGGGGATTACTACACAAAAATTTGTAATTTGTTTTTCTTATAAAAGCCGAATTGAGATTTTTTATTTGGTTATAATACTAAAACAGTTCGATTAATAAATTAAAAAAAAAATGTAAGGTCTGGAACACTTAAACCATCATTTGAATATTTATTTAATTCTGTTGAAGTTTTAGTTAAGGCATTATTGATTTATTTATTTTCAAAATATTTTATTTCTTTCCCACTATTGCACAATGATTAAAATTGCTTTTTATATGTTTTACTTAGAGACTTTTTTTGAATTTCATTTAAATCGATTTAGTTTTCTAAATCGCTTTAGACGAGCATAAGTTTTTCTCCCCTCCTGGTCCGCCATATGTAAATATAAGCACCCTATTTTTCCTTGAGGACAAATATCTACCCGTGTTTAAAATTTCATTCAAATCGTTTCAGTCGCTTAGGAGTAATTGAAGCACAAACAAACTAACAAAGAGATTTATAACACGTATGTATTTTTGTTTCGTTTAAATAGATAAAATTTTAAGAATTTATGATATTGCGATTGATAATAAAGGGTCATCCAAAAAACGCGCCTACATGTTTCTTTGAAATAAAACACAAACTATTTGCAATTTTTTCAAGCTGTTTTTTTTATTAAAAGTATAATCCACTACAATCATAAGTGGAATAGAATATCATTCAAATGTCCACCATGACTGCGTCTGCAGACATCAATCCGAATATCGAAATTTTCAATGACTTTCCGACATGTTGCTGGTGTTATTTCACGAATTGCAACTTGAATGTTGTTCTTTAGATCATTAATTGTTTGTGGCTTGTTAGCATACACTCGACTTTTAAAAAAACCCCACAAAAAATCAAGGGGTGTTAGATCACATGACCTTGGAGGCCAATTGAAATCTGCATTTCGTGAAATTACACGTTGAGGAAATGTTGATCGCAAAAGCGTAATGTTTTCTCGAGTTGTGTGACATGTAGCACCGTCTTGCTGGAAAAAGACGTCCGACACATCAATATGATTCAACTGTGTCCATAAAAGTTCTCTCAACATTGATTGGCATCGTCCAGCATTCAGAGTAACAGAATTTCCAGCATCATCTTCGAAGAAAAATGGCCCAATGATTTCATTTGCACAAAATTCACACCAAACAGTAACTTTTTGTGGGTGTAGAGATTTTTCATGAATAACACGAGGATTTTCATTACCCCAGATACGACAATTCTGCTTACTGACGAATTCATCCATTCTGAAATGAGCTTCGTTACTAAACAAAATTTTGCGATGGGTATTTTTCAAAGAACGCCCATTTTCATAATAACTTTGAATGATGTAAGCGCGTTGTTGCAATGTGTACCTGTCCATGGTTAAAACTGTACTACCTTCTAATAAAACAAAATGACTTATGTCATTTGAAAAGATGTCACGTGTAAAAAATATATAGTGCTGACATCTAGGCGTCACATTTGGATGACCGTTTATAAATACAACCGGGTGATTCACAATGTCATAGCGATATTATTTATGAAAATAAATTGTTCTTTTAGCTTTGATAAATAATATTTATCCATTTTTTATTCTCTTCAATATGATTTTTATATTCAGGTCTCAAATAATAGACATGATTATATAATTTAAGTTCACTTCTTAAATTTTTTAAATGTCAGATTTATTTAATATTTGCAAAGAGACGTGTTTATGATTAAATCGTCAAATATTTGCTCCATCTGACTTTACCTTAAATATTTATTATTGCTGTTGCTTCTGTGAGCTACAAACGAGTGCAAACAAACAATCAGCCAACATACCAAGTGCTATAATTGAATATTTTCAAAGTCATTAAATTGAATGGTCTGCAATGTTTTAGAAATGCATTTGATGAAGTGACTATTAAATTCTTGTCTTTGTTTTGCATTTATTTTGCTTTTTATTAAACTTTATAGAATGTGTAAATTAAAATTAATTTCAGTGGTAACTGCTATTCGTTAAAGAATGTGATGTGCCAAATAATATTACGGTACAGTCGGCCCTTTTAAGCTGTTTAAAAAAAAAAACACAAGAACTGCAAATTAAATTTACGTTCACATTTTCTCTTCTCAGTATATTTAATCGTATTCAATTAACAGGCAACAAAATCTAGATCGCCTTTCAGATAACTCTTAATGAAATTAAAGAGGAGGAAAACAAAAACAAATATTTTCATAATTTCGTTTATATCCCCAATTTCAATTTCCCACATGTTTGGCAATTAATGTTAAGTGATTGTAATCAAACTGATTTGTGGCACACAATTTCACACAAGAAACACAACTTTTACCAAAAACCTTTTACTGAAAACCTTTAACAGTAAGCAAATGTCCTCATAAAAGTAACTTATAAACACCAATAAATATTTTGCGGCATTCAAGAATGAATTAATAACCAGCAAACAGAACCTAAAATTCGTTGTAAAAAAAAGTAAAAGAGGAGAAAAGAACAAAACTGTTATTTTGTATGTTAATGTTTTGTGTAAAAAAAAAAAAAAAACAGTCAAAAATTAATAACATATTTTATTTATTATGGCAGTTTGTGTACGAAAAAATTACTTTATTTTGATTTCTTCGAAATCAGTTAAAGGCCGAAAGCAATTGGTAAATGCAGTTTGCGTGAAATTAAATACTTTTGTTTTATTTTTTAAAGTGATCTTAAGACACAGATTGCCAGATAAATTGCAATATAAGAAATTAAAAAAAAAATATTGATATTTATGATCAGAAAATATAATTTAGCACACTTTTATAAAAAGAAACATTCAAGATTCAAAACGACTCGAACTTAATAAAGGGGCTAACCTTTATAAAATTTATTATGGCCAAGTGTAACTGTAATGAGGCAACTTTTATAAGATGTTCATTGTTTTCAAAGTTTAAAAAACTGAAAGGTGTTTTTTAAGGTACGTACTAATTGTCGTAGCCTGAATACAAAATAACAAAACAGCTGAATTTGGGCAAATAAAATTATTTGCAAAAACGCACCTAATGTAAACATGGTGTGACCATTCGATTGCAGAATTCAATGATTAAACTAAATTGTTAAGTTGCGTAAAAAAACGCTGAAATTTTTAGAATTTAAATTTAAAGCAATAAAAAATTAAAATACAGATAATAATGAAATCAATTTAGGAGGTTAGAGCTGAAATTTGAACAAAAAGGGTAAATTAAAAATTTTGCAACACAAATATTTCCAGTTATTATACCCAAATTTTTTACATATAAGTTGGGATAATTAAAAACTTTCGCATCAAAATAGAGCAAAATTTTAAAAGTTTATGTAAAAATTTATTGATGGGAAACCATTAAGTTTTTTTTAATATATTTTTAATTTTTTATTAATAAAATAAAGAATAAGTAAATTATATTCACTATTTTAATATTCTTTCATTTCGATTTTCCTTGACATTTTAAATGTCCGACACCTTAAAGTAAAAATATTTTGAGCTTTTTTTTTATATCGAAGTCGATTGAGCTATGTCCGTCTGTCCGTCCGTGTTTGAGTTGAAATCAATTTTACCAAGGCACTAGATGAGATAGAGAAAATTTAAATCCCACAATCGATTAGGCATTCTTTCGAAAATTTTGCTATTGAAAATTAGCAAAATCGGTGAACAAAATACCACGCCTGCTTCTAGTTTTTCCATATCATTTGAAACAAATCAAGTTTAGTGAAGTAAATCCAATCAAAGAACAAATATATGTGGCGATAGAGAAATAAACTACAGGAAAAAATCATCAAGTGAAAAAATTTGCGCTCGTTTATATTTTCAGAGGTATGGAATCTGGGTGTAATTCAAAGCTTTTAAGGAGATATTCCAGGAAACTCAGTCCCTTTTAAACCGACTTTGAAAAGTTTTTTGTTATTTGAAAGGTCACGTTTACAGATTTTTTCCGTTTTCAAAAAAGTTTATGATTTTAAGAATTAAAGTTGAAGTCTACAATTTAAGGGGTGTCCCAGAAGGAGACATAAATTGACCTGTATGGGTATAAATTAGACGTAATGTCAAGAGCTACAGCCGTTGCAATAACAAGAATAAATATTCAAATTTATAAATTAAATGGTGCCCTATTCATTTAATTCGATACTTTTCCATACTTTCCTAATGTAAATAGTTCTTAGGAAAAAAACCGACTTCAAATTAGACTTCAGCTATGTGTCTATAATGGTTCAAAAGCTTGGCAGCATACAACAATTTACATTAAGTATTGGGACAGGCTTGAATTTCCAAATCAAAATTTTATGCCTGTTGTTATAGCGGACTTAGCAATACAGTTTTCTTTTGTCTATTTCAACCTTCTGTCTACAACTCTTCAACAGCTTGGCAGTAGCACAAAGTAATAAGTAGTACTTAATTAATTTCCTGGTCCGCAAAAGAAATAATCTATTGTGTTTTGTAATAATTTTAATACGCTTTCATATGATACTATTTTGCCACAATTTAACCATTTTATAATTTTTGGGATACATAAATCGGAAAATGTGATATAAAGATAAATATAACATTCCCTATGCCGAAAGTAATATTGGCTTTAAGAGTGTTATGCTAAGCCAATTTTGTACAGAAAACTCAAGAGTCTTATATCAAGAGCTACATTGAGTCAACAAAGAATAAGACAACAAAAACTATTGTGATTTTTTCTTTCATTTTTCTAGACAAGGGTTGCTATCGGAAACTATTCATATGTATTTGAAAGATATAATGGAAAGATACAATATAAAAAAGATTTTGAGTTTTTTTTTGTCTTATTGCTTTTTTGATTCAATGTAGTTCTTATTTAATCAATTTGATATAAGACTCTTAAGTTTTCTGTACAAAATTTGCGTAGAATTCACAAATGAGATATATGAGCAGTAGCGAAATGGCCATATGGATATGCTTTTCCCACAGCAGAGCTGTAAATAAATCATTCGTTTTTTAATTAACTCGCGAATTATTCATGGACTGAATTAGCAATTTTTGAATCATATCTTTTCGCACAAAAAAAACAAATGAAATGAATAAAATTTCAATTGAATTTGAATTTGGTAAAAATGAACTGCAATTCATTTCTAATACTAATAAATTTGTAGAACGGATTGAAATTTGTTTATAATTCAAATGTATTAACTTTGAATTAATGCAAATAAATTATTAAAAGCAATGCGATACCAACTCATGATTGGAATTTTAATTGATTTTGTAAGTAAATACGCAGTAAGCATTTTCATGAATTCTTTGATTTTTGCTCATGGAATATTTTCTGTTTAGTAGGAGAAATTTCCACTTTTTACTGCGCCTAGATCTGTGATTTCGATTGAATGCAGTGCAATTTTGACTAAATTCATTTGATTGAATTCAAAATCAATTCAATTTATATGAACTGGAAATGAATTGTGATTAACTTTGCAAAATCCCTTTGAATTTGAAACGAATTGTAATTCTTTCTAAAAACTCATTTGACTTGGAAACGAATTGAAATTCATTTCCGCCTATTCGTTATATATATTCAAATTTAATCCAATTTTTTTTGTTGTGAAAAGAATAAATTCAAAATTTATTTATTTCGACATGAATTCAAATCAATATAGAATGATTCACTTACAGCTCTACCCTACAGTAATACATTTTATTTTTTAGTTTTATAGAATAAATATTTTATAAGAATATCATCAAATATTTATAAATGAGGAAATAAGGCACAATTATTATTATTATCTTTCAATTCCACTTGCGGCCATTCTCAAAAGGTTTTGGTTAAAAGACTCTTATGCTTTGTAGATAATGTATTGCAAAAAATTATTTGTATCTTTAAAATTTAGAAAAAAATGCTAAAAACATGCGTAAAATTATTTAAACTGCTGTTGAACTGCAAAGCATGTAAAATTAAGACAAAAGAAAATTTAAGATAAAACTCAAATTATTTTTGTTATCAATTAATACAGTTAGTTAAATTTTGAAGAACTTTTTACACTTGACATGATTTTTTAAATCTGAAAAATTATGTCCTATTTTAATAAACAATTGTAGAAAATTTCTTTAAGATTTAAAAGTTATCCAATTTAATATTTTCTATGAAAATTGGGTTAGTATGTGTGTAATTTACTAAAAAAACTAAGGAATTATTTAAGAAAGTCTATTCACCCTCCAATTACTGCAAATACAAAATTAAACAAAAATCTTAAAGTTGTTTGCCGTGATGTTTAACTCCAAATGCTTTAACTTGACACTACGCTTGCATTATTTGATTTAAGGAGCGCACTCTAACGGTTGACTAACACGTCCTTAAATGAGACAGCCTGAGCATATTTACGCTGCACTTAACTATAAAATGTTATGTAGATATATGACTGGATTTCAGCATAATGTCTCGCCGTGAATAAACCTTTATAGAACAATATACTGATTTTGGGTAGAGTAACAATTTTACAGTAAATTTTTATCTTGTTTTAGTAAAACTTAAATATTTAATAAAAAACGGTTGTGTTTTTTGCATACAACATTTATAAAATGTAAAATTAACAAACTATAATTGCTAAAAATTAAATTAGTTTTAAAAGAATAAAAACCTTCTTACACAACTTAAGAAATGTAGGTTATTTAAATTTTAAAATTCTAGATAAACATTCTAAAGTTATAAAGTTTTAATTGCTTAATTGTAAAAATTTTTTTTAAATACATTTTTTTTTCAGCGAAGAATAATATTAAAACCGCAGGCTTTCCAATAAAACTAGAATAGAAGTATAAAACGAAACAAAAAGGAAAAAGGTATTATATTTGAAGATAAATTTTTTTAATGTTTATACCAACTTAAAAGTCAGTATTTCTTGCTATTTTGGAAGTTTTAGTCTTATGGTTTTGATAGGTTTTTTAGGCACTTAAAATTAATGAAAAAATAGTAAAATTTAATGTCTTTGGATGTTATCTTCTTAATCAAAATAAATAAAAAAGTAATATTTTATATTTATTAATATTTAAAAAAATATGCAACGATATAGCAAGTAGTATGTTGTTTGGCCCATTTTTATCAATTTCTTTTAAACTCTTTTTTTATATATCTTAGGCTTAGGTTTAGTCTTACAAATATGTTAATCAAAAATGTCTTTTATATTATTAAATAAAAATAGGTAAAAATACTTAATAAATCTGTTTTTATTTACGTATCCCTTACAGCTGCTTTAATTTTGAAAAACACTTTGATGTAAAAATAAACTAACTGGTGAGATTTAACTGCTAATGTTATTTTAATTTCAACATCAGTAAGAATTGATTGATAACTTTATTATTTGTTTTTTTTTGTTAATATGTATTTTGTATAAATTTATAAGATTTAATTTTAAATTAGTTAAATGTACTTGCACATGTTGACTGCAGGTAATGTTAAAATGGCCATTATTATTTAGCTAGAAAATATAAATATGTGTTACAATAATATCTATAATTGAGATCAGATGTATAATTCTTTAGTCTGAGAATTCAACATTAAATTTCGAAATGTATATTTCCTTATATTAAATAGTATCCAAAATTGTTTTTAATAATTAAATTAACTGAGATGGGCACAAAAAATATTTTTCACCTTAAAAAAGAATGGAATGTAATTAAAATGGTTGTTGTTTTAAGTAAGTATTTAATTAAAAAAAATATTATCTTATTATCTTTAACACAAAATTGGAAAAAAGGTATATTAAAGCTTGTCATTCCGCTTGTAATTTCTACAATATCTATTTCCGACCCCATAAAGTATATATATTCTTATTTCTTATGCATAGCGAAGTCGGTTGAGCGATGTCCGTCTGTCCGTCCATGTTAGTGTTGAAATCAACTTTGCCGAGCCACTAAATAAGCTAAAGAAAATATACGCCAATTGATCAGACATAGTTTCGAAAATTTTGCTATTGAGGGATCGGTCCATGTCCTCCAAGGCAGCGGGCAAAATATCACGCCTGCCCATAAAGAGCTGATGACATGATGTAAAATTTTGTTTAATTTTTAGGTTCTCTCTCACCTCAATTTATGATTATTTTTTGATTGGAGTTATTCCACTAAACTAGATTTTCTTACATGGTAAAAGGTATATCAGATTTGGCATAGTCGAATAAAGCACTTCTTTATTTTATGACTTTATTTATTTATTGTTGTAAGTGTCCACACAGCCTTCAGCTTCTACGGAAGCTTTACAAATTTTGTAATTATTTTATGTGTAAGAATTTGCAGCAACATCGAAAATTTAATTTTTTATATATTATTTTATTGTATGTCAAATCAGAAAAACAAAAATTGGCTACGATATGCTTGCCTGGAACGGGAATGGTCATCTCTAAAACAAATTTAGACCATCCCTGAGATATTTCTTCTTATGGATTTTTTTTTGCAAATAATATATTTTTTTTAATTAAAGGACAGAGGTAATGTTTTTTTTTTTTTGGATAACCAATTTTTTTAATGTATCGTTACCTTAATATTGAAAGGCCCTAATTTTTGCCCTTCTTTGCAGGAAAAGGAAAGTTTTGTGGTTGGAAATTTTTTATTAACGCCTTGTATTATTAAACTTTCTAGGCATTTTAATACTGTTATAACTTTTTTAATTTCTTAGTGGTGCATTAGGTAATCATTATTTAAAAAATTTTTAAAACTTGAATTTAAAAAAAAAAAACGAGTTGGGGCCTTTCTATTTTATGGTAACGATATAAATATATATTTATTAAAATAGAAATTTACAACAGTAAGTTAACAAATGTCCAACTTTTATTAAATACAACATACAAGTTATAATAGACTGTCAACTGAGTAGTCATTGTTAAAAAGTAAATGTTATAAATTACAAATTACTTTGGTGTTTTTAAAATTTTGTTTGTATTTTTTACAGTTTCAGCCACCTTAATATATTAATGCTCAATTGTTCATTTTTTTTTATTTGTTGACAACACTTTTTAGCTGCAGTGAAAAGTTCAGTGCATTTTAATTTTTATTTTAATTTTTATTTAAAAACATTTCGCCGCTTTAAAGTCGTTTGAACGTAAGTATCTGTGTTTTATTACAACAGCGCAAAATATATTGCAACTAAAATACTTTAAGTAGAAATTACTTTCCAATGTTTAAAGTCACCAAAAAATGAATTTAGTATCATGTTAAAAAAACTGCAAACATTATGATTTTTAAACGTTTAAAATAAACCAGTAGGTGCTTAATTTAATAACAGTTTGTTGAAATTGCTATATTTATTGGCTGTTTTGTTATGCTCATCACTTTGTGAAATAAAAAAAAAAAAAAAAGAAATACAATATTTTGTAGCAACTTTACGAAAGAATTTTTCTCCAAAACAAATTTCGGTTATATTATTACAGATATTAAATAAAATTACTTAATTTTCTGTGCAAAATAACAAATTTACTTAAATGTCTTTCTTTTGAGAAATTTTATGAAAAGTTTTGTGTTTTTTTTAATTCTTATTTTTTAATGGTCTTATTGTGTGAAAGGATCATCTCTTATGTTTGTGACCTTAATTTTTGTTTTTAGCTTTGAACAATCGACGGTGCTGATGATGATGTTGATGATTTTTATCATAAGTAATGGCCATCATAATATCTTTTTCTACAGGTAGGCAGAAAATGTAATATTTTATACCTTCATTTTTAAGTTTAAGTGCTAAAACGAAAAGTTTGACTTTTTAATGGTTGGAAAAAATCAACAAACTTTAAAGCATTACATACATTTTCAAGCTAATATTCCATCCTCAATTTGTGTCAAATTATTTCAGTTAGAATATGAATAAAACCTATTCAACTACTATATTTTAAAGTTTTACTTCTTAGCAGAAAATTAAAATATTTTTAATGAATGACCTTTTATTATAAGTAAAATGAAAAAGATGTTAATGGAAATATTCCATTGAATATAAAGTACAAAAAGATGCATAATTTTGTACACTCGTTTTAGAACTCAGTGTTGTGAAGTCGCTTTTTTCCAAATTGTTTTGCAATAAATATTTAGCCTCATGTAACATTAAGCTTACAAAATCCAAATGTACGGTGTAAATAACTTCAGTGATATACTTACGTCCTCGTCAGTAAGTAATTAACTAAAATTAACAGCAAGAAATTAGACATTACCTTAATAAGTACTTGATAAATGATGACCTGCTTTTGTAGTTGCCATATCTTATTACTCGCTTACAAAACACATTACACTAGTTTGCAAATAAAGGAAGTAGTAATTGAACTAGATTTTTAAGCTTAAAGAGAATACCTTAAATTACGTACCAATGATCATTATTATTTCCTGCATTAATCAATGTAATCAATTCTCACTAATTGGTTATAAAGGTCTTATGCCTTGTTAAAATCATGAGGTTGGTGTTCCAGTTGAAAGTCTTTCCGTCAAAAATTATTAATTCAACACTCGATTACCTTTTTGAATTTTTTTGCTAACGTTAAACATCAATTAAAAACTTTAATTATAATTAAAGGTCATAGCCCTACTGCGGATAGTAGTAAATTGATTGTTGTTCAAAAGTTAATTTATTTTTTTTTTTATCCAAAGATTTTTATTGAAACAACTGCCATGATGTCATCAACACAACTACCTTTGTGGACTTTCTTGACCAGTCTGCCATCTGACATAACAGAACTAAGGAGTGCGACAAAAAAAAGGATAAGCTCAACTACACTGTCATCGGGTTGACATAGCACAGGAATGATTATGTGAGTGCAGCGATCCCAAGGACTCATTTTTCTTCTTTGTAATCAGATTCAAGCAATAACAACATATATTCTAAAGTTTTATTTGATTTAAATACACTTTTACTGCAGATCTACAGTTTTTCCTGATTGTTAACAAATATTATTCTGAAATGATTATATGATTTTTCCTCACATTATTTTAGGTGGCTTGCGAAAAATATGTTGGAAAAATTTTTAAACCTCTTTCAAAACCTCATAAAGGATATCTTCAGACTTTATTTTAAAACTTACATATAATAATAACAATAATAATAATAATAATAATAATAATAATAATAATAATAATAATAATAATAATAATAATAATAATAATAATAATAATAATAATAATAATAATAATAACAATAATAATAATAATAATAATAAAAATAACAATAATAATAATAATAATAATAATAAACCACGGTTGTCATATTAACTACAGCTTAAGAATGATGTTTTTATTCTCTGTCATATAATAGCCATACAGAAGTTTTTGAAGATTTTTGTTTCCAACTTTTAACTGGCTCGTTTATGGCAAAAGAGCCTTGAATTACAGGTAAATCAAATGGAAAGGAGTGAAATATCGCCAAGCCCATATTCATTTCCCCCTAGATATCTGCTACCTTACATAAAACTTAAGTTCCAAAAAATCACAGTGTTATCTCAATAAGTCTTTCTATATGACGCAAATTTGACACTTTGAGTCGATAAGAGTATTCATTGGTTATTAGACATTCAGGTTGTGCTACCTATGCTGCGCAGTGTGGCGTTTTCATATAACGAAGCAGTTCTTGCAAAGAGATGAAATTTGACACACCTCCTTTAATTAGTTAGAGATAAAGAAATGCTTGGTTTCGAAAATTTTGATGGAAGGATTTGTGGCCGCCTTATTGAATTGCATTTTCTTTATACCCAGAAGATATATTCAAACTTTATGAATTTAGCAAAGTTCTAAGAATAAATCGGAGAAAATATAAGACTACCTGCCATATTTACTCGCTAAAATTATTCTTGTCATGCATATATATTATAACCTTCTGTAAAAATTTTCCATCTGCATATGTAAAACACAATATGTTTTTGTTTGCTTTTTCATGTTTGTTTGTCAGAAAGGAAGAGATAGGTGCCTACACCAGTGGACCGATCTTCCAGGAATTTTCTCAGTTTGTTTTCAGGTATGCTTTTGGTAAAATGGAGTATTTACATTTGTCATATTTCACATGGGCGTGGTACTTCCCATAAAAATCAAAATGTCACTTAATAACTAAAATAGGAAGCACCTTAAAATTTTGTTCAAATAACTTTTTCGTTAATATCCATAATGTGACGAAAAACTAGCTGGATTGGAAGAGGTCCGCATGATACCTCCCATACAAGGTAAAACGTTATTATCACGGTGCTGTAGAACCATAACAGGAAGGCCTTAAAAACTATACAAAAAAACCCCATATCAATTCATAGTTTAGCATATCATTCATAGTTTAGCACAACATAAACTGGATTAAAAAAGAAGTCTTGGCACCAGCCATTCAAAAGGAAAAAGTATCATAGTGTATGATAATATTTAGAGCCCTGAATTTTTTAATTAGAAACTTCTTTATTTACATGCATAGTCTAGCATAATACTGTATGATTTAAGGGAATTGTTGTCGTTGCTCCCATACGAAGTGAAAAATTCTTGTCGTTTATCTATGGAACTGTAATAATAAAACTCTTAAAATTTCGTATTTGTAACTTCCATATTAGTGGTATAATTACAAAAAAAAAACTGGTTGGATTAAAAGAGTGGTCGTGGGCAATTATTCCCATTGGGGTAGTAAAGCGCATCGGGAATAGGTGGTAGCAAATAAAATAAAATAGAGAAATGCTTCTAAAAATAGCTTCACAACTAATTCAACAACTCTAGTTTCCGAAAATTATTAATTTTTGGAAATCTGTGCTTAAAATGTGGTTTATATGCAACAAATATTAATTACTATTTTAAGACTATTGCTGATTTGTTTATCTTTATATACTCTTAAAACAATAAATATTATTAGGGAAGTAAATAATTTACGTAGAAGCTAATTTTTAAACGAATGAATTTCTAAAAACCTTTTTTAGAAAGAAAAATTATGTTACAAATGTATGTGAGCCAACTAATTTTGTAAATAAAAATACGAGGAGTATTCATATCAATATTAGTTTCGTTCGAGGGATTTGACACAAAAACCAAAATATTTCTTCACTGTTCTCTTTGTAACTTGTATTGTACATTTATTTTTGCTTTGTACCAACCATCGTTTGAACACGAATACATTTTTTTATTTTAAGTCATTCTTACTTGTTTACTTGCTTGTCTACTTACAATCATATTGATTACTATGAAAAAGGTTTTTAAAAATTAAATAACGAAATTAATTTAAAAATATATTTTACTCATTTATATCCACAGTTCAATTCCTAGTTTCATAAAAATTAAAATAAAATATTGTTATTAATTTTTAGAAACGGAAAATAAAAATGAATAATTAAAATTGCTAAAGCAATCACAATAATTGAATGGTTCTATGTTATATTTTACAGCAATTCAACTTCTTTTTTAAAGATAACAAGCTATTTCATTTTATTATTGCTTTTAGTATTTCTATTACACTTTTCTCTTAAATTTGACAACTTTGGTTCAGATTGTAAAACAGAAAATAAAAAACCAGCCACAAACTATTTTTATTTCAAATTTCTTTAGTATTTTCTTTGATCTGTTCCAGTAACATTATATTAACGTAACAATAAAATAATCTTTTATATTAGTTTTTGCATCTTATTTTGTTTTATATGAATTTTCCTCTAAACGTTTAGTTTTAAATTTAACTGCAATTAATTTCTACGCATTTGTCAAATATAAAAAATACACCAATTTTAAAGTGTTTTGATAATAAAAGACTTGTAAAAAAATGAAAGTAACAAAAATTATTAGCTAAAAACTATATATTTTGAATTTAAATGTCTTCTGTATTATTACGTTAAAATATGGAATGGGTTTCTTTTATGTCCAATTTTTATTTTGCCTACTAAGTTTTTTAATTACACTAAATGTCACTTTAACTTTTTATTTACGCTCAGATAATTACAGAAATTTTACGACGGCATTATGCTACCATAAACAAATGTATTTAAATAGAAATAAAAAATTGAATTATGAAATCATTTAAAGATGCTTTAATTTCTAAATATTCGTTTGCAGTCAACTCATACGAAAAACAAATGACTTGAGCAAGCCGCCGAAAGGTATTTCCACTAATACTAAGAAAATTTTAATATAAACAAATAATGCATATCTTTGTTCTTATTGAACCAAAACCATCCTCGAGTCAATAGACAATCGTTAATTATAGTCGTACAACAACAATGCGAAATTCAGATTGTTTTGTTTTAATAAAAATAAAAAAATAAATAAATAAATAATAAAATAAAAATAATAAAAGATTAAATAAAAAATTCAGTTAGAACATTTAAGAACATTTGCAGCATTGTAAGATGTAGTAAAGAACCTAAGAAATTCCAAAAAATTTTTTGAACTTTAATTTAACTTAATATTTTCATTGTTAATTAATTACTTATTTTCCTTCAAGCTTCTTTGGATTCCGATATTTATCGCAAATTCAGAATTACTTTCTATTCCTGTCAATGTTGCCGCAAGTATTGAGATTTCTTGCGTTCACATATAAATAGCAACAATTTGGCCTTTAACTCCGTTAATACTGTCTTTTACGAACATCATTGTTGCCACAACAATTACTAGTCTTTTACAATAATTGTTTCTCTTCTTAGTGGTTGGTTGATTATCTGCAAATTGTTAGTAGTTATTTCTATTTAGCAAATGGAAAAGAATATTTCCAAGACTAGAATTTCTAGATACGCATAACAACTTTCACCACCGTCACGTAAATAAATTTATTTTCGTGCTGTCCATCAAAGAATGTCACAGACACTTTGATAGTTTTTATTGGGAATGTCACCTATTTGTAGAGAGTGTATCATTGTTGATGGTGACTAATGATAAATCACATAAGTTTGTTGCAGTTTGTGTACAAAGTGAATAATTATTTTCTTAGAAGCATTAACTTTTTAGGCCTTACATAATTCGTTTTATTCCTAATAATTGTCCCAAAATTAGTAAAAGAATCTACATTTTTATAATCTCTAAGAGAACAGGATTGAAAAGCTAATTATGAATATCTTTCAGATATACAGCATGTAAGTTTTTTTTTAAACAACATTATGGTCAATTGTTTTTTTATACTTTAGGCAGGGTATTTCCAATTCGCATCAATCGATTGTATTCTGTGTCATTGCGTATTCTTTATAAGTGTTTTTTAATTGCTTATTTTTTATTAAGTTCTTTTTTTTTTGGTTCTTTTATTTTTCTTGTTATAAATTTTTTTCCTATTTTTCTTTTCTTCGTTTATCTTAATGCGTTGTATGTATGTTTCTGTTCAATTATTTCAATAATTATTGTCCAAGAAATTTTTTAAATACAAAGTTTTTTGATTTGCAAGCGACATAATTCCCACCTCTTTTCTTAGTATTTTATTAGCAAGAAGTAAGTAAGTAGTTACTTTGGAGAAGAAGCCTGCTACAAATAGTCGCCAAGCTAAATGCAATAAATTTCATAGTTTTTCTCATTAAAGTAAAAAAATAGATAATTGAAAGATTTTCCATACCTTTCATATGACGTTTTTATATTTATCACCATACTTTTGTTACAGAATACAAAAAGTAAAAATAAATCTAATTCGAGATGAATTTGGCAATTTAGTCCATTCTCTTAAGGTTCAAAAAGGAAACGTAGGCAAGCTAATTATATTTTAATATTAAAAAAGAATTCATTTTTACAGTAATTAAACATTTTAAAAAGGTTTAATCGACTTATCAAAAGAAAAAAATAATAAAAATTAAAATTAATTGTTTTTAGTAATAATTTAATAATTATTATTGCTAATTTTTTTTTATTATTATAACTTGAATTTCAATTTTTTTAAGGTTTTTATCGAACTTGAATTTGGAACAAAGATTGCGTCTGCGCGTTTTTAAACAAAACAGCCTTAAATTTAAGTACAATAAATTTTATCGAGTGATAAGTATTTAGCAGTTTTTTTAGAAATAAGCACGCAAACCAGTTTATTTTTGTTTGGGTTATATAACCGTATTGAAGAGGAATTTGATATTGGTGGACCAGATTTTAGCCCCTGGAATGTAAAAGCTTGTTCTCACAAAGACTTGTCGGCCAATGGGAATTTTTTAATTAACTAATTAATTTTCAAAAAATAATTTTTTGTGCTATTTTCTATTGTCCCAATTTTAAATTAATAATTTGAAAAATGCCCCTGCATAGAAAAAATTATCGCAGTGTTTTTGATATTTTATTTTTCATCATTTTTTAACTGTATAAAAGAGCCGAAAAAAAGTCAGCCGTATAAAGTGGAGAAATAAAAATAGAATCATTGTTGGTTATTGATGTCTTTGCTCAAATTTTGATTTCTGCCTTAAAGCCATCGAGACGTGCTTTCACCCTTAATAACCAATATCGGTAATTTAGTTATAAATTCGGTATAAAAAAATAGCACAAAAAAAGAGATTTTTTTGAAAATTAATCAAATTAGAAAATAGCTATTATTAGCGTTCTATCTGTTAACTTGCACTAGGCATGCTTGCAATAATCATTATGGTTTTTAAAGTGTTGGGGCTACTGCCTAGGACACATTATTCAAGGTCATAAGTTACAGTCTTAAACATCATAAGTAGTAATTCCATTAGCTGTGAATTCAACGCGAGGTTCTTAGAGAGAGACCTACAAACTATTCCCACCTTGGAAATACTTTATCATGCTTTTCTTTAAATACATATCTGTCGCAAAGTGGAAATGACAACTCTTCTGTGAAGAAGATTTCCCACAATGCAAATTGCTGACTGGTATAAAGTCCGTTTATCAGAAGCAGATGTTGTGCTCCTTTTTTCACATAATTAAAAAACTTTTAACGTCAACTTTTTCGCACTCTTTATTCTTCTGGAATTTATTTATAAACTCTTCTAGTATGTGTAACGCCGTCTCAACTTATTTCAAGATGCATTGTTTTCGCAAATAAGAAAAGCATTGTGAGCAAAGTTTTTCCCTTTTGCAAATTATAATCTCGTCTATTGTTTCTGAGGTGCAAGATACAAATTTTTTTGAAGATTAGTTAACATAATGCTATCAGGACCAATTGACTTAAAAGCTTTGAAAGTTTTCAGAGTTTGCTTATAAGAAAATCTGACATGCATTCGTCCTATTGTGGATAAAAAAAATATTCAAATTCAAATGTCTATTAGGGTTCAATTGCCACTTGTTTTTTTTTCACATAAATTTAGGTAATTTCAACAACAAAAACTTTAGGGCCTTTAAGATAAGCTAAAATTGTGCTGAAGGCGTTTTAACTGTTGAAAAAAATTTTAAAAACAATAAAAAATTGCTTGAGTTTGCGAATTCAAAATCAAAATATTTAATGAAATATGAACAGCTGGCCACCTGGGAACAAGCCGACTAAGTATTTGGTCAATGATCGCGAAAATCTGAGAAAGCCGATTTGATTGACATGGACAAAACTTAAAAATATCTATGGACTGTCTTCCGGCTATAGTCAAACGAAAACTTGCGTCTGCGTGTTTAAGAAAGTTCAGTTAATAGAAAAACGGAAATAAAATGGCTGTCAATTATCTGAATAGTTATTGAAAATCAAGCCGAAAATGGTATTTAAAAAAAATATTGTTATGGGAAAAATAGATCAGGAACTGTCAGTATTTCGAGTTTATAAAATGCCAAAAAAAAAAAAAAAAACACCGAATGGGTGTGCATTGTATAACCTTTTGATACGAGTTGTTGCTCTTAGGTATCAGAAAATTATTTCATTTTTAAAATAAGACTTGTTGCAAATATTTTGAAAATCATTAATTTATTAAAAAAAAACACATAAAAATTCTCCCAGTCATGAATTCTCCCATTTTATTAATGTTAATTTATGATTTATGACTACAATAACAACAATTTATAATTTTAAAATACCTCAATTGCTGATTACGTTTAATTGTCTTCTTTATTGAAATGTGTTTAAGATCGTCCAATTCTACATAAATTAACACTATGGCTTCATTAATATTTTTAGCACTCCCACGTTACAAATTATTCATTGTATCTTTAATATAATTGAACTAATAATTATTATTCATATCTTAACTTCAAAGAAAAATATACCGAAAAATATCAACACCTTTTCTTGATTCTATACACTTTCTTATTTCTTTTTCTTTTAGAAAACACTTTAATTACTTTGAAAATTTTTTTGCTTAAAAACTTTTTTATTACTTTGGCTGAATTTTTTAAATTCATAGTTTTCACTCTCGGTTTTGTTTAATAACATTTAACACACGCAGAGCATATCAAATTGTGTTTTTTTTTTTTTTTTTTTTTTTTTTTTTTTTTTTTGGTTTATGAATAGTGGACATTAAACTTGTTTTGTAGAATATAAAACGTTTAACCTACTTAACGCCTTAGAAAACATACAAAATCATTTCCTATCTTCAGTTTGTAATTGAAATAGAAATTAACAATGCAAAATGATTAAAAAAATTTTGTTGTAAAATTTTAAATGTTAGGATTAAATGTTTTGCTTTATTTTTTATTTTTTTTTTTTTTTGGTCTAGTATTTTTCTAAATAATTATTCCGTATAAAGTTGGGTTTTTATTTTTTTTAATTCTAGCAAATTTTTCCCTGTCTTTATCTCGTCATAAAATTTTGATTACACAATACTGGATCCAATATGTTGAACTTAATCAGTGGACTTCAATTTGCTGACCCATCACCGCAAAAAGTACAAAATGGTTATAACTAATTTTGTCATTCTGTTTATAACTTCTACAATATCCATTTCCGATCCCGTAATGTATATATATTTTGAGTCCTTATGCATTGCGAACCTGATTGAACGATGTCCGTTTGTCCGTCAGTGTTTGTGTTGAAATAAAGTTTGTCGAGGCACCAGATCAGCTAAAAAAAATTTAAATACAGCAATCGAACAGACATAGTTTCGAAAGAGGTGCTATTGTATATCAGCAAGATCGGTCCATGTGCTTCGACGCAGTGGGCAAAACACCACGCCTACCTCTAATTTGTCTATATCATTTGGAACAATGAAGTAAGAAAATAACTTCCAGTAAAAAAATTGCCCATATTTCCGAGTTACGAGTCTCTGAAATTTTCAAAATGTTTTAGATATCAATATGGGTATCATTTTAAAGCTTATGAAGAGATCTTTCAGGATATAGTAAATTTAAAAAAATGCTTAACCCATTATGAGCCGATTGCATTTTTGTTTAAAATTTTATATATTAAGTACTTAAATTTTTTTCTTTTTTTAATCTCTGTAACCCCAATATTTGCTTTTCTGATTGGAGCTAGATTTACATAGATGGTACAGGGCCAATGAACTTAAGCCTAACAGAATACATTAATTTGATTAAGGAACCTTCCATGTATTTTCAGAAAAAATAAAGATTTCTCTCTAAGCAATTCGGCTAAGTCTTTACAATAAAGTGTTGAAACAAAGACAGATAAATATCTTTACTTTATCTGAAAATCTGTGGACAGTTTTCGAAAGACCTGAGTAAGTGGTAGACAAATAACTTTCAGCTACAATAATCAATATTGGTGAATTTAAGTAAGTTAATCGTGTAATTTTTATAATTTAAGTAAACAGTCCCGCCAAAAATTAGTTAATAATTTTATGTATTTCTTGTTGTGTGTTCTTTAGAAATTAATACAAATAACAAAAATAGATCGTAATAAAGTAATTCTTTAAAATTCCCAAAAGCAAACAAATCACAAAGTGATAAATTAAAATATCGATTAAGTTATAAAAATATTAAAACTTTAAAATGAAAAGATTATTTTACGATTAAAAAAATTGATAATTGTGACAACCGAGAGTATTTGCAGTCTCTTGTTAAGCTTCCTAAGTTTCTAAAGTTTCGGTAGACTTCTGCTGACTAGATATTTTAAACTTTCTTTTGTTGAAAAAGTAGCTTTTACCTGTATTTTTGCGATTTTTATTTGGATGAGATTTTTTTTTGAAAATGCTGCTTTCGTTCAACCGCCTTGTTATTAGAGTATAAATTAGAGTACTATGATTTAGGTTATTTTGCTATTTATTTAGATTCATAGCACTATGCTGCCTATATTGAGGTCATAAAAAAGTACAAGTACACTTTTCTCTATTACGAATATTTTGCTTCGTTATAGACTCCTCATTCATTCATATGATACTATTTTTTACAAAAGTATCCATGTTGTTTTTTAGTTTTTTTGTTTTTGGTAAAATTCACCTGCTGTGTTAAAGGTGACACTGGTTTTCTTTTTGCGAAGAACTGTTGATCGCGTCTCTCTTGGGTGGAATAATCTAAAAATATTAAAATTTTTCTATATAAAAGTTTTTATAAGAATGTTCTAAGTTCTCTGCAGAATATCACAATGACTTTCTGTGACTAGGCAGAGTCCTAAGGAATAATGAATTTCTACAATCTACAAGAAACACGTTTAGGAAATTTATTTAAAGTTCACATATCTATATTTCAACTTCTAAGTTTAATAAGAAAGAAAAATCATTTACAATATTCTGTGTAAAATTTAAGTTAAACAAATAAAATAAGATACAAGCAGAATGCAATGCAGGTCTTCTGAATCGCTCCTTCCGTCATTAGCATCTTCGAATCTATTTACCTTAAGCTGGGTACTTTGTAAACATCATCTATTTAATCAACTAATTTAGTGATGTTTTTTCATTGCTGTCTGTTTCGCCACATTTATTTGCTTTTATTTTAAAAGAATAAAAATAAAATTGAACTCGTGGCTAAATCGACGGTTATTAGAAATCTAGAACGAACCTATGTGAAAATTTTTAAAGAGAATAATGACAAAAGCTTTGGGTTGCGTGTCTAACCCATTTAGTATTTATTAAATATGAACATTTCTCGTTTTTATTTATTTGATACATATGTTGGTTAAAAAGATAATTTTTACAGCAAACATAACTTGAGTAAAGAATATTAAAATTTAAAAATAGAAAATTTATGTAAAAAAGCACTCAAAAGAAATATTAAAAATAAAACACAAATTCATTTTTTTTATAACTTTGCTTGTGTAGATAGAGACAAAACAAAAAATTTTTGGCTCAAAATTTTTTTTTTGCTCAACCTATTGAAGTTAAGCTTCCATTTCGAGCTTTACAGACTTTGCCGAAGTTACGCACAGGACATATCGGAGTTAAATATTGTTCCCCGATTTAAAGCCTTTTTTAATCGGGTATAAATTTTTATCTCTTCGTGCAAAAGTAAAGACCTGTTTCAAGGTTGTCTTAAATTTTTATTTTGATTAGCGTCGCATCGAAATATGAATTCAAAAGATATAATCAGCCCAAAAATATGTCAGATTAAATATTATATGTGTCATTCAATTTATAAAATGTAAAATATCACATTTTCGTGTGAGCAAGGGATCATTAGTCTTTTAACCATTAAAAAAACTTACTAAAATTTTGTTTTCTATGTTTATGGAAGACATTTTTATTAAATTTGGACCTCGTTTTACTCGATTTATTTTTTTTACGGCATATCAGTTTTAGCACTTATGCTCTAAAGCTCGAAGGAAATATTTTATTTAGTTATCAAATTTTGCCTACTTTTAAGAAAATAATCAAATTAAATTAGAAAATATTCAAATAAAAAATTGTATAGCAAATTGTACATACAGGCTTATAAATATATGCCCGGGTAGATACGTTAATTTCTATGAGTACCATTGGTTTGTTATCTAATAAGCACTTTTGGCACTTTATTTGTATAAGACATTCTTGCCGAGTATCCGTTCAGAATTTTTGTAAGGAGCAACTAAATACATCACGTCGCCTTCACCTTCATTCACGTCTCCTTTCCGATTTATATTTGTCGATTTAGGGGAGACGAAGTTTATGGATCGCAAGTCTACGAAATTTTTATATTATACTTTGTTGATATTGTAGGTTTATGGCATAGTTGCTCGTCTACAGTTATGAATTTAAGAGATCGAAAATGAAATTTCAAACTTAAGTTAATCGTTTCAAATATATCTCTTATTGGAGCTGCTTTATCTGGCGAGCGATTGTCGAAACGAATAAAACCAAAAAGTTGTTGGAAACGACGCACAATAAAGGGAATGAACATTTTACTTCCAGATCTTACGATGATTTAGGGTGCCCATCACAAGCAACATTCCTTGGAATGCTGAAAACTTATTGCCAGTAAATTTTAGTTCACGCTAGAAGATGTTTGTGTAGATTGTTAGCAATTTATCTATTATAGAATCTTTAGACTTATTTTTAGAAAATCTACAAATTTAGCTTTTATCGGTGAGCTCATGATAAAAAAAAATTGTGCACTACGCACATATTTTTTGCAATTTGTTGAGGCCCCATTGCAGATGAATCTCGAATAATTTTTTGAGCTCGTTGACGAATAATTCGGTTTTATCTTTGCTACTAAAATAATTATTATTTGTGTTAAAAGCTGTTTTTTCATTACCAGTTCTATCACTATTGAGCTGTGTACTAAAATTTTTCTCTGTATTATCAGCTTTTGAATCGAAATTTGCAACAGGAAATAGATATTTTTCATCGATAGGCTATTGCACCAGATAATTTTTTTATTCGGATCCACTTTCATCGGAATAGGTTTCGGCAGCCAACATATTTCAAAAATATTTTTTCTTTTCTTCATAAATTTATCTACAATTGAACGTATTTTATTAAGAAACACTATACAAAGGTGTTTTTTCACTAGATCATACCTTGAAACTATTTTTGCCGAACGATATCCAATAATACTTTTGTTAATCATTTTAAAACTTTTGTGTATCATATGAAACAAATACAAGAATATAGTCAAACTAAACAGCAAGCAAGGATAGTTTCCACTGCATAAGACTTTTAGGGGGAAGTATGATTTTTTATTACAACAAAGCTCTTTGTCGTTCGATAATTTAAAGTTTTAAGGCTTCAACCAAGGCGAATAAATTACCAGGTGGCAGCGTAGGCGAATTCAGTATTTTTTGCTAGTATACACGACTGTCAAACTCCATATATAAAAAATTTGTGTATATTTTTTATATATGGAGTTTGACAGTGGTGTACGCCAGCAAAAAAAACTGAATTCGCCTACGCTGCCACCTGGTAATTTATTCGCCTTGGCTTCAACCATTGTTTTTATATTCTTAGATGTTGAAAACAAAATTTTTTTATATACATGAAAATTCTAACACAAATGGAATGTAACAATTTATTGTCTACCTAGGTAAATATTTACAGTTCACGTAGGAAATAAACTTCAAGACAACAAAGGTTAAATGTATGCAGTTCTTTCAAAACATATAGTTTAATGTAATTTAATTAAAAAATATTTTAATTTGCTTAGACAAAATATGTGTTACTTCAATAAAATAAAAAGTGCGGACATAATATTTTCCCTAAGCTCAATCATTTATAAACTTTTGAATTGATTCTAAAATAGTTTTTTTCGTCCCATTATGTAATGTATTTTTAAACCTTGTGTTAATACGCAACTTTATCCACATTGTTTAGACCCCGGGGTACCCATGTACCCATATACTATAACGTATTAATAATCAATATATTTTTATGAAATAAAATTAAATTATTAACCTTTTTTAAAGGCGTATTAAATGGTATAATATGATTTTTTAACCCTGAATTGCATAGCGTCTAAAATTTCTAATAAAGGTCAGTATTTTTAAGTATCGCAGTTGCACATTCAAAGTCATATCCACAATATGAGTTCGAAGTGAATTTGAGTGACAAAAGGAATCAACAGATTTAACAATACACACAGTCAGTTTAAAAAAGCTAACAAGGCAGCTCCAATTCGTGACTTATGGGAAATGTTGAACGCAAATTTATCCCAAATGTGTACATCTATTGTTAACTTAACAATTGTGAACAGTTTCAATCTTACCGAGTTCGTAAACGGTTTACTCATTATACATCTTCAAATTTGACTTAGTATGGTATTAGATCTTGCAGATATGAGACGCTGAAAATGACTATCAATGAAAAAAATTAGAAGGAAAGAATTGTTAAAGAATTATCGTCTCTATACCGTGGAAGTGAAAAAAATATCTGCACGGATAGTTCCTTTTTACTTATCTGCCAATTGCGAAGCTTTTAGAAGATAAACCAATCAGCGCAAAAGTTTTAGCTGGCCAGTGGCATTATTATGATATTACCTCACTTGCATCATAAATCATTCATTATGAGAACAATAACAAGATTGCTGTTACATGTACAGAATGTAATATAAAAAATTAATTTTGTAAATAAGTAACATTTTAATTATTTTTATAATTTTTGTAATAGTTTTTAATTCATATTTCCCAGCTAAATTTTAGTAGGTACCGGGGTACGCGGGTGCGCTTGTTGCGATGGTTAAAGTTTTAGGAAACTTTTTCGGGGATAAACGTAGCAAAAAATTAAATCTAGAATCTTAGTTCGCTTTATTTTAAATTAAATACCGACGATCCAGAAACTTACTTAATAATTTTATTTATTAAAAGATTTTTGCCATGTAAATATACTCAAGTGGGTACCCCGATACCCGCGTGTTAACACAAGGGTTAAAACACTTATTGAAATCTGAATTTAAAATAAATTGTTCTGAAGTTACACATAAAACTCTTCAAATCTCTTTGCTTTGATGGGATGTAAAATAGACGTAAATACAAACTCATGAATAAATTTTACTAGAGTTTGTTTTTTAATTTTTTTTAAATATTCATTCAATATTTTGCTTCTTTTTTCTGTGTTATTATAACATGTTTCGGATACTGTAATATCCACAAGAAATAACTACAAGAGTAAACATTAAACGAATGACCTGTTAAGAATCCTCATAAATTAAACAGAAAAGTGTTAATAATTAAATATTACAAAAGCAGCAGCAAGTGCAAAATTTTAATATTTGCATAAAAGAATTGGAACACATAACTGATAACTGAAATGTATTACGAGGCATGCCACTTGCAGAATTCTTAAACATAAAAAATCTTCTTTTAAATAAAATATGTTAAAGAAATAATGTAACAGATTTTTTTGCATACAACGTTTTATAGTTTTAAAATAAAATATGCATAAACATGACTCTAAATAAAATATAAAATAATTATTGCGAGGTAACGAAAATTCAAATTAAACAAATAACAACTCTAGACAAAATGTAAAGGAAAAATATTTTAAAGACTTTGGTGAAAGCTTCTCAAAAATGTAAACACTTGGAAATATTAAAAAATAAATTTAAATGGGAAATATATTAAGTACAAATTCTTTAAAGTGAATGAATGATATTTTAAATAATTTTTAATTAAATACAATGCCAACATCACAGTAAAGAAATGCTAATGTGCAAAAATATTTATACACTGAACAAAAAATTACTAATCTGTCATTAGAAAAGGTATCTATGATAAGAGGCGGTATCATAAAATGGGTTAGTACGGCTTTCCCTAAATCCCAAATAAAACTATTAATTAAAAAATTTTATTCTACTAAATTCTTGGATTGAAACGAAATCTTTTCTGCTTGCGTTTAGAGCACTTGAGTTTGAATTGCACTTCAGTTCATAAGTACATCTTAGAATTAAATTTTTCTCTCTGCGTATTTTTTAGATTAACCGAAACCAAATAAAAGTAGAAATCTTCATTTACATTACAAAGTGTAAAAGGAAGAAGAATAACCGTTATTTTATGTAATTGATTTTCTGCATTCTCACTTATTATTATCTTGGAAATAGAATAAAAAGAGAAAAAAAATTGAAAAAAAACTAATTTAAATTATTTAAATCAATACATTATTAAATGCCCACAGTGACTTTCAGCCAACCGTTGTTGTTGTTGTTGTTGTTGTAGTTTTGTTTTATTTTTCTTTTTTTTTGCAGCATAAAGTGCGTCTTTATGCAAGTTGCTTCTACTTAAATATTATTTTTGTTACGCTCAGAATGTGATAATATTATTATAATTATTTATTTTTCTGTCATCACCTCAGGTGTCGCTAATGGAAATAAATTATGCATAAAAATAGAAAGAAGAAATTGCCAATAATAAATACTTTCATGGAAAATATTTGTAGAACTTATTGTCTTACAAAACAATTTGCAATACGTGCATTTTTCATGACATTGCTTTTGCTATTAAGTCATTTGTAAGAAAATTTCTTTGGCACCTCAACGTTTTTAATTTAATTTATTTATTATTATTTTTTTATAATCAGAAATTTCTTTTTCTCTTTTAACGTCACGCTTTAACTGGTAAGCAGCTGTGCCGGATTCATTTGAAAGGGATAAAATATTAAAAGTAGTACGTTTGCGTATTTCCCTTTTTTATTTCAACATTATTAATTTTCATTTCATTTCATTTTTTAACATTACGAGGGCTGCTCTATATATTTCTGGCCTAAATGGTTTTATTGTTTTTCAAAGTATTCTCCAGCATGATTTATACACTTTTGCATGCGCTCAAACCAGTTTTCGAAGCACTTTTTCCACTCCGATTAAGACACCTCTAAAATATGGTTTTTGAACACTTCAACAGCTTCTTCTGGCGACGAAAATCGTTGACCACGCATTTTTTTCTTGATGTGCGGAAACAAGAAGAAGTCAATAGGTGCCAAGTCAGGGCTGTACGGCGGATGACCCATTAATTCGACGTTTTGGCCAGTCAAAAACGCTCTGCTTTGAGCTCGCATTGTCATAGGGAACAATGATTCGTCTTCTCTTGTTGGTTTTTCGAATTTCTCCGATGACTTCAGGCAAACAAATTGTAGTGTACCACTCAGAAGTGACCATCCTACGTTGCTCAGGTGGAACAGTCGCCACATGACCAGTTTTGCCGAAGAAACAGGCGACCATTTGCTTCGAAGTGCTTCTTCCACGAATAACTTTCGTTGGATTTTGCTTGTCTTTGAAGACCCACACGGTCGATTCTTGTTTCGTTTCGGGCTCATACGCATAGATCCATGATTCGTCACCTGTGGCGATCTTAAAAACGTCTTTTGAAGCACCGCAATCGTATTTTTGCAACACTTCCTTGCACCAATCGACACGAGCCTTTTTTCGAGCGACTTTCAAATTGTGCGGGATCCAACGAGAACAAACCTTTTTTACGGCCAGGTGTTCATGCAGTATCAAATGTATGCTGGTGGAAGAAATGTCCAAGGATGTCTCTATTTCTCGTTATGTCGCATGTCGATCTTGCATTATGAGTTCACGCACGGCATCAATGTTCTCTGGCACAATAGCCGTTTTTGGTCGACCTTCACGGAATTCGTCTTTGAGCGAGCTTCGGCCACGATTAAATTCATTATACCAATTTTTCACAGTGCTATAGGATGGTGCTTCATCGCCATAATTTCATCAATGCACTCTTGTCATGATAATCCACGTCGAAAGTTGTGAAAAATCATGGCACGAAAATATTCACGAGTTAATTCCATATTTTTCTATATTAATTTTTTCAAGTCACTGTAAACAACACAAATAATGGTCGTACGTCAAAACGTTTTGAGTAGGATTATGCTTAAAAATGACAAACTTTCCAATGGAAATGTCAGATTGCACTTGGCAGCACTCAGTGTTGCCAGGCCAGAAATATCTATAGCAGCCCTCGTGATAATTTGTAACCACATCTAGTGTATATCCAATACATATAAAAATCTTCGAAAAACGAAGAAGAGTAGGGTATGGGTGGCTGCCTGTGTTTAGTTTGAAAGGGGTATTTGGAAACATTAAAAAAACCCTATAAACGTATAAATCGGTATAAGAAATTCTTTCTTATCATTAAGTTCTTATATCAAAAACAATCGACGCAAAATATGAATTTTGCTTAGGTTTGTTGTCCCAAATAATTGTGGTAAATAAATAATAAAAGTTAAATTTTGCGTTCAAGCGTACATGTATAAATACATGTGATGATGCATGTGACTGTTGATAAAAGTTAATGACGGATCAAAATAGAATAAACTTTAGTTGAAATCTTGTCAGGTAATTAAATCATCTGACTTTTACATCAGCAATGTTCCGCTTTGCTTGAACTGCATATAAATGTGTGTTGTAGTGTGAAATTTGTCAACATATGTAAAAGACATCTTGTGTAGAACAGCTTTAGGTCGGGCACGTTGTAATTAACATCCATTTAAGTAACCAATTTAATAAATTCGAATACCAACTTTAAGTACTTTGCGTTGTTCGCTTAACTAATCTTACGTGCATCTGTCCTTCAGTTCATTTCTACTCTCAAAACCTGGTAAACGCGTTTTGGAAAATACTGTTCTCTAAAAATATTTTAAATTATTTCAATTTCCATCCTCTTAAAACGTTTGCATTAATTTTTATATTTAAATATGTTGTAAATACAAGACCAATTATTATATACATTTTCTAAATTCTTTTAAATTAAACAACTAAATATTGCTATCATCATGAATGAAACAATAATAGCGATGCACACGATGATATTTGCTAGCAAATGGTTAAATCGGTTAAAATAAGAAAACGTTAGCAAATTGAATCACCAAAAATTATAAATTAAGCGACAAAATGCTAATAATTAACTTGTTATATTAGACAGCTACTCCGGTCCTCCATTTGCGCCAACCAATATCACCACTGGCATGGCTCAAAATAATGACTACAGCAATGTTAGGATCCTTGAAGATTATAAAGGTTCAAGCTCATCAAGTAAAAGTGGTTTTAAAAACAACAAAAAAGTGATAACCAATTTTTCGGTTTAAGCGATAATAATGATGATGAAAATATCGATAAAAATGAAGTGGAAGAAAAAGGGGAATATTAATATTCCAAGGCCGCCAGCAATTTTTATACCAAATAATTCTGACATCTATGCAATGATAAAAAGTTCTTCCAAAATAATCCCATCCTCTTTGTTTAACTAAAAAAGTCTAACAGGTGGTTAAATAAAAGTAATGGTTAAATATCTTAAGTCTTTTAGAGACCTTGTTACATTCTTATGCGATGAAAAAATCAAATTTTCTTTAAAAATTTTTGTTAAAAATTTTCACCCTTCAACACCAACCGACGAAACAAAAAATGCTTTTTTAAGTTTAGGATACCAAATTAAAAACGTAAAAAATATACCAATTAAAATAACAAGGGAATCTCTTCTAATGTTTTTTTTTTATTGATCTAGAACCAAATTTAAATAATAAAAATGTATTACATAAAAACGTTAAATAACGTTATTGTAAACATATTTCCACCATGATGCCAAGAGTTTGATCATACAAAAACATATTGTAGGAAGTCTGGAAACTGTATTAAATGTGGAATGGGTTCACCTGATTGTAAACTGTTCAAAATAGAAAAATTCTTCACCTAGATGTGTAAATTGTCTACAAAATCATCCTTCAAGTTATAAAGGCTGTGTTGTATACAAGCAGTTTATTAAAGAAAAAACTCTAACATCAATTAATTTGCCTATAATAATAACGAGTTTTCGTATGTATATAAACAATAGTATTCCAGACAATAGCCCATCTTATTCTGAAGTTTAAAAAAAATCAAAGAAATTCTTTTAAAAATTTCAAAAATTAATAAAATAATCAATTAGAACTAACAAACAAGCTTTTAAGCAACAAAATTATGCAACTAAATTTGAATACACTAGAGCCCCGAATTGCGTCGTCTCGATTTGCGTCATTTCGTTTTGCGTCGCGTTTTAAAAACTGAAGCAATTCGATTTGTGTCACTGCAATTTTAAGTTGTATCGTTTTTACCCCGATTTTCATCCGTTTGAATTAGATTTGCGTCGTTTTGTTTCCGATTTGCGTTGATTTGATTTTAAGTTGCGTCGTTGAAAACGTTTAAAATTTTTACAGCAGCATTCTGGATTATAATTTTTAGATTCAGCATCTTTTCTGTCTCATAGAATTTTTACAACTTCTAGCAACACTGTGCGTTAAAAAGTTTTCAAATTGCGTGAACTAATGGGAATTCCCTATGTATTTTCTTAATTTTTTTCTTAATGTACTGTTTTGTTATTTATTTAGAATAATTATGAACATTTTTTAAAGTAAATGAAATAAATAAAAATGTATTCGTACTTGTTTTTTATAACAAATAATTTTTTTTTTTTGCTTTGTATTGGATATTTTTACCAATAAAATAAATTTCTGTGCATTTACTATATACAAAATTTGATTCGATTTGCGTCGCGTTTCGTCGGTCCAATTTAACGATGCAAATCGAGGTTCTAGTATATTGCAGTACGAAATGCTAACGGTCTTTCTAACCATACACATGAAGTCGAATTATTTTTTAAAATACATCAGATTGATATTTTGTTACTGTCTGAAACACATTTCACTAGTGAACCTATTTTAAAGTAAAAACATATGAGTTGATATCAGCTAATTATCCAGATGATTGAGATAATGCGGGAGTGGTAATATTGATCAAATGTGATTTAAGTTCCATTTCAATATGTGCTATATATTTTTCACTTAAACATCCTGGCAAATGTCAACAGTTTCACACTATTTTTAATAGTTTGGAATCCCGATTCTTCGGTGCTGGCGATTTTAATGCAAGACATAATTGGTGAGGTTCAAGATTAGTGAACTGAACAAATGTGTAGCTAATAACGACTATTTAGTTTTACCAGCGGGCGTCCCAACTTATTGGCCAACAGACTAACGGAAAATACCTGATATTTTAGACTTCGCTGCTTTTATGGAATTTCAAGTTATTTATAAAAAATTTCACACGTTGGTGAACTTAGCTCAGACTACAATATTTGAATCCCATATAATAAATAAAAAAGTAAAAAATAAAAAACAGAAATTCGTTTGTTGCTTGGATTGAAATAAATGTTAATCTAAATACTTCTTTGAAATTTTGAACTGAGATAGGTGAAGCAGTTGAAGAATTCAATTGTTTAATTTATGGAGGTGTATCTTTCTCAAAGAAACCCTGACCAATTATTTTTTATATCTAAGATCAGATAACTTTTGTGAAACAAAAGGCAGTTAAGGGGAATATGGCAAAACAATCAAAACTTTTATAATCAGCTTGGTAATATCTTATATAATCTTGATTTTGCTGTGGTAAGCACGTTGACTACAAATCTGGTTGGTCAGGGTTCAACCCCTGCGACAACCAAAAAATAAAAAGGTTTTTTCTGTTTAATGGTATAAATACGTATTCAGAACTAACATTAAAACATTCAGCCTCCTTCGCCGTTACTTCTTCATAGCATATTCGCCGGCGAAGTAAAACAACTAATAAATTGGGCTATACTTTCACCACCTTTTCTTTTCCCTTCTCTCCTAAAGAATGTAGCACGGTTACACACTAATTAAATAGGCATTGTTGCCTGAAGTGCTACTTCTCTTTAAAAAAACAAAAAAAAAACAAGAATTTTCCTTGTGGAAGGCAACTAAAGCGTCCTACAAAAACAAACGCTCCATTAAAAGATAGTTATGGTGAATGAAGTAAAACAGATAATTTTAAAGCAGAATCATTTGCCAACCATCTTAAAAATACTATCAACCTTATAAAAATTTGAATTCTAATGATAAAGAAATAGCTGATTTCTTTAACTGCAAAAAGTCGCCATGTTTTGACAGCATAAATGGAAAATTGGTTCAAGGTCTACTAAAAAAGAGTATTTTATTTCTTAATTTTCTATATAATTCATTCCTAAGATTGAATTATTTTCCTATCCAATTGAAATATGCGGAGATTGTAATGATTACTAAACCGAACCATATTTGAACCATATTTGCTAAAATATTTAAACGTATATTTTTGAAAAAATTATTACCAGTTATGGAAACTGAGCAAAGCCATTGCATTATAATCTTTATAAGAGATACTTTGGGAAATAAAAAAATATTGCTCTGCAGTGTTCCTAGATGTAACAAAGTGTGGCATGATGGTTTATGTTTCAAATTAAAGAAATTGTTTCCAACCTCTTATTACTTACTTTTAGTATTATACTTGACGGACAGCTAGAGTCAAAAGTCCCACATGGAAGTGTTCCTCGACCTATTTTATACATCAACTTTACATCAGATATGCTAATTACTTAACAAGTTTTAGTGGCAACTTATGCAGAGAATACAGCGGTTTTAGCATCAGACATTTGTCCAAATAATGCCTTAGTTATCTTGCAAGTAGAACTGAGATTGGTCGATACGTGGTTAAACAAATAGAAGATTAAGGTAATACTGAAAAGTCCTTACACGTTACTTTTTCCTTAAGACCAGGTAATTTTCATGCGTTTATTTTAAATAATAGCCGAATTGCACGAAAGGAATTCATATATATAGAAGATTAACATGGAAATCGCATATAAAAGCAAAAATATTTTAATTTAGTATTAAAACAAAGATACTTGTTTGCCTTTTGGGTCCTAAATCTCGGCTATCTTTAAATAACAAAGCCAGCAATTTAAATCAAGAGATATTGCAAAATATCAATCCAAAACCCTGCGGTTTATTGTTAACGTTCAATGGTTTGTGTCAAATAGTTCTATTCAATCCGATCTTTGCATTCCCAAGTTAAAGGGTGAAATAAAAAGGTTAAGTACCAGTTATTTAGCAAGGTTAAGCCTTCATATCAACACATTAGCAGTTTCCCTACTTAATGAAACTGATCAAATCTGAAGACTTGAGAGCCATCATATCCTGGATTTGTCGTTCATGAGTAAATTTTTAATATTTTTTTATTTATACATTTATGTATAAATTCATATATAGATAAATTTTGTTTGTGTTTACTATATGAATTAATTTATTTGTTAGTACAATACTGCTCTCAATGGAGTTCAACATCTTATGTGATTCTTATTGTATCAAAATTTACTTATTATCCTTAAATGAATAGATTGTAAATAAAGGTTGTTAAAAAAAGCCTTTGTCCTTGCTTACTGTCTAAGTTTATTGTTTCCTGTAAAAATGAACACAAATATTTGTAAATATATATTTTTTTAATTTTAAAATTAAAATACACACGAACTTAAGCGGGATTATATAATATTTTTTTGATTAGAAATAAATAATAATTCATGCAAAAGTGTTTTTGTTTGAAAAGATTTCAGCTACAATTGGTTAAATGGTTTAAGAGAATTGCCGTTAATAAACGTAATTCCTTTTTAAAAGCAAAGCAAAGAAGAGTGTTAAATTTAAAATAGCATTCCTACCACAAAGTATTGTGGAAGCTTTCTGAATGTTTTTATTAAACACATATTACCAACACAATCAAGGGTTTTATCACTTGTTTTAATTAGTCTTTTTCTAAGATGCTCTTTTAGAGGATAGAGGAATGATTTCCTTAATTTTGAATTAATTGCAATTCTAAGTGTTCCATCTGTTAGATTTAGTTTAAAATTGTCCATCTGTTTAATATGGGAATCTCTCGAAATTAAGATTCTTGATTAGCAATACTGTCTGAATTAAAATTTCTAGGAATTGTTAAGTATACGATAATATTTAAAGAAAATATATAATATAATTAAATATTTCTTGCAATAGATAATTTAAAAATAGGATAGTTTATTGTTATAATATTATGATCATATTAAATCACAACATTACTCTTAAATCTACTTTATATGACAACAAAGTGATTTGAGTCTTAAATTTTTTCTTTAAAATCAGAAAAAATTTTTTGTTTTCTTTTATACCATAAGACTATTTACTGATATACATATGTATGTGTATAAAACGATAGCCCTTGTGTAATATATTCATTGACCGTTTTATAACTGACACTTCAAGCTACAAATTTACAATTGAAATCGTCTGCTTTTATCATCACTTTCAGATATGATTTTTATTTCATTTGTATTGTTTAACTAATTTTTTCAAAACATTTCATTTTCTTGTAAAGAAATTAACTTGCATTAAAAAGAAATAAATCCGCTTAAAATATAAGAAGTAAAAGTGGTTTTTGTTTCGCCAAAAATCTTGCCTTAAAATTTAAATAACACTGATTTTAACAGTTACTATTCGATAAAAGTTTAAGTAAAAAACATTTTTATTATAAAAATAAAACTATTTGCACTGAATCTTTTATATAAAACTAATGATTGGCATGAATTGAAAAAATTGTTAGAAATTTAGAGGAAATAAAAATTTATAATGCAATCTGTACATACATATATATCTACAACAACAAATGTGAAAGCTAAAATTGTCAGCAGAATACATTGTTTTTTCACCACTAACAAGTGCAGAGTACGCGAAAAAAAATAAAATGAATCATTCAGCCTACACAGGTAGAGGAAAAACCCGTAAACGTGAAAATTGCGCTCTATTGGGGACTTTAAAATTTTTTTAGTTTTTTTTTAAATCTTTTTTTCGGTCTTGGTACTACAACACCTACCTACCGAACTTCACGTCGAGGATAAGCAAGAAATGACCCAGCAAGAAATGAGTGAAGGAAATTTATACATACACATATATATAATAACACATTTGTAATTATTTTATACTGAAACAACGTTGCCGTTGTACGTACGGCTTTTCGTACTAAATTTAAATGAATTTTTTATTAATTAAATCTAAGCTTTTACTTGTGTTGAGTAGCAAAGTTCGAAATGCAGCTTATAAAAAGTTTTGTAATTTAATCTGTTTCAAAAATCAACCAAAATTTTCATTATACGAGGGCTGCTCTATATATTTCTGGCCTAATATTGAAAATGCGAATATTTATAATCGAAAATGGTTTTATTGTTTTTCAAAGTATTCTTCAGCATGATTTATACACTTTTGCATGCGCTCAAACCAGTTGTCGAAGCACTTTTTCCACTCCGATTGAGACACCTCTAAAACATGGTTTTTGAACACTTTAACAGCTTCTTCTGGAAACGAAAATAGTTGACCACGCATTTTTTTCTTGTTGTGCGGAAACAAGAAGAAGTCATTAGGTGCCAAGTCAGGGCTGTACGGCGGATGACCCATTAATTCGACGTTTTGGCCGGTCAAAAACGCTCTGGTTTGAGCCGATGTGTGAGAGCTCGCATTGTCATGGTGAACAATGATTCGTCTTCTCTTGTTGGTTTTTCGAATTGCAAATTGTACGGGATCCAACGAGAACAAACCTTTTTTACGGCCAGGTGTTCATGCAGTATCGAATGTATGCTGGTGGAAGAAACCTCCAAGGATGTCTCTATCTCTCGGGATGTCGCATGTCGATCTTGCATTATGAGTTCACGCACGGCATCAATGATCTCTGGCACAACAGCCGTTTTTGGACGACCTTCACCGAATTCGTCTTTGAGCGAGCTTCGGCCACGATTAAATTCATTATACCAATTTTTCGCAGTGCTATAGGAGGTTGCTTCATCGCCATACAAAGATTTAAGTTCACCAATGCACTCTTGTCGTGATAATCCACGTCGAAAGTTGTGAAAAATTATGGCACGAAAATGTTCACGAGTTAATTCCATTTTTTTCTATATTAATTTTTTCAAGTCACTGTAAACAACACAAATAATGGTCGTACGTCAAAACGTTTTGAGTACGATTATGCTAAAAAAAGTGACAAACTTTCAATGGAAATGTCAGATTGCACTTGGCAGCACTCAGTGTTGCCAGGCCAGAAATATATATAGCAGCCCTCGTAATTAGTTTTGGGCGACCCTGCATTTAATAAAATCAATAAAAAATCCGAAAGTGCGAATTTGACTAACAAACGTGAGGTTCCTTAAAAAGTGTCGGCCATCTTTTAATTTTAAACTTTATCATGTTTGTCTTAATTATAGCCTCTATGGATGGAAACGCCCTTTAATTGTTAAACTTATTGTTTACACTTATTTTTATACCGGACATACTGCGTGTAAATCTAATCTTTTCTTAAATTCAAGATTTATTTTTAATTTTTTGTAATTAGTGTTACTGGCTGCATAAATATATTTAAACTTAAAGTGTTTGCTAATTACGGTGAAAAACATGTTGCTATTGGGATACCGTTTAATTTAAGGTTTTGATTCTAAAATTTTAAGCGTTCGCTTAGTCGCTGTATAACAAAATAACAAAGCCCTCCACACATGAGTCCAGTTCACATTTAACTGATTCATTTGTTTTATTTTCTTCTTTTAAACGTTTCGTTAGTATTTTTATCCTAACTTTTTAAATTGTTATATTGTAGTGAGCCTGAATACATGACTGCTACTGTAACTTTAACTTGAAGATAATTATTATGGATTAATTCTAAATATTCAATTTAAAATCTTTAATTCAATTTGTTATACTTTAAAACAATTATAAATTAAACTAGATTTTTTTCCTCTCTTTTTTCTGTCTACAGTTTAATTGTTCAAATACAAGAAGAAAACTTCATGAATTAATTAACTACACCAGCCTGTTAATGGAATTACACTAGTTGTACATTTATCTCTTAAGCTGCTATTGCTATTGTTTTTCTAACACCTTGCTGTTTTTTCTTCTAAATATTCTTGGGATTTATTAACTTAAAGTCTGGCATAAAAATTTCAATTTAAAATTGTTTTTATTCGTAGTAACACATTAATTGCTTGATTGCAACTAACAATCACACGTTCCAATTTGGTTATATTTAGAGCTGAGAATTGAGAATAAAATCTAATTGCAAAGAAAATTTACGGCGTTTGCTACTTTGCTACTGTATTAGTGTGAAATAGGTCTTGTTTAGAAAGGAGAATTTTTGATTTTACAATGAGTTGTACTTTAAAATAAAAACCACGAAGTTTAAAAAAAATATTAAAATTACACAATGAGTTTTGAATTTGTTGTTGTGTTTTATTTTCTTCTACTGTTATTTAATTTTGCTGTGGCGGTAATGAAATAAAATAGAAAGAATTCTAACCAATCACTGCATAAATTTGATTATTATAAACTGAAATATTCATGCCTGAGTGGGCAGTTAAAGTGATAATAAATTGGCATACTGAAGCCACTAAAACAATCATATTCTGTTTTCTGTGCGATACTACCGCCTGCCGCTGCTACCGTTGTGCGAACTACAACTACTAATCTTGTTACAACTAACTAGCAATGAAACCCATTTTATGATTGTAAAAATCTCCATGTGCAACTGTTACAGACACCACCCGTTGGTTGTAGGATCATGGCATGAGAGGGCATTAAAAAGCAAATTAATTTTAATGAAGACTTGAAACAACCTTAAGCAACCCAGCAAAAAATTCCAAAAAAAGGTAATCGAGAGTGGCGGAAGGACTTTCCAACTAAATTACCAGTCTAATGATTTTAACAAGGCATTAGAGTTTTATAATTAATTACTGATAATTGATTACATTGATTATGGCAGATTTATAAACAGTACTTATTTTAAGGTATTCATTTTTAACTTAAAGAACTAGTTCAAATACTGCTTCCTATATTTGCGAACTAGTGTAATGTGTTGTGCAAATGAGTAAAAAATATGGACACCATAAAATTAAGTCATTACATGTTAATTACTTTTTAAGATAATGTCTAATTTTTTGCTGGGAACTTTTATGTTTGCCAAAAATAATAAATAACAATAGCACATGCTATTAAAGAAAGAAGTAACAGGATTTTATACTCAGTGATACCCGATATGCAATACCCTTGGCTTAGTGTAGTGAATGAAAGAATAGCTGTAGTTTTATTTCCAAATAATAAAAGTAAAATTGCAATAAAATATTGACTTGTTCATTGCCAGACAGTTAGTTACTACGCCTCTGTTAGAACTTTAAATTGCACATATTGTTGCAACACTTAACAGTCTCCTAATAAAAGTGACCGGAGAAAAATCGTTAAAGAGAACTGGCCTAACGTGCGAATTTAATAAAGAGTCTTGAAAAAAAAATGTGAGTTAAATTTTGTCTCACTCAATAGTTAGTAATAAAATGTAAATTTAACACCCTCCAAACTTTATAAATGTTTGTTTGTTAATATCATACTTTAACTTATACAAACAACACAAAAAAGAAACTTTTAAATATTTGTAATACATCTATCTATCAGTCATTATGGCCAATGTCATTGTAGCCAGATATGCAAGACGCATATTTTCTTAACAAAATTTCTTAAGTTCGAATCTCGCCGGAGCCACAGAGTAGCAAATTTTAAAAATGGTGTCTTATTGTTTGCGATTAAGTGTTTTTCTACCCCTATTCTTAAATTACACTTGATTTAGCTTTAAGACCAAGCTAAAAAATTAAATTTAAGTCCTCAAAATCACGAATGAAAGTAATACCGTCTACATTTCTTTGATCTGTTCTTGAGTGTTTCTAACTCTTGGCTAAGAAATTCAAATTGGTTTACAGAGAGTAGGTTGTCAACTTTAATTTCCTGTTGAAACAAGATATGTAAGAAACGGAACAAATGCTGTAATTCTTTCAAAGAGCCTGCCATATTCGGAAATCAATTTTTTTAAGTGATTTGTAATTACCAAATAGGTATTCTGTAGCGCTTTAAAATCATATAATATTTTTGCAAGCACTTTGTTTAAAAAATTTTTATTATTTAATAGATTTGTCTATATTTTATACAAAATGAGAATAAAAATCTTTCAATAATCAAAACAAATAAATTAATTGTGACTTTCTGATTTTTTATAATTAAAAGTACGTATGGTCTTTACAACAGCAATAAATCATACCTGTGTTTAAGAAAAAAACGCTATGTAATTTTTTAAACAGATTTATGTATATGAATATAAACGAAAATATTTTTTACTCTTCATTTTATTTCAGAAAACTCTTAAGTTTTTTTGATCTCGATTTATTCTTATTTGGATTCGTTTGTTTCATCTGTAATTATTTTTCAATTGACTTCGGATTTTTTTTTGTTTCTTTAAACTCTGAATTTAAAGGATTTTCTCACATTTTGTGTGTATTTTTTTTATTTTGGCTCCTTTTTGTTCTTTTTCATAGTTTTGATCTTTGGCCGAAGCTTAGGGCCAATTCTAAAGAAAGCAAAAAGAGAATGCAACTAGAAACTGTACAAACAGTATCCAATTAAAGAAATTCGATTATCATATAGAGATTTCAAGCGACAAAAATAATCAACAATGGAACGTTGTTTATCCGACATTCACTTATGTGTTCTTTCAGGGTTAAGTAATTTTTTTGTTAAAGAGAATTTGCGCGTCTACTTGGATTCAGATTAAACGCTCTTAAATGTTATAATAACAAAATTTAAATAAAAAATATTTTGAATAATAAAACTGCCATTATTTAACCCAAAACTTAAACTTTACTAATTAATAGAAATTTCAAGAAAATTCTAAGTTTTTCCAAAAACTGTAAAAGTTTTTTAAGCTGCAAAATATAAATTACAATCCAATTTTTTAAATTAAAAATATAAATTTGTTAAGTGATATCTTAGTATCAAACTTATTCAACTTCAACTCGTTTACCGAAACTACACAATAGTTTTTCTATTCAAAATTCCTTCTTTTAGTATAAAGTCGGCTTTTACCATCCCAGCTACTGTCCTCTAACTGCAAGATCTTTCACCATCTCATCTGCTGCTCTAGTATATATTTATTAATTTAATATTCGCAGCTATATGGAATAACTGTTTTCCTTTTTAAATCTAGACTCTGAAAAATTTAACTTTTGCACTTTTACGTTAATTCTCCCTTGTTGTAGAACTCTTCTAAAAAGTATAATTTTTTGTACTCAAGTTCGAAGGTGGGACTTGAAACATAATCTTACTTCATTTAATAAACACTTAGAGAAACCATGAAATAACTCCCAAAAGAAATAGCTCCCAATGCAACAAATCCCAAGTCCAAACAAAAATGAAAAACTTCAAAATTAAAAAATTAAATAACTCCCAGCGTCAAAATGAAATAAGACCTAAAAACTTAACCGTTAATTCAAAATATAAATATAAAAAAAAAATAACTCCCAAATGAGATATTTACACAACAGGTACCACCCGATGAAAGATAGATATATGACCAAAGGCCGGCTATACAGACAATATTTTGTAAGCGAAGCCGCTGTTCCATAGAGATTTAAATGAGCCATCCCGGAAAGAAAGAAATAGAAAGGTTTAACCTCTATAGTATAAAAAACCCCGCCACCGCTCACCAGAAGTTTTATTCTCTATAACTGGATAAATTAAATAATAGAGATGATTAAAAATTTTTTTCTTTGGCGACTATGGTCACCTAATAAAGCAATTCGATTGTCCCCTATACGGAGGCGCCTAGAGGGCATTATTAAATTTAAGATCGTAATACGAGATAAATATTAAAGCGATTATCGCGAAAGATTACAAAAATTCTATAAATTATTTCATAAAATAAATTATTATAAATTATTATTCAACTAAAAATATATTCTAAAACAATTTAAGAAACGTGCTGACTGAGAATTAGTCTTAAATTTTCGTTTCATGATAAATTAGCTAATCAGTTTCTGTTAAATGGAAAATATGTGTTTGTGGTTTGTTTAATTTTTGTTGTTCTGTTCTGTTCTGTTCCGTTCGATACAGTAGAGACTAGAACTCAACGTGGTTTGGTAGTGTGAGTGCAAAATTGTAAACAAATCTATTTTTTGAAGTTTGAAATAGATTTTTTTTGTATAATTAAACAAAAAAGGTTAAAAATATGAATTATGAAAAAAAATTATTAAATTTCCAACAATCAGTGACGATTTGCTTGACTAAGACATCAACATTTGTAGTTAAGCAAGATAAAAACAAATGAAATAGTTGCCGCATTATCTTGTTATAAAGAAACTCATGTAAGAAAAATTATAAAAATAAAACATGACTATTGAAAGAAATATTCAGTTATTGGTTTGGGGCGATGTAATCAAAGGTGCGAGGTTTTATGTACTTTTTCTCTATTTTAATTTTGTTTATTACAAACTTTTAAACGTAAATATGCTCTAGTTGCTGACAGGCTGTGCACCCAAATGTGGTTAACACGAATATGAATGACTGTTTTATTATTTTTGTTTTTTGCTTCACTTCATGGTACTCATACTATTTTCTAGTTATTTTAGGTTGATGATGGTGGTGATAGTTCTTTATGAATAATGGACAATAGCTAACAAAATTTTGGTTGTTTGGTTCTGTTTATTTATTTATTTGTTATTTGCTGCTCCTTTTTTAGATCATTTAACTAGTTAGAGTATATCTTTCAAATCTGTTTATCTTCTTCTTCTAGGTGTTATTTTGTTAATTTTTTTAAATATTTATTTTATGACTCCTTTTTAGTATTTCAGTGTATGTTTTTTTTTATTTATTTATTAATTTTTTTTTAATTTTGTTTGTGCCTTGCTCCTGCTAAGTAAAAATTATAAAACAAACTAACTATTGTGGCTTATGTCGATTTTGTTGTAAAAATATTTCTATACCTTCTTGTTTTTAGTAAAAAGTGGTCTTATTTCTACACAGCAGTGATTGCAAAGACTTCTGTGTGGCCATATTAAAATAAATTTTCTTAGTTTTGATGCTTTCAATAGAGAATGGAAGCTTTTATTTGTTACCATGATACAGAAGCCAGGAAAAGTTAACTTGAAGATATTTTATTGAAGATATTATTTAAACCTAAAAAAGCAATACGTAATGTTTATTCTTGTAATGTGCTGATTCTGTATTACAAGCCCTCTTACATCTGTCAAAAATTTGTTATGATATAACATGAAAAACTGAGTGATTTTTAAACAAAATTTTCCGACAAGTTGATCACCTGTAATATAGAAACAGCACATTAATTTTCTTATTTCTAAGCTAAATGTACAACCACAATTATATTTTTATTTAATATTTACCTGTTATAATGTAAAAAGCTTATTCTTTCAAAGCGGTTCATTCAAAGCGATCATATGGTTGTTGAAGAGGTTCTTTAATTGTATTGTTACAAACAAAAACATAAAAAAATTCTAAGTGTTTTCATTTAGATTTATTAGATTTATTAGATTTATTAGATTTATATCTATGAACTGCCTTGATATATTGAATCTGTACACTTTTAAAAGCGAATAGTTGAACCATACACGAGTTCAGCATGAGTTGCATTAATATTTTTTTGTACACTGGAACGAAGACTTATTATATTTAAGATAGCGTTGCCATCCTTCTGTTACGGCTTATGTTCTTATTCATTTGAAACCAAAAATAAATGAAAGTGCTTTGAAAAAATGGGGCTCGAATTGACGGCCTTAATTAATGGTTATTTTTGATGAAATTATAAAACAATAAATCCATCATCGTTATAAAGCATCAATAACTTTTCTAGCATTTGCATTATGCAACAAATTAGCCTCATGCGCCAATCGTGCAATCCTCTTAATAGTAGGAAATAGAAAAGAAAGATTTTGGTTTTGTACATTTCAACTTCATCGAGGTTGTAGCTGTCTTTCACTTTTCCTTTATGCAGGGCCAGATTTGAATTCTTAATTTTTGGATTTAAATTTTATTTAACTTGTTATGAGTAAACAAAGATAATGATCACAAGAAGAATGCTGATGAAGGATATAGCGGTCCAGAAAATTTAGCATTACATGCTGCTGGTACCTAATTTTTCTGGTTTCTTTGAAAAACGTTCGCATACATTTGTAAAATAATTTTTATTTCTGATAAAAAGTTTTTAGAAATTAAAAAAATGAACTTGAGTCAAAAAAATTTTTGTTTTAGCGTAAAAAAATCCAAAATAAAATATAACGAAAATGTACTATTTTCCTGTTTTAAATGTATAACCGAGCACAGCTCCTGTCAATAACACCAACTGCTTCTGCCTAGGATGTCTCTAACAACGCTGTGGTAGCTTCCTTTCTTATTTGACTTTTGTTTTTGTTGGTAGCTAACTTATGCAAAATAACAATTTGCTCACTTAGAGTCATTCATCGGAACGTCGGTCAATCTAACGATTTGAATTCTCGTTAGTAACACTTTTCAAGTAGCTTGGCTTTTCCTTTCGTAAGTTTTCACACTTTGCTTCCACCACTTCAAAAAGAAAATAATAGCCCGCAAAACCGAAATTAAAGGATTATCTTGTTAATGGCAATATTTTTACAAATGCGGCACAATAGCAGGAGAACATAGTACTAAGAGATTACATTACAATTTCTGATCTGGTTCAAACGTGTAACACGTACCAATATTAGTACGTAAGTACGTTCCGAGTTACTTTTAAACGCTGTCCTTGTATACTTTCTGCAGTAGAAACTTTTGTTTCCTTTCCCATACAAGGCCAAACAAAACAATTTTGTATCAGAATAAATTACAGTTACTTTAATGCCGCCATGTGACATTTTGAGTTGTAAATGATTTTGCACTTATTTAATATTACCACTTCCCTTGCATTATCTGTTTAAATATCACAAAATAAAATGTCCGACAATGCCTTGTAATTTAAAAGCGATTAAAGTTCATGATCATCTCTTTAAAAATTGCTTAGTTGCTCATAGTAAAAAATTAAAGGAAGGTCAATGGTATAGTTACGGAAAGTTTATCAGCAATTGTGTTTGCATGACCTTTTATATAACGAATGTTAGTAGCGAACTGTGCTATAAAATGAAGTGACAAAACTGGTAGGAAAAAGTTTATTCTTACCAGTGGGCTTTTGCTTAACTACAAGAATATGCGGCAACAATTTTCTGTCATAGGCGTTGTATTTTCTGTGGGTTTCTATAAACCTTCTAAAAACAAGACTAAGAAAATTCCAATTATTATTGCATTGTTGCTGATGAGCTCCATCCATCCTTGGAAGACACGGAAATTCGGTTGTAAGCATTTACTAGATCACTTGTAGACAAATAATCTTTCCTTCTAATCTAAATCCAAATTGTAAATATGTGGCAAGGGATATTTGTAAAGAACTATAATGGAATTTAAACGGTAATATTCCCCGCACGCCCGCCACTAATCATCTTTTTCCATAGCATATGTAATGTTACTTTTCCATTATAAACTTCAATTTTCATTTTGCAATTTCTTATTGGTTGTCCCTTTGTTTCAAATTAACAAAAATTTTAAAAACACCAATATTTATTCTACGAATGATGAGTGTAGCCTCCAGCTAAGCAAAAAGTTCAAAATTATGCAAAAATCATAACGAGTCAGCAAGCGCGGAAAGAACTATTAAGAAATATTGATATTATTTTCGTTTTTGAATAAATAAAAGTTTCTTTAATATGTGAAATATCACCCATAATAAGTAACCTTGGTTTAATGTTGCATTTTTGAAGTTTTAAAAGATTGATTTTCATATGCAATTCCTCTTTTGTTTTTGCAATTAAAGCAAAAGAATTTTGAGAATCCTCTACTGTAAATTTCTTTGGCCCCGAATTTATCCCTTAAAACTTTTTGCTGCGGTGGGAACAAAAAATGCATAAAATAAAAAATCGAAAAATCGTCTATTCTGAAAAGAAATAAATTTAAATAAAAAAGTAAAAGGATGAAAAGTTAAAATTAATTCACCATCGTTATAACATGATCTATAAATATTTTGAAATCAAATAAACGTATGGGAAAAGCGATTTGCAAATAACGTTTGCTTACCAATGTGTATCAGAGAAAAGAAATTGCATTGGTTTTATTGCTTTGAATACATTCACACAAAAATAATGTTGTTGACATTACTACACACTATGCTAATGAAGCGAATGAAAACACATTCACACAGAGATCGTATGATGAAATATGATGTGCGTATTGCATGTGTTACCTAAATGACAACAAACATTCACAAAAATTCATGAATACCTCGCTGTATTCATGAATCATTTGTGAATACCTGTGAATGAAGGGTACTAAAAAAATTTGTTTTATAAATCGCAATATACACACATTAGATAATTACTTTTAGACTAGCTATTAATTCATTTGATTAAACTCAACTATTGGTTAATTAGATTGTGTGCAAAGTATTTAATTATTATAAAAATCGGCACATGTTTAAAATTTTACCTTTTTATTTCGTTCTTCAGAAAAACTGCAATATAAAAACTAAAAGAAAAAATGATACTTTTGGTGTTTAAAAAAACCGTTTAACCTACCACAAAATCAGTTAAATTGGCAACACTGTGTATATTTCTGTGTGTGTACATTATACGTACATATATATGTATGTACATACGTACAATTTATGGTTTTTGTTCGTGCAAGCATAGATTTTTTCATTTCTTATTTTCTTTATATATGCATGAATACTATGAATACTATGGTGAATAATATGAAATATGATGGTTAGCAATGAATAGGTACCAAAGTCTCGAGCAGTTTTCAAAAATTTTAAATGGCATGAGTGAAATGGTCGCTTAACTTGTGTTGGCATAAAAAAGGTAGTGCGAAAAAAAAAAACAGTCAAAGCAAATGGAGAGTTGAACACAAGCACGTGCATTGATCATTTTAGGCAGTTAAATGAATGGCAAAAGCAATGAACATATGAATGAGCAATAAAAGTGAATATGCAGTATTCTTGTCTCTGATGTGTATTCACAAGATTTTGTGTATTCTGGCCACAATTTAAAAATCTCCGATGTAGAGTTTTTTAAAGTGACAGTGAAGAAAAATGTTGATAATATTCTCTAAATTTGCAAGCGAAATGGGTCTCAAAGGGTGTGTACTAGGTTTTTAGATGCACAAAAAAAAAACTTGTGCAGAATAAAATGCCTCATTACAGAATGAACACTTAATTATATTCACCATTCTAATGTGATTTCCTTGCAAACAGTAAAAATTTAAAATAAATGTTTCTTCACTTTATATATTTTTAATATTAAAAACTTTATATTCACAACACTACAAAACAAACAATAGTTTTATTTTTTTGTGACTTTCATTTTTTACACAAACTTTATATGCAAAGGTAAATTATTAAATGAATATACTTAAGTTATTTAACTTAATTAAAAAAAACAAATGTAGAAATTAGTTTTAAACTGACAAATCCTTTATCAAATCGATTTGGTGTTTTTTTTTTTTTTTTTTGGAAGAACGATTTCAACTAATTTTACCATCAATTCAACTATTTTTTTAATCAAATAATTCAATATTTTGGGTAAAAAAATTGTAGGCAATTTGTGATTCCCAGTTTTTTCTGTGTAGTTACGGCTGTAGATATTCTTTACAAAATTTTTCTCGTATTTAACTTGGATTTTCCTAAAAAATCCGATTTATTTTATAACTTTATTCAAAACTTTTTTTATGAACTCAAATAGAAAAAAAATATTCATTTATTTTATAAAATAATTGATATCGCAATAAATGTTTCTTATTTTGGTTTAGGTGCAAAGAAAAGTATAATATTGGTAAAACTATTTGTCCAATCATGCTAATTTTTAATAAAAAAATTTTGGTTGATAAACTTTTTAATCAAAAATTTTACTACTCAATAAAAAAAATAATCAAGTGAACAAATTATTTTATCAAAAAGTCCTTTTCATTTAATAAAACCAGTATTTGGTTTGATGAAATGTTTAATCAATATATTTTTATTGCTCAATAAACATCATAATCAAATCAACAAATGACTTTATTAGGAAATTCATATTATTCAACAAATTTATTTTAGAAATTAAGTTATACTTCAACAAATTTCTTCATTCAAATAATATTTCTATAATTGAAAAACAAATTGACAAACCGCATACAAAATCGTTTATAGGCTGAAAATTGAACAATTTTTTGTTTGGATCTGCGTTTTTTGCTGTCAAATATGATTTTTATTTTTTCTGTGACTGTAATTGGTAGCAGCTTATATACAAGTACTTCAAATTTGCTAAAAGTTTTTGCTACAAACAGCAGATTTATAAAATATTTATTTATAAGTTAAGTCTTCGAAATTTTGCCTAAATGATTTAGGAATTTTTTTTAGTTTTAATGATATAAACTTTCTAATCATTTACACCTGTTAAAGAGGCTTCAACATTCAAGCAAAATGAGGAAACTAATATCTTTAGAAATGGTGCTACTCATTACTTTCGCGTTATTATAATTGTTTCTGATAGTGTTAAATATTTTCGTATTGTAATTTTTCAAATCTATGTATTATTTTTTATTGCCAATTATTATTTAAGAAAAATGTTTATGATATAATGTAAATAATAAATGTGCTCTTGTGCTTTTTTTTTTTTATTTTTTTAACGTTAAAATTATTTGGCTTTGTTTTACAACTTCATTTGCTGGGGGCATCAATAATAATTCCACAAGTTTCTTAGTAGTTTGTTATATAACGGCTTAAAGTAGGTATGAGGTTGCCTGCCTGACGTGACGTTTGCTTTAAGTTTGCCAGAAAATCTCTTTCTTGTTTATTGCTGTTGAAGTGATCGGTTTATTACATAAATGTAACAGAACTTTTAATTATATTTTTTATTTAAGAAAAAAAAGCACAATTTAGTTCATTATCGTTTTTTTCACGAATATGATAGTGAACAATCACTGCTTTATTTGAACGTTAATGATTTTTATTTTCTTTTTCATATCCTTGAGGACCATTTAAGTGTTTGGCGAAAAAGAGTTCTTAGTCACATAGAAAAATAAATTCTTTTTTATAATTTAGCACAAACATTTGTGGTCCCACAAAGTTCTGAAAGTTGCTGTCCTAACCCTGTTTCGCTTAGCAGTTTTAGCAGTATCCACTAAATATACTTATCAATGTGCCTTTCGATATGCATACAGTGCTCTATATTAATGTGGGAAAGCAAAAAATATCGGCTTCTTTTCACGAGCTTCAAATGACTTTCTTGCTTCTGTTTTGAGTAAGAGCTTAAGGTTAATCTTAACATACAGGAATTGTTCATAGAGCAAATGGATTTGAACATCTTTAACGTTCATTCTTCAAGTCCCTGTGTATTCTTCAGTCATATACGTTTCATTGATACCTAAATATGTTAAAAACCCAAAAAATATCTGTAAACTAGTACCTAACTGGAGGTCAAACGCATACACACCTTAACTTCATTACACTCGAATCTACAACCTTAATAGCAGTAAAACTTTCGAGATAAATGCCAATGATTTCTGCTTGCATCTTCATTTATAAAACACGAGGTCTTTAGAGAAAGTCCTTTACCCTCTACCATTTTCCACAAATGCCGAAAATTTGCTTTTATGTTATACAAAAGTTCTCATTTAAAAATCTGAACTATGAATCATTACTTTTTGGAGATCTGCAAGCTGATGCGAAATAGAGTGATCAAGATTTGAGCCAGTACCTAGCCGTGTAGCTGTGACTGTGGCCTTACCACTGAGAAAAATGCAAAGCGCCGATTAGCGCCTCCTGCAGGGGTAGTCAAAAGAGTTGCAATTTTAATAATATAGCTTGGAGACTATCCAACCGCGTCTGTTGAGAGTGCAACAGTACACTTGGCCGTTACCGCACCTTACCGATCTTTCCAACAGCTACCACGTGTACTCCGAAGTGATCTCACCAATAATCGACTACAGAGATAGGTGGTTCTCTGTATGGGCTACCTGTTCCCGTGACTTCAGTCTCTTTAAGGGCACTGGCCAGCCCTTCGAAAAGTACCCAACTTGTCTATCCACATTTAGTGCCTGCACACCGTTGGATTGGTTCCACCTATACTCCGATAGTACCTGTGTCAAAGCCTATATGAGCAGGACCCGACTTTAAATACCCCCAGGAGGAGAGTATTAGGGTCAACCAGAACAACATCTTCTTCAAACTGGCGTACGGAGATAACTATAGCTCGCCAATAATTATGAGAATTGCCAGAGTTTTATATTCGCCAAGTTAAAAGCGCTGTAATCTTTTTCTTTCGACTAGACTAAAATTTATTATTATCGCATTTTACGAAAATAAAAAGTTCGGCATCATGTACTATATATTTATGTAATACTTGACACATTGTTCTTAAGAGAGATTAGCACTTTATAGAAATTCTATACTCATCTCAAAAATTGTATAGCTGCTAGCAAAATGAATTTTGAGAAGAAGAATTAACTCTATAGCTACCTTCTTGTTACATGTAAGAAAAGTTTGGAGCTTATCCTATGATATTTTATTTTATAGTCTTCCTTATAATTGCGTATACACTTTTGTACTTACTTTTATATCAAAGACATGTTGCTGTACGTAGCTGTTTTTTTTTTGCGTCCTGAGAAAAGATCTTTCTGCGCTAAAGGAAAACGTCCAAAACGGTCAAACTTTATTTCTTTTAGTTTATAGTTGAATGTATGTAATGATAACGGGTATTTTAATGGTTAATAAATTTGCTTTTTACCACAATCGTTGGCTCTGTTCACTTAAAGCTGTCAATACGTTGTTATTTTGTTTTTATCTCACTTTTTATTAATTATGAATATTTTTTATATTTTTATTCTGAGTGCCAAAGTAAGGGCAAGTAATATGACTTTTAGCCTTTAAGAATAACGTATTGTTATTGAACAGTTTATCATAACCTCCAAAAACTATATTCACCTAATTCAAACAAATTGGAAATTATTTAACTTGAGGCTTTTTAAATCAATATTCCCAAAATAGGAAATATGACACATTAAATTGTATTGCAAGTAAAAAAAGTTGAATTCATAAATTGTAAGTAAAATATAAATTTATCGTTAATAACCAATGGGACAATTTATGAAAGGAATATTTAGAATAGAAAAATTATTGAATTGCAATCGGTAGTGATATCATATCACCGCGCAGCCATTAAACAGCTAATAAATTAAAATACATTTCATTTTATCTTCAAGACCACACAATTTAAAAGCCATATTGAAAAAGTTCTATGCAACTTCTTTCCAATTATTTGTAGTTGAAGTAAAAGAGTACATAAATTTCATCATATCATATCTATAGCAAGTACCGTAATGTGCATTTCTAGCTTCTATTCACTATTCAAATTAAAAATAAAGAAATGTATGTATGTGTGTGTTTACACATACAAAACAACACCCATTGACCAGTATGAAAGAAAAACACTATTAAAAGTGTTGTACTGACTGTTGGATCCAGGTCGTCTGTTTACTACAAAACATAAGAATTGCAATAATAATACTAATAAAAATATATGTAACCAATTTGCGTAAATATTTTACCTTTTATGAGTTCACAAACAAACAAAAAACAATACCAAAGTACGAGTACCAGATATTAAAATGAAAGATAATAAAAAAATAAAATAAAATAAAAACAAAACAAAAAATACCGAAATCAATTACAACTACAATCATCATCAAAATCCTATAGAAGTTCATGCTTGAATGGTTTGTTGCATATACATACATACATATAGACAAACATATTTATTTATTTATTTTTTATTTTACTTTATCTGCTCCTGCTGCTGTGCAATTGTTTTACTCATATTAAACTTTCTTAAAACTGTTTAGCTCTTCAAACTAAAACACTATTTAAAGTTGAACGAACATAAGATCCTAAAGACAGACAGATATTTAGATAATAGACTTACTCGTACATAGAAATTGAGATTATGTAACCTCTGAATGTTACGGTGAATAAAAAATATTAAGAAAATTGTTACTTAAAAAGGAAAAAGGCAACTTGAACAAAAAAAAAAAAAAAAATACGCGCTAAATAAACATAAAATTATTGTTATTGAAATACCCTACACTGCAAATTGTTGCTTATATTAAGTGATTTGGAAATAAGAAACTATCAGTGTTAAGTTATTTTTTACTTGCTCTAATTATTAAGATTTTATTGGATGAAACTTTTAACGTCAAATGTTGCTAAGACTGGCTACTAAACAGTTTTCTCTTTTTCTTCTCTGTTTTAAGGATAAAATCACAAGTGACGAAAGAAAACGATATTTAGTTTTAGTCGAACTGGGAAATAAGATATTCTATGGCCCAACAAAAATAGGACAGTGATATTATTATTAGTCGAGTGATCCTGTAATCAAATTTACGTGTGCATTACACGAAATGACTGATTCATCTAACCTCTTTCTCAATAAATAAGTCGTGACACGTAGTGTGTGGGATGTTGCATTCTTTTCTTGAAACTACAGCTCAGTGAATATGATTCCGCAGCTCACATCAATAAATGTAAATTCGGTGATGGCTTGTGAATTATTTTCACTCGAAATGCAGCATATTCCCATATAGGCGTATCCATAAAACTAAAAGTAAAAATGGCATAAAAATGGCATAAGACTGGCTTTTGCTCGGAAACTAAAAATTATTTCTAAACAAGTATGACACACTTTGAAAGAGGAATATTAGACGAACAAAATGCACTAGTTTTTATGAAAATCGATGCAGTGGTTCCAGAGATATCAGCGTTCATGTTGAAAAGTTATCATATAACTGGTTTTGGTAGAAATGGCATAAGACTGGCCTTTACTCGGAAACTAAAAATTATTTCTAAACAAGTATGACACATTTTAAAAGAGGAATATTAGACGAACGAAATGCACTAGTTTTTATAAAAATCGATGCAGTGGTTCCAGAGATATCAGCGTTCATGTTGAAAAGTTATCATATAACTGGTTTTGGTAAAAATGGCATAAAAATGGCATAAGACTGGCTTTTACTCGGAAACTAAAAATTATTTCTAAACAAGTATGACACATTTTAAAAGAGGAATATTAGACGAACAAAATGCACTAGTTTTTATAAAAATCGATGCAGTGGTTCCAGAGATATCAGCGTTCATGTTGAAAAGTTATCATATAACTGGTTTTGGTAAAAATGGCATAAAAATGGCATAAGACTGGCTTTTACGCGGAAACTAAAAATTATTTCTAAACAAGTATGACACATTTTGGAAGAGGAATATTAGACGAACAAAATGCACTAGTTTTTATGAAAATCGATGCAGTGGTTCCAGAGATATCAGCGTTCATGTTGAAAAGTTATCATATAACTGGTTTTGGTAAAAATGGCATAAGACTGGCTTTTACTCGGAAACTAAAAATTATTTCTAAACAAGTATGACACATTTTGAAAGAGGAATATTAGACGAACAAAATGCACTAGTTTTTATGAAAATCGATGCAGTGGTTCCAGAGATATCAAAGTAAAAAAATTTCGTTTATAATCAGGACTAAACAGTAATCTCATGATCGTACGATTTTATTTTTTTACATGAGCTAAATTTTGTCAGCCTGCAAATTTAAATCTTTTGCTTTATCTTTTATAAAGTGGTTGGACACATCTGCAGTTGTTTTTGATAGCCAATAGAATCATCTAGCTTTTTCTCTATACTACGAAATACAGTTTTTTCACGCTTAATTAAAATAACTGCTTTTGTCCATCAGAAAGTGGACGAAGAACTCGATATGTTTTTTTACCACAGAATTAGCAGCATTGGATTTATATTGGGGCTTCCATGGCATTCATATCAAAAGTGATAGTGATCGATAAGCCAGCCTATGTTGAGCATTTGTAAACGATATTTTATGCCGATCAACATGTACGAGTAACTGCACTGTTCAAAGGGTGGTTAAGCATTAGAAATTCACGCTGTATTAAGTTGCCCCAGATTTTTTCAAATATATAATATTCAGTTGTTAGGAGACCATTGGAACAGAATAAGTGCTTGAGTTTTCACAACCCATAATTTACTCCATGTACTGTCCGCTTACGGCAATATGTGACAGTGACTTCACTTCTCTTTTTATTACTAAGCTGGATGCGAATCTAGAAAGCTTAAGTTGTAATATCATCGACCATTCATCAAATTGTCCATGTTGCACTCCCTATTTGTTCTTTGCTCCAAGGGTATTGAACTCGGTTAGCCACATTGTAAGTACCTTTTGTCGTTAGTGCTGTTGGAACAGATTTTTCTAAACGCAAATTCACAGGATCCTCAATTCGTGAGAACTGCTTTTAACCAGTACGACTTCGAAGAATAATCACTTTATCACTTGTAAGGTGTTGTTAGTACCCTTAAATGCTTTCCTGGGAACATGTTTTCTGATTCCCCATCTACTTTGAAGACATTTTTTTTAAACTACGCAGAGCTTTAATTATTCGGATAAGTTTATATTTAAATTGGATTCTATGTCTCTAGCGCATGCTGTTCTACTAAAGATTCTGGTTTTATTTTAAGGAGTGTACTTTTCTTTGTCCCTTGACCCAAACCAACTTGTGTGTTGCAAATGTAAAGTTTTTGAACTCACATAATGGGTAGCGGAAATTCTTGTAGATTATGAAGTTAAGTAATAAGTTATAAGCGCAGATAGTTAAAAATAGGACATTAATTTATTGTTGATATTATTTCTTTCTTTTATTCCTAGATGACTTAACTTTTATTACTACAACCAGTTGACTTTTATATATTAAAGTTTTTTTTAGACTTTTAAACAACAATTTTCTTTTTGAGCTAAAAAAAATCATCCCGATATTTCCGCGGAGTATGATTGTTTTAAAAAAATTTAAAAGCTGGTCAAACTAGCTGCTAATTTATGTGTAAAGCCTCCATTTTAACTACTTTCTTATAATTCTAACACCTCTGAGGAGCCTAATTTTCAAGCTCAACTCCATGTAATGGAGACGATCCAGCTTAACACCAGTGGACTGAGGTATCGGAATACTAACACAGAAGTTCAGCGAAAGGTGATTTGTTAATAGTCATAAACTTAATATAGAGTCATTATGTAGTCAATCTAAAGCTCTTCAAATTGTTGAATACTATTGGAATCTTATTTCAAATAAAAATTGTTATTATTTTTTTCGAATTTGCTACACTCTTTTTTAAAGTCATTACCATTTGACTAAAGGAAAAAAATCATCAGCTTTTTTCAAAATTATGCTCAATGGAGGTGGTTGCCTTTGGCAAAGGAAATAGACGAAACCACTTTGCAAAACCAAAATAAAACTAGTGGTGATTACAATCATCATTATTAAAGCGTACATTTGTTGTTTTTCTTACAAAATCTAACTGACCATTTTAAATGAAAAAGAAAACAAAAAAAAAAACAACCATTAGGATAAATAAAAGGAATTGAAAGAAATTTCATATTTTATGATGGCAATAAGAACCAGAGCAAACAGGCCTTTTAAAGCAATCTTAAAGACACTAGTTTAAACTTCCAATTTGTTTCTTTTTTGTGTAGTGTTTTTTCCGCCGCATATTCGTTTGGATGAAATAATGAACAAACAATAACTGCCAAACATAGATAAATTGAATTAAGGAGCTATTTATTTCTACTTTTTGTTGTGTGTTGCTAGTAAGTGCTGCTGGAACTAACTGCAGCAGTGAAGTTACATAAAAGGTATTTTAAAACTTTCAATACTCCTTTAGCATAAATATTATTGTTGCAGTTTATAATGGCTAGTAATAATATGCAGTTATAGTTTTAATTTTTTATCAACATATTTTCGTATAATAAAATGATTTTGAGAGAAAAAAAAAATGTATCACTTGTAATGCTAATATGCTTCATGCACAAATTTAATATTTAAACTTAAATGGTTCTGTGTTTCTTTTTCTACCGTCTACCGTCTATTTCTTTCTTAACTTAAACACCAGTTCGTTTAACTTTTCTTTTGTTTTCAGTTACACCGTTTTCCAAAACATTTTTGGCAGCTTACAATTTTGTTGTTGGTAGGTTGCTGCTGAAAAGTGAATTCTATCGTTGGAAAATTTATTCGAGTTTTTTTTATTTAATGTTTTAAAGTGTTGACAACAAAATTTTCATACAAAAAAAGATAAAGCAACATTATTTTTTTTCTATTAAAAACCAAAAAGTTTTAATTGATTTGATTTATACAATATTAATTTCTGACGTATTTTATTGGATAAAATTTATTTCGGTCGTCGGCTTATAAATGGAAGAAATATATTGAAAAAAGTGAACTCCTATATTTTCCTTATGATTTTCTCTTAGACATACTTTCGAAAGAGGTGCTATTGAAATTTAGCTACATTGGCCTTTATTTTCCCAAGGTTTTTAAGATTTTGTCGTGATCTGTTTTTGTCTACTATTGGGAGAGGGATTCTATATACTTTATTACAAATCTAATTATAGTTTCCGCTACAAGGAATTTTATAGACTAAATTTAAAAATTCTCGATTCGGAATTTTGTTTAGTTTAAAGGAGTAACCTTTTTAATATACATTTTGTTCTGTATGCCATTCTATATTTATTGCAATCAAAATTTTTTGATCTCTTAAACCGTTCTGATATTAAAAAAATTAATTAAAGACTTATAAACCTTATAGACATTTAATAAGTTCCTGTTTGCGGGTGAGAGAGGAAAGACGAATAGAAACGGATACACTGCTTCATGAACTTGCATTTCTCTGTTGTTTCGTCATTCTTAGTTTAAGCAAAAACTAAATCTAAGCAAATAAGGCAGATATTGCAGAAACAAAATTAGAATATGTGGGCGAATACTAAATAAGAAATATTTTTTACTTTGCATTTGTTTAAAAAAATGTTATATGATAAATAATAATAATAAACAATAATTTAAGTTAATTTTTGGATTTTTGAAATATGTTAGTAAGAAGCAATTTTTTATTACATATTTTGTTGTTTTTTTATTTTAAATTAAAATAAATATTTGATTTTTTTTTGTATTGAAAACAAAAATTTCAGCAAAAGAATATATAAATGACCAGGAATTTACAATCGCACTTCACCGTATAAGTTTTACCAAAATATTATATTTTCACCAACATTTTATTAAATTCACTTAATTTTGCGACAAAATTCTTTTTAGAAATGCCAAAAAAAAAAACTCAGTTAACAAAATTATAAATCTGGTAAAAACTATAACTTCACATAACGAAAAATCTGACCGAAATATATATTTTCGCAAAAATTTCAACACTAATATTATTTTTTGGAAAAAAATGTTGCTTGCAATAAAAAATTTTAAATTTTATTCAATATAAAGATGCACAAAAAATAACTAATAACTAGCAACAATTTAAAAGTTTTCAAATACAATACACGTGTTTTGATGGTGGGTATATAAGATTCGACACAGCCAAATATAGCACTGTTACTTGTATTTTATGACTGTTTTATTTTTTTTTTTTTTTTTTTGCTTTATTCGATTAGAAATCAAGACCATGAGTTCGTAATCCAGCCGAGACCATTTTAAGGCTTAAGATTTATAAATCTTATATAAACAAAACAGCGCCCTTCTTTGCCGGTAATATTCTACAGTAATAAAATTAAGGGCAAAGACAGAATTTCAGTGTTCGTTTAAACTAAAAAATTTTACAACGCCTTCAAACACCAGATGCGATTCAACATTGTTCTAGAAATAAACAGCATAACGTGCAGTTACAATGTTTAGCAAATAAAGATTTATATCTGCCACTCTGCTATTAAACCCACTTAAAGAAGTTAATACAAATCATGCGGCACTTTTGCCGGAATCGGAATTTTAAAAACTTTTACTTAAGAAAACACAATAAATTTCTAAAAAAATAATAATAATAATAAAACCCTTGCGAATAAATATTACAAACAACTTATATTACTGCATTTTTGTACCCTTCACTATAAGAAAAAAAATTATATATCTAATTATGTCATCCCATTTGTAATATCCACAATATCCATTTCTATCCCCATAAAGAAAATATATTCTGACTTCCTATACATAGCGAATCCGATTAAGTGATGTCCGTCTGTCCGTCCGTGTTATTGTTGAAATCAACTGTGCCAAGGCACTAGACAGGCTGTGCTTATGGAAATCAGCATGATCGGTCTATATTCTTCGAGGAAGTGGGCTTAACAACACGCCTGCCTCTAATTTTTCAAACAAAAATATATAGCGATGGAGGATAAAAACAATTGGCGCTCGCCCATATTTACCGAGTTATGGGGTTCTGAAATTTTCATAAAAAATTCGATTGTCGATATGGTCAATCAGGATATTATTTAAAAGCTCTTGTAGATTTCTTTCAGGAAATGATATTTTTATGGAAAATTATATACCGTACTTTTTCTTCATCTTATTTTTTAATTCTCTACCACCGAATTATTTGTGTAGGAGCTACTTCACTAAAGTAGATTTACAAACATGGTGAGAGGTATATAAAATTCGGCATAGTTGAATATAGCACTCTTACTTGTTCACATTTACTTAAGGGTAACGGTCACTAAAGTAATATTGTTTCATTTGGTCATTAACCAGATAATGGTGCATTTATGTTTTTTATATTTAATTTAATACCTTTCAAATTAAATTAAGACGGTTTGTGGAAAATTAATATAAAAAAATTAAAAGCGAAAATTTTTTTGAAATCCACTTTATTGTTGCGGAAATAAAATTGTTACTGCGACAAATCAATTCGAATACTAGAGAAATAAAAAAAGTTGTCTCGTAGCTGGATTCTATTTTTCAGTTATAAACTTCAAGAGAAAAATATAAGATTAATACTAATTATAATAAAATACTGAAGGTGAAGAGTTTGTTACGAGTATCTTAAAAATAATGTCGAATAAAATAATGAAACTTATTAAAAAGTTTAACTCAAAAACATTTGTTTTTAAATCGAAATCTACCTACAAAAACAAAGTCATAAGAGAAAATTTACACAGAGCAATAAGATTGATAAATTTTTATTTAAAAGTTACGTACAGCAGCGCCGTAAGCTTCCATTATATCTGCTTGAAATATATCTGCTTTCATCTCTTTAAGACAAAAAATATTTCAGTAAAAAATTATTTTTTTCACTATATGCATATTTAACTCAAAATATCTTTCCTTAGGACTACAATAAAAACAAGACACTAAAATGTAATTGGAGGCATTAAACGCTGTTATAAAAACATTTGTTTTGTGTACAGAACATAAAGGAATAAGAACATGTCTATAACTTCCCTCATAATTGTCTGTGCAGATTCAACTCAAAACCAACTGGCATAAAGCAAATGAAATGAAATAAATAAATGTTATAAGAAAATATAAAATGCACTTTGATTGCGATGTTTTAAATACCAATAAAAACTTATAAATATAAATAAATAAAACAAATAATTATTTTAATGTGATGAACTTACTATTTTGGACAAAAAGATACAGAGAATATTAAAAAAAAAAACATTAATCTCCAAATGCTTACCAAAAACTAGCAGCCGCAGGTCATCAATGTAATACATAAAATTATTTCAACTTGAATTTTATTCGGTACAATTTTTAAATATGCGTTACGTATAACGTATTATAATTTATGTTTTATATTATGGGTATTTTACAATACCATGGACCTCAAAAAGTTTTCTTTTAATTGTTCATGCAAGAACAACTGTAACAATACGAAAATAATCTCTGAAATATTTGATTGTATGATTTCAAAAAGCAATAGAATGTCATAAAAACACTATAAACAATTCTTCATTCTAAATGGATTTATTTCTTCTGGGTTGTATAATATTTCTGAAAGTCTATATTTTTTTACAACTCATTGCACACATCGTAAAATGTTCTCTGTACATGCATGAAAAATAGCACCAAACAAAATTTCATTTTTTCTTTTAGTTCATATAAACTAAGTGCATTTGTACAATCATATCTCACTTGCAGAACTAATTTAATCTTAAAATTTTCAGCATTCTAAATGTTATCTTTTATACACGTATAAAACTTTAAAATGGAAAAATAAAAGATGAATTTTTTTAATTGACATAAAATTTACTTTGTTCGAAAGGCTGGCATTATAATTTAAATATGACTTCTGGCATATGACCGCCACTGCTAGCGCGCAAGTTGTTTTGGGTTTACTGGCACTTTCTTGAAGGCTAATTTACTAGTCCGAAACATACATCGATGATTGCTAAGGAATAGTTTTTATACCGAACGGCTAAGACCTTAGATCACCCACCTCAGTCTCCAGACCTTAACCCTATCGAACAATTATGGGAGCACCTTGATAGTAAAATCAGATAAAGATCCATTTCCAACAAGGACGATTTGAAAAAGGCTTTAACAGAAAAATGGAACAAAATATTTCCCGACATTACGAGAAACCATGTGGAGTCAATGCCAAGAAGATTAAAAGCGGTGCTAGATACAAATGGAAAACAAACCAAATACTAAAAGTTAAGCTATTTTTAGTTTCTGTTTCTAACTTGCCTATTTATTAGATTCTGTTTACTTTTTTTTGACGCATAAAAATAGCAGTATTTTAAGATGAAGTGATTAATTTTTGTTTTTGTTTAGTTTTTAATTTTGGGTAATACTGAATTAAACTCTTATTTTATAAGCCTCTTAAACTATTATTAAACATTTTAATTTCTACTTAAATCTTTCCTGTAATAAAAGCTTTAATGCAGATAAACCAACTGTTTACTTTTTTTTGACGCTCACAGTACGTCACATGACTGCTAACAAATTGGCAGCCAGTTAAAACAAAGCTGCCAACTAAAAGTTGTATACTTACGCTAAAATAATATTCGCAAACAAATCTTTTATATTATTCATTCCACATTTTGTATTCGCGAAAATATAAATAAAATTCTTGAAAAAAAGTGTCTTATTTCTTCAAACTTTCCATGGCTTGCAAATAAATGTATAAAAATATTATTGCTTTGAATAGATTTCGTAGCCTGCTATGTGAGCTTAGTTTACCATCTTATTTTGTCACCTGTATATAGTTGCAGTGTAGTACAATTTATTTAAAGCACAAAATGGTGTTATAGACTGATAAAGAGCTAACATGTCTTGTAGTTTGCTTAAAGACCCTGGACCATCAGCCGTTGAACCGATATGGAACACCATGTCAGCACAATGGCTGGCAGACCATTAGGGTACAGAGACGTAGCAATTATATCAATTTGCTGGAAACTATAACATTTTAATTATCATTGCTTTAAAAAGGCAATAAATCAATGATAGTGCGGGCCCATAATGCACACCACACTGTGGCTTTCTTTGGATATCAATGACTTTCTGTAATGAGTTATCTTCACTCCAAAGGCATTGAGTCAACCTTAAGTGAACTTCATCGCTTAATAGTAGTTTTTGCGATAAATCAAATAAATGTTATTTCAAATTTTTACAAGTTGCAAGCCTTTTTCTGCGGCACATACAATTAACTAAAAAGCAACTGTCAGCTGCCAAATCAGTTGCTGAACAAATAAGTTATACCAAATTAAGGAAGTAACCGTTTAAGTAGTAAGAGAATCTACCGAATTTTATATACCCTTTGTCATGTTTATGTGTAGATATAGTTTAGCGAAGTAGCTCCTATCAAGGAAAACAAATATTGCGGTGACACAGACATAAAAATAAGAAAAAGAAGTGAGTCCGATATAAAATTTTATTAAAAAAAATTACTTCGTCTCCTAATGGGTTAAGCATTTTAGTATTTTCTAAAAAATCTCTTTAAAAGCTTTTAAATGATACCCATATTGACAAATGAACTTTTTTATGCAAATTTCAGAGGCCCATAAGTCGGTAAATATGGGCCAACGCCAATTTTCCACTTGATGTGTTTTTCTTATTTTTTAATTCCCCATCCCTTCATATTTTTGTTTTTTGATGAGAGTTACTTCATTGTTTTAAATGATATGGAAAATTAGAGGCAGGCGCGGTGTTAAGCCCACTGCCTTGAGGGACATGGAGCGATCTTGCACCTCTTTCGACACTTTGTCTTATAGATAGCTCATCTAGTGCCCTGTAAAGGTGTTTTTTCAACACTTACACAGACAGACAGACTTTTAGAGAGATATTGCACAATCAACTTCGCTATGCATAAGGACTGAGAATAAATATATTTCATGGGGTTGTAGAAATTACAAACAGAATGACAAACTCTTTGCGGTGAAGGGTATAAAAACACTTTTCATAAAATTTTATTTTTCTAACAATTGATCACTCATTTAAAAAATAAAAAGGCTTTGGTATTAATAATTTCTACAAAACCATTTTGATTAAGCCGAAAGTAATATTTGGCAAAGTTAAATTCTACAAAAGAAATTTATGAAAAATTTTTATTTATCGAATAAAGTGCTCATTTAAGAAGTGGTTGTAAACCACATTTGTAAAATTATATTTTATGATTTAAGCAAAATAAAATATAATATTTTTTTTTTGCAACAAAACAATATCTGGGTGAAGCTAAAAATCTACATCATATTAATTGCACTTGACCTAATTTTTTATAACTCTAAATTGTCCCACTAACAAGAAAAAAATAATGCGGTCAAATCAATGTAAAAACACAATATGCTAATACGCCTACAACAAACCAAACACCAGATTTAACAAACTGGAAATATTAGACATTCCATTATTATTTATCTCAAGATTTTTATTATTTACCAATATTCCAAGATGACATACATACATATACATGCATACATACACATATATAAGGTGCAGTGCAACAATATAATATGGTTATATATTGGGTGGTGCTTTTGTTAAATTTTCCAATTGTTCGATGCTAAATTTTTTATAGAAAACAAATCTTAATGCATACAGCATGATATTTTGCAATTAATGCCATAAAGTTTATAATAAACACAACACCAGGAAAAAAGTTGTTTTTAATACTTTAGCAACGTTATCATTACCCGCCAACATCACAACATCATAATCAGCATCATGTTCATAATCACACACAGTTGCATCAAATTGTGACTACCATTCCACGTCATTTTTATGATTATAAAGTTGAGTTCAACGTGATTGCTGTTAGACTAGATTTGCTCGCTATAAAACACAACAACTGTTCCACCAATCACCAATGGTGGCAGTTTGATATTTAAGATACATTATAAGATTACATCACCTCTAAAGTTGCACAGGTACACATAACACACACACATACCTAAATGTTTGCTTAAGTATATATTACAGCATAATAAATTGCAAACACTTTTAAATACAAACGAGTAGCACTTGTTGCAAACACAGATACACAGCAATGCCCGCTTCCACGGTTGAATGGTTGCAGGCCTTCAGCGAAACAGGACTTTGTTTGAATTTTGTTATTTAAAATAAAAATAAATTTGAAAAAAAAAAAAAACCATACGAAAGTCTTCACAAAAGTAATTGTTGTTCTCTTTGCGCGGCATATTAATCATAAGAAATATTTATTTGTATCTGAATGAAGATGATTATGATCATCACTTGATCGGTATGTTGATGTATGCAGTCTATAATCATATTGTAACCAAAATGATTAATAAATGATTGTTAAAAGAAATTTATACACTTCTGCATGATCTGAAAACGGTAAGTCAGCCTTGTCAGTGGTTTTGTTGCTTGAAATTGACGGTTTAAAGAAACACGTCTTTTCGGTACATTCATTAAATGAATAAAAATCTATTAGAGTTTTGATGCAAAAATTTCTTTGGTAAAACCAGGATTATTCGAGAGTATGGTGTAATACAGTTTGGATTAGTTTTTTCAAGATGCGACAATCTTTTAATGTCAGAACAGAAATTTTTGTAGTATCAAAAGTCTTGGCTTCCTTATAGTCAAACCTCATACAGAGTGTCAAGTATTTTCTATCTCTTTGAAATTTTTATACTCATCCAAAATTTATGAAGCAAGCCCAAATAGAACGCTTGCAAACCCAAACGCCTTGCAATAGAAAAATTCTGTTGTGATAGTGATAATAATTTTTTAGAATTGCTACTTGATGAGTTTTATTAAACGGCTTCCAATTATTCTGCCCAAAAATATCTCTAAGAAATAAAATACAATTTCCTGCTTCAGGGAGAATCTATTTTTCTTCTGATTTGATAAAATTGTACATTTTGAACAAATTGAAGGAATGCGTGTAAAAATATGGCAAGCTCTCATTATAATTGATCTCATTACTTTTTTTGGCGTTTTTTTTTAATTTTTTCATACAAAAATCGGGCTATTCGACATATGAAAAATCATTTTAAAAGAGCTAAGGTTTCAAGTCTGATAAAACCGATTACAAAATTATGATCCTGTTATGTATGCCATTTTTGCACTTAAGCTAAGAGCAACACAATGATATGCTTTACAGGCTGATTTAAGATGTTCTGCTGGACTCCTTAAATGTTCATGGTACCTCCCCAGTTTTTTTCTTCTTAGGACCAGCACTCAGGGGATAATTTTTACTTATGCAACAAAATGTACCAGAACGAGGAAATTAGGTTATATGAAGTAGTACTTGTGGACATCTGATTTGGATCTTTTTTGCACACTGAGAGAAAAGATCTCCGCAGGGAGTTTGTTCCACTAAAAAACGAATTTTCTCTATAATCCGAAGTTCGAGTCACTGGTCAATCGAGCACAAAGGTATGCGCTCTTAATTAATGAGCATGTTCCGGTTTTCAGGAAGAAGTTGCCTGATTTCCTAAAAGCACATGCCGTTGTAGTAACAATAAAACAGTTAAAAACTCCCGACATTGCCTCGATGCTCCAGTGAGTCAATGCGCTAGATACACTACAGTCACTGATGAGCTTCTTCGCACTCTTCTGCTTCGGATAACTCCAAAATAGTCTGTAAATTACTGGCTCATACATGATTTTTTTTTTACATTTTCGGAAATATATATAAAGAGAAAAATATATGAAGAACACATAAAGTGAAGTATTTTTAAACCGTTCAAAAAAACCTTGGCACTTGAATGCTTCTTTTGCGACATGAAAACTATCCTTTTTTCACCAAACATTGCATTGATTCGTTATGTCAGGAATATCTATGGCTTCTGATTCCTAAATATCTATGTCACCAATAATTACAGATGAGGTAGTAAATTCAGAAGTAGGCCTGTGTGAAAGCACAGAGCGCTGGGTTTTTAGGTTTAAGCCTGTTGGCAAGACCCCATTCAGGGATTGTTTTTCAAACAGCTGAATAAATTTTCAATGGCCCATCTGATAAGTTATAATGCAATATTCGCTGAAAAGTAATTAAAAATTATTTGAAAATTATTGTTGATAATGAATTGCGGTGGAAGACCTAATTTAAAACCCAAATATATGAAAATAGCAGTCCAAAAGCCCCAAAATGGAAATTTAAAACTATAATTGTGTAATCGCAACGTCAGAATTGGTGAAGCCACCTGTATAGCAAAACAACGATATCATGGCCCAAACTTAGGGCATCCATAGTTGCGAGAAAATTAACAACAGTGAGTTGTAATATTGGCATCTGCTCTAAAGCGAGGCACAAAATTAAAGTCATAACATGAATGTGCTTTACCCTACGTCTCCACTAGCGATCAAATTGAACAAGACATACACATAACGCCGGCAGAACAACGGTATTAATTTTTCCATATTCTTGTATTATGGAAAACGTGCTGATGTTGATACTCTGCCTGAGCATAATTTTCTGTTTGTCATCAGGGTTGCTTCAATATTCCTAGCAAGAAAGACCATAATCGCACTATTGATCAATAGATGGCGTTAACTTCAAATTGAAAATTCATACTAAAAGTCATATTTGATGGCGAACATGATTGCTCAGACAAATGTTCGGCCAACGATGGTTGCACATTAACGGAACATGAACACTGAAAGTCTACGTAATCCCAATTCATGTGCAACATGATGTTCATACCAAGTTGACGGCTTGTAGAGACGTAGGGTTAATGTCACAGTGCTTTAAATTAGTTTACAGAGAGCAATTAAGAAGAAAGTGATACTTAGGCTTCTTCAAACCTCAAATCTTGCAATATAACGTTGATGATAAAATTGCCAAATTGGAACCAGACTCTTAGTGAGCAACAATTCGAAACACCGTCACACCGCCACAAATGTGCATCAACTCAGGAGGATTTTTTTGACAAATATAAAATTTTTTCATCTAATTTCATAAAAAAAAAATCGGTAATTTACATTATGATATGACATTACCTTGCGTCACTTGCAGAATATGTATTAAAATGACTTAACAATGGCATATTTGTTTAATCTGCTCTTCAAAAATTAAGTTAAGTTTAACAACCATTGAATTTTGCCATAACAAGGTGAGTAAAACTTATTCTACAGTGGCTGAAATTACATTTTATCTATCTTCCAACGCTAAGGCAAATAGTGTTGAAAGAAGAGAGAATAAGTTGAACCCATTTAGTGTAAAAAAAAAATAAAAATAATAAAAAACCAATAAAAATTTTGAGAAACTAAATATTTGCTTCTATTGGATATTCTGCATTAGATATCTTGTAAAACGTCTGTATTATCGGTAAAAATTTCTAATAATTTCACTTGAAATTATCATTGATATCAAAATAGCAAGAAATATGTTCTACTTTTATACTTCGTCACAAGATTATCATTCCATTTGTTGTTTTTATAATATTCATTTTTGACTTCATAAATTAAATTTAGCAATATCCGTCTCTCCGTAATCGAATTAAAAACAGTTTCGTCATATTCGCAGAAGAGCTACAGAGAATTTATGAACATTATTCTCTCAGATATAGTTTCGAATGAGGTGCTATTGAAATTTAACAACACCGGTCCATAAATGGTGGAGATATGTTCAAAAAAAGGAGAGCGCCTCTATTTGCTTTACGTTTTTCAGTTTTACTTGTGGTTTTTTTTAAAGTTATTGTTCTTTTTTGCTTTGAATACGGAGATTTCATTAAAAACCTATAAATTATCAAGCAATTGGAGTATCGCTAAATCATCTGAATTTCACTAAAATATTACATTTTTATCAGGCCCTCCAATAAATGTATTGTAGAAACTAAGAATATTTAAAAATTCTTAGGAGAGATATTTTGTTTTTTTCAAAAAGATGCGACTTTTAAAGAACTTAAAATTTCTCGAATTATGCTATATTCTATTTAAGTTACGAAATATCATGAGATTGCAAGATGGGCCCTGATGTGGCCTAGACTGTATTGGTTTTCGAGATGACATTAAATTTATTCATAGTACAACTGCCGGACTTTTAAAAACTATGGCTTAAATTTTTTTTAGTAAAGTGTAGCCAAAAATTTCACTCCGTTGTCAGCCTCACTAAATTAGTGACTGCCGATATACATAAATAGAACTTCGTTAATTTTATCTTTCTTTTTTTGAGCTTTTAGTCTAACAATCGCCTTTTTTAATTAAAATTTATATATATAATCCGAAATGCAGAATCCATTGCGTCCACTGTTTCTTCTTTCTGTAAGGTCGCTTCAGATTCTATCTTAAACTAACTATATTTGTCTTAAAGCATAGAAAAATTGTGTTTTTTTTGTGATATATAAACATGTTTCTTCCTCTTAATTTATAAAATTGCGTAAACTTCTTTAAAACACGAAAAAATTTCAACTTCTGTCTAATTATTTATATTTATTTAGTTAATTAGCCGTCAAAAAAAAACACATCTTAAATTTTTTTTTTGGAAAAAAATCATTTTCACAATAAAAATTCAAAATCTAGCAAAAACTTTTATTGAAGCAATAAAAAGTTAATAAAACGTAGTGTTAAGTGCAAACAAATGTTTCTTAAAATAAAAATTTTATTTTACATGTTTCCGGGAGGAAAAACAATTTTATTTATAGCGCACCGTTAACCACTGTTAAAACCATAATTTCTTCTATCGCAAGGACGTTTTAGCACAACATATAATTTACGACCATAAAAAATTTTCTAAATCAACAATTTTACTCTAAATATTTACAGACATCAGAAATCTAATGGAAAGAAAATAGCAACATAAATTGCATTAATAAAATCTTGTCTATGCGCCAAATATTACACATGCAACAAATCATGTTTCTCTACCATTACGAGTAGAGTTGTAGTTGCTGTTGTTTACACTCATACAGCTGTCTTGTTTTCTGCTACAACTTTTGAATGTTAAATCATGGTTGGAAGACAATAATTAAAACATATTTTCATCTGTTCCTTAGCACATATCTGAAAATCTTAAAAAAAAACTTTTGCCCTCATTGGACTTGTATATGCTACTGTGATTGTGTAGCGATGTAATGTGTAAAATTGTTAAATCATCAAACAAAACTTTATATTTCATGACTTATTAATTGGTATGTATGAAAAATAAAACAAAGAACAATTAAGTGTTAAAAGATTTGTATCAATACAAAATAAAAAAAGGGAATACAAAATTATTGCAAGAACAAGTTCTGATTTTATAAGGTAATTCAACAGCACGAGTTTACAATTATTTATAATTAATAAACCGTGTGGATTTTATAAAATAATATAAAGGTTTAAAAATATTTATTAGAAAAAAGATGTGAGCTATTACCAAACGTGTAAAAAAGCCAATAAAATATTCCTTTCAAAGATATGATTTTATACTTCCCACGACTTCGTCCGCGTATCATTTCTAATTTTCTTAAAATTAAAATTTAGAATATGTTTTTAAAGATTTAATGTAAAGTTCTGTCTACAGCATTAAAAATTTTCCATCTATAAAAATAAAAAACCTCTTCACAAAATTTGATTCAAATCCATATAGCAGTTTTAACATGATGCGAACACAGACAGACAGATAAAAATTCCAAAAATAGGTGTTACTAATTTTGGATTACTTTCTACACCAACATCAAAACTTTCAAAAAATATTTCATGCACAGAGATGACCCCCTAACTGTTTTATTTCATGTATAAACAAACAAGGGTGTGTATGTGCAAATGACTGCGCTTAGTCATAAATACAAAAAAAAAACATTATTGTTTAATTGTCTACCCCCATATATTTTAATATCGGTTATATATCACATTTTATTAGAACCATTAAGACTTGTTGTTTGTAATTTTCGTTACAAAACTGTATAAGATTTTACAAATTCATTTAATATGCTTCTGCAAAGTTTAAATAAAGCTACACTTGGAAATAACTTAACCTATTTACCGATAATAATGCTTCTGTTAATAACGTTCGAAAAGGAATATGTCAAAAGCAAACAACTGCATATGTATTTGTTTTTTGTGAAAAACAAATATCAGCAAAATTATGGGCAGTCGAAACTGACATTTGCAGTGCAGAATAAAAAGCCTAAATTAATTGAAAATAAAACTTTTTTTTATCAGTTATACAAAAGAAGAAAATCGTGTATAATATAGAGAAGAGAATAATGCTTCTGTTAATAAAAGATGCCTTTCTAATTTAACCTCAAATAAATGAAATATAACTTAATAAATAAATATAAACTCCGCATAAGCTTTTGATATTATAGGCCATGGATTGCCGTGATTTTCCTTATTTAAAGGTGTTTAAAAAGAATTCAGAATTATTTTTTTTTTTCGTTTCGGTTTTTCATTTTTATTATTTTCTTTAAGACAGCCTCAGTTTAAAATATACTAAACTGTTTTAATGTTTGGATTTATGAAAAGAATAAAAAAACTAATTCGGTTTACAGATTTATATCGGTTTCTTAAATGTTTCAAAATAAGATTTGCCTTTATTGAAGGCATACATTTGTAAGGAATAAATAAATTTGAACAATTAAAGAATTAATAAATAATCTTATTTATTTGAATTTTTTTCTATTCGGTTTGTTTGCCATTTTTTAAGCTCCAGTTGCCTATTTTATTCGTGGCGAGTTTCAAAAAAAAAAAAAAAAAAAAAAGAAGAGAAGAGAATTGTATCCCTTCGTTTTCGTTTTTGGGAGTACTAATCAAAATGCGTCTTGAAAATGATGTTCTCACATCAAAAGCGCTCGAAAAACGTACCAAATAAACAGCCATCGACCGAAAGGTATGACAACAGTATAATATTTACTGGCGGAACAAATCTGATTAACTTAATTATTTTTTAATTATACCCTTTTTGAAGTTTTAATTCTTTTAAATAACTTTATGGATTTTTCACAATTTTATCTACAAATCAATTTTATTTGAGATAAATTCTTTTAAAATATATGTCCCAGTAACAGTGATAATCGAAAGTAATGTTGAATTATTTTTTATATTTATCTTGGAACAGCACTGAGGGTATCAACTCTACTGAATCAATGATTTTTGCTGGAGCTTATATATTAGGTTTAAAAAAGGTGGATATAGGGTGTAGTGTGTACTGATATTCAATTTAATTTTCCTACATTGAAAATGACAGGAAAGACCCATGAAGAAAGATGATTCGACACAAGAACTGTTCGGCTAAGAAACAACTTCTCTAATCTCGTAAAAGGACATTCCATCGTGGTATTGATAAAACAGAGAAGCACAACCCATATTGCGTCGATATTCAAGAGAGTCTTCGAGGCTCTTCGCCATCTCCTGCAAGCAGTCAAGTAACTTCAAATCCGACTTTGGAGCACCGGCATTTGCATGAGAATTGTATTAAATTTCTGGCCGAATATATGTTGCTTAAGTAGTAAGGAAATCAGATGGAGTGAAATATCTTCTACACCGTTTTAAAACACCGAGGTACTTTAGAGCTTATTTAAAGACTTGAAAAATATGTTTAGTCCATCAAAGATCTCACTGAATTTTCATGAAGAGAACATTAAGACCTTTCAATTCCGTAATACAAATACCACCCATTTTTGGTCAAAAGTCGGCACGTAAGTATACAATATTTAGTCTGACGAACATTTAATTCGACTCTATACCTTAGGCCTCAAACAAATATTATTACGGGATCGTATTTCGTATTCGTATAGTGCGACCCCTGAGAAATCCAAATAAAAATCTAAGAAAGTTATTACCAAACCAAAAGCAATAAGTTTTGTCTCAAGGGCACCATGCCACACTCTTTCAAGCAGCTTTAAAATATCTAGAGCTACAACTTTACTTTCGCTGAAACGGTGTATGGAGTGACACAATTTTTCCGGATGTAAAGCTAAGAAGTCTCCTCTAGAGCGCTCCTACGGAAACCACACTGCTGGTCGCTTAGTAAATTGTTGGACTCCAGATATTTTATAAATAAAAATGTATTAACTGAGAGTTTTAAAGAAGTAAACATTTTTGCAGAAGTGTTGAGTATGCGAGTTAAAAGTTTTGTGCCTTAGCGTAGAAATCAAACGACTTGGTTGGTTTGCTGTCTGCTTAACTCTAATTTATTTGCTTTCAAAAATTTTAAAATTTACAAAGTAACCATATTACAAAATTCACCATTCCGCAATAGCACCTAGGTGTCTTACTACGTCTGCGAAACAAATAAATAATGTTTGTATGAATTAAAATATTATAAAAGCATTTTTACAAGATCAGCAATATACGTTGATTAATTTAAGAGTTTCGCTTCTTAAGTTAAAGAAATAGGAAACTTTACAATAGTGTTACGGGAATAACTTTCTTACGCTACTTGCACTGATTGCAGAAATTTCTTTTTACTTGTTAATTCTGTCAGATAACGCTTGATTAGACCGGGTATACAAAGCCTTTGTTGCAAGAGAGTCATATATCAAAATATAAAATATTTGAGTTAATCAGTGATACAGCTTAACCTTGTAAAAAACTTTATTCTTTCTTCAACCGTCTTCGCCCTCTGAGGTGTTGAAAATATATTCAAAAATTGAAATGCTTTTTTATTAATTAAATTTTTTTTTTAATGTTTCGGTTTCCATTTATCTTATGGGTTTTATAATTATTTGTTTGACTTTTTGTGTGACTTTTTATTTGCTTTTATTAATTTTTTGATGCCAAAGTACATCGGTCAAAATTAATACGCAACGAATGTTAGACATTTGTGGGTCCTTCGCGCTCTGATTTAACTTTTCTTAGCAATGCAGTGTGAAAATGTATGTCGATCTATGTATATTAGATGACTTTAACAGACAAACCAAAAAGAAACCCAAGAAAATTTCAATCAAAAAATCTCACATGTTGCTACCCTTTAAAGATCCGATCGTCTATTGTTTCAAATATCAAAATTTTTATCTTAATAAAGTAATCCCTGAAGTTTTCTTTTAGTTTAATTAGCCGTACGTAATGTGTAACAAATAAGCTTTTAGTTACCTGTCCAAGAGTATGTCGAGAAATGTCAAGTTTTATCATAATAACGTAACTTTTCTGGCCTCCATAAATTTTTTTTTTGTTGTTTTTGTGGTACCATGGTATAATGATTTTGTTTTGTCTCCATCCCTCTAAGATAAAATTTATTATGCAACAAAAAGGGTATTGAGGATTACTCATCTGACTTAAGCATTCAAGTCCCTTTATATCAATCGAAGTTATTTAAATAATAATACGAAAGAAAACTAAAATTCTTTCAAAGACTGTTTCGTATATTTTTCTTTTAAATCTGTAGGCTTTCATAACTTGTTTAGTTGTTGCATGATACTTTACCAGATATTTTTTTGGATAATTATATAATAAACCAATACTTGGTTAGATCATCTTAATTTATGGTTAATATAATATTATGCAAAAAATGTTTGTTTTAGTCAGTTATTTATTAAATGATTGAAATCAAAATGATGTATTCACGCTTACAAAAAGTATTACAGTTTAAATCATACTGTTGCGTGCTTTCACTGTAACAAACCAGCAATTACCAAAAGTAAAAAATACTAACAAATAATAATGTTCAAAAACGTTAGAAAAGAAAAGAAAAGCAATATCTGCAATAGAAGGTATATTTGTTTTTTTTAAGTAAGATCTATTTAAGGTTCATGTAATAATTTTTTTTCCAGCTAGAATCTTACTCTTTAAAACACGCACATGTCTTAAAAGGTTATAAAACAATGTATAAAGTCAACCGACTCTTTATTGGGTTTTTATTGTAATAATAAAATAAATAGAAAAAATTATAAATTTAGTGTGCACAGTGGGGCAGAAACACAATAATTGGCAACTAAATCAGCAATTCCTTGACAGCAGAACCGATTGAAACAAGATTTTTTGAAAGCTACTATTTATGTTTCGAGAACACCAAATAATCACAAAGATTTTTAAATGAAAATGGTTTTACTGTTTTGTGAAATATTTCCTTTGACGGTTAAAATACTTTTTTAGTTGTTAAACCAGCAGTTTTTTATTTTTTATTTATTTATTTATTTTTTTTTAAACACCTCCAAAACGATTTAGCTGCTTTTTCGACGCTCGTAATTATAAATATTGACCACGCAGTTTATCTTTAATATTTGGGAGCAAGAAGAAGACATTGGGTGCTAAGTGAGGACTGTAAGTAGGATGAGTCATCAATTCGAAGTTTTTGCTGCTCCAAAACTTCAGTTGTTTCAAGAGATTTGTGAGAGCTCGCATTGTCGTAATGAAGAATGATTTGTCTTCGAGGGTTAGTTTTACGAATTTTTTCATCGACTTCCGCAAAGAAATGGTAGTTTACTACTCCGAAATGACAGTTCTACGTTGCTCAAGAGGAAAAGCGACTACAAAACCCATTAAGCCAAAGAAATTTTTCGAAAAAAGTCTTTGCTCTTCTCGGAATACCAACACGACACTTGTCCATGACTCGCCACTTGTTTTATACACGTATTTTGAACCACTAAGGATGAACTTTTTAATCGTTTCTTTACACCACGTGACATAAGCCATGACATAAGAGATATCCAACCAGTAAAAAGTGTGCTTGCAAAATCGAAAATATTAAGGTGGAGCTAGTATGCAAGGATACTTCTATCTCACAATAAGTCACATAAGGGTCTTCCATAATTACTTTTCACACAGAAACGATGTTTTATGACACAGGAACCGATTTTGAAAGACATCGCGGAAATCGTTTTCGACCAAAAATTTATTTTATTTTCACGTGAATTTTGTTTTCGCCATTATTTTCTTAATAATTAAAGTTGTCTTACAGTTTATATTGAAGGTCTTTAAAACCAAGTATAAACCGAAAACATTTTGTCTATATTTATCGAGTTATTATCACATTGATTTTATTGATACACATATTTAAATGTACTTTACTTAAACAGATACTTGAGTACTCGTAACTACAGAGAGAGTTGCCACTTTTTTTAATTACTTTTTTCAAACTGAATTTTTTAAGTCACCCTCGTCGTTGTAGGTTTTTTTTAAATAATTTTAATATGGAGAAGTGTTATTCAATATTTATATTAACAAAACCTAAACAATACTTAACTTTAGAATTTGGCTCTCAAAATCTGAAGAATTGCATTTATTCAATTGAATTTTTTTTCGTATTTTTAATAAAAAAGTAGAAAAACAGACAACAAATTTTATGGGAGTCTGTTTTAAACATTTCATACAGATCTCTAATCTGTAATTTAGCCGTAAGCCAAAATAAGGAAAAGAATTTTCTCTGTTTATGTTGCAAAAGTAGTAATTTCAATATCGATTAGAAATTAGGAAAAATTCAGTTGTTAAATATTTAAATGCTAGTCACTGTTCGTTCATTTGTTCAAAGGCATTATTTAGATAAAAACAAAATAACAAAATAATTTTTTGAATGTTTTTCTTTTATTTTTTTAGTTTTTCTGTTGGGTTTATTGTCCGTATTGAGTTGCCGGCCGTTTGGTTAAATGTTTCGTACAAATGGTGGTTAAAATGTTGGTAAAGTTAATCTTAATAGAAATAAAACGGTAAAACAACGCCTTTTATAGTTTATTTGACATTGCGGATTTGAACATTTTAATTAAGATTTTTAAATTGTTTATTTTGTTTATTCGATTGTTTCTATTTTATTTGGAATTTTCTAACTGGAATTTCAAATATGTTAAAGATTTAAAAAGTCTTTGCGGAATTTTTTCTTCAATGACCTAAATAAATTTTCTTTTTATTCTGTCGCATTCCATAAAATAATATAACAGATGACTAAAAAAAATTTCTTACAAAAGAAATTAAAGCCATTTTGGAATATAAAATAATAATTGAAAAATAATATGCTGATAACTTAAAACATCTTGTAATTAACTCGTAATTTGCATTTGTGGGGAGATACGAAAATATTCTTCAATAAATAAATTGCATTTCTATTTTAAGATATTATGGGTTATAAGCCTATTTTCTGACATATTTTATTATTTTTCGTAGTTTAGTAAGATTATTAAAATATTTATTTTAATTAAACTTACCAGTGTGCTGAAATCCAAATTCATATGTAAAGTTTACTAAAGTTGATATTAGTTCCCAAGAGCATCTGTTTTCGTTTGGTTTCATTTTGTTAAGTTTTAGAGTATTTGAATATAAAAAAGTATTTTAAAGGTATCATTTTTGAATGGTTAAGGATTCTTCTTTAATTAAAACAAAAGCTTGTGTTTGATAAAACTCTCTTTTCTAAATGATAAAAATTGGTATTTTATTCAATGAAGAAATTTTCATTCTGAATAATTAATAAGTTTTACGGCAAACTATAAAATCTGAAAACGCTGTTCAAATGTGTAACTAAGTCAAGAGTTATCTGTGTATATCCGATTATAGTTAATAACGAAAGATTAATATTTCAAAACCAATTCACGAAGTTAGCTTCCTTATGTCATTTTGCCGGTCTTGGAGCCGTACAAAAATGTTATATTAAAAGGCTTTGTATTTGCGGCAGATGCTGCCTAACTTCCATCCCTAAATTAGCGCGTAAGACGCGACGCAAAATAACGCATGGCTTTTACGCTGAAGGTGCATACCTAAATAAAAGCGCAACGTTTGGTTGTGAACAGTAATGTTAACCTATCACTTTTAATAAAACCCTATAAAATGAAATGCAAAACAGTGATAAAAACGCTACATAAGCCCGAAAAAAGCAAAAATGTCATTACTGTTTTGTAACGTTCTCTAAATACTACAACAAAATATGTAAACAACAGTAGCTGCATTATCTTACGCGCTGTCAAAATTGAATTTTCCAATTGCTAAGCGTTGACGCCGTGCTGTTTAGGGATGCTTCATACATTTTGTATGTACATGAGAAATTTTGACAGATATCTTGCGCTTTACGTCGTAATTTAGGGATGGCAGTAATTAAGTTGAGAAAAGATAACTAGACTGGCTGAAATAATAATACGCTACTCTGCGTTGGAAGAGCTTAAGGCAGAAGTGTGTAACTTACTCTCAAATATTAGGACTTTGTATCTCGTTTCTGAATTATAATAATTACTTAGCTGCTGTTAATAATGTTTCTTATAACAAAAAATAATAAAAATGTCCCTGAATAACTGTGCAAGTGCGAAAATTTTTAATTTATTTAGAGAAACGAGGCATTGAAAACCTAATGAACTTCAATTGATATAAAAACTTACCTTGTGTTATTAAAACTATGTGCAAGCATTATGAAGTCACCAAAAATTATTGAATGGATTGTACCAAGCTAGACAAATATCCACTGATTTCAAAAGGTGGAAAGCGGAATTTTCGAGTTCGCACCGGTAAAAAATGATGTTAAAGATGTGATAAAATCTGCTCTATTGGCAGAAAAACAACAAATATTTTTCAATAGAAGACAGATATCCAGAGTTAGATCATAGTGTGAAGCAGAGATGAAACAAAGAATGACTATTACGGAAGTGAGTGACCCAGACTCGATAAGTGCCGTAAACTCTGGTAGGCAGAGAGCCACAACTACTTCCAACAAAACTAGCAAATAAACTGTTTGACTTAAACTTGAAACAAGGTTCAAGTAAGGTGCTATCAAATTGGAGCCCTTGTAAGAAATAAAAATTGTATTTTCCTTAAACTCTTAAACTGAACATAAAATTATGATTTTAGGAAAAATTCAAAAAAGAAAACCTGTTGCTCTCATTTTCTTCAATAATTTTCAATTTAAATTTTACTTCAGTTATTTTATTTACTTCAAAGACAACCTTTAAAGTCTATCCCGCTGTGAGAAGGTATTATATGTTTTAAAATAACTTCCGTGCATTTATCCTCAACACTTCTATAATAGAAAAAGGTGTAGAATACAAAATAAATCTAATTTTGAAATGGTGATTACAAAATTTAAAACAAAAGACTTAAGATACATAAACTATTTAATGAACATTTGGCAGTCAGTAAAAAACAGTGCCACCCAAGATTTAATACTCTTTTTTAAAAATATTTCTATTACTTCTGTTGCTGTTATACCTGGCAATGACTAGCAAAATCAAAAAATAATAATAATAATAAAATAAGCTTTTAATAGAGGCGTTAAGAACTATAAACACTTAATGGGTGAAATAGAAATTGTTAAGTTTTTATTATTTTTATTTATTCTTCGAAGCAGGAATTAGTGGAATTTAATACTAAATTTAAGGCTCAAAGAAAAATACAATAAATAATTGACCTTACAATAATCGCCATTAACAAAACAACTAAAACTGTGAATAACGTGCCAAGTTATAAGTTAAAAAAATGTGAAACACTTTTATTTATAAAACATAAATTTTGATAGTAGGCGAGATGATAATAAAAAACATGAAAAGTCATTTCAAAACTCAAATAAAAATAAGAGATTAAAGGTATAATTAAAAAAACCTCTCTGTGAGTTCAGTTTTATTTTCGAACTTTATTCGAGTACTTATGTTTTCAAGTCGTAAATGATGGTCATGATTTTGTGTTTTTGTTATCTACTCACCTCACTTCCCTGTGAATTTTTACCCAGTCTAAATATCAGCAGATAAAACTGAGAACATACTGTAAATTTATTTAAGAAAAAGAAAAACGACCCGGTTGCAATAACTGACTGAACATAAAAACAGATATAAATCAGTTAATGTTTGGGTTTCTTATGCAGTTTTTTGTTTTGTTTTGTTTTGTTTTTTGTGCTGTTAAACCTCTGTTGCCTTTTAATCACTTAACTTAGATTTGGCAAAATGTTATTTTATCTGTTTAGAAATCATTTGTAATGATTATTGCAGGGTTTTACTACAAAAATTTACAAAAAAAAAAAAAATATGTGTTAAAATCTAAAAAAAAGCTTGAAACTAGAATGGTAGTAGGAATCTAAAAAATTATCATGAATGTTAGTTACATTACGAGATTCAACTTAATGGAGTTAAGCATGAAATGTAGATTTATTAACATACACACATTTTAGTATGTATTTTTATTGTATAAACATTGTTAGCATTTTACATACTTTACCATCGTTAAACAAATTAAGGGGAATCAAAAATTTACAAGAAAATTTAAAAGAATATTTTTCTGTTTGCATTTTTGTGTAACAATCATCTACAGTGTTCTTTAATAGATTCAGCCTTAAAAGTTTTTTAAGATGCCACGAAACGAAAGACAAAAAATATCACACAAAATTAGAATAAAATGCATTTTATAACAGATTTTATACAATTTAGACAAATCTACCACCCGTGGTATTATTCGCCCTTTGGTTTTATTTAAAAATGAAACCTAAGATCGTGATATGATCAATGATATTTTGTTAGAAAATAATGATGACATTGGTCTGGGAGAGATGTGATTTCAATACCAACCATCTAATTATATTAATCTAATAATATAAATCTAAATTTGACGATAAGTTGATTCCGCGAAATATACCTTTTAATTACCCCAAAAAGTTCGTACAACTTCTCGATTATTTCCTAAGGGGCCACGTGGAACTACTGGTTAATGTTGATAAAACTGCAACAAGTGCCGGTTAGGAAGCCCATATTATTTAAGTTATTGGCGACATCCAGCAAAGCTTGCAAAAGTGCCCCAAAAGTAGACTTTTAAACTGTAATTTATCATGAATGGCCGCCGCACAGTGTGGCGTTTTCTTATAACAAGCGGACATATATAAAAGTAGTTGTTGTAAATAAGATCAATGTGCCACACCAGTTTAATTTGGTACAAGATAACCAAATATCCTGAAATCCAAAAATGTAAAAAACAACCCTAGAAGAACAATTCAAACTTTATGATTTTTTTTTTAATATTCATTGAATCTTATAAAAAATCTGAAAAAGTTTTATCCAAATCGAAGCAAAGATACGACTAACTGTCATATAACCGCCCGAATATTCTCTTCCACGATTTCTTCTAAGATAACCAATTGTTTTATTTATTTTTCTCCTGAAATGGGAAAATTGGGTTTAGATTGAAAAACAGAAAAGCAAAATCCACACATGGGCCATATTTTTTTTTTCAAATTTATCTTGTTTGATTTGCTTTAACAACATTTCATTATTGTTACTTTGTGTACGTAACTAGAAATTGTTAATTAATAAGATGTCTTGATTTCTACTTATTTGTTTGACGTTAGTCCATATGAAAAAAAACAAATCATAACTTTTTCAAAAAATGATTTTTTCATCTATGTGGTTTATTTTAATCAAAATGATTTTTATAATACGTGATTTTTTTTTTGTAAATTAGCTGTTAAATTTGTTTCTTTTTTTGACCACACATGCTGCACTGTGCGCCGTGGCCATATTCCCAAATTAATTTTCGAACGAAATCTTTTTGATTAAAATGTGTAATTTTTCGAATAATCTTAAATACTACTAAGCAAAAGAACACCCTTTGTTGTTGTTATTAATATACTCACTATAGATTTTGGGTGTTATGTAATGTGGGCTTATGCTACAACTTTTTATTTTATTTCAACATTAAACGGAATCATTTTCAAGTCAGATAACCACTGTTCTCTTTTTTATCTTTATTTACTTATTAAAGTCATTAGGTTTTCTACATTGTTGTAACATGTTTAATGTAAATCTTGTGTTATTGTTGTTGTTACATTTTCCGTAACAAGTCCGCTTTCCTTTTGCACGAATATAACACAATGAAAAGAGTGTTTGTTAGTGGTGATGGTTGGTAGTTGGTGGTTGATGAAGTTTTATCAAATATAAATATGCATTCAAATAATTTCCGGCTTTGTCATGAAGTTTTGTTAAATATTTTGTATTTGAATCAACAGCTATACCAACAACAATGTCTAAAAGAAAAATGAAGTACGTAACATAACAAGAATATAAAATGGTTCTGTAACTATTTGCTTTCGCGCCTTTTTAATGTTGAATTTTAATGCAACATACCAACTAGACCCACCTTTTTCCTTAAAAAATTTCTTTCGTATTCATTTTGATTGCTTTGATTTTTTGGTGTCTTTGTTGTTTAAAAAGACCTACTAAATGGTCTTGTACGATATTTGTAGCTGTTGTCTCTTTGAGTATTTGCCAGATTTTTATGTAAAACTGCGAGCACTTCCTAGAACATGTTTAACAGATGGCAGATTAGCACCCTAAAAATTGTATTTACAAACGCGATTAAACAGTTAGTTTTAGCTGTATTTTTTTATATTTTTTTTTTTTTGTGAACTTTAAATGAATTAAAAATCTGCATACTTTTGCAATTACTTAAATTTTGATTTCTCAAAGATTTCTTAAGTTTAAAAGTTCACCACGAAGGTCAATCTTTTTAGTACTTTGTATTGTATAAAGTTAATTACATTAATTTTAGTTTTAATAAATTTATTTCAGTTGTATAAAGTTGATACAAATGTAGTTGCTAAAACATGAAGATCTCTTCTTTTATTTCGGGGACAAAAGTCGTTGTTTCAACTCAATTCTTACATTACGATGTTCAATTTGAACTTAACGTCAAATATGTAGACATTTTATATTTGAGATAGAGAAAGAAGAAGAAAGTAAAATTATACGCGCATAATTATCCTTTTAGTACAAAAAAAAAAAAAAAATATTAGAATAATTAAGTGACACTTGTTGTGATTTATACCAATTGTACAAAATCGAAGCATAAAAGGTGCATACTAATGCTATTAGTTTTAAGTAGATGGCGATAATTAACTTACATCGGAAAATCAGTTACCAAAGTCTTAATTTATTATTTTTGAGGTATTAAACAAGCAAAGTCACAGATAGGAAGATATAAGTTTTTATCAAAACAAAAGAATTCGTAAAGCGATTCTCTAGTCACCAAAACGAAATGGCAAAACTTAATCTAGTGAACCTCTTGACAAAAAAAAAAAAAAAAAAAAAATAAAAACACCACTTTCCGATTCGATTTTTTAAATAAACTTTTACTAAAATGTGCTGTATTGTTGACGTTCTAATTTGCGACTTATAATTTAAATCGTTGACTCGGCTTAAGGCCGTAATTATTATTATTGTTTTCCGAAAAATATTATTTATTTTTATTTAAATAGTTCCACAAATCACGAATCTAAAATCACAAAATTGGTTTTTTGTTACATATAAATCAGCATTTAGGATAATAAAAAAATTTTTTTTACGGAAGAAAAGAAGAGCTCCTTAAAACTTTAGGTTGTTTTGGCTTCCAGCTTAGGGAATTTTAAACGAATGGGCTCAATTCGAAATTGCGTAAAAAAAGTAAATGCAGTTTGAGAAGTTTCACGGATAACATATTTTACAATTTTTTTTTTGATTGTGCAATGTTTTCCATGACGGTAAATTTCAGTGCAGTAGAGAAGATTGAAAGTTTAATTAAAAATTGCTGTTTTATGGAGAAAAGGTGAAGTAAAAAAAATTGGCGCTCGCCCATATTTCCAATTAACGGAACTCTGAAATTTTCAAAATTTTTAATATATCAATATGGGTGTCATTTAAAAGCTTTTGAAGAGATCTTTAAGAAAATACTAAAATTAAAAAAAAAATACTTAACCCATTAAAAGCCGAGTACTATAATTTTTTTCTTCTTTTTAAATTCTCTATCACCTTAATATTTGCTTTTTTGATTGGAGTTACTTCACTAAACTAGATTTACATAGATGGTGAAGGGTATCTAAGATTCTTGATAGCAGCTGGATATATCACTCTTACTTGTTTTTCAGTAAGTTTAATAAGTTTTTAGATAAAACAAACCATTGGTGGCATGTCATATTATCCAAGGGATAATGTCCGTGTCGCACTCGAAAGTGACATAATGTCCATTGACACTTTAGTTTTCTTCATAACCGGCCTTCGGAAGGCCGCAAGGGTTTTCTTCTTTATAGTACAACAAACAACGGCTTCGCTTACCAAAGATTTCTGCTTTTCAGCCTTTGAAGTTGGCAAACAATTTAAATAATGTTGCGTTTGACTTTTATTGCGTTTTTCTAAGTTTTCGAAACAGGAATATTATAAACATCATTGGTAATAAAACATTTAACCAAAACCTCTTGAAAATGACCGTAACCGAAACAGAAAGATAATTAAAGTTTTTTTTCTAAATGTCGTTTTTTTTTTTTATTTAAAAAAGTTAAGTTTTGTTTTACTATGTCACATTATTTAAATCAAGTCTAGCTAAGATTAGTACATTTTACTTTTCATTTTATTAAGTTTTACAAAATTTTCATCACATTTGCAGCAAAAGCAGTCATGCTGAAGAAATGTCTTCAATGTACCGAAATTTCTAAAATTATGTGTTTTACGAAAAATATCTGTTGCATTGTTATAAAGGCTTTGTACTTGTATAATTATCCACTATTCTTTTATTTTACATTTTATTTAAATAGATTTTTATTTCAGTGTATCCTCTCACATTTGATTTTAAAACATATTAAGTTGTTAGCGAAACAGAATTTAATTTAAGGTTGGCTTTATAATTAACGCTTATTCTTTCCTCAATCAGTACTTTTATGAATTAATTAATTCAATTTACATTTTTGTAAGTAGCCACTTCAGTACTTTTGTATACATTTTTATAATTAAACTTTAGAACCCATAATTTTGTAAGATCAAAGAATTGGCGGTTACCTGTAATTAAATACGATGTAATTATTCGCTTGCCAGCAAACGTTACGCAATAAAAATATAAATTTTTATTTTTCTGCTCTTTGGCAATAAAAAATTTAAAGTTAACACAACTGTTATCTCCACCGAAGTGTGTATAATTATCTTTTATAAATAGTTAAAGTACTTTTCTTCAAATTAAATCCCAGTTTTTTTAATAAGATTGTTTCTCAGGCGATACAAATCTCTCTCTGTTGGAGAAAATGAATTTTTCTGCAATATTTTCTTTAAAATATAAAACCACAAACTAAGGGATTTTGTTATAGAAAATGTTTTTTTTTTGCTTCTCATTAAACATAAGACACTTTGCTTGGCTTTGCTTTAGATTCTTATTGCTTATTTTCTCACCGTTTCACCGTAATCTATGGAATAAACAAGAAGGCAGTCTGATGTTGATCATGATACCATTGATCATGATCAGGATGATGATGATGAATATAAAATGCAATACAACCAGTGTAGCCAGATAAGAGAATTTCTTTCAAAATTTGGGATTTCAACATAAGTTCGTGATCAGAATTTCGTGGGGAGGAATTTGCTAAGTGCTAAACTTTTTTGATTTTACTTCAAGTACGTCAAATGTCGCACACTCTATAATAGCCCAATATATCAACGTACTTGTAAATTGATCCAATAAACGCCAACCAACCAAAGTTATCGCATAAACATAGAACTTCCGACTTTGGAATAAAAATTTCTACACACTTGCTGACTAAGATAAAATCTAAGCTTTCAAAGAACGGTTTCCAAAATTTCTATAACAAAATCAATTTTTGACTTGCCAAAAATTCTGCCCCTTCAAATATAAAAAAGTAAATAACAACAGTTTAACTTTATTTAAATTTTTTATTTGTAATTCCCATAGAGAAGGGCATCTTATTAACAGCCAAAAACGGTAATATACATTTTGTAGGTTTTGAAGCCTATTTTTTAAATGTTTTTTTTTTAAATAACATTTTGATCTACTTCTTACATTTACATTTGCATAACTACAACATTTTTGAATAAAACATTTTTGAATAAAGTTTTTGTTCAGTATTTAGAAAGCGGATAAAAAGTAGTACAATACTGTTAAAAACCAACGACATGCTTTCAATGACATGTCTATGTAAAATTAACCCGAATTTGCACGACTTCGTTAGTAGTTGATGCCGTGTTTCCATTACATTTTTCCTTACTTTTTTTACCGGGTTGCTAATGGATTATTTTGATTTTTTTTAAATAAATGTGGTTGAAACATTTTTTTTTTCGTTTTTATTTGCAACAGTTTAATGAATTACGGAAATTTTTATAGCAGTATGTCTTTAATAGAACTTCAAAGCCATGTCATTTATATCTGTACTTTATTCTAAGAGCTAAAGCCAATAAAAAAATTAAGTTTGGAATCCCGTAATATCGCAGTTTTTTTTATCTATAAGTGCTTTCTCCATATTGAAGATTTTTTGTATGGTATTTTTGACATATTAGAGTTTGCCCTTTTACATTTTCTAAGGTACAGCAAGCTGACTGATAACTGATAGTATGCGCTTTAAATTTTAATCGTTGTAGTCTGTATAAAAATATATTTACTTTGAAGATATTAAATATATATACATTACAAATACAAAAACATTTTCTGTGACCCTTAAAAACTGCATTCTAAAAAAATTTCAAGATTTTTTCAATTACGGTTCTCAAATACACCTTGAGTTCAATATTTTATTGTTAAAACTACATCAAATAATAGAATACTCTTAAATTTTTATATTGTATAAATTACAATGTTACAATGTATGTATAACAGTAATGTTATATGTTTATTGTTGAAGGGCTAAAAGTTTAAATTTTATAAACAACCAACAGTACCCATGACTTCATCCGCGTATTATTTCCCATTTTCTTAAACTAAAATTTATAAAAATATGTTTTTTAACATTTGTTGTGGAGTTTAGTAAACAGTGTTAAAAACTTTCCATCTTCAAAAGTATAATGTACTGGCAACTGTTCTAGTGCCATCATACCGGTGAAATTGGGTGCTTCCACATTTGTATCTCTGTTTCTCTACGAAATGTCATATTTTTATAAAACCAAGATTCTAAGAGACCATCTCACAAAATTTTATTCAAATTCATTCAGCAGTTTTTAGGTAATGCGAACACAGACAAGCAGACAGACGGACAAACAGACAGAAATTTAAAAAATAGGTGTTTTGTATTCCCTATCGATTATTATCTACACTATCATTAAAATTTTAAAAAAATATTTCATGTGCAGAAATGACCCCGTTACTGTTTTTTTTATGTGTATAGATACATTACACGAACTTCAAATCTATGGAACATGTAAGTTCTTTTTTGTCGAACACGTGTTCGGGTAAAAACCAAATATTAAAAAATTAGATATGTGTTCGGCAACATAAAAAAAATTTTGGAATATATCTGACTCCTGTATCATTTAGTTCAAAATATTACAATTAATTACTGATATACATGTATATATATGTATGTATACGTAAACAATAATATAATAAATATGCGTATTTTATTTTCTTTCACTTTAGGGACGAAATTGAGAATTATCATTAAGAAATTGGGATTTTTGGAGATATCATTTGTTAAATTGAGGAAAGCAGTTAGCATTTTTCTGGCAACACTGAACACAATTTAAATGCACAGGTGCAACCTTGTGCCGAACACAATTTGACCGCATGCCACAGCATAGAAATGAAATTAAAATAGAGAATAAAGAAAAAGTGTTGATTTGAAAATAAACGAAAACAATGAAACTAGAATCAGAAGCTTGTTTGGGTAAGCAAATATATTTCTTTCACATCAACAGCATTTACTGTATTTATGGCAACAACAAAATTTAACACTTTTAAACGAAATTAGTAACAGAAAAACAAGCAGGAGCTATAATGGGCATAGTTTGAAAGCAGGCACAACAATAAATTTTGAAATTGTAAAAATAAAGAAAATATTTATTTCTAATTAGCAATTATATTCGTTAAAAAAAATTAATGCATTATTTTTTCCTCAAAGTCCTTTTTTTTTGGGAATTTTTTTTTTTTTTTTTTGTAAACAAAAATTTTGTTGATATAAAAAGAAAAATTTTTATAAAGCGAAAATTTCTAAATACTTGATTGTGCAGTTCTGTTTCCCATTGTAAACTGCAAGTCAAAATATATGCTCCATGACTCTGGTAATGAAAACGAATATATAGCAATGAGAAAACAAAACAAGGATTAAGGAATTAAATATGAAGAAATGAATTTTTCATTCGAATTTAATTAACGATTTTTTCTACCTGCAGAAAGCAAAGATTTTCGGTTAAAGAGGTGAACGAATCGAGATTCAGAAGTGGAAAGAAATGCGATGTCAATAGAAACTAAAGCTTACTTTTAAAGCAGTTTTCAATTTGGTTTTGCCATTAACAATAAATTATTGTTCTACGTGTAAAGTGTATCCAAATCATGTAAAGCATTACTAAGAAATTAATCCATTAAAGAAATGGCCATTACCTGGCGATGGCTCAATGGAACGTAAATTAAAAAATATTTCCACAATTTTGCAAGTGACGTAGTTTTATCTCACTTAAAAAAAAAACATTAATTTGTTATAAGTTAACACTACCGACAGTAGTGTGCAAACAAAAAATTTCGTTACGCTATTTTCTTCATTTCATACATTGTATAAATATATTTCATTACAAAAAAAAATATTCTTTTATCTTGTTCATTGTTAAAGCTTCCCTTTACATCATTCCCTTCATTTGCTTACTGTTGCTTATGATCATTTTGAATGCACTTGTGTATAAAAACTGCATTTGGAAAAGTATAAATATACAACGAAATGATGAAATTACTAACCGTAAATTTTAAAATTACATTTTAAATTAATTTTAAGGCATAAAAATGAATTAAAAATAGAAAAAAAAACATAAGCCCTACGAAAAAAAAAGAAATTGTAAAACAAAATGATTTCAATGTTCATTACATTCTACACTTATTTGTTCCAGATCTTAACAATACCAAGTGAAATTGATACGAGCACGTAAAATTTTAATCGAAAAGTCAATCAATCTCATTTTACATTGTATTATTATTGGATCATAGTATCTTATGGTTGTTACTAAACCATCATTTGTCAGTGTGTTATACCTTAATGAAGATACAACTGAAAAGTTTATTTTCAATACGATTGCAATGTTGTAGTTGTCCAGTGCTTAGCTTATGCCCACAGAGAAATTGAAAGTAATTTAGAAGCAGTTTTTTATGAAGAACTAAGAATTATCTTTACTGCATATTTCATCGATTTTCCGTATTTTGGTTTTACGCAACTACCATTTAGAAGAAAAGCGAAAACGAAACACTTTTGTAATTTCAAAGTGGCCTATCTTGGTCTAGGATTTGCATGCAGAAGAGCCTAAACTCTTCTGACTTTTCCACATAAAAAATTTGTTTTAAAATCATCTCTAGGTCAATAATTTTAGGAAAATAAATTTGAAAGTTAAAAAAGTCGATTTATTGTCACTTTTCGCTGAAATATTTGTATGTATTCTTTGTTGGTTGTTCAAAATATTGATACCAAAAATATAAAATGTTTATATTGCCCTTGAAAATATTCATAAATTTTATTAGTTTTAGATTCCTAGCCTCCCGAAGTAGAACAACTGTTTTCTGAGGAATCAGTTTGAAACCTGATTTCCTCTCACGAACTAAAATAAATCAGAAGACTAAAATCTGGTTTGATTGCTCCCACGGCTTGTTTTATGGTAAATATGACAGCAAATAGGAGAAACCATAAATAAAATTCACAAATTTCGAAATTACGTCATTTGTGCTGTCCTTTTTTTCATGAAAGGTGAGAGCAAATAGTTAAAGTAGTGCTTAATAAGTAAGAGTGCCATACGGTTATGTCGAATCTTATAACCTCTTCACCTTTTAATCAGGTAAGTAACTCCAATAAAAAATATTTAGGTGACAGAGAACTAAAAAAAAATTACATAAAAATGTTAAAGTACTTTTTATAAGTATTAGTTTTTCTTAAAAAATCTCTTCAAAGACTTTCAAATGATACCCATATTTATATCTTGAAAAATATGACGCACATTCGTACTTTTATATGAAAAGTTTAGAGGACCATAACTCGGAAAATATGGGCGAGCACAAAGTTTTTAACTTGATGTTGTTTTCTTATTTTTTCAATTCTGCTTCGTCCCTTATATTCGTCTATTTTTTTATTGGATTTACCTCACTTAACTGGATTTGCTTCAAATGATTGGAAGAATAAAAGGCAGGCGTGGTGTTTTGCCCGTGCTTCGAAGGACATGGACCATTCTTGCTGATTTTCAACAGCATAACTTCCGAAACTATTTTTGATGGATTTTGATATTTTAATTTTCTCTAGCTTATCCAGTACCTTGGCAGAGTTGATTGTAACACAAGCACGCACAGACAGACACGTAGACGGTCAGGATTAAAAAAAACATTTCAATAAATATTAAAATCTAGAAATTCTAAATACTTTTTCTACAAAAAAATTATAATATTAATAAACTCCTGCCCTAAGAAGTAAAAATTTCTAAAACCTATTAAAATTGAAAAAATAGCTGGTTACAAATTCCGCTGAGAACATTTTGTGCATTTAACTCTTATTAGTACTCGTGTCAATACTTTTTAATTGAATCATCTGCGTTGTCTGTGTCCAGTAAAAAGTATAACATTTTTGAGTCCTCGAACGGATCTCGTAACAAGACAAAGAATGCGCACTTAGATCGACTCCAAGAGTATGAAAAATAAATTCTAGTTAAGAAATATTTTGAGCTATTATTCCCATAAATTCGAATTATATGATTGTTAAAAATGAAAATGATGATTAAAAATGATTTAATATTGCGGAGTTGAAAAATGAAAATTTGAGCAGAAGCCTTAAACATTATTTCCCAAATCACCACAACAAACCGTAGAAACTTTTTAAATATACAATCTATTGAAGGCTTTAATAATTTCGGTACAACCAAATAAACAATGGCAATAAGTTTCTGGCAAAAAAGGGTGCTAAAAAGCACCGTAGGTAAAATGCATTTAAGAATTGAAATATGAAGCAAGTATATGAAGCATTGCAAGCAAATATGGTAGGGACCTCCAAAAAAAAGGTGGAAAAGTTATGGAGCTAAAGACCATAAAATATGTTTCTTAGGAAATTAATCACAGGAATGGTGTTGAAATCATAATCTCAAAATCGAATGCTTTACCTTAAAATATAAATTTTCTTTAAGTTTACACACCAACTGCTGAGAAATCAAATGTTAAGATAAAAGAATTTTACTTACAAATTGATGTACTTTTAAAATGCATGAAGAAATATTAAATCAAAAAAAAAAAGACTTTAATGTCAACTTTGTTGTTTGGCAGAATTGTAAGAGATTTTGGAGTTTGTAAGATGTATTTCATTTTCCAGCAATACCTTGATTTATATACCTCCAAGGAGACTCTTTATAATGATAGTCGTCCCAACACAATTTTATTGTTTTCAACAAAAGAGTTTTGACGTATCCCGGCGCCGATATTTTTTTAGATCAAATCTTGTTGGTTGCCATTCAACCCAAAACCGACATCTGTCCTTAATATACTTAAGGTAAAAGATCAAATCACACATTTGATGTTGGCACAACAAATTATCAACCGGATCAGAGACCTTGCTAATAAAAAAACACAGATGTTACATGGCAGTCTCTTAAAAAAACTCTCGTTAAAACTTTATGATTGAAAATGCTGAAAGACGTAGGAAGTATACAAATATCAACATTGATCGATACCGAGAAAAATTGGCATCGCCAATAAGAAATGACTTACCAAACATTGAGAAAACAACATACGAGATTGCACTTATGATAATAATAAATTGTTGCTGAGCTAAAAAAAAAGGTTAATATAAAAGAAAGTGAAGAACGAAGTTACATGAGTCCTCAGGTTCGCTAATTATGAAAGGTGAAATTTTTAAAGTTATAAAATATAAAAGAAAATGAATCCTTGACGCCAGATGAATTAGTATTCGAAAATTTAAAATTTATTAAAGGCAATAATATTTGAGTACTGTTAAAAATTTTTAACAAAATATATAAAACATGAAATTACCTTTGCGACTGGCTGAGATCTACTTTTATTGCTTTTAACTAAAAAAAATAACACAAGAAATTGTGCTGAACCTCGACTCATAAGACCAATAGTCGCACTCTAAATTTGTTTTTAAAAATTATTCATAATGGCATTTACAAGAAACGTGAACTGTCAGTGAGCGAATATTATTTCGGAATTAGCGACGCTATGGCTACTTAAAGCTTTTTATTTTGTGTCAAAGTGCTGGTACACAAATGTAAAGACTTTCGAACCCAGCAAAAAAAAGTGAAGTATTTAAAAAATCATGGGTATTTTTATTGCTACTCTTGCAATTGTTTTCTATAATGCATTTTTAATAAATTCGTTTATTCTAATTAAGTCTTAACTTTTGAACTCATGAAAATGCATAAAAGAAGAAATTAAAAAAAACAAAAATTAATGAAAAAACTTATCCTAATCATCGAATTCTCACTAGTACTAAGCATTCATTTAAATGCCAAGAGGCCATGCTCGCAAATGACAAGCTTATGTTAAAATCATGCGTTTTTCCCCTAAAGTGAACTAGTTTGTTTTACGTAGATCCCATGAATTACCTTCTTTTTTTGCATGTCTTTTTTTTGCTGGGTATGAACATATTTCATTGTTTTATTTCTTAAGAGAAAGCAATAAGAAAGTTGCTTTGGGAGAAAACAGTCCTAATGGTTTTGCTTTGAATCATATATATTATATATTTTTCGTCTATAATGAAAACATGGCCATATAACTGTATTTTTAAAAGGTAAAGAAGTTTAGTGTTATACATTTATGGATAGAAAAATCAAGGAGAGGATAGTAACGATTTTATATAATGGCCAAAAATAGAAGTCTCTAGACTTAAATATTTTTGAACACATTTAGTCAGAATTTAAAAATAGAGTTGCTAAGTGGAGGTAAATAGTATTGGCGCATTTACAAAAACAGTGACCATCATTTGATCCATCAACTTACAATCACTGATGATGGAAATATCCATCATCGCGTAGAACAAAGTTTCTATCACATTCTTAAAGGAAAAATGAAAAACTTGATGGAAACTTTTGTGTACATGTGATTTTGCATCTCCCTCTAACTAATACATCTTTCCATTATGAATTACATATTTCTGCGCTGCTCACACTACTGAAGTTTACTATGTAGTGATGCCTTCCATCCCAATTATATTTTTCTACTAGGTGGTCGGTAAAAATTGAGCGCATCACAGTGCTGACATCCTGCGATGTCCTCTTAATCGTATGTTAATGTGATGTCTAAAAAAATATAAATGTTAGATTATCAAAATACTTTAAGCATGAACTTAAGTTCTTTACCAATGCTTCAGTGAAACTTTTCGACTCCTCCAACTTCCTTTCCAACTCTTCCACCGCTAGAAGGTTCTGCAAAGAGAGCATGCTGACGAATTCTTCAATTTTTGAGTCGCAAGTCTCCCCAGCCAGCCGACAGACGGGTTTAGATTTCCTTCTGACGCTGGAACTAATCTTGAAAGGGAAGGAATGCCTTAAATAGAAAAATATTTTAAACCAATATAATTTTTAAAACGTTATAAATAACCTTTGTATTTCCGATCACTTTTGAACGACAGTGATGTTGGGGCACACATCTTGAGTGTTTCTACCAAATACTGTTGTTGACTGAAAATCAGAGAAATACATAAACTTAAGCAAATAAGGAAAAGTTTTACACATTAAAAAACAACTTACAATTTTTCCAACTTGAATCTAACTCTTTAAAGGCTGTGGCGGTTTTAAATACCCGCAACATGCCTGTGATGTTTTGGGTTTCCAGTGTCAGGTTCATTCAACACAATCTCTGCACTTCAACTGCTTGCAATTCCAAATGCAACTTACCTTTCTAATTTCACATTGAACTAGTAAATTTATTTAAATTTATTTTAAATTCTTTGTTTTTTTTAATAATTTTTTCTTTAATATTTGCTTTTTACTAAATCAACATATCACTTTTATAACTATTTGATAAATGCGCAATTTTCTTAACGTCACGAAATAAAACATAATTAGTTGTTGCACTCTTGCATATGATTTGTTTGTTTGGGGCAACCAACGTTGCAACTGACAACAAATTTATCTTCCTTATTTTTTCTTTCAAAATTTACAAAAATTCCTTAAAACCGGCTTTTTACAACAAATTTAATAAAAATTTTGTTTTACCTTTGGCACAATTTTAATTACAAAATATTTTGTAAGTTGTATTTTATAGTTTGCTGCATTGTTATCTATAAACTAAACCGAAAAATAAGATTTAGTCTATTAAAAAAAAATTCATCCCAATTCAGTACCAAAAACGCTACAACGGCAACGCTGCTCAATGTTAAATTGTTGCAAATGTGTTAGTGTACAGATTGTGTTAGTATTAGTTTCTGTCAAGCATTTCTTGCTGGGAAGTAAATATACAAAAACTGCAATGTTCCACTTTAAGTGTGAGCTTCGACTTTGGGAGTGCAATTTACTGAATTCTTTTTTTGTTTTTGTTTTTTATTCTAAGAAAATGAAGTATAATTAATGTAAGATTATAAAATTTAATTAAGGTTGTGTTAGGCGTTGCAATTGTGGCAACAAAATTTTTTCTACGTGTCCCACTTTAGGTACGAGTAACTGTTTATAATTTTGAAAATTTCACTGCAATATTCAAGTCCTTCCATTATATCCTGACATCCAAAGATCTCGTAAGGCCCGGAAAGTAAATTCAAGCTTTATGAAATTTTTTTAATTCATTGAATTTGATATACCTAAAGATTTAAAAAAAATTTTTCCACTTTAGAGAAAAATACTGCATATCTTGTTATTAAAATAATGAGTAACAAAATGTTCCTTAACATATACATACGTACATATAAAAAATAAAATTAAAACTAATTTAAAACACTTTGTTTTGAAAATTCATACTTTGTGGAAAAAACAAATATTGAAAACTCTTATAGGCCTAGTTTTGACTTGTTAAGGTGGTAATAGTGAAACACAAAATGTTATTAGAGAAGTAAAATATTTTTTATTAATAAAAATAAATGGTCTAAAGTGCTTAAGCTATCACAATCAGAATAATTATTCTTGTTTCTTTAAAGATAACAAACTATTTTATTTGAGTTTAGATTCTATTATTTGTATTATACTTTTCTCCTGAATGAAATATACAACTCGCATTTAGATTGTGAAACAGAAAATTAAAATCCAGCAATGAACCGATTGTTTTTCGAATTTCTCTAGTATCCTGTTTGAGTTATTCCATTAATATTTTATTGTCGTAATAACGAAATGTATTTTCATAATTGTTTTCGCATTTAATTTTGTTTTGTATAAGTTTTACACAAAACGTTTAATTTCAATTTTAGCCTCCAATTAATTGTTATGCTTACACCAAGTATAAAAAATACACAAATTTTGAACTGTCTTGATACTAAAATACGCACATAAAAATGAAAGTAGCGAAAAGTAGCAGCTAAAAACGCTATGCCATATTCATAAAATATTTAATTGCTTTGAAATGTGTTTCGTGTCTAATTTTCCATACAAATTAAAATACTTTCAATAATATTACGCCAAAATATGGAAATGGTCTTTTTTATGCCTAATTTTATTTGATCTGCTGAATTTTGTGATTAACTTTTATATTTACATAAAAAGTAATTTTTTTAAATTTAGCTATAACTTGCGAATTACTTCAGTGTTATCGATATAATTGTGGTTATTAAACCATTTAACGATGACTTAATTTTAAAATATTTGTTTAAAGTCAACCCCCAATGAAAAGCAAATGATTTTGAAGAAGCATAGTTGAGTTAAAGTTAAGCATCGTACATAAAAGCGAGTTTCTCGGATGAAGAATGGTTCGTGAAGAAAATATGCATATGCACCTTTTCTTATAGAAATCCAGGTTCCTTAGTTCGTAAGAATCACTGGCAGTTTTCACAATGCCTTTTAGGGCAGTCGGTATTGCATTCTTAAGACATTCTAGGTTCTTGAAGAATATTTGAGCAATTGGAATGTGGAACAGAATTCTTTTTTTTATTATTATGACAGCCTCTGCAGCACTCCTTACGGGAGATTCAACCCATACAGTGCCCCATTATGATGCCCACTATTGAGTGAGTGCCAAAGGATTTTGGACAATCTACAGTTGGTAACTGAACGCCCCTGAGAGCCGTCTTCCTTAGCTCCCATTACCTCAACACTTTCGAGTGTTTGGACCGGGAGAGGTCTAAGTTCTACCCACGTACATAAACCACTATAACTTCTATAAAAATTGTTTAATTTTTTTTTCATCAAAATGTTTTTTAAAAAATGAGGAAATAAATTTTGAAAATTAGAAGTTACATTTTTTGCCACGCCTGCTATACTGCGCGTTATGTACAAAAATAATAAATTTAATTAAATAAATAAATAATAAATTATAATAAATTTCATTTTAAAAGTTTAATAATAAAAAATTTTATTGGCAATAGGAACGAATTAAAGACTCACAAAAAGTGAACTAAAAATATTTGGTTTTAAAATATCTACAAATCAAACTAAGCGATCAAAAAGCATAAAATCTTCGAAAATATTGTTGCTCGTAAAAAGTAAGTGGTATTTTTAACAAAAATAAAACGTGCTTTTAAATTGTTTTCAATTAAGTGCCCTTCCAAATGAAACAAAACTAAAATGACTCAATAATATTAGCTTGACAAGTCTCGTAAAAGAAGCAGTAATTAGAAAATTTAAAATTTTACATGGTTATATTTTGTGAATTAATTTTTTATATTTTATTTATTACATTACAAATATTGAAGAAAATTATACGCGATTGTCAAAGAATCTACTTAAGAGTCCCTGGTAAGAAAATGAAACTGCCTGAGATACTTGCATACATATATAACTCTCTTTATCGTTTTTTGAATATAAAATTAATCTTTATAAGTATCAATCATGCTTGATTCCTTTAAAATGTTTTTTTCTAACAGCAAACAATTTCAAGCTATTTCTACAACGTAATAGCGTTTGAAATTATTATTAAAGCCTTAACTTAATATTTATAGTTTGTATTTCGTTTATTTTCTTAAATTTTAATACTTTTATATTCTTTATTTTGTCAGAGCATTTTTTTAAATGCTGTTATGCAACGTGATTGCAAAATATCCTTTAATTTTTGAAACCTTATAGATTAATTAAAAAAATTATACAACTGTATTAATATGGATATATCTCAACTGCTCATATAGCTCATAAAAAATATTCCAAATATAAATTTTCCTACAAAATGTTATAATAAAAAATTTTATTTTTTAATTAATAACATGACTGTTATCTGAATGTACTATCCAATTACAGCGAAATATTGATGACAAAAATTATTAATGGAATTTGTAACCGCAAGTTCAAAAAATTAATTCAAAACTTCACACAATTTCGAAGAAATTGGTAGAATTTGGAACAGATTCACAAAAGTTCTAAGAAAAATTTTTTATTTAATTTTTGCATTACAAAAATTGCTTTTCAATCACTTTGTTGTTCGTCCTGGCTTATAGGTTTTTTTTTAGATTTATTTGTTTATTCAGATTAACTAAAACTTTATTATTGAAACATTACCTTTCAAAAAATTTTTTATGGAGAAAGACGCTTGAAAGTTAATCTTAAGTTGGTCCTATCCATGACTGATGAAATATTTTTCCGTACATTTTCATTTTTAATGCATTCACAGGAACTACTAGTGCACAAGAATACTTTGTATGTGGTGCTACTTGTTCTAATATTGACACAATAATTTCTTTGCCTGCTCGATTTGGTACATAAGCTTCCAATAAAAAAATGGCAAGCTAGATCGGACTTAAAAAAAAACTTGTTGCACAAAATAAGGCACGTATTCAAGAGGAGTTTGAAGCAGCGGCAAAACACCTTGCCTGCCTCTAGTTTATCCATATCATTTGGCACAAATCTACCTAATAAAGTAACTGCAAAAAAAAAAGTATATATATGGGCGATAGAGAATTAAAAAATTAAAAATTAAAAAAAAAAACATCAAGTGAAGTATTTGGCGCTCGCCCATATTTTCCGAGTTATAGGTTCTCTGAAGTTTTCATAGATATATACAATATTGAACCATACTTTTTAAGATCAATATGGGTATTATAAAAAAGTTCTTAAAGAGATCTTTTAGGAAATGCTAAAATTATTTAAAAATTTTCAACCCATTAAGAGCCGATAACATTTTTATATAAAATTATATACAGGAATTAATTTTTCTTAGTTTTTAAATTCTCTGTCAACCAAATATTTTTTTGTTTTGATTGGAGTTATATCACTAAACTAGATTTTAAAGGTGAAGAGTGAATTAAGCACTCTTACTTGCTTAAAATATTATTGTAAATTTTTGCCTTATTAAAAGGTATAATGTAATTGAATTTAAGTTATAACTGTTTTCCTAGATAGCGCTAATAACAACTCTGAAGTACTTTATATTCAATAACTTATTTTCTAAACAAAAACAAAAATTTGTTTTGTCATTAATTGCTAGAAATATATTTCTGTACTGCATTTTCAAACTTTCGTTGCTATTGTTGAAAAAAAAGTGGTAAAAACTGTAATTTATTGAATAGAATTTATTTCTACTGTCAAGTAGATATATGTGAACGCAAAATTAAATTGCTCAATATAACATTAAGTTGCATGTCAAAACATAGCATTACTACATATATATTTCAAAACTAGCTTTAAGCTCAATTACAATCTTAGTTTAAGGACGCAGACCAAAGTATTTTTCCAAAAACCAACATTTTCATAGCAGCTGATTACTCATCTTTGTAGAGACACCACACAGAAGGGGCTTGTGCGCTCTTATGGGAATCATAAACGTTTTAAGATGATTTCATTACATATTTTATAATCTGTCTTTAAGTGAAAGAATTTATTAAAAAAAATTAATTCCTTTGCATTGGCTTAACTTGATATTTATTTTAGTTGCTTTGGTCCAAAGTTGATCTGAATATATGAACGAATTTTGTTTGATAAAGTAATTTTATTATTATTATTGTCTTTATTAAAGTTTTAAATATTTACCTTTTATTATTATTTTCTTTTTAACTAAAATATAAAATATAACTGTAAACAGCTTTAGAGCCGTAGCAAATTTACATAAATTTGATTATTTATTGCTATTCTCTGTGTTATTTTCTTTATGTTCTAATAAGATTTTCTTCTTCACTTATTTTATTGCTTCTTTATTACGAACAAATAGCAGCAACTGACCTCATAACGCATTATAACCCAGGAAATAAGTTTATAAAATAAGCAACTTAGTTCAAGGAATTTTATTATTATGAAGACAATAAAAGATGAAAGCGTTTCTAGAGATGAACATTAATTTGCAATGTTTTTATTCTTCTTTGATTAAACGAGACTAAATCTGGGAGTAACCAGAAATACATTTGATAAAAACAATAAATTAATAACGCTGAATGAATCTTTATCAAACGCTCTTAGTAGTTATTCACTGCTACAGCTTTGTATATTGAAAAACAATTTTAGATTCGATAAATTTTTCAAAGTTAGATTTTAATATTTTAAAATTTTATAACATGGCTAAATATATTTAAAATCGTACAAATCTTCCATACTTTAACTGAAGAGTTGAAATAATATTTTTGTAAATAAGAGTAGTGGGTAAAAGCATGACTCAAGCCCGTCAAAAAACTTCGTATACTTTATAGTGGCCCGAATTTAGAAAGCGAACGACTAGAACAATTTTCATGTTATGTCTAGCCATCTACTATTATTTGTATTATCCAATTTAGACTGATAGGACTATTTTAGCTTGACGTCACATCCATATCAAGCACTAGTAATAGTTATTACTTCACCCGCCTAATTTTTAAAAATGTTTAGACCACAGATACCTTAATTTTTGTATCCGTATCAAACAGAAGACATTAAAGAAGCAATTTAAATGAAAAGCAAAACTAAATTAAAAAATTTGGTCTAGAATTACAAAAAAAAGTTTTTCGTTAAAAAATTTTTTTTGAATAAAAGTAGCCGATTGTTGTTAAGCATGATTACCTTGCTTCGTCACTGAATAGGTTGTAAATATAATAACTTTTTTTGTAATAAAGTAAATAGCAAAATTAGTTCTTTATTTAATTTAATTTTTATTTAAATTCCTAGATATTAAAATAAGATATATCTTTATGAAATTAATAGCTTAACCAAAATCTGAAAAAACAGAAAGGTTTTGGTTAAAAGTCATTGATATATAAAATATTTCTTTAGCAGTGGCTTCTGGTTAAAATTTTGAAACTTATTATTTGTTTTTATTTTTTTTTAATTAAGCCTAATATGCCAAAAATCACACCAAAATAATTTAAATTATTATCCAGCTTTGAAGTATAAAACATGTAAAATTGTGACAGAGAAAAACTAAAAAAATAATATTATATCTTTTTCTACATGTCTCCTTAAATTATTATTATTTTTTTAACTTTACGATTTATTTTAACTTTAAGGCATTTTGATTTCAAGCCTTTATTCAGTTTAACAAAACAGCCTAGCAAATAAGACTTTTACTTTAACTTCCTTTTAGAACGGCATTTTAACTAATTTTATGTCATGTTCTTTTTAACCAAAAATGTCCTTAATTCAAATCAAAATCAACTTGAATATCTTTTTTTTATCGTTGAGGGTAATTTTTCGTTGATATTACATATGAAATATGAAATTTGTTTCAGTGTAAATGTATAAATTTTTCAAAGAGGCAGAATCCAATTTTTGCTATGTTGTCATGACAGCATTGTCTAATGTAAACAGGTAACCGAACAGACCTATGTATTAAAAAAATAATTGTTTTTACCGTTGCTTTATAGCTCAAAATGTCAAAAGTGTTTTCGTTTTAGAAGTACATCGCAAGTTGTTAACGATTCTCAAGCATTTATTGATTTTTTTTCTCTTCCTGGTTTTCGACTTAGACTTTCAAATTGTTATCTCAAGTTGCGTTAGTTCGAAGACATCATTAATAGAAGCAAATGTTTTTACTACGCTGTATTCTGAATTTTATATAAAATTTTCTTAGATAATAATAATTTTTTCTATAGATAATTATCACTGCTAATTTAAATTTTTTATTTTTTCATTTTCCATTGATATTTTATACTTAAGTTTGCTTGAACACTCATTAAAATCGTATTTAGAGTGTCCAAAATTTAATTTTTTTTTTCATATTCAAGGCAAAGTATTCGAAAGAAATATTTAATATAAAGTTTTTCAATGACTTAAACTTGTACCTTCGTATCTTTAAGATTTATTAATATCGATTAATAAATTCAACCGTGTAAATGAGTTCATAACAGAAGCACAAATGAAATTGATAAATGTTCTCATACAGAATAAACACAAAATCACAGTAGTAAAAAGACTATTTAAACTGAAGAATAATATTAAAATTAAATCATGTGGAGCATTTGAAGAGTGTTCTGAATAGTTGAAATAAATTTCTTATAGCAAAAATAGACATTACACAAACATAAATACCAGCACACAGTTAGACAAATGAAAAAATATTTAAAAATAAATCTACGCTGATGAGGATGGCGTTTTGTTTTGTTTTGCCTCAAACCGAAAAATTGCATATCGGACATATCCTTTCTCAACATTTTTGTTTGCTTTTATATTTTTTTAGAATTAAGAACGATAAATTTGGAAGTTATTTTTTCAACGCTGACACTATTCGTGTGAAATGAAGTACGCACACTAATAAAAGGTTACTCGTGCAATATTTGAAGCCTTTTTTCCGTCACGTACATAAGGCAGATAACTTACTCGTACATTACTCATTAATATTTTCTATTTGAATAACTAATTTCTTTATTACAATAAACGGTAAATTATTTATAGTTGAAAGCCTCTTAAAAAGCGCCAAGAATCCTTCCCTATTTAAAAGAAATATTCTTGATGGATATTTAAAGATGTGAACCGCAACTGTTTTAATAGACCTCGTTTTTGTACAAAGGAAGCAGTAATTTGCTTTAACGTTACAAAATATGAACAAAATAAAATAAATCATTACTCTATCACCTACTTCCTAAATGTCTGTTAACTGTGATAAGCAACAAAAAAATAAAAAAAAATAAATAAATAATTGAAATGTTATATAAAGTACAAAATATAAAAAATTGCATAAAATAATGCAAATAAATCCAATTGGTCACAACTTAAAGTAACAAAAGCCGACATTAACGTCGTTCTATCCATAAATTTAAAATCTTTCAGTCATTCAGTTCACAGTTTCGTAACTACGTAACTGTCACTTCAAGTCACGGTAGGCAGCTATTAAAACGGAGTAATATGTAAATTATGTAACAGATCTACATATCGCTATTGCTGTGCAGAATTACACAAAACACATTCTTTCGATCACATCTTATCTTTTTAGTTTATTTCAACTTTAACTTAATTCTGTATTCAACAAAGAACAACAAACAGCCAGAATACTGAGGGTCCAAAAAAAAGAAGAAAAAAAAACACACCCAACTTCCGTTGTAACATTCAAGCTCAGACATAACTCAATTATAATTTTATGTAAAAACTAAGTAGAGTTAAAGTACTAAATAACAAATTGTAAAAGTTTTAATAAAAGAAATAATGAGCAGGTATAAACATGATTATTATGCACACAAGTGACGATGATAACAATCGGCAAAAGCTTTTTGTTCTCAAATTTAAAAACTAAATCTGGTGAAAGAAATGGTTTTCTTTAATTTCGACATGTAAAAAAAGGGCCAATAATGTAAACAACGACTTCTTAATTCGCTATTTAAAGGCTTTCTTATATTATCTTACAAAAGGAGAAATTTATTCTGGTAAATTAATCATCTAATATCAATTGCTTTGAATTTATACAAGACGAAACGCCATTCCGCCATCGCTTTTGTAACCAGTAAATTTTATTAAAAATTAATACGCATTACAACGAAAAGAAATTTCCTTTTATATTTTTAACTAAATAAATAAGGTCATTTCAAAACATTTTATTCACCTGCAGTCAACAGGGGCAAGTTGTTCTTTTTATTGTATTATTAAATTTGTGAGTAAAAATTTATGCACCAACAAAAAAAACTACTGTTATCATTAAGATTTTACTGCTAATGAAAACTTTATTTCATTGTCAATAAAAATTTACTGGTTAATGCAACTTTGAATTAAGCTAAAATATAATACAGCATGTCCATGAATAACAAAGAATTTAATTACAATTATTTCTGGATGGAATGATGGTTTAGCGATGGCTTGTGAATTATGACAACTTTAGTTACAACAATTTCAATTATTCTAAAACAAAATATACATACTTATGTTGTAAATTAGAGTAAGAATGTTCTCATTTTCATCTTTAAATAATTCTGTACTTAGTTTTTTCCAGATTTAAAAGAAAAAAACGTGAATTCTCAACTGTTTGTTTTACTAAGTTATTTGTGACTTTAATGCTGTCTTGGACTTATTTTTAAGTGATAAAGGAAAATCGGATATATGCAAGCTAAACAAAAATTCAAGAATTCAAATTAAAAAAATTATAATTTTGCTCATAAAATCCACAACTCGCGAAATCGCATATTTTCTAATCTAGTAAAGACATTAAACTCAAGAAAATCATTGAAAAATGTTCTCTACATTTTTTAAAGAGCAAATTAAAGTTTTGAAAAATTCGATATTTAAAGTTTTTAAAGACAATTAAGACGGTAACCGTACATAATTAATTTACCTTTTTATGCCTCAATAGAAGCTCTAAAACTATAAAAAATGTAAAATCTGATGAATAAATTATTTACAAGCCTTCCTTAATTAAAATATCCGGAATGCATGAAATTTTTCTATGCTATTAACGTTCTAAATTCTGTTTCCATTACATGAAGAAATTAAAAAAATTTTTAATTATTTTTAAAATATTTTATTTCTTTCCTAAAATTTTTTTTGAGAAAAAGCCATTAAGGCATTACTAGTTTTTTTGTGTGCGTCTATCACAACCCTCTATAAACAGACCAGACTCTTAAAATTTACACAGAAGGTGTATTCCAATAGCTGTTATAACAGCAAATACGAAAAATAAAAGGAAAGTGCCGTGATGTTTATAAAAATATGATTACTTTTGAACTGTTGCTGGCAAAAACGTCTTATTTGTGCAGTGCATTTATAGTCCGTTATAACAGCGGGTACAAAATATAAAGTTTGAAATAAAAAGGTGTTTCAAAACGTATTTAACACGTGCGTGTCCTAGTTTCTATGTTGCAATATTTTTATGAAGGATAAAGGAACAAACACAGATAGTTTTAAATAAAAGTCTAAAAATAAACCTGCTATAAAAATAAGTTTTTATAATAATTAAATAAAGTCGTGACTTCGACTAAGTCAGGCAAATGTTTGAAACCGTATTATTATAACTGCTATAAGAACAAGAACAGTATCCCAGTGGAGATACACTTTATTTTGAACAGTAATAAAAATATAAAACGAACAATTAATAAGTGGTCTCTTCCACTCTCACCATTTTATTGAGCTCAAACGGGCCATCTCTATAACATAAAAATCCCAAAATCAAATAAGAAAATAAAAAAAAAAATCGTCAAATATTTCAGCAGAAGTAAAAAGTTTAAATTTAACTATACGTCGCTAAAATAGTCCATTCATTGAGCAGAGAGAGGTTTTTTTACATTTTTTCGTTTGTGGCCAAGTCCCACGCTGTGCAAAGTCATACCACTCAGAAAATAAGGTATTTTTTTATTCTAAATCAAACAACGAATTTTTTAAATTTATTTAAAGTGCAATCGGAACGAAAAAAAATATTTTCAACTGAAAAATTAATAAGACAAAAAAATATATATATATAAATAAAACGAATATTTATGTGATATAATTTTTAAGCCCCTAATAATCAGACTTTATCAAATAATTTTATTGAGTCTAACAGAATGTTAAAATTAAGTTTGTGTTTAAAACTTACCATTGTGTTTCTTTAATTTGCATGTTCTAAAGAGTAAAGATAAATTAAACATATTTCAAAGTAAATATTCGTATGACTTACTTCTAAAAAACCAAATAGAATAAATAAATTTTTGTATATTTTACATACAATTTCCACAAAAAAATTAATACTAAAGTTGGGCATCCTACGAATTTATGAAAATTAAACACAATTATTTTAAGTGTGATTCAATTTTTTTTTATTCAAATCGTTCAGGCATTTTCTGAATTCCACACGAAATTTTCACTTAAGTATTTTTTAAGGCATTGTTTTTGTAAAAAATAATTTTATAGCAACAATGCTTTGAAAAATATGAAGTGAAAATTTCGTGTGGATTTAAGAACATGCCTGATTATGTTTATTTATTATTTTTTAATTGTTTTAATTAAAGCGTTAAGATACAAAAGTTACTTTATTGACAAGAAAAATAAAAAAATTTTATTTCTTGGGGTATTTAAGAGAACAATGTGAAAAAAGCTATTTTTTGGCGACTCCTTTTAAAAATTATAAAAATTCTACTAATTATTACTGGTTTCCAACAAAAACTATAAATTAATTCCTTTTCCTTGGAAAATATCAATTTTAGTTTAATTAAATTAAAACTGGCAAGCAGAGGCATAACATCGTGACAAAGCGGGTAGTAGTCAAACGTATGATAATATCACATACTACTACTACATACTAACCATCTCCAATGTTATAAATGAAAACAGATTAATCAATTTTTAAATATAAATTCAAAAGTGAAAATTTAAGCATTTAAATGTAATATTTAGAGAATAACAGAAAAATTATGTTCGAAATGAAAATAATTTTTTTTTTTTTAATTTTAAGTTTTATATGTTTCCTTATACACTTTTGGAAAGCGTGTAAGACGATATAAAGCATCCTAAAATAAATAGCTTGTGCTATTAAGAAATTTTTAATGCAACAAACGATGGTACTAAATATTCTGCAATCTCTGAATAGACGCCAATCTCGATAAGACGTATAACATACTTTATAGTGTGTATTAGGGTATCAAATTATAGTTGTACTCATTCTCACTTCTTAGACTTAGCACAGATGGTGATTAATATTGGCTGAATGTAGTATCACACCAACACATACAACATCTTAACCCACTCACATTAAGCTATCTTCATACGTAAAACTGTGGCGAGTACCTGCTGCCAGTAAAATATAACTAAACTTCATTTTATGCTTAACGATGGAGTTGGTTGGCAAACAAATATTCTAAATTAAATCTCAAAACTAATCAAATAAACCGCAACGAACTGGCAGCGAAACAAAAAGCACAGTTTAATATAGACGAAATCTAACAGTGGCACGTTCTCTACTGCTAGAAGTAAAATTTGCAATAACAAAAAAAATTTTTATAGAACAATGCTTCTAACTTTGACTCACACACACTTATGCCATACAGGCATATAACTCGTATAAAGAAATAGATTTTGTTGCTGATTTTGTTTTTTTTTTAAATCTTTATGAAGTCTAAAAATGTAATAATGCCGCAGCACTTGTGCTGTCATCTAAGATCTTCTAAGGCAATCAGTCTTCTTCAGGTGCATTTCAGCTTTTGGACATGGAAAATGATGATGGCATATGGTGGATAAATGTCTTTGAGCACAACATACAATAGACATAAAAAAATACAGCAAAAAGAAAATAAAAAAAATTAACCGCAAAAAATGCAAATTTTCTTAACATTTGTAGGAGTTAAAAAATAACTAAAAAGAACAATAAAGAAAAAGCTGCTGTAAAAGAAAAGCGGCTTGTTGCAGCCTAAAGACAAATAAACGACATGTTTCTTTGCGTTCGTCACGTTTTCCCACGCAGTCGCTCATGAGCAAAAAAAAATATTAAATAGACAAATAAAAAAACCGGCGGTTTTTCCAAATTAAAAGAACAAAGCCACATGAACTAATGCCCGGCTGAAACGTTTTCATTTTTCTAATACACTTAAAGAATTTTAAGGTAACAAATTACAAAAAGAAAAAAAAAACATATTTCACCGCTACGTTAATAGAATATCTTTCATAATTATGTAGACTTATAAATTCGGCATTTAATTTTTTTTAAATCCAAATTATGGGATAACCGTTAAGAAATAAGAAAAATATACCACTAGTGAAAACTATATTGCAAACAGGATACCAAAGGAAAATGCTAAATTTTCAAATCCTTTTTTAACTCTATTTCTCCAGTGGTGAATCAACGTTAGATTTAAAACATAAGTGACCTTCGTGCTCATCACTGAATTCTGCAACCCGCAACATTATCGAATGTTAAGAAGTCAATTCCCCTTTAACGACCAGAGTTCTGTATAACCACCAGCCTTGGCTTAAAGCTGCTTGACTGTTACGAAAATAATTATTTCATATTTTGTTCGATTTATGTATGTCTGTCAAAAGGCCAACAAATGCAAGTGATATTTTATTTTAATGTTTTCTTTACGCATGCTTTAAGCGCGGATTTTATTTTCCGTACGTCCTCTCTCTCTCTCTCTCAACAGGAGTAGTGTTTCAACCAGCACAGAAGCAACTTTTAGTCGTCGTCTAGTTTTTTGCTTACCAAAATAGAACTGCCAGGCATATTGTCGCAAATGACTTCAAAATTTTTCTTGCAACGTTATGTCCTTAGAGTCCGCACACTTTATACCATGTTACCTCCTGATCACTCCCAATTTCGTTCGCCTGACTACTTAGTCTGCACCTCTAGCAAAAACATGTACCACAACACTTCAGTTTCTAACAAGTCAAGTCATAGAAGTTAAACTTGCGTATCCAACAAACGCGATTGGGCATCAAAAAGTTCCTTGATTGAAAGTAAATATTCTAGGATTATTGCGTATGCGCCAACCTGGAATTAACATTTGGTCCGAACTTTTTCCGACGCTTTCATTGCTAAGCGCTATAGACCAATAATAAATAAATGTTTCTTTATACCAACATAGCGAGATTTAATGTCATCAAAATAGAGTTTTCGGTACGGGACTTGGTTGGTGAATTAACCATGGGTGCATGTCTATACTAACAAGCTGCGTCATGGTCAAGAATAATAGGTCCTTTCAAAATCTTTTCATATATAACGCTCCGCACAAAGTGATATACAAAGCTTTACTTCCAATATTTCTGTATCCTCTTGATTTAGTTAAAAATATAATTTTTTTTCTAAATTTATAACTAACAGATTATTAAAAATAATGTTTGATTTTATTATTCTTTAGGCTGACTTTTATTTTGTAGAACATTTAGTATCTAGAACAGAAAGAGATGAATGCGTTAAGCTTCTCACAGTGTATCAACTAAATGGAATTTAATAAACATTTGTAATCAAAACTGATGTTATATTGTGTTTTTCTGTGTTCTTCTATGGACTTTTAGCCAATAGACCAAAAAAACAAATATATATGTTGGCAACAATATAGAGATCTAAACTAAATGTCCACTTCAATGTCGCGACATTGATGAAACAATCATCACTGAAGAACAACAGTTTTTGTTTAGATAATTTTTTTTCATTCCTCGTTTTTTTTTTTTTTTTTTTGCCTTTTAGCCATTTTAAGAGAACCGACAATAACATCAATAACAAGTTACTTGACTTGTCACTTAACAAAAAAAAAAAAAAAAAAAAAAAAAAAAAAAAAAAAAATAAAAAAAATAAGAAAAACAACAAAGCAAAATAATATTAACTATACAAACTATAGACCAGTTCAGTAGGTCACTAAGTTTAGATAAGAACAGAACTAAAATATGTTGCTTTTTTAACTAAAAGAAAAAAAAGAAAATCGGTTTCTTTACTTTATTTTTGTTTGTTACTTTTAATGAATTGATGTCTAGAAAACATAAAAACAAACAATGTTAGCAAATAATAATGATGATTACGACGATGTGGTCGTCACATTATAAATGATGATCTACCGGTCGGCATGTGGTTTAATACACAACATATTTGCATTTTTACGAATATTTACCAAGATTTAAGTATTTGCAAGGAAAGTTTTTAGCTTTGTTTTCAACAATGTATTGACATGGTAGCAGATAAATGGTCAAATGAAAATTATTTTTCCAAATCAGTTTCTAGCAAACCTAATCTAAGACCTTGTTTGAAAGCTTAGAATTAAATTTGAAAACAACTAAGTGTGATATATTTGGCTATGCCAAATCTTATATACCCTTCACTATATATCTAAATCTAGTTTAGTGAAGTAACTCCAATAAAAAAATATATAGAGGTGACAAAAAATTAAAAAATAAAAAAAAAAATTAAAAATTACATAAAAATTCCATCGGCTCTTTTTAAAATTTTTTAGCATTTCCTTACAGACCTCTGCAAAAGTTTTAAAATGATACCCTTATTAAAAAGCTTAAAAATTTCGAAATTTCAAAGGCCCGTAACTCGAAAATTATGGGCGAGCGCCAATTTTTCACTTGATGTTTTTTCTTATATTTGAATTCACCATCGTCCCATATATATTTTTATTATTGGTGTAACTTCACTGTTTCAAATGATATAGAAAAATTAGAGGTAGCCGTGGTGTTTTGCCCGCTGCATCGAATGATATGGACCGATCTTGCTGATCTTTTACCTCTCACGACTCTATGTCTGATCGGTTGGCATATTTAATTTTTTCTAGCTGATCTAGTGCCTGGGCAAAGAAGAAGTCAGAATATACATACTTAAAGGGGGCCGGAAATGGATATTGTAGAAATTATACACGGAATGAAAAAATTAGTTACATTCTTTTTCCACTTTTTGTGGTGAAGGGTAAAATAAATAAAAATATAAACACCAGGTCAACTCAACTCATATTTTTAAATTTCTTAATTGATAATGCAATTGCATCCTCAGTGATTAAACTTTAAACGAGTGAATTCTACAGATAAAAATTTTTTAATGGCCTGTAAAGAGTTGAAGCAAAATAAAAAGCGTAAAACATGTTTATCTCCTCAGTTTGAGTTTCTTTATTGCTTTTTTATTTAATTAATTTATTTATTTATTTATTTATTTATTTTTTTTTTGAGGTAAGTTACTCTTGCATGAAATGCTCGATATGTAATTTTTCTTGAAGACTAAAACTTTTTCATTTTAGATCTTATTTGTTCGATACCAGTTTCTTACCTTCAACTTATCTCTTTTTTCTACTCTCTAACATTCTTTTCTCTATTTGTGTCCTCTTTCTCAGCAGACAGTACAAAGAAATCAGTCAATGGACCGAAGTGGTCTGCGGTAGCACAGTTGCCTGCCTAACCTAACTTCGATCTCAACTGAAAAGGATGGTTCCTTAGAAGTGCTTTGTAAACTTTATTGCGCAACTGTATGTTACTTAAGGCTACTACTTCTAAGAAATTGTGGAATTGCTTGGATATATTTTTTAAGTTAAAATTTTTCAGTAAAAAAATATATATTTAATATGTCGCTGCAGCAACAGTTATTTGATTTTGATGTTTTATTATACATTGGGTGGTTTTAATCGTAAAATGAAATAAGCATAGAAATATAGAATATATTCAAAATATTGTTATTAACACATTTTGGCTACAAACAAACACTTTACTAATATGCACACTCCATTTCTCTGTTAGACATTTGGCTTAACCGTACCATGTTGCTAGCAGCTATGATATTTGTTTATACGCGAGTTAAAACGTCTAGTTTGCTCTAATATTGAAAGATCTAGCAGCTTGTTTATTTCGTTTTTTATATTTGTGTACACATATTTATGTGTGAATGGAGACGTGAGAGTGAGCCAATCAAAATAGTGCTGCAACCAAGACTGAAAGACTGTGAATAAAATAGATATTTTTTGACAATTATTGTGTTGTTGTAAAACGTTATTGAATATACTTTTCTTCAGTTATGTAAAGTTATTTACTTTCGTAAATAAGGGCCTATTTTATTGAAAGCTGTAGAGGTACGACTAGAATAATTTTTATCTTGATGATCTCATGAATAACGGCTTCTCAACTGCCGTAACAAAAAAATTACGAAAATGTGTTCGGGTATTGTCTTTAAATTGACACAACATTGCCTCAGTATTCAGTAAATATCCAAAAAGAAGTTGCCTATTTTATATAAAAAGTTGAATACATATTACCAACAAGACGTGTAACTACTGTAGAAACCAAAAACTTAGCAAACCAAAAAAATAAGTTATGAATCAAATATTTACAGCATTTTTATTTAGGATATCGTTTTTTTTAATATTGCAAACTAATTTCGTTTTCGTTTCGCAACATATTAAAAATTCGTTTTCTTCCGATCATTATATAACGTTAAAAATTGGTTGACTTTAACGTTATCTGTAAAATTTTTTTGGCAATGAGAAAGTAAGATTCCGAATTAAAAAAAATTAATCTTAAGAGTAACGAAATAAAATTGACCTTATTTTTACTTTTACAAAAATGATAGTCCATTTTGTATTAACGTAAAAATGTTGACTGTAAAGGTAGGGGCTGATATGTCAAATATTTTACGAAGAAAATGTAACCACTATATTATGGAAAAAAACTGTTCTGCTTTCTCAAGTCATATTAAGGAAATGTAAGATCCTACTAAATATAAAAGATAAAATATCACATTTGCTATATTGTAAATCGTCATTCGTTATGATGCGTTTTAGAAAAACTCGTATTAGCATTTGTAAAAATAGTGGTTACGCTTTTTCGGTATTATATCACTTATCTATTTTCTTCATTTTTTTTAACTTCTTAAATCAACATCGAGAGACACAAATGAATTTGGCCATGACCGCCGGCCTAAAAAGTCGTTAAGTGTGTTTTAAATAAACACATATTTCTTCTTTTGCTATACAACCAGCCAGGCAAACTTAGACTCAGTTTTCTATAAGTATATTGATATCGTTTTCAAATGATTGTTTTTTTGAGCATGTTAATGATCACAGTGATGATCATAGTGGTCATGCTTTTATTTTATTATTATTTATTTTTTTTGTGGCAAAATTCCAAGGTTCTGTTTAGATTTTCTTTGTATTGTTCTTTTAACATGTCATTTAGTTCGCAGATCTAACGATCTATTGCTACCGCCTTCATTTACCCGTACCAAAAAGATAAAAATGTAAAAACTGATTTATTAACTGAGTTACTCAAGTGAAATATAGTTTAGCAATCGTAACAGTAGCTCTTTACTTATTTTGATAATTTAGAGTGGACGCATTTTTTTTCCTTTTTGATCAACTGTCTTTTAACTCGAATAGCCAATTATTGTTGTTTGTAACCAATTAAAACAATTTTAATTGTATTTATCAAAATTAATTACATTGTTTTCAAAAAAAAATCTTCGAACATATGGTAAAGTACTTTGTCACTCCATAAAAATTGTAAAATGGCATAAGAAATCTATTAAAGAATTTGGAAATAACACCATCGAACACAGTTGACGTTCTTAAAGTTTAAAATGTAAAAGCACTAATTCGTATTTGTACTCAACTCTTTGTAGAAGCTGCGTATTTATTTCTTAACAGAGCCAATTTATTAATAGAAAAATATAATAGTGTTATCGTATAATATTTTGTTTCATTAATGTTTAGGTAAAATCGTATTTATTTTTTTTATAACAAAGAAACTAATGTTTTTGTTACCAAACATAAATGTGAGCTACTTACTGATGCCATAGACTTGCTGACGGACAATTCAGACAGGTTGTACCTTTTAACATTTTTTTGCAAAAAATAAAAAGAAGAAGAAAAACAATGTGTCCAGACATATTTAACAACAACTAAAACTAGCACAACATGTCAATTTTAACAATTTGATGATTCGAATTTAACTAAAATTTATTACCCCTTGTCTATTGCAAATGTGGTAAGAATTGTGTTTTTTTTTTAGCTTAAATTGCTTTTGGCTTTGTGTTAGTTAAGGCTGGGAAAATATAACTTTACAAGACTTTTTAATTGAACATTAAAAACTTAAAGTAAAAGGCATTGAACAAGTGTTTAAATATGAAAGCAAGTGAATAGACTGCGAATGAAAAATTTGTGTAGAGTGGCTGTGTCGAATTATATGACACCTCCTTTTCCATTAAGATATAAAAGGCATTTAATTAATATAAAATAGGAAAAGCTTGGAGAAGAGCTTTTAATTTAACATCTAATAAAATTTTATATGAAATTCATTGAATTTATTTTAACAATAGATTTATTGCAAATTTTAACAGAATATTTGAAAAATGCAAAAGATAACTTCGTTCTATCACTTAAGTTTAGAAAAAAATAAATGAAAAATTGAAAAAAAAATCATCAACATTTTCAATGAGCCGAGTAAGCAAATGAATGAGTTATTGGCCGTACACTTACAAATTCTAAATCCTGATCACTAAATCCATCTGACGTAAGTGCTTTGGAAAATATGGAAAATATTGATCAAATAAACAATTAAGTTTTAAACGAATGACTTTAAGTGAATAAATCCGCGAAGTGCGATGCTTAATAAAATCAAGAAAACGCATTTAAATTTCTAGCAAATTTTTCTAAACAAAATGGGAAAAATGTAAAACAAAAATCTTAAATGAATCAATACTAACTTTCAATGCTTTTATTATTTTTATTTTATTGAAGAATGTTTATTGCTTGTGCATCATCTTTACATCCCATAATACTTTTCTAGTTCAGCGCAAGGCATCTCTTATGTAGGAGTCATCCCCCAAGTGCTGGTCCGAGATAAAAATACGTGATAAAATGGGCTATTTGTGAAACTTGTAAGACTGTTAACTTTGCTGTTATTTGTTGGAAAATAGCCTCGGAATTGGAATTTTAAAAATTAACATCCAGTGACGACGATCTTCATCGAAAGGTATGGCAACTTTTTTATGTTCGTTTAGTATTTCCTATGTATGTTTGGTTGCAAATGTAAATAATACTGTATGCTCCGATGGTATTAAATTCATCGGTTGTTTCTGTTGATGTCTAGATAGTGTTAAGTTCCGTTTTGCTTGAAAAAAAATTTATCAGCAAAAGCCAACGGCTCCCCTTGGCCTTATAACAAGTAGTCCAAATATGTCAAATTGCAACTCTTTAAGGTCAACTGACAGGTCCATTTCTCGAAATCAAGTTATTGCCAAATTTTGAGCTCAATAAATCTTTGGTTATGGATGCTGTAATACTCATAGCGCCTGGATTAATGTCATCCAAATTTTTACAAAAAATTTTATTGATCATCATTTAATCATCTACATCAACTGTAACGCAAGCTCCGGTTTTATTTTTAAAAGATATATGTAAGTCTTTGATGCCATAGACCTGTAAGCCAAACGTTGCATACTTCTGAATGTAATTGGGTTCCGCTTCATAAGCAGTATTTTTTTTTTGTGGTTATAAATCCATAAAATCAAAAAGTCATTGGCAAAGATACTGAAAGGTATTCTTGTCTTCTTCCCTCAACCATCAATTTATTTTTGACATAATTCGGTCGGCTCCCTGAGGTAAAGAAGGACTTCTGGGTAGGCCTTGAAATTGGGTACGTCGAGCATATAATTATCTGAAAATGTTAAGATTTCTTGTTTTAGAACTTAAAAATATATACAAAAAATGTGCTACATGTGTAGATTATCTTATTTCGTTTGGGAGAAAATTTTCAAAATTGTTTTTTTCTTTTTTGCCGACCTTAAGCTAGTATTTCTGACGTGCTGTACTTATTAATGGCCAGATTATTACTTTATTCTTATTTAAATTCAAAATAAGAAAAGTTCTGAGTTTTGTTCTAATGGAACTTTTCAGTAAAAGGTTACAAGCCTCTGAATTGGGAAATGTAAAAAAGTACCGTTTTTTTTTTAGGATTTTCCCTAAAAACACGGTAATTTAAACTTAATTCGGTATTAGAAAATTTTTTCGTACTATTTGAAAGACAACTTATAAAAAATGTGAATAAGAGTAAAATTAGGTAAAAATTTATAACGGGTCTCCCTCCAAACTTACACAAACAAGGTTCGTAAATTATTATAAAAAATTTTTTAGAGTAAAAGAAGAAAAGATATTTGACATTCCTTTTTTTGTAAAAAAACAATTTTTTGGGACATTTTCCCCTTCTGGGAAATTATATGTTAAAATAAAAAAATCCTTTATTTCACCATTTCATTAAAGGCTCCTTTAATAATATGTCGACGCGTCTTGATTTTTTGGCAATTTAAATTCTATATTTTATTTCGACAAAAACAACCTTAACGTGAGTTTTTTCTATTTTATAGGTCAATTTTATTCAAACATTGAGCGGGTAGAAAATCATTATAATATTGTTAATCTGATAGTCAAAAGCTTTCCTCTGATAGCACATACATGCATATGAAGCATATATTTAAGCAATAGAAACATCCGATTATTTTTTTCTCATTTTATTTGTAATAATTCTTGCAAAGGAAAACCGAGTTCAAAACAGACAAACTTAAAATCATATTTCTTTAGAACGATAATTATACATTAATTATATTTTATTATATTCGAGAAAGGTTGCGTTAGAATTTTTTACATGTCGTAGAACAAACTATGAATGCAGGTACAACAAGAAAATTCAGCAGTTATGACCTTTTTATTTTTTATACATTTTATTGCTGAAACAGTAAAACAAAATTTGTTTAAATTATTTAGTCTATAACTGTTCAATTGATTGGCCATATACATCAAATTGCAACCATTAAGGCACCTCTTAATTTCTAATTTTAAATATTTATACTTAATATAGTATTGGACATTCTGTATAATTTTCAAGAGTTTGTCTGTAACGGTTTTGAAGATATGGCTATAAAAGTCAAATTACATCAGGGTATCCCTATACCCTTTATTTCCAAATTTCGAGTTTGCTGATTGTTATAGCGGAATAAAGGTTCTGTGCAAATTTCATCCAACTGTCTACAACTGATCAACAGCTTGGTCACATACATCAAATAACAGCATCTATTGTATACAACGCTTCACAAGATACGGCCATGTAGGTCAATTTACTTCAAATATGGGAGCACACTATAATTTCTACATTCAAATATTATACTTGTTGATATAACGGATTTAGCAATACAGATTCTTTGTAAATTTCAGCTGTCTACCTATAACGGTTTAAAGTTTGGCCACATAAATCAAATTACATTACATTACTTATTGGGACACCCTTTTAATTATAATTTTGAATGTTTATATTTCTTATTATAACGGTCATAACAATCGACATTCTGTTCAATATGCAAGCGTTGGTCTGTAACGGTTAAAAAAATAAGTGAATTTACGTCATCTATGGGAAAACCCTTTAATTTTTAGATTTATTTTTGTATAACCTTTTGTTATAAGGAGCATTAGTAATTCGCATTTTTTAAATTTTAGAGAAGTACTTTGCAGTTCATAATACAATTAAAAATATGTACGTTGTATAGAGACTCCCTTTAATTTAATTATGAACTGTTTTTAAAACGGGACTAACCTTTAAGTGTAATCTATCAATTTACAAAATGTTTTTAAAATCGGTTCAGAAATGACTGAGTTCTGCAGGCACAAACATAAAAAAGCAACATTTGAGGTCGTTAAAAGTTGAACTTTAAAATTGGAAAGCAAAATAGGCTTTCCTGACTATAAAAGATTTGAACTTTTAATAAATCTTAACGTTTTCTGACAATGCTAACAAGTTGAATTTGTAAGTAGTTTCTTAAAAATTCCCTTAGTTCCAATTATGGCATCCAGTGACGCACACTGTTTTGTTTAAACAAAAATTTAAATTTATATGTTATAGACAAACACACACACAAGGAGGCAGGGTACTTTAAGGCAAATAAAGCCTCAATGGGCGGTTATAATACAGAGCGGCATAATTTACATTGGGAATATAAGAATAAAGAGCCTCGTTTGTATTATTGTGTTATTGTGATATAATGTTGTGCTTCTTGTTGGGGTTTTTGGAGTGACTGGTACATGAAAAACATGAAAATTCATATCTTGATAACAGAAAAACCAGCAAAAAATTGAAGAAATAGTTAAAATATACAAAGTTTTTTTTTTTGTACACCACAAACATTTTTGGCAATTCAAACTTACTTAAAGGAAAGACAACTAACAGCAAACAAAGAAAATAATCGCAACTAAACAACATTATTCTCATCTTCAGTTGCTACAACTCACCTTTTAAGCCAAATCGTCATATTAAGTTTTTTTTGTTTTTGTTTTTTTTTAGTATTCTTTTTGTTTTATAAACAAAGCGGTTATTGTTCATAATTCCATTATGGCTTAAATAACACCAAAAACACCACAAACTTGGCTTTAAGGAACTAAACTCAAATCAACTAACAATAACTGAAAAAAGGACAAGTCTTTGTACATTAAATACACAGATTCCAAATTATGCCAATTTATGCATTTAAACGTAAAATAAACACCAAAAATTGAAAACTAAAAAGAAGCAGAAATTTTTAAGCAAAATTTTTTAAACCTTTAAATCTCTTAACGAAATGTATTGCTGCGGTACAATTTCGTTTTGTTTTTCATTTGGCTGTAGTAGAATGAATGCCATTGTTGTAAGCAGGAGGCTGTTGTTATCTCAACATGTAATCTTGTCAGAATTGTTTCTATTTTTTTTTCTTTATTCCAATTTTTTTCCAAATAGCCATGATTTTAGTTAGTTTTATTCTAACTAACAGCTTATAAGCGAGTATTTTCTTCATTTTGAATTGTTAAAACAAAATGAAAATGTGAGATTTTGTTAAAATACATTCATACGATCATTGATTCATTTATATATTTATAAATGTGTGTGTGTGTGTGTATATCCTTTCTAGAAAAAAACATTTTAAATGTTAAAACATAAAACTGTGACAGTTGTATTCAAGAATTTAGTTGTACATTTTCATTATTTTTGATTTTTTTCTATTTACATATGTCTTGCAGTAAGAGGACATATTGATGTTTAATTAACTGCACTATGTTTTAGATAACACTTATCATATACAAGAGGAGATTGTGTTTCAAAAAAATCCATAATTCTCGCCAGTCCAGTTATTCAAATTTCAGCACCCAAAAAGAGGTTCAAAGAGTCTTAAGGGTACTGGGTTGGTTAAGGACCAGTTATACGTTTCAATACTTCCATATGGTGCGACAGAAACGAGTAAATAAGAAGTGAAAAATCTTAGTTTTGACGCGGGCCTTAATGATCAATTTCTCTGTAAAATTTAATTTTTAGTATTAAAAAAATTTTTAAAACTAAAATAAACGAGTTGCATGATATTCTTAATTTTTTTATTACTTTTAACACTTTTTTGAAACAATCCTAATTAAAAAAAAGGAAGACTGTAGTTAATCAACAATTAGAAAGTTTATGAAAAGGTATTAATTACCACAGGTCCTCGTTAAATCATGCACTAAAACTGATTAAAAACGAAGTTGCTGGGAATTATCTATGCAGCTTTTTGGTAAAAAAAAACAGTAATTAAAATTAAAAGAGAAATCCCGGGGCACAATCTATCAAGTTTGTCATCAAAGGTATTTTTTGCTTCTCTCGCTAAGTACGGCTTCGACTTGTTTTATCATATTTGCGCCTTCATCTCTACACCTGCCAGGTTGTATGCCACACCTACACATACTAATTTGTTCCTGTTCTAATCAAGACTATGGGTGGTTTGTTGTGCTGGAGGCTTGTTTGCCTTTTTAAAGCAACTTGTAGAACAGCAATTGTTTTGTTCTAAAATAATATTGTGGCTGGGTGTTAAAGTGATGACTTTGTGATTTTATGTTTAACAGTTACTTCGCTTATTTCGTTCTATAGAACACCGTTTTCTACCTCTACCAAGTTATTTAACAATTTTTGCTTATTTCCTTTTCAGATCAAACTATTTAATCCAAAAAAGAAGCAAATGAGACTATTAGTCAGACTTTTACTTACAAGCAAATTTTTAAAAATTTCTTGACCTTGCAGTTTGCAGAACAAATCAATATTTATTAGTTATAGAAAACTTTAACAGAACTTATTGAAAATTAATGCAGATTGGTTAAAAAAAAATTCTAAAATAAGCTGACAAAATTTATAATTCTTAAAGTCTCTGGATATTTTTAGTAACCGTATTGTCTCAGTAAGCAGATATGGAAATAAAAAGAAAGACAAAATTAATCTCACTAACATAAATTGATATATTTTTAAATAATTAATGCATTATTAATGTACGACGACAACTTTCGTTTTGTAGGAAATTATAACTTTTTTTTGCGTGGTTCTGTTTAAAAAAATATTTTAAAAGCAAGACAAAAGCAATTTGTACATCCTGGCTATGGACTTCTTTCTATACCATTTTAATTTCTTTAGATTTTTGCTTAAACTTAAATGTATTTTTAATATTTGCATTTTTACTATGAATCCACATTCTTGGTGTAATTGAATTTGCTTTCATTATAAAATACATAATTTTTAATGTTGAGTGTCCTTGAGTGCTTTAAAATAAATAAACAACACAACTACTGAAGGTAATCCAATTTATTACGCTTTAAATTAACTGACGAAATGAGTATTTTAATAAGTCTAGAAAGCAAAAACACATCATCTTAAAATAAATAAGACCACAGCAATCATACATTTTGTTTTTTGTTTAAATTAATTCTTATAGGAACTAAGCAAAAAAACATAATTCTTGAGAAAAACCGACTTCAAAACATAAAAACTTAAAATCATATTTCTGTAGAACGGTAATCATACATTAATTATATTATTTTCGAAAAACTTTGCATCAGGATTTTTTTTATATGTCATAGAACAAAATATGAATGCAGATTAAACAAAAAAATTCAGCAGTTATTTTTATTGCTGAGACAGTCAAACAATTTGCTTAAATTCTAAGTCATTTCTAATTTAAGTTATTTTAGATAAGAGAATTAGCACTTCAGGAAACAATGCCTATTTAATTTGTATGTAACCGTGCTACATTCTTTAGGAGGGAGATAGAGGAGAGAAAAGAACAGGTGGTGAAATTATAGCCATCTGATTAGTTATTGTACTTTGCCTACGACTGTGCTATGTAGAAGTAACGACGAAGGAGTCTGCGTGCTGTATTGTTAAATTCTGAGTATGTATTTATGCCACTAAACAGAAAAAATATTTTATCTTTGGTTGCCACAGGGACTAACCCGTGGCCAACCTGATTTGTAGTAGTCAACGTGCTTATTACCTTGACTACAGCAGCAAAAATACTTCTAATTTTAAATTTTTATATTTTTTATTATACTAGATCTAGTAATGGATATTCGTCTAATTTTCGAAGGTTTTTCTGTAACGGTTTCAAAAATTGGGCCATATAGGTAAAATAACATCAGTTATAGGGACACCCTTTAATTTCTAATTTCAAGTTTTCTGATTGTTATAGCGGATTTAGCAATAAAGATTCTGTACAAATTCCATTCAACTGTTCAACAGTTTGGTCATTTACATCAAATATCAGCAAGTATTGTAAGACCCTATAATTTATAAATTTAATGATTTATACTTCTTAAAATACCAGACAAAGTAGAGGACATTCTGTTTGATTTTCACGTGTTTATATATAACGGTTCAAACGAAGTCGTTAAAAAATAAACAAATTTATGGATGTGGGTTCAAATATTTCTTCCATTGATTCTTCAGTGCGTTTTAATGTTTTTATGAAATTTTTAAAAACATGTGATATTTTCGCAAAATTTCAATTTTTTAGTGTGCCTGTTTTCACCTGTCTGCATAGCAACAAATTCAAATAATAAAACTTAAAGGAGTTTGCAAAAAGTGGCGCAAAAGTGTCTTAAAGATGCAAGAGGCAGACGGTTTAAATTCTTTTACGTCCGTTTCAAGAACAATTACAAAATGTTTTAAAATAGAGTTACAATATACAGAGTGCTCCTACTGTGGCTCTATTCAGCTTTCCCGTTCATTTGAAAGTATCTCCCAATGCGTCCCAAAGTGTCCCTGTCTGTCTCTTATCACAGCTCTATCTTTTTAGTTTTTCAACCGTAGTAAGCAGACATTTAGAATTTGCATAGACTTTGCAGTAATTGCTTCCTATAAAAATAAGTGTTAAGATTGAATTAACAAATTTAAGGGTGTTTCTATAATCTCCACAAATAAATAATAACAACATAAAATTTACGCTTATGACTGAGCCCGTATATGGTACACAACCCTTCTTATATGAGTTCACATTCCGCATGATGGATTTTTAAATGAAACTTCGAATTTTTTGTGAGTTTTCGTTTTTTTTTTTTTTTAACAGAATCTGTTTATTTTCTTGGCACATTTGTTAGAAGACAAATTTTGTTTGCTCTTAAGTCTTAAGTAGATCTTTAGTAGAAGACCAAATCTGATGCAGCCTAGATGAACAATCTTCCTGCCAACGACCAAGACTTTTTGGTGCATTCTTCTTGCCTTACAATGGTTGAAAAAAGCAGGAAATGAGTGAGGGAAACTTACACATACACAATTATCTACTAACACATTTGCCATAATTTTATACTGAAACAGCGTTGCCGTTGTACGGCTTTTCGTATCAAATTTAAATGATTTTTTTTTTGTTAATTAAATCTAAGTTTTTACTCAAACTAGATTAGCAAGGTTCAAAATACAGCTCAAAAAAGTTTTTAATTAAGTCTGTTTCAAGAATCAAGCAAAATTTTCATTATATTTTTTGTAAAAAAAAGTCACTGGTAACGCTGTTGCCTAGAGACATCACACGTATACAAATGTTTACATCAAGTTTTTCATTTTTCCTTTAAGATTGTTATAGAAGCTATGTTCTGCGCAGTGATGGATATTTCTATCAGCAGTGATTGTCATCTAATGGATCAAATGATGGTCACTGTTCTTGTAAGGTTGATTCGGTTCACCCTTGGGAAGCCAGAAATCGCACAGTAGTAAAATAAAAAGAATTATTATTTAAATTATTGTTTTTGTTAGACTTTAAGGACAATGCTCTTAATTTTTGTAATACAAACGCTTCTGTTATAAACTAAAATACGCAAGTAAATTTTAAAGCTAAGAACTTTTTTTGATTTTTATTTATTTTTTCATTTGTTTGGTCAATGTTTAGTTGCTTCGTTATCGTCAGAATTAGAGTTTCATTAAAAGCACTAACTTTATTTTACAATCAATTATCTTAAAGATAATGTATCGATTTACTAACAGTTTCTTCTATTTAAAAATTCTTGCATTGGTTGGTCTCATTTGTTTTACCAAAACCACAATTAAAACTCTCCTGTTTTTTTTTTTTGTTTGCTTCTTTTGTTGTTGAATTTTATCTTTCAATATCTGTTTACATTATTTGTACGCCCTACTCAACGCCCTTTATTTTCTTTACGAAATAACTAAGCTGTCCTGAAAATGTAAAGAACAAGAGAAAAATAAAATGCAACAAAAAAACATTTTTATGCAACATCTAACGCCTAAACGACAACGGTGTGTGTGGTATTTGTGCACTTGGTTTTTTAAGTTGCTGATCGTTTTGTTGTTTAGAACAAAATAAGAAGAAAAAAAAGCTGTGAACAACTGTTGCTGTTCTTTTGTATTGCAGTTTTCTTTTTAGTGACAGCTTGAAACTTCATTGTTATTCTTTTTGTTGTTGGTGTAGAAATTTGAAAAAAAAAAATCGTTACAGCTGCTGTTTGCTGTTCTGTTGTTACTTCAGATGCATTTTTGTGGTACTTCGATTGTCATTTGGTATTTGGCAGTTTACTAACAGTTCACATCCAATTAAATTGGCTAAAAAACTCAAATGCAAACACTTACACACACACACACAAACACACATACACATGTAGAGGTTTTAGACGTAGAAACAGCCAGGTCTAAAATAACATAAAAATAAGTGCGATCTTATTGTATAGATCATGTTCTTGGCATCTTATGGCGTACTTCGTTTTTTTTCTTTTTGTTTGCTTCAATTTCTTTTTTTCTTCCTTGTGCTTCATTTAACAAATGTTTGTTGCATTTCTGCCGAGTAAGTGGACATTTGGATAGTTATTGGCGTAGGAAATATCCACAGTCCATAGGAAAAGTCTTACATACTGGTACATATCATCTCTTTACGATTAAATGTTTGTGCTATTCAAATCTAAGTGTTATTTGAAAGAGATTGAAATGAACGTCGAAGAAGTTATTTTTTTTTTGTGCATTTATTCTTTCTGCAGTATTTTCTAAGAAATGATCACAAATATTTATTTGAATAAAAAAATAAAATAAACGAAAAAAATATTTCTGCGACAGATTCTGTATCTTTAGCTGTTCTATAATGAAGCTTCAATTAAAAGTTTTACAAAATTTTAATGAAGTGTTTGTTTGGAGCTTTGCAAATTGACAATAGAAATTTGAGTTTTAAAATAAAGTACTATAACAGACTTTAATAGTGAATGAGGCCTTTTTAATTGTTCAGCAGTAGCAGATTTCACGGAAGCTTAAGAATTTTGAACATAAGTTATTTTAAGTCGAAATGATTTTTTGTTTAATATTCAATGGAAGTTTTAGGATGAGAAAACATCTTACAAATTCATTTACTTAATATTTTTATGTTTTTAAATGTAACTTGATGTTAAAGTCCATTAAAGTTTCACTTATTTTAAATGAGAGAGATTAAATTAGGACCGACAGTTCTTCAAAAAAGAAAAGTATTTATTCAAGTAGTTATACCAGCTAATGAATAATGTAACAACTTAAGCCGAGAGGCGCTGTACAGTGGGAGATTTGGTATACAAAAATGGAAATATTTTCTCAGTTTAGACATGGCTATAGCAAAGGTGTAAGGCCTATAAAAATGGCTCTGGTATATCAAAAACTAATTAGTTGTCAAATTCTTATATTCCCCCTGATTTTAAAAATTTCCAATTCAAACGATAGCTCCGGTCAAGCCCTAAAACTTTTATAAATATATGGATTATCCATAATGTTTTAATAGATATTCGGGGTTTAAAATTAAACTCGAAAGTTAAACGAAAACAAACTAAAAAAAAAAGATTTTTAATTTTTTGACAAGAATGATGAGTGCTTTGATTACTGACTCATTCAAATTATTATAGGCAAAACCAAAAATTTTTAATATGTTTTAAAGCAATTTTTATTTGAAACATTGCGCAAAATACAATAATATTGAAATTTTAAGTATTTCTGCTCTAGAGCCTCTTAAATTGTAAAGTTAAAATAATTTAATTTTGCTCATGGACTTAACGGAATCAAGGACTCAAATCTAGTTTTAATGCTTCAACCTTTTGTTTTTTTTATAAGCGCACAATTCAAATTTATCCTTTAGTTCATTTGACAGTAAAACTACAAAATCAGGTCTTTGCCCTTTTTAGAAAAAGTTTCTGTGAATCATTGAAGTATATTTTTGTTTTTCTTTTTCTTTCTTTTTTTTTTTTTTTTTTTTTGTTTACTGTATGTAAAAAATTTAATAATCAAAAAATTTATAGCATTAAAAAATCATTTCCCACAAAAACTCAAAAATATTTCTCTTGGTATTTAAAAATAAATAAAATGTAAACAAGGACTTACGGCCATTATTACAACTTGCTTGAGTTAAAGGCAGGACTTTGTCGCTTCATTGATAATTTTTGTGTCCATTAAATATATAAATAGAAAGTTGAAGTTTCAATAACGCAAAACTATTTATCAGTTTGAAGAAAACCTACCTTCAACTAACGACCAGTTGTAATAATGGTATGAGTAAATGTAAGAATCATTTGCAGTTCCATTAGAATTTATTTATAAGCAACAAGAAGAGAGTCATAACTAAATTATTGCACCATATATGACAGTTTACTTCTCGCTATAAGCTGTACATCGACAATTAAGCCATTTATAAAGAACAAACATCGCCAGACAACTAGACATGTTACTAAATAGGAAAGTAGAAAATACTAAAATGAAAATACTAAGCTAAAATACTAAAACTGATGTATCACCAAAAGTTATTTGAAATTCAAACTTTATAAAATTTTACCTCATCCTCCTTTTTGCCCATATTTTTCATATCGATCCTTGAATGATACTAAAAAAATGGCGCAAATACGTTTTATTTAATTTAAAAAAAACCAAAAATTAGTTGGATTTGTCTATGATCTCTACAACTGAGCAATATAGATCCCATTCCATTCCAATCTAATAAATATGTTATGGGAACGTCGTTTTTCTCAACAGAACAAGAGAGATATTAAAAAAGGATTTAAGAAAAAAATTATTGGGTGTTGTTTTAAGCCCGTTAGAACTTACGAAAATCTTAACTATCAAATAAACTATCATTCTGCGCTCAGTTTTTAGCATTTAAAAGCGGTAAACTCTAAAAAATCGTCTTAAACAAATTGACGCTTCAACATTGCAAACAAATTCTTAGGATTGACTTTAAAAATCATTCATCAGGTCTGGCAACTAACAGATGAGTTTATAATTTTTATGACGCACATAATTACCCATCTGAGAAATCTCAGCCATCAATCGCACTGTAGGTAGATTTTATACCATATAATCTCTTAATGATGTAATAACACACCGAAGAAGTGTGAATACTGAAAGGAATATTTCTATTGTAAACGAAGTTGCGAAAATGTTACAAATTTAATAAATTATAACCAGTTGGAGGAATTAAGTCTCCATACGAACACTACGGGGAAAAATTTCACAAAGATCTTGGGCTAATCCCGTATAAGATCCAGCATAAATTAAAGCCGCAAGGTTATTATATGCATTACTTTTTACTGATTGCGGTCCTGGGCAGCGAAAATCTGACCCGATATTTTGTCGCAAAGTTGTGGCTTAACAGGTTAGTAAAACACAAAGTTTGCATCATCAACAGAGCCTGCAAAACCTATTATATCCAGAAAAATGAACCGTTTAGTGCGGTTTATAACTGGTGGCATAATTGATCTTATTTCTTCAATAATGAAGAAGCTTTAGCTCGTCTACCGCACCATTTAGCGAAAAGTTGATTTCAAATAATTAATCTATAAATTGGACTCCAAGATCGTACTGTTTGACACGTTCTGACTACTTTCTGGTAGGCCGCCTGAAACCATGCTGATAAACTACCAACAATTAACGGCTTGCGGGCCAACATTGTTTTTGATATTCATAATATACGGCCAGCAATGGTCGAAAAATTTAACGCTAAAACCAGCCTCTTATATGTGCACTGGTTTTTAATCAAAATTTAGTTCTTTGTGTTATTAGCTGCCATTTAAAATTCGGCTGGTTTAAAAAAAAAACAAGTAAGAGTGCTTTATTCGGCCAAACTGAATCTTATGTGCCCTTTCACCATGTATGAAAATCAAGTTTAGTGAAGTTACTCCAATCGAAAACAAAAAATAAACAGTGGGGTGACAAAATAAAATTTGTATTTTTACATAAAGATATCAATGGCTCTTAATGGGTTAATAGTTTTTTAAAAATTTTAGTATTTCCTGAAAGATCTTTTCAAAAGCTTTTAAATAATATCCATATTTATGTTTTCAAGAAATTTGGTACACAATCGTACTTTTTCATGGAAAGTTCAAATTTTTTTTATTATATTTTTTTTTTTTTAATTTTCTATCGCCCTGTATATTTGTTTTCTTGATTTGAGTTACTTCACTAAACTAGATTTATTCCAAGTGATTAGCAAAATAAGATGCAGGCGCGGTGTTTTGACTGCTGTCTTTAAAGACACGGGTCGATCTTGATGATTTTCTATAGCAAAATTTTCGAATGATCGATTGGCGCATTTGCGTTTTCTCTAACCTTCTAGTACTTAGGCACAATTGATTTTAGCACTAACACGGACGGTCAGAAGGATATTAAATATTTGAATAAATGTTAAAAATAAAAAAATAATTTTAGAACATAAATTAATTATTAGATAAATTTGTACACTCATTTTCTGCAACGTCATAATTGTCTTTTGTATCCTTGCTGCGGTACATTTCATTTGTATTGAATCTATTAATTATATCTTCCGAAGGAATTAATGTGTTATATAATTCATATGTTATTAACATAAAACAAAAAGTTCTTTCGACACAAGCATTACTTCTGTGAACAATCAACATAAACGGACATCGACAACAGCTTAAAGTGGCAAGTACCAGCAGCATCCTGGTAATCGCAAGCTTTGGGCCAGATTTCTTATAAGATTTTTGGTACCTTACTATCAAAATAATGAGTCCAAATGAATTTTTCCCCACTATTTTTCATAAATACTAAGTGCCTCATTAGGGTCTGCAAATCCTTAAAAAACTTTTTGAACGTTTAATTTAAAATACAGAGTTACAGTATTTAAAAATTGATAATTAACTTCAATCCAATCAAGCAGTTCTTTTAGATACTTTCTATAAATAAAAAACTTTCCTGTAAAATTAATGTATCACTTACATTTAAAACAGATTTGTTCAATTCAGTTTCAAATTCTGTGCTAAAATTTATTCTTATCCATAATTAAAAAAAGATTTTTGTAAATGTATTTCCTCTTTTAATTTTTTATTAGTTTATTGCTGTTTTCTCTTTTAGCTAAGATATTTGGCTTAAAAATTTTTCTTGGAAATATGAAAAGTGTGGTATAATGTTTTTGGTGCATAATTCCTTCTTCCATATAGTCAGCTTGGAAATCCATATTTAAATATATTTATGAAATTTATATTTTTCATCACACAATTCGTTGTACATTTTTTTTTTCTTTTTGCTGATTTATCATTTTCAGCCGTTGATATCAAAGACAAATGTTACTTTAACTCCATCCACTCTATCTCACTGTCTTTTTTCTTTAGCGCCTTTATGCATATAAAAGGCAGATTAAAAATGTAGATGTCATAGGGAACTTGGTTAATTCGCCGTTATATCTGCATTTTACTTCGACCTTAAACATATAAAATAATGGTGCAATCTTTTAATTTTTTTTTAATTGCCGTGTTTAAAAAAATTATAAAAAATAGATAAGAATATCGCCGAGATTTTAAAATATCGCCAGGTTTCTCGTCTCTGGACATTCTAAAATTATTATCACCAAAAAGAATTTTTTATCGCATATAATCGAATAATCGCCATAACTGACAACACTGGTACTACTGCTTGTATTAAAGTGTGATTAAAAAACTCTTATCTGTTTTTTACACCAAATTAGTTTCCTAAGCTGTCTTTGGGTAAACAAAAAATGTCATTATTAGTTTTAATTTATGCTCCTTGATTAATACAAGAGTAATTAGTTGCAAAACAAAAAACACGAAAATCTTCAGAAATTTACTTTTAATTATAAAAGAAACATGAAAATAGAAACAGGTGCCATTTTGACTCCTGTTACTCTCTGCCAGAAAAACGTGATGAATATAAAAATAATGGAATTTTTTTGCAAAACCTTGACAAAGTGTATGGTGTATTTTTCGTTTTTTGCTTCAGATGAATAGTAAAGATTTCTTACGGTTGTTTACAAACTAAAGCGTGGAAATCAATATTTTTCAGATATTACTTTTTATACTTATTTTAAAATTATGTGGGAGAAAACAATATCTTATATAGGAATTGAAGCGTATATAAAATTTCTCTATAGGAATTTTAAATTCGAAATAATTATAATTTAATAAAAAAGAGTATAGAAATGAAAAGAATAGCAGCAATTATTTGTACATTTTTTATTATTAAGCTGTAAGGTAAATTCTAGTTTCTTGAAAATAATTGAATTGGCTCTTATGTAGTTTTTTTTAGGCAAAATTAAGTTCTTAAAAATTCAAATCTTTTTACATTTTTTATTGTATCGTATTAAAAAAATTTTAATGGGTCAAATTGTGAAGATAATACAAAACTAATGTGTTTCTTATAATAGTTTCATTTGTTTATTTTTTTAATCGAAATAAATTGATGGTTTTGATTCTTTATTGTTCGTTATAAAACAAAATATTTTTCTATATCCAAAAAATTAATATAATAACGGCAAAAAAAAAAAACAAAAAGTTCCAATTAAAACGAAACTTTTATATAGATAAATAATTAATTAATTAATTTAGAAGCTTATGTAAATTTTAGGTTGTTTTGAAATACAGTACAACTGTTGAAAATTTCTTATCTTAATTCTCTAAAAACATCAACTTTTAAAAAAATTATTAGTTTATCTGTTTCTTGTATAATAAAATAAATGATTTATTTAATTCGGTTTAAGTTCATTTTTATTTAAATTTTTAAATTTTTTATTAAGAAAGTAAATTTTTTACAAATATTTTCAGCCGCTATCCAAGAAAACAGGAAAGATTAGACGCCAGCAAAACGAAATGCAACATTTTCTGGATCGCTACATTCGTCATCAGCGTTCTTCGCATTTATCTATTTTAGGTTGCGTACATGAGACCATTAGGTCATCGAAATAAAACTTAGAGTTAATTTTTGCATATAAAGTTAATTGAAATTGTGCTTTGACATCTTTGTTGAAGACCAATCGAGAGCTAAACAACAGAAATCAATTGAGCGTCAGCTCATTAGACTGTTCGGCAGAAAAATACTCCTTTAAACACTAAAAGTTTAAATATGAAGTATTAAGAAAGCTTTGCCTTCAGTTTTCTTCTATTACGTAGAGATTATATTTATTATTTCCGCATATCTCCTTGCATTCTGTTGCCGTTATAACGTTGATTAATTTGTTAAACAAAATAGAATTTTCCTTCATTAAGTTACGAGTCATATCGTAATCTATAATTTTTTTTTCTTTTTTCATTTATTATTTGTATAAAAACAAATTAAAATTTCGAAGTGTTTAAAATAAACGTTAGTACTTTCAATTTTTCTAGCGGTCATTATTGGCAAGTTTTATTTAAATGATTTTCTGAAAATGTGGTGTATTGTTGACCTTCTAATTTGTGATAAATAATTTATATATTTGGTTCGGCTTGAGGTCGTTGTGGATAATTAAAACACTTTTTTAGTGTTCATTAATTTTAATTTTTATTCCCAATATTTCGAATAGCTTCGCTATTCATCTTCAGGGGAAACTGTCAAAAATACAAAACAATACAAAAAACATTGTTACATTTAAACAAATAAAACTAAAAAATTAACAAAAATATTTACATTTTTCAATTAAACAGAATTAAATTAAAAGAACTGATTTTATAAAGAGCGCGTACATTTTGCACAGTAAACACTTATCTACTAACAACTATGTTATTAATCTTTTTTGTTTATTAAAAATATTCCTGTAAATTTGAGCGCATTTTTCGATGTCTTGTTTATAATTATAATTATATTATAAAATTGTTAATTTTTTAGTTTTATTTGTTTAAATGTAACAATGTTTTTTGTATTGTTTTGTATTTTTGACAGTTTCCCCTGAAGATGAATAGCGAAGCTATTCGAAATATTGGGAATAAAAATTAAAATTAATGAACACTAAAAAAGTGTTTTAATTATCCACAACGACCTCAAGCCGAACCAAATATATAAATTATTTATCATAAATGATTTTCTGTCATTGGTTTGGAAAACAATTTTGTTTGGAAGGGCTTATATTTAAAGTATTGCAACTAATTTAGCAAAATACGATGCCAATAACCGCAAATGTATTTAATTATCATACAAATTTAAAAACTTTAAACTTAAAATAATAATTTAAATTTAATGGGGAATCATAGACCACTTATGGTTTAACGTATTTATTGAACTGATTTATTGAACTGTAAAATTAGTAGCTTCAACTTTACATAAGCTATATACGTTATTTAGAACAACAGGAAATAAAAAAATTTTTGATTGTCCCCATAGCAGACGTAATTTTGCTTATATAAAGTATAACCTTGTATATTTGATCTGTTAAAAATTGAAATTAGTGAGTAATACAAAGCCTTGTATTGTAGATTGAAACCATTTTAAAGTTTATTTAAGATTCACTAATTGTCTGCCCACATGAATTGTTTTGTGTACTTTGGTACTGATCACAATCCAACCACCTCAAGTTTGGAATTGTAAAAAGCAAAATAAAACAATTGACTATAAGCAAAAAGTATATTCCTTTAACTGTTTATTCCTCCATAACTATCTTAGTTAGTCAAAAGCATCAACATCCGCCGCCATATAAAACTTATAATATTTAGATTAAAAAAAAACATACAGAAGAGCTGACATATGGCAAGCATTATTATTATTATTATTTTTTTCCTTCCGCTTAAATTGCCACCCAAAATTATGTGAAAGTTTTTTTTAAGCAAACGGATACATGTATTAAGGCAGAAAAAATAAATCATAAACAAATTATTTAATAACAATCATTAGCAACAAAGTTAGTGAGGAAAGACAAAAATTCGTTAAAATTATTATCCAATAATAAAAATCTCAAAAATCCATCGTACACTTAAAATCCAGAATGATGTTAAGTGCATGCAACAGCAGCAGCAACATCAGCAACCGCATACCATTTCAAATCATTTTCATTACCATTCATAGGCCACACATATATTTGCCACTAGTTTATGTTTTTTTTTTTTTAATTCTTACTTTGCACACGTTTATTAAATATATTCGTAGACATCTGGTAAGTAGAAGCGCGTTTATAACTTACGCCGAGCATCTTAAATATTTTTGATTTATGCTGTACGCTGTGTGAAATCACCATTTTTAGCATTAGGTTTGTTTGCATTTTGAAGTAACGTACTTTAAGCCTAAAACAAGCAAAAGAAGAACTTGAAAAATATGCTTTGTTTATCTGTCTGAATTATATATGTATAAAAATTTCATCTCAAGCACAATATATATTTTCAGCATTTCGAACTTGTATACAAAATTAGTGCGAAATATATGACACATAATGTTGCTGAAGTAAGCGGTTACGAAATGTTTCTGGGTTCATGTTTCTAAAGAAAAATGTTACTGGCAACAATTTTTTCAACTGCAATTTTTTAAGTCATATTTTTTAAGTTAAGCTGCCATGTAGTTTTCCTAATATTAACAGAAATCTAACGCTAAATAAATAAAAAATAATGTTGCTGAAGTTGAACTTTCTTCAAAATTTTGGCATTGGCACCAGTAGCTACTGGCCAAATTTTTCAAGCGAAATAAGTAAAGATTCTAAATGTCATGGCCTTGCATCAAACTGAAAAATCAAACTCTTTTTATTTTTTGGTTATTTTTCTATTCTGCTTAATCATAACAGCACAATATAAAATTTCATTTAATAGTTGTTTTAAACAAGACGGGAGAAAATGATTTGGTGGTCATATAATATTTCAGCAAAATAAATTTTTACTAATACTGTGATATAATTTTCATTACCAGTAAAATATTTTCATTTATGAATATAATAAATATAACACACATTATTATTTTCAAGTTAAAGAAAGTAATTTAAACACAATTTTATACCCGCTATCAACATGAAATATAATTTCCAATAAATACAATAAATTTTTAGTGGTTACTAAGAAAAATTGCAAGATCTTACTGTTTTGAAAATTATGAATTAAGATTATGAATTGAGAAGAAGTAATAAAAAAACATTTTTTGGCTTTGTTACCATATTCCTTGCATTCAACTCGCCATTAAGTAGTAAAACTAGATACATGTCAATAAACCTCTAATAAAATGTTTTTATTCATTTTTAACAGCGTTTCATCCAAAAATAAATAAATAAATAAAATAGTAAACCAAAAATTTAAAGTGAAGAACTTAAGAAGCAAGACATCAAACTAACTTCAGTTTTGTACAATGTAGATATGAGTAGTAAAAATTATAAAACATACATCAATCTTTAAATGTTATTTTTTTTTTAAGAAAAAATAAAGTTTGAAGGAAAAAGTTTGATGTGTTGCTGCCTTAAACACATTTTAGCAAAGTTAAACAAAAAAGTACTTTTCTAAAATGCTGGTATAATGTCCAGTTGTTTACTTCTGAAAATACACGAAAAATATATTTGTTTACAACCTTCAAATAGTGAAATTTTTTTAGCAACATTTTTTCAAGGCTGAGAAACAATGCAAGCGAAAATATCTAAAATAGATATTAAGGAAAGTTTTTTAAAAGAGAAACAGAATTCCAGGCTTAAAAATAGAACAAAAATTTGGTAAAAAAGTCAGCCTTAAAGAATAAGAGAACCAGTAAAAAGATATTGAATTGAATGTTACTTCTTTAAAGTGCTGACACAGGCTTATTTTCAAAAACAAAAAATATAATTAATAGGATGAAACGAGTAATATGTTGAACTTACCGCTGATTTTTAAAGTGCGTTTTTGTAGATATCTCTCTCGCAGAATTGTTAATGGTTTCTGTCTCGGTTTTACTAAAACAACATTCACTCTTTGGTTATTTGATTTTTTGTCTGTCCTATGTTTACTAATGTGAGCAGGTTTACGACTTCTGTCAGGTGTTCAACACTGTTCGCTGCCATAATAGTGAGAGTTTGTTTGGTTAATGATAGTGTTTTCTTTGTCATGAAAATAAAGAAGTTTTTATATTTTTGATTTACATTTTTCTTTTTGGAGTTGTAAACAATTTCAAATTTATTAGCAATACAATTGTTCGCAATGTATTAAACGGATATGAAAATAGGACCGTGTAATTAAAATTGTTTAATTTTTAATATTTTACTACAAAAGAATATTAACTCATTTTTAAGAAAATTTTTATATCGTTACGTATTTCTCTTTTTGTTTGAGCGTAGGGTTTTTTAGTTTGCAAATATCAGCACATTTATTTATTCGTCTCTGGCACTTTTCGTATACTTTATATCTCTGTTTCAAAATCTGTGGCTCTGCCAAGGTTTACTGTCACTAAACATGTGATTTTGCGATACTCTAACTACTCGATGTCTTGTTTTGCCAACATGCGCTTCAAACACGCAGTGGCTCACGCAAGACTAGAAATCCCTATATCCTGTTTTGCTAATCAAGCACTGTTAATAATCTCAGTCACGACTGCCTTATACTCTTCTTATGTTGTTATTTTTCTCTAAGAGCTTGGAGCTTAGGCCTTAAGAAAATATGTAGTTTCGGCAACTAAACTATAGTTTTTGTTTCCAATGCTTTGGTCTAGATAAACGTTTTTTTTTTTATTTAATCATTGTATAATTATGACGCAGAAAGAAATATGTAACTTAGGAAGTTCAACCCAGAAAATTTTCGTTAAAAATCTGGCCCCATACATATTTTTATTAATGTCTGTGCTAGATTCCTGAAAAATAAGAAATGAAAGGTATTACTACGAGGAAAGTATAGCAAAGCCATTTCGCTACTGTCTATATTGCTCACTATTAGGTTCTACCCAAATTTTGTATAGAAAATTAAAAAGTCTTATATCTCAAGCCAAATTGCTTTATGCAGAGTTAAGTCATCCTCTGTCGCCGCAGACCCCATTAAATTGATTAAGATTATTTTTCCAACGGCACCTTTTTGATACGATTCTTACACAATCACAATTCGCAATGTGTTGAGAGGAAGAAAATAGGTAAATTCTTGGAAGACCTTCATCCCATTTCGATTCTTCCTATTCTCTTTGAAGTCATGGAAAATATTTTAAGGAACCAATTTCTTGACATAACTTAATGTAAAATTTATAACTCTCAATACGTTTTTTGCCGTGGTCATAATACTACTTTTTTGCTTTATGATCTTACAGAATAGATTATGAAAGAATATTAATATATTAAATTTAGCAAAATTATTTCTTTAGATCTACCTAAAGAAGATCAATTGAATACCTTAGTTTTAAAATGTGTTAAACAACATTTCCGTAGTTTTGAGTAAATCAAACAAAATTTCCATGCAACCTTGATATTAACTTTAAAAGTCAAATTTTTTCCCGTGAAAGTTATAAATATTTGTAATTTTTTGGTATGCAAAAAATATATATGTTTTTCGGCAATATTAACATACTTTTAAAAAATAATACAAATTTTGCATTTGATACGTTTTAAAACTAAACAACCATCACCATTGTAAATTTCATGTTAAATTTTATATTTTTATAAGACTCTTCAAAAGTTATATAAAAATGAACTAAAAAAGAGTATGATATTATTCTCAGAGATATATGGTCACTTAAAATGCAAAAGGGCGTAGCAAGTAAAAAACTCAAAATTGATTTTTTGTATAATCTGTGCCAGTTTAAAAAAGCAACAAAATTATTCTAACCGCTTTTTTAGGTTGGGTTAAATTTTCAGGAAATAGCGTTACATCAAAAATTAAGCGTAACTAAAGAACTGTAAGCATCACTTTTAGTGATTAGCTTTCTCCACAGGGTCCGCCTCTTGTCGCCAAATAATACACGTTCTTATAAAATTATAGCACTAATCGCAAAAAGGTCGATTTTGTTAGCGAAGTTAAAAGCTGTATGATTTCAATTTTTTTAATTTTAAAAGCTAACGGTACCAACGACAAACTTGTAACAAAGATGTAATGAATAGTTATCTACTAATTGGATAAAAGTAAAAATGAACCCAGATAGAAAATTTATTTATTATTGCATGACGCAATATATTTTATAGATCTTGACCTAGGAATATCATATATAGTAGGATCTATTAAATCAAATGATAAATTACATTTTCTTATCGTTATTAGTTCTTGAAGAGTCCAAGATTTTCTAATTTCTAATTCCGCTTCAGCAAAAATCGGTCTTACCATTTAGGAGTTGCGAAATTATTTTTACTCTAAGCTGTCGTTTGATGCCTTTTAAAACTAAACAAGAATTTTTTGGCTTTGTTTTATAATCACTGAGGAAAATTTTTTAAATTTGTTTTTATTAAATGATGTTTTTACCGTCATAAAGCATTATTCGAAAAAACTCGATTATTATTTTTTTTTTTGTGTTTAGCACATTTTAAAACTAAACTCTTCAATTTATGTTTTCCAAATTGTCCTGTAAACTTATTTGTTTCTTTTCTTTCGAATAGATCACAATAGGTCTTGATTATTAATGTTATTTCGTTGGTACTTTCTCTTAGTTCAGCTTGGTCCGCTGTTATTCATTCCTTATATTAATGATCTTCCTAGCAACGTCAACTCACTTTATAACCCCTACCTTTTTGCCAATTATGTAACTTTACTTTTTTCTTACCACCGTGAGTTTTCTGATATTTTAGACACAAATATAAATTTTTCGATTCAGAAATTCACTGACTATAAATAGGCAAAAATCTAAGGCAACGAATTTGCGGATCAAATGAGGTGCCTAGGTGTTATTTTAGACAGTAGCTAAACTTAAGCTTTCATATTGATTTAATTTCAAACCGAATACTTCTTATATTACGTAAAATTGGCTTGGTTACTTGGACTTGAGGTTTTCTCTGGCACAAAAGGATAATACGCTTCGTCTATAATATGAAATATTAGGTCGCCTAAGATTTTCAGGTTGTTCTAATGCTCAATTTTGTAGCGCATCTGCTGCATTTTCTCATTTTATTAATAATGAAAAATCGTCATCCTCGTCTACTTTAGGAGATCTTTACCTTTTCCCGCTTAACTAGAAATCCACAAATTACTTTCAAAAACATCTTCTACCTTTTGTTTAAGAAATCATTTTTAGTCAGAGTAGCACGATGCTGGTTTTATCTACCTTATAATTTAAAGTTTTCTTCACATTCTAATTTCGTTTTACGCCGTAACTACTAACTGGACTCTTTAATTTTAATCCTAGCATTTTCCACACAGAATAAATATTATATTTTTATATTTTGCTTAGAATAACTTCTAAATTATTTTGGTTGGGGAGCCTATTGAAAAATTTTGCTAATCATATAGCGAATTAATTAATTCTAACTTAGATTTATTTTAATTTTGTATGAATTTGCATTTATTATAGCCAAGATTATTTGTACTATTTGTTAATAATTTCCAGTTTAAAAAATGTCAATATTAGACCTGTGTTAGCTAAAGTTTTCGATAACACTTGGTATTGTCAATAAAGATGAGCCATATTTCTGTACCTGTGATTAAGTCACTGTGATAAAAAGTCACTGGTCACTACAGTGGCTGAGTTTATTAAGTGCAGTAACAGTAGGAACATTCCTTATATGCTTGCACACATACAAACCTAAATGTGATTTTACTTTATGCAGAAAAATATTAGTACTTTTGACTCTTCCACTCTTTTATAAGTCAATGAGGTTTCATTGACTTGTAGCTTTTTCCTAGCTTCTACTTATTAACAGCAGCTATTCTTTTTTCCAAACCTTAGACATATGTGCAAATGTAACGAGGAAGCAAAATATTTTGTGTGCTTTTTTATTTGAACCTATAATCAATCAGTTTACAGAACTTTATATATCTTCCAAATTTAATTGCAGCTGCTTTGAATGTTGATATCAAAATAAATTTTTTTAATATGATAATTGTGTGTATAAAATATTATTTTATATATATTCTATATACTTCATATATAAACATGTATGCTTAAATAAAAAAAGTAAACGGTTGTCACGGTAACTATTTAAAAGAACGGTGATTTGAAAATCACGTTCACTACTAATGATGCTCCTTAAAAACTACGGGATCGCTTATCCCTAATTGCACAGGCTGCTATGTCATGACGTATGTGTAATTCGAGCAACAGCTTAGTGTATGTAGAATAAACGAAGCTTTCCTTAGTTCTCTTCACTTTAAGACATCTGCATCAATTTTGGGTTTGAAGCATTTATCAGTAGGTCGTGGCCTTAACACCATATAGCAGTAATATCAAGCTGTTTCTGCAGGATTAATGTTGCTTCTTCTAGCGTTATATATGCAACTACAATGGCTTTATTATTAATAATATGTATAGGATAGGACGTAATTTTGAATATTGCAGAACACCATAATCTGAACTCGTTTTACTGCTACTGTTGTCTGAAGTTTTAACAGGATATTTTTTTCAAAGAAATCCAAGTTAATGGCCTCTTATAACAACCATTTAAAGTTATTATACAAGGTTAGATAATGATGGGTTTTACTTCGGTTACTTGACCAACAATACCCCCGAATTATAGTCATAAATAAAGAATAATCTACGAGTTATAAAGTATGATTTTCTTTGATGTGTACTTTTTGTATTCTATAGAGACAAAAGTTACATTTTAAAAATGAAGCTACATTAAAACAGTTGCTGTTAAAGTTGTTTTTAATTGGCCCAGTACTGACAAAACAATTCTATGTCGTAAAGTTTCTTTCATCTTAAAATTCTTCTAAAAATTACTTCAGTTTTCGTTTTTCCATGCTAACTAAATTAAATAAAATTGCTTTTTTCTTCTGTTATTTTACTTTCAACACATAATAAAACTATCTGATCAGAGATGGATATTTGCATTATTTGTATATTGTTATGAATAGCCTGTCTGTGATATCAACGTAAATTTTATTAAAAACTTCTATTTTAATTAATATATTTTATACTTCGATTAAAAAGTAAAGAAATGAGAGCCTTCAAAATAAAAAAACTCACCCTAAATTACATACTTTAAATTTTGCAAAAGAAGAAAAATAGAAATTAGAAATTATTTTTGGCTGGTTATCTGGCAAATTATTAGGTAACTGGTAAATTTCGCTTTTGATTTTTAGTAAATTTCAGTAATGTTAAGATATATATTATATTTTATTTTTTTTTTTTTATAATTGACAAATTTTAAAGCAATAAATTTAAGTCAATAGGTTTTTTAAAACTATTGTTTTTTTCTTTAAGTCTTAAGTTTTGTCGAATAATAAAATCATTGACACATTTTTTTTGCTTTCCGTTTCTTAGAACTAAATGCAATACAATTTGTTGTGATCTTTTGCTTTAACAATATTTTAGAGCTGTAAAAAAATTTATTCATACATGTTGGGCAACTGATATTAATTGTTATTGTCATTTCGATTTACATTTGACTACATTAAATTTGAACAGCTCGCATATTTAAATTTTTAATACACACACGCATTAGTACTTAGATAACGCACGATTTTATTGCCTAATCGTAGTAAACTTGGAAAGTAGCTAAAGCACATTTATTCTGAAAACTTGAATAAAAATTGAATGCGTGAACTTTATTTAGGCATTCGTGCTAAACATTTACGCCAACCAGCAGGCACTACTCGATAAAGCAATAGATACATTTATACAAGAATAATAGAACACAAGTATTTAAATTGAAATAAAAAGAAATGTTACACTTATTTGGCACGATATAAACAGTGCGTTCAATTTGGAACAGACAGCGAAACAGATGGAGGGACAGATATACTCCTATTCTTAGTAGTTCATCTGTATCTTTTTTTAATTTTTAACACAACTTTTTGTCTTAAAAAGTTTTTTGTTTATTTATTCTTTCGCTCCAGTCTAACAATTTCGTGATAAAACAGTGATACAGTAGCAAGATCGAAACGTTAAGAGGTGTGTATGTTACTATCATCTATTTTACAAGAAAATTCCGTTTGTAAATGGCTTGGTAACAAAACAAAGTTTTTAGAAGAAAATGTAGTAACTTTTCAAACATTTTCGTACATACAACATAAATATCTAATTGGTGCAAGAAAACCAATGTTTAAAAGGTCAGTGTTAAGCTTTGAAAAAATGGGTGTGCAACCTCCCATACAAATAAATACTAAAAATAATATATCTTGAAAATACATGCTATTTTATTTGCGTCAATCAATACCTTAATTTGAACTATTTATATTCGAGTTTAAAAATGGGCATGGCATCTATAAAATATTAATTAATATTAATAAGTGGTCAGCAAAGCGGACTTTAAATATCTCTATTAATAAAGGGTAAAGTCTGATTACCGAAACGATAATATCATCTGCAAACATTTCGAACCCTTAGAGAGAGCTAAAACAACGTAATTAGCAGAGAAACATTTTTGTTTTTCTTTTATAAAACTTTAAACGTAGATTTTTTTATTTTCGTATTTATTTTTAACATGTGAGACTGAGATATGACGTAATCCACAGGACTTTTAAATTATTTCTTATGCTTGATATGAAATATTTTTCATGAAATATTTTTTATTTAAAACTAAAAAATGAAATGTATTACTGCATATCCATATGGCCATTTTTCTATTGCTCATATAGCATGTCAGTGGATTCTAACCAAATTTTGTAAAAAAAACTCACGAGTTTTATAGCTCAAGCTAAATTGATTAAAAAAGGACTCCAAAAACTTTTGTACAAAAAGAATAACAATATTTAGTTTTCTTTTCATCCTTTATTTAAGATATTTAATGAATTTACTGAATTACAAATTGACAATTTAATTTTTATTCTCAAGACTAGGAATTTGTGGATAGTTTGACCACATAATACTTACGATATTTTAAGGCCACAAAAATAGGTGAATGTCATTTATATATGTAATTCTCTCACTTTTATTTTTTTTTATTCAATATTTTACCAAACGACGTGGGGAAAGGTGTTTTGCCAGTCTAGCCGGGCATTAGACCAAAAATTAATTTTGAGATACATATGTACAAATTTCAGTACGCTGCTTGACAGATAACCAAATTCTGCATCGTATAGTGAATTTTCAAGGCTTTTGCTTGAGATTTGTCGTTTTAGGACACTGTTTATATCGGAATATTTAAGTAATTTGACTTCGTTTTTATTGACTTTATACGATTTTGAGAGGTTTGCAATACATTTTTTATGTTGCTAAACAAATAAATATTTTGTATTGACGCTTTTTTTTTGTGAAAGGTTATATCAGATTTTAGAAAAGTTTTGTTTAAAATTTTTTGTCAAAGAAAAAAAGTGTAAAAGTTTTTGAGAATGATCTCTATATCGATCCTAAACATGCTGCATATTACTATAAAATTTACGATCTTTACTTTTATACTATAGACAAAAAAACGTTGCCCGTTTTTGTGCCATTTTTTTTGCGAGTTTTTGAAAATTTTAACTTTTTCTGTTTTTTCGCATCTTGCATAGGAACATACAACTAAGAAATCTTTTTATATTTATAAAATGTTCTGGTTTTAATAATTGAAGTAGATGTATTTTATTGAAAAAGCGGAAGATAAAATCCAGTGCAGGCAAAGCCATTGTAAAGGTGAGGAAAAATATATTAAAAAAAATTTAGAAGTAAATTAGGGCTAACAGTGGTTGGACCGAAAGCTGGACTTGGAAACACCAACGATGGTACCACTAGCAGAAGACTTTTTTCCAATCCTGAATTAGCTGCAGAAATAACTGGAATTGAACTTGATTTCATATACTGAATCAGTATTATTATTGAAGTAATATCAAGCGGTCACAAAAGCCAAATGCAAGAGTTTGCCGATTGCTAAAATACTACAAAACTGTACGTTTTTGTACAGGAGTAGCATCCTATGAGACCTAAAACTCACAAGATTTAAATACACAACTCAACTGTTACGAATGAGGCATTGTTGCCTGTTGGGCTGTTATCAAAGCGGCTAAGACATGAAACAAACATTTCCGGCTTTACAGGCAAAGTTTTACTAGAAAGTTTTCAAGGGTTCAGTGTAACATAGATAAGTTCTGACCCACTTAAGAACGACCCAAAAAAAGGTCATTATCTTTTACGAAAGAAGCTATTTCCTTTAATTCTTTCACCTACACTTAATCCTGAAGAGGATTTAGATTCGGAAGAGGTCTTTAAAGAATCAGACGAAGAAGAAACATGGCACTCATCATCACCTTAGTGCAAAGGAGACGTTGTTTTTAACAAATCAACTGCTATAATTTCAAATAAAATTTGTCGTTACAATTATAAACAGGTTATTATTACTGTGAATAAATTAAATATTTTCAGGTTAATAAAATAAAATAATGTAACAAATAAGGAAATCATCTTTTTCAAAAGCTTAAAAATGATTCTTTTTTAGGGAAGAAGGCATAAAAATTTAAAAAAAATAGAGATTAAAATTAATTTTTAAAGGCGTATATAATCTCTTATTTTCAATAGTTTCATCAATTTTATCAAATAATAATTTTATTAAAGAAGGGCTAAAAATGGCATTTTATACTCTATTGATTTCAACTTTTAATTGCTAAACAAATTGACGGAAAAATTGAGAAAAAACTTGGTTTTTTCGAAGGTAGAATTAATTCTTTTTAACTTTTTCCCCTTGTTCCGTTTTTTGTTACATTATATAACGTTCTATGATTACAGCAGATTTTGTTGTAAAATTTCATTAATCTAGGGGCAGTCAGTTAATTTTTAGAGCCACTATAAGCTAAAAAAAATAATGTCCGATTACATCTCAATTACATTTCAATTAGTTTGGCTACACCCTGTTTTTATATATAAGAATACAAAGTTTCATCGTTATAAAAAATTCTAATAACAATTTATTTAAACTTTCATCTTAATCCACTTTTCGCCACATGAAACGTAGGGTACAGAGAAAAAAGTGATAAGATTTATTTGTTCTAATTCTCTACCGTTGCTTCTTTGGGTCGAGTTTTTTTTTTTTATAAATTGTTGTAGCAATTTATGTGACAAGATTTGTTAGGCAGTCAATTCAAACAAAAAAGGAATAAATTTATGTTCTCTATCTCCTTAAAACATAACGAAACAAAACAAAAAAAAAAAACGACAAATCGTATATTTGTTACATATTTTCCTTCGATTTCTAACACTATTTTCTAATTTCTTTTTTATTACATATTTTATTTTGCATTTTGTTCATTTTTGTGGTTTGAGTATCTGTTATTTTAGTTGTTACGATTAGAATAACGCGTAGGTGTGGCTTAATGTCGTCTACCGTTTGTTTTAGTGTTTTTTTATCCATTTTGTGTTTGCCAATTGAACACGATTAAATTATTATTCATGTTTGCAACTCAAGATGCTAGACTAGAATTTACTCGTAGACTATCCTTAAAATAGAAATTATTTTATTTAAATTAAGGGGGGAAACTAAACACAAAAAACCTCTGCTCTACTTCTTTTTTGCGGTTTCTTCAATGATTATTTTTCAAGATAAATTTATGAAGAAAAACATGTTACACACACAATGTGCATTCCCACATGTTTACAGTAATAGCGTTTGGTAGGAAAAAAAAAATTATTTTACTTTATAAATAATATTCATTACATCGGACTTGGTAATTGTTTGCGTATGCTGAGCCAATATTTTGTAATTAGAAAATTAAATAATTTTAATAGTTTCAATTCTCATGCATCACTCTTAATACAACTAGCATACGTCTGTCTCTTTATATATATAATATTAATTTTATCAGTGTATTTATTTATATGGTGAGACTTGAGGCACTACGACCCATTGGAAAGTTTTGTACACAACCTTTAAGGTCTTAACTATGAATAAAGTCAATCACTTGTAACGTGCGTTGACAAAACAATCAACAATTATTCTTTTTTCTCCATCGATATAATACAGCACAAAATGTAATTGTTTCTTTGTCGAAAAATAGCAGTTTGTTATCAGATATGCGGCTGGTAAAATAGGAAATTTTTTTTTTTTAATTGTACTCAGGTATGGCACTTTCCTTACAAATTAAGTATTTTTAATCGTGGTACTTGACAGCTATAATAAGTAGCATCTTAAAATTTTGTTGGCTGCATTGGAACAGTTGAAGTGATACCTTCCATGCAAAGTAAAAAGTTGTTGTCGTTCATCTAGAAAATTGAAAGGAGAAAAGCCTTAATATTTCATACAATAAACTTGTATATTAGTGTGTATAATCAAATAAAAAACTGGCTGAATCAGAAGGGCGGTCATAGTACGTTTATTCCCTTTGATATAGCGAAGCGTTCCAGGAATAACTAGAGTCTAACAAATAAAAAAGCACTGATACTTACCCAAGTGGAAAAAAGATAAACATTTAAGTCTACCTAATATATTAAGAAATCTCAGCTTATTTATGCCAATTGCTCTTAAAGACAGTCCATCTCAGAAACTTCATAAGAACTTAACAGCACATAGAATTTGTCATAAGTTTTACTCTGACGTATTCTTTAAACTTGTACTAACCGCAAATGTTTTTAATAAACTGCGATTAAGTTTTTCAATATTCTTTTTGGTACATCACACACGGTTTCATATCACGGGCTGCCAAAAATAAAAGCAGTTGATGTAAAAACGTGAAATTTGATAAGCAAATGTAAAAATTAATAACGGAAACTTTTAAATAAATTATCAGAATCTTTGAAAAATTATGTTGAAAACTTGTTAGCCCATTAGAAAGCAGTTAAATCTTATTTAACTTTTTATAAATAATTTTGCGAATACTTGTATCATATTAAATAAATTTGCTCCATTTTATACAAAATATAGTTTTTATTATGTTTATAACTGTGTATGAAATCCGGAGTACTTGCTAAAATCAGATTTAGGGGATAGTTTTCATTTTTAGTGGTTTATAATGGGTTCACAATTTGTTTGCGATATGTATTCTGCTTGATAGGAATTTTGATAAGACCATTTATGATTCCGGAACGAAGTGTTTGAGATATCACAAGAAATTCATAAACACTTTGTAATTTGAAAATACGGTTCACCGACGATTTTATCGTTTAACATTTCGTTTTTAAAATTATTTTTTCTACCCCAGGACAAACTATTATTTTTAAAAAAATGTCTTAATAACAAAATTAATTTCGTTTTTGGTTTAAAGTGGAGTAGAGGCTGCAAAAAAAAAACTGATATTTCTTAAAAGTTTATAAAAGGTTTATTAGGCTATTAAACGTTTAGGAATACTCTTTTGTCGAATTATGCTTATTTAAGGCTTATTAACTCTTAAAGACTGTAAATATTTTAAAACCCAAAATAAAAATATGAACTTTATTAAATTTTCTAAATTCACTAAATATAATAATAAACTTTAAGATTTGACGAAGCTTAATTTGAATCGCAACAAGAGATTACGAGTCATATATTAAAAATTCTTAAATTAAAATATTCCATAACAAATAAAATAAAAAATATACCTTCACGCATTCGTTCATGAAGCACTTCTTTTTTTTTGCAAATGTTCACATTGTGTAAATCTGTATCAATTAAGTGGTTTTTATTTTTAATTTTCTCAAACGGATACTAATAAAAATTAATATTTTTATTTGCTAAATTTACTACAATCAAACTAAGTGCATTTTTCTACAATGTATTCTTACGATAGGAACCTCTCCTTTTTAGTCGTACTTGTATTATATTTTTCTCCACAACTTTCTATACAACTTGGGTTTTGATTGTAAAAACAGTAAAACAATCTCCAGCCACGAACTATAAAATGTATTGTCTTCATATATTTTGCATATAACTTTGTGTTATATAAATTTTACACAAAATTTTAAATTTCAACTTTGGCCTCCAATTAATTGCTGTGCTAGTGCCAAATATAAAAAACAAGGATTTTGATCTATCTTGATACTAAAACACACACACATATAAAAATAAAGGTTACCAAAAAAAGCAATTAAATATATTTTATTTTTGCATAAATTTTATTTTGCCTACTAAATTTTGTATTTACACTAAATATCATTTTTAATTTTTATTTACATTCAAAGTAATGGTACAAAATATAATCGTTATATAATTATAATTTAGCGAAATATAATTAAAAAACAAGTAAGAGTGATATACTCTTATATACCCTTCACCACATATGTAAATCTAGTGAAGTAACTCCAATACAAAAAAAAAAAAACAAATCTTGAGGTGACAGAAAATTGAAAATTAAAAAGGAATTAAATTAAAAAATTTTTTACATAAAAATGACATCGGATCCTCTCTTCTAAAGCTTTTAAATAAAACCTGTGTTAATATCTTAAAAAATATGTTGCACAATCGTACGTCAAAAAACTCGGAAAATACAAGCGAATGCCAATTTTTTCACTTGATGTTTTTTCTTATTTTTTAACTCTCTACCGCCCCTTTAATTAGTTTTTTGATTAGAGTAAGATTTATTCCAAGTAATATAGAAAAACTAGAGACAGGCGTGGTGTTTTGCGGCTTGTCTAGGAGGACATAGACCGACCTTGCTGATTTTCAATACAAACATTTAAATTTTCTCTAGCTCATTTAGTGCCTTGGCAAAGTTGATTTCAAAACTAACACGGTCGGACAGACGGACATCGCTTAATCGACTACGGTATGCATAAGGATATTGTAGAAATAACAAACGGAATGACAAAGTTAGATGTACCCTTTTTTAGACATTTTCGTGGTGAAGTGAATACATTTTTGTTTTTTTTTTTTTTGTAAAAAGTTTGTTTAATAACTGAAAAATGTTTTTCAACCTCAGAAATAATATGAGCTGCGTTTATTTGGCGGGCGTACAATTTTAATAAACAGCCATTAATGCTGTATTCTCAAGGGTAATAAAAAACATTTTCTTTTAAGTCACAGTATTGGCACACCACCACCCCGTTGTCAAATTTTTTACGCGGAGTAAAATAAGTTGCTAACTGCTTCACAAATATCGCAAACTTGAACAGTGACGAGCTTAACGGGCTATCAAAAGGGATTTTTTTTGTTTTTTTTGTTTGTTTATTTATTTATTATTATTTTTTTTTTGTTGTGTAAATCAAGGGTTATAAATTTAACACGATTTAACTTTTTTCAGTCTTGCTCTGAATTTAAAACACAGCGAAACATTAATAACTTATTTAATGTAAACTTTGAGTACCATTCAAAACCTAAATGGACTCACAGTGAAATGGACTTACGAGTCTCTAAAAAAATCTATTGTGCGATATATGAATAGTTGTTATAACAAAAATGACAAAATCATTTTGAAAATATCATAGCTTCTCTGAATGTTGTACGAAAATAACTTATTTCATTTTCCCCTAAAATCTTAGCAACGAAGATTTTCTTCTACTAAGTTGTAAGGAATTTCTAATGTTGCTAAATTTGCATGTGCAAGAAATTAGCAATAAAAAGAAAAATAACAATTTTCTAATTGTTCAAATGATGTGATTTTTTTTTTTAAATTTTGAATCCTTTTATAACTACAACATGTAATCTCTTATATATTCAGTCTAACTCGAACTGTTGTAGTTAAAGTTTTTTTGTTTAATTCATTCTTTATTTGCAATCTGCCCGAAGACAATAAGCAAATTAAATAATTTCTGTATTTCAAACCAGGAGCTATGGAGTCCCATTGAACTACATAACTATATAAAAAGTGTTAAATTTAACATTATTTACATATTTACAATATAGTTAGTTTCTAAAAGGTAAATTTAACGTATGTACACGGTTCAGTCTTCTAGTTACATTACTGTTGTCTAAGAGAGAAACGGCAAGAGGATTTGCATGGTAGCTTAATCTTTATAAATAGTTTTCGCTAAATCTTCGTATTTCTTCGTGGACTGTTAAAATTTGAAGATCGTTTTGAATAATTTTGTTTGTCGTAAAGTTTTCGACTGATATCTTTCCAGTATATCGATATTTGATTTGCTTGACGTACCCCATAGTTGAATTCCATACATCAAAATTGGTTTTAGGATGGCTTTATATATCCTTAACTTATTGTTTAAATCGAGTTCTGATTTTGGTCCTAGTAGCCAGTATAATTTACGAGTTTTTATTTGAAGTTGTTGGCGTTTAGCTTGTATATGTGGCTTCCACGTAAGTCGCCTATCTAACATCATTGTAAAATATTTTACTTTATTTTGTGTTGGGATTACTACTCCATTTATGTACGATGAGCGACAATCTTGTCTTTTTTATGTGAATGTAATGTGGCTGGACTTACCAGAATTTACTTTTATATTCTTCTTTTAAAGCCATTTTTTTAAGAAGATTTATCTCAATCTGTACAAGGCTTGAGGCTTCCATCGGACATTTACTTATTGCAACAATCGCTGTGTCGTCTGCATATGTAGCTATATAACATCATTGGTTGACGGCATATCTACTGTAAAAATTGTGTACAATATTGGCCCAAGACGCTGCCTTGCGGAACTCCAACTTTGATTTGAAATAAACCTGATCTTTCATCGTTAACTCTTACAAAAAATTGTCTTTGAGAGAGATAGCCATTTAAAAAATAAATAATATACAGCTTTACCAGCTGTATATTATTTTTATTTTAAAAAGCAAACCGTGGTGCCATACTCTGTCGAAAGCTTGTTGAATATCAAGAAAAACGGAAGAAACATAACGTTAATTCTCCAGAAGGCCGAACTGATGATTAGGAATTATGTTTTCATTCTCTAACACTGGCAGCAATCTTCTTAAAAAATTTTTTTCAAATATTTTAGAAAATATGGAAAGCAAACTTTTTGGCCTGTGTGCTAATAACAAATTTTCAGGCGTATTTGGTTTTGAAATCATGATTATTTCGGCACATTTCCATTGTGCTGGAAAGTGATTTAATCTTAATATTAAATTGAAGATAAAAGTTAAAAATAATATACTTTTTCCAGTTAACTTTTTGACAACATTGGCATTAATTTGATCATATCCGGGATTTTTCTTCTTGTTTAGTACTTTGATATCAGCTTGCACTTCATTTGGTGATATATGCTTTAAAGGAAAGTCCATTTGACATGGTGAGACTAGAAATTCCTGTATTTCATTATTTTCTTCTAGGCTGTTAAATTTATATGTCTTAGATATATTTGTTAAGTGATGAGCAAAGGCGTCCGAGGTGGTTTTATCTGATTTACCATCTAAATTTTTTATACTCGTATTACTTTTTACTGGTCTCTTTAAATATTTGGTGGATTTCCATAGTAGATATTCATCATATTTGGAGTTATGGATCGTTTCGATAAATTTTGCGATAGCTTTGTTTTTGTATTCGCAGAGCAGAGTTTTTAGTTCCCTACAAGCTTTATTGAACAGTCGCTTGTCACGAGGATTTCTGCTAAGGTGCCAGTTTCTTCTTAGTCTCCGTTTTTCTGTAACGAATTCACTTTTTTCTCTTGATATTTGAAAAGTACTTCTTTGAGTCACTTCATTTTCTGCTGTAGAGAGAAATGCAGATTCGTGAATTACTTAAGTAAATTTTTCAACGGCATCCTCAAAATAATGTTCATTTTTTTTATCGAATTTTCAGACTTATATTTTGATCAAGGTGATCTTGAAAAGATTGAATATCGGTGTTGTTTGTTATAATGTTCTTGTTGTTGTGTTGTTTTTTATTAAAAGAAGTAGAATAATTGATAAGTATCGGGGTGTGATCAGAGCTCAAGTAAATTATATCCCTTATTTCTAAGTGGTGACTTGGAGTTAAATCGAGTAAATTTCTTACTTCAGTTACTAATTTTATTTTATTATTTTACTGTGCAAGTCATAGAATAAGTGTTTCTATATATTTGTTAGTCTTAATTGCCTTAAATGTGACATACATTTTAACAGACCAGCAATAGATGACATTTTAATTAAATGTATTTAACTTTCCTAAATGAGAATACATTTGTACTCTTAGAGGCCTAAGTAAATTGCTTTTGTTGAAAAATGCAGCAGTGCTGCTGTAGCAATACATAAAAAAATTATCTAAAATAAGTAATTAAAAGCAGCTAAAAATGGATAATGTTTAGGGTCATAGAGAAGTCAGCCACTAACTGTTTGAAAAGCTAAAAACTTAAATTAAGTAAAATTTATTTAATTTTTAGATACCGTTATTTTAACACTTTTAAATTTAAGACAAACATGAAGTTGAAAAGATTTCAGTATTAAAGGTCAATTAGGTCCGTTAACATGTTTCTCTACAGCTGTTATATCTACAGCATCTTCAAAACTTGTGTGAAAAATCAGCAAATATATGCCGCCAATGGTTTGACAACATTAAAAAAATCCACAGAGATCTTCAAATATATTAACAATCATTTTGTTAGATGAAAGTAATAAGCTTTAAAGATTAAAATGATATCATGTGTACTTGACAAACCCTTCAGAAAATATAAATATGTAAACATGAGTAAATAGCAATATTGCACAGAAAACAGCTTTTACACTTGTTAACGTGTTTATTTTTTTCGGATTGGGATTTTATTCAGTTTTAAATTTATTCAAGCTACTTATTTAATTAGAAAGCTGTCTTCTTCTTTAATTAACTCTATAATTGTTTCAATTAATTATTTAATTGAAACATATTTTATTTATTTTTCAGTTAAATATATAATTGAATCAATTAACAATTAGTTAAATTTCAATATAAAAATATACAAAGATTTTTATAGGTGCAAAAACCTTTTGCAATTTAAATTTTATTTGTGATGTTTTTTACTCTACTAAAGAAAATCCTGCATATACTCCTTTGGGAACTAATAAGCGCTTACCGCCAAATATTTATCGAGTTATTTTTTTTTCTTTCAGAAATCAACGAATTCGTAATAAAAAAAAACGATTATAGTGTCTTCTGGATTTATTGATATTTGTTAATTTTTATAGAACAGGTGTAAAATGAGCACACAATTATCTAGAGAAAATTAAAATATTCCAACCGATTAGAAAATTTCGAAATTTTTGCTGTTGAAAATCAGCAAGACATGTCTGCCTTTAAATATTCCATATCATTTGGTATTAAAAAACAAAAAAAAAACAAAAAATAAAACAGATATAAATGGGGCGATAGAGAATTGAAAATTAGGAAATAAACATTAAGTGAAAAAATTGGAGCCCGAACATATTTTCCGCGTAATGGGCATCTGAACTTTTATAGAAAAGTACGATTGTTCACTATATTTTTTAAGATAATAACATGTTATCATTTAAAAGCCTTGAGAGGGATTTTTCAGGAAATAATAAATTTTTTTTAAATTGTTTTTTATGTAAATTTTTTTTCTTCTAATCAGAATTTAAAATGAAATGTACAAGACGATAATGATTAAATACATGATGTTTACAACATACACAACCTGTAAAAGAATGCTGATAAAAGATGTAGCGACCCAGAAAATGCTGCATTTCATTCCGCTAGTGTCTAAATGTTATTGTTTTCTTTTAAAAACGACCGCATACGTTTGTGATTAGTTTTTCTTTTTAATAATTTTTATAAAAATGAAAAATGATCCTTAAGTGAAAAAGTAAATTTTAATTTATTTATTTTTTTTTTGATTTCTTGATTTTCTGTCACCTTGATATTTGTTTTTTTAATTGGAGTTGCTTCACTTAACTAAATTTACATATATTATGGACGTATAAGGGCATATAAGTTTCGGTATAGCCGAATAAGGCACTCTTATTGGTTTTTTTATAAACTCAATAAACTTATCTCTTGATGACAGAAAATTATGCTTTGACTCATTTTCACAAACTTTGCCCAAAAGATAAAGAAACAGAACTAATTTACGTAATTTTTAGTAAATATATATTTTGTTTTTTAAATTATTTTTTGTAAAACGAATTGCAAGTATGAGAAAAGTAGGGAAAAAACTATTGTGCAATACATACCCAACCCGCGTCGGTCGCATGGTGTAAATCATAAAATAATAATGAAAAAAGTTTACTTGACAATCATAATTTTTATGACTCAAACAGTTCAAAAGGTAGATGTAAAAAACATGTCGTGTATAGGCTGCTTAAGAAATATTTCTAATACTTTCTCGTTGAGTGAATTGTAGCTTTCCAATTTCCTTTTGTATGCCATTTCAAAAAACTTTCGGTTATTTCAGGAAACTTTTAAACAGATTAAGTGCATTCATGATGAAATTCCTGTTAAAATTTTTTTATTTATTTCAAGAATTATTTGCAATCATTCGGCGAAAAGTCTCCCATAATTTTTTAGTTGAGAAACAATAATTTTTTTCAAATCCTGTCCCTAACAAAGCTGCTCTCACTGTTTTAAATGTATGCCTACAACCAGAAAATAGAATATCTCGTCAGATTTCCTCTGCAAAATTATTGCACAGTTCTTTTAATGTGATTGTGTCGTTTTTAATCGAGTTTTAAAAATAAGAGGTTATTAATGCGAATGAATGTTGCTTTTTTATATTTGCGCCTCCATAACTCGGTTATTTATAGATCGATTTTGAAAAATTTTTTTATTTGAAAGGTGATGATAACATATTGGTCTCGTTTAAAAAACACTTTTTAATCTTAAAAATTAAAGGATGTCTCCTTGCAACATACATATTTTTAAGTGTGCTATAAACTGTAAAGGGCACCACTTTAAAATTAAAAAACCTAAGTATCACTACAGCGCCCAATGGCCAAAGGTAATATGAAAATAAATCTAAAAATATAAGGGTGTCTCCATAGATGACTTAAATTTACTAATATGCGCCTATCTTTTAAACCGTTAGATAAGTGCTTGCAAATTAGACAAAATGTCAATTGCTATGACCGTTATAGTAACAAGTATTAAAATTTAAAACTATAAATTAAAGGGTGCCCCAATAGTTAGTTTAATTTGATGTATATGGCTATACTTTTGAACAGTTGCAGACAGATGTTTAAAATGAACAATGAACCTGTAACGCTCACTCCGCTATATTAACATGTACAAGACAGATGAAATCTCTTTTAGAGTCGGTTTTTTTAAATACTATTCTGCTCTAAAGTATCACGTATAGGAGATAATAATCAAGTTTCTAATAGAAAATCAGGCATATTGTAGCATTTGGATTAGTTGCTACTTGTTATCGAAAGACACTCCTTGTGAACGTTGAATTACGGTTTATTATGAAAGAAATAGTATCAGCTTTTATCATACAAAACATATTTTCGGAACTTTTCTTTAATTTTTTCAAAACGGCTGCTAGTCTTTAAGATCTGTTTGTATGCCGTTTTTCTGTTTTTATGAGATTCTCTTTTCTTGTTGCAATTAATTAGTTATTGTCTCTTTCAGTCGATTTTTTGTGAAGGCAAGGACTTTTCTAAATACACATTTTCCTTTTAAAGTTGATAAAATTTGCTGAAACTGTTGCCTCCTAAGTATTTACTCTAATTGGCGTAGTTTTTATACCCTCCACCACAGATGGAAAAAAGTATACCTAAGTTTGTCATTACGTTTTAAGTTTTTAAAACACCCATTCCCGATCAAATAAAGTATTGATATTCTGAGTCCTTTTGCATAGCAAAGTTGATTGAGCGGTGTCCGTCTGCAGTCCGTGGTCGGGAGGAAATCAATTTAAAAAAATTTTAATACGCCAATCGATCAGCCATAGTTTCGAAAATCCGAAGATAGGTAAATGTCCTTCGAAGCAGTGGACTAAAGCGACGCCCGCCACTAATTTTTTCATATCATTTGGAACGATAAAGTTACTCCAATAAAAAAGACAAAAATATTATGCGATTAAGAATTAAAATATAAGCAAAAAATTCAAGTAAATAAATTGGCGCTCGCCAATATTTTCGAGTTATGGACCACTGAAATATTCAGAAAAAAGTATGGTTGTCAATATGGTCAATATGGGTATCACTCAAAAGCTTCTGAAGAGATCTTTTAGGAAATACTAAAAATTTTTAAAAGTGCCTAACTTATTAGGAACCGATGACTTTTTACGTAAAATTTTATATTGTACTTAATTTTTTATTTTATTTATTTTTTAATTCTCTGTCACCCCATCGTGAAGGGTATATAAAATTCAACATAGCTGAATTCTTATTTTAATTAAAAGGTACAAATTAAATTTACTTTTATATCTTATTTTTCTTTACTCAACAACTTTACTGACATAATTATACAAAACTCACTTGTTTAAAAAACTAACTTTATAAGAAGTAGCAAAAGCAAAAAATCATTTTTTTGTCGTTATGCTGCGCTAAATATGACAACTAATACTTTCGACCATTATCTTTTTAAACATACGACAGATTAATCAGATTTTAGTCATCTTGGGTAGTTCTGAAAGCCTCAAATTGTCGATTTTTGTTAAAACAACCTTTTAAATGCAAACTGGGCTTATACTTAAATAAATAAACGCATACAATAATATATACATAAATACATACATACATACATAAAACAACATATATAATTTCAAACATAAATTTATTCATCATACGTAAACACATTTATTTATTGAGGCATACTCATATTAATGGATACATACATGCATTCATACATAAATACATCAATTAATTCATACACAATTAAATTCTTGCACCAGCTGGCATTTGGAAGTTTGTTTGAAGAGCGCAATCATTTTACGGTTCTCTTTTTCAATCGTCCAGGCGATTGTACAATTAAATTAATTTTTGTTCTTCCAAATTATGTTTTTGCGAGTCGCATTTTGAGGAACTTTTAGAGATTATTAGTAGTGAAAGATGTCATTTGACTCTTGTAAATAAAACTTTTACAATTCATTTCATAAATTTTCCACGTTTTTTTTAATAGAATTCTACAATCGTAATTTAATTTTTCTGGCAATAGTTAGGTAAACTTATTTCATTTTGAAATATATTACTTAGATATTTTTTGATAGTTTTTTATTTTTCTGTAATATATTTTTTTCATTTCAATATGTTGATATAATAGTAAAACGTTCAATCGCTTTTTATAAATTAAAAAAAAGTTTAAAAGGGTGACAGAACGAAAAAAGATGACGGCTAAAATGTAATCTTAATTTTTTAATTTTTTCTCTTTAAGAACCTTTCTATTTCTAATTGAATTCTTAATTATTGGTAGCTTCATTTATCATTAAAACTCTCATATTACAACAAAAAAAATTAATTAATAAAATCTTTTATACTCTCAGGACTCATAATGAGCTCATTTTATAATCATAAAGGCGATTGCTTCACGAGTCGCTTTAAAAAAGAATTAAAGTCTTACAAGATTGTTTTTAGAGCATCGTAAACGATTCTTACTGAATCGATCCTAGAAGATCGGAATAAGATGCGATCGGAATAAGACATCGCAGGCGATTATTTGATCGTGGAAGAGCCTTTAACAGTTCAAAATGCTAGCTAGGTATACACGCATTCATGTATTCATAAATACATACATATATACTCACATACATTCATGCACAAAATATATAAGATTTACACGCATATTTACACGTAAATGATTATTTAAAAGTATTTTTTTTTTTCTTTTACAAAAATTTAGTTGTGTAAATTTTAATTGGATATTTTCTCACATAAAAATATGTGGCAGCAAAATTTGTCAGTTGTCTTAAAAATAATTGACATGAAAATAAAATCAATGCAAACATTTTTCATATTACATTCAAATGTACTTACATATGTATGAATGGAAATAAAACTAATGCCTATTTGAATAGAAGATAAGAATGTAAAAATTAGATTGCTGAATTATTATGGCCTTACAAACTCTGTTTGGGTCATAACAAAATTATTTTATTTACGTACCAGAAATAGCAGAAAAGATAGAAAAATCAAAAATTTTTGATTCTGAAAATAATAAAATGGCATACAAAACTTATAATACTTTAAATAGATTGCTTAGTAAAACAAAAGATAGTATACAAAAATGGGACATGTCAAATGTAGTATACAAAATACCTTGTAATGGTAATGATAGTGAAGATTGTAATAATGTATATGTAGGTACAACTAAAAACAAACTCAAAACAAGAATAGCTGGACGTAAATGTGATCAAAGAAATCGAGAAGTTAATAATTCACAAAAAACTGCATTATCTTCCTATTGTGCAAGATTAAATCAAATTCCTAATTTTGAGAATGCATCAGTTTTAAATATAGAAAATAGTTATAAACGTCGGTATATGTTAAAGATGTTACAAATAATTAAAGTGCCAACAACAAAAAGAATAAACTTTAAGGCTGATACTGATAATGTTGCGCTGTGTTACAGACATTTAGTGCATAAAAAAATAGTTAACATTATAATGTATCTTAACGTAGTTGTTTGTTACATTTTCGTTAACCCATTACTGCATAAAGTTTATTTTAGTGATAAAGTTAGTTCATTTGTAATATATTTGGCATTTGGGCTCACATTAAACATTTCGTTATCAAAAAAATGTTTGAAAAAATATAGTTTTGATTTTATGACCCGTCCGATATATCGGACGTTATGCAAGATGGACCCATAGCTATCATAACTTTAAAAAATTATTTATCATTTGTTTGTTATTTTATTTGTTAGATTATTACAAAATATTTGAAGTATTATTATTTATTACTATTTTGAGATGAAGAACCGATTACGTGGTAGTCCATGAAACATTTAGGGTGAAGTCCTACATCACATTTCCGGCATTTGAACTTCGATTTCCCTCCGCACTGATTTGCACATCGGCGTTCTGTGCTTATTGGCACAATCCAATGTTCTTTCCCGTCATATCGTGTTAAGTTTAACGGTTTCGCTGGCTTTTTTCCTTGATGTGGTGAGGATCCATATTTTATAAGCAAGCTTTGGGCCACATATCTCCTACAAACGAGTAAAGATTCTGTGTCCTTATTGCATCCATTTTTTCTTGCAGGTAACCAACTGTTTACTACAGAAATGTCTAAAAGGTAGGCAAAAATTGGCTACCACCATTTTCTAATTCGCATTCTTGTACGAAGGTTTGCAACAGCTTGATCACATTTGTCAACTCCACCCATATACTTGTTATAATTAGCAATCAATGACGGTTGGGGTATTGAAACCCTTGCTTTTGTTTCATTAAACCAACGAGTGGCAGACGTCAATGACCAGTTTTTGAAGTTGGTAGCCACTGTAACAACACTATTATCATTCCAGCGGCAATAGTCTAAGGGATCTTTGCAGTTTTGACTTTCCACTGATGTTGGTTGTGGCCTGAATTCTGAGGACGAAAAGTTAGGTAGCTCTTTTTTCCAATATGTTGTTCTTTTTTTTGGCTTGTCCATTTTCTTGATTTTGTTTCCGAACTAAAGAAGAGAGTGGCTTATCATCTTCATCATCGCTTTCTTCACTTGAGGAATATGCTTGCAAATTAGACGGTCCGACTGACAGCTGTCCTAAAGACGTGGACGGTATAGCATCATCTGCCTTAGCTGAAAAACGTTGAAGCTGGCATTTAGTTTGAAGCAATGTGCGTCCTAAGTGGTTGAGATAAGCATCATGCTCGTCATCAGAATTGTCGCTGTCCTCATCCGTAGCCTGACCGCACCGTTCAATAGGTGGCTCAACATAAACCATAGCATTTGCGATTTCATTATCATCTTCACATTGGTAAAATTTCATGAACTTTTAAGCTACAAAAAATAAACAAACAGCACACCTTAGCACTCACTGTGTATAACGTCCGATATATCGGACAGCATTAAATTCACACTCATAAAGAATTAAGTAACTAAGTTTTTTTGAAATAAAGACTATTTTCGTATATATGTACATCATTTCAACAACCACTATAACTTTTATTAGATTCTGAATTATACCAATTAAAAAAATATCTAAATAATACTTACCTTTTCCTCAAACTAGTCCAACCGCGATCTGCCATTTTAGAAAATGTCAAAAAATAAACGGCACGTGCTATTAATAGTTAAAGGCAGTGTTGCCAATATAAAACAAACATTAAGCTTTCGCGTAAGTATAAAAATCGTAATTTCAATTTTTCTTTTTACAAAATACTCGAAATTACCAACGTCCGATTTATCGGACGCTATGCTGTAATGGGTTAAGTAAATTTATGTGTTTGTATTTGTATAATGTTTTATGTATTTTTTATTTTTTTGAAATTTAAAATTTGAATGTGTGTTTTTTGAGTATTGAAAGTTTATGAGTATGTATATTTTAACATGAAATTTTTGTTAGTTAATTTGAAATTTTTTTTTCAATTGAATTAAATTTTTGTTTTTGAAAAACATATGTATGTAAGTATAATTTTTTAATAATTTTAATTCCCGTTTCCTGAAGATGCCACCCAACGGTGTGGCGAAATATTAAAAGAAAGAAGAAAAAATAATAAACAATATTTTTATTTTAAAACTGACCTAGTGATTGTTTCATTATAAAATGATACATATTTTTTGATAATTTTGATGTTGGTGTAATTGATATGTACATAATTGACACAAGACACCTAATTTTAAAATATTTATCTGACTGTCTGTCTATGTTCGAATTACCCAAAAACTTATAGATGAATTTGAATAAAACTTTGTCATTTCGTAGAGAATCTAGAGATACAAATGTGAAAGCACTTAATTTTAACTGTATAAGGGTACCAGAACACTTGTCAGAATATTTTATTTTTGTAGCTGGAAAGTTTTTAACACTGTTTACAGAAATCTAAAACAAACGTTTGAGAACATATTTTTCTAAATTTTAATTTTAAGAAAATTAGAAATGATACGCGGACGTAGTCGTGGAAACTGCTAGTTTTTAATAAAAGTTGAATTCATTTCGAATGTCGTGATTTGACCTCAGCTTATAAAATATTTTAAATACTTTAACTCAGCTGACGTCATTTTTTAAACGAATTCGCTTACGTATTATAAAACCTCTCCCAAAAATAAGGTAGAAGCGGCTGAACCAAGCTTTATGTGGAACTCAGTCTATACTTAACAGGCTCAACCACTAAATATCACATATTTAAACCAACTAATAAAGTACTGCTTAAAATTTACATACTTCTTACGAGTTAAGAAAATGACACAATATACATAAATATATATATATATATATATATATATATATATATATATATATATATATATATATATATATATATATATATACATCTGTGAATTGTCTTTATTTTGTTATTAAATAGATATAAATATTTATAATACATAAAATTTTTGGAGCGAAATATTTAATGTTTGCGATATAATCGTCAATCGTCAATTGTAAAAATGTTTGTTTTTAAAATTATTTCGACACTTTTAAGAATAACTGACTTTTGAATTTATTTTGAGTTTTTGTTTTTATTTGTGTACTTTTCGTTTCTTTATGGAATCGATTTTTTTATACAAAAAATGAATTTAATTTTCTTTCAATTTTTAAATTTTTATTCTCTGTTTTTTAAATTGGATTGATAGATTAGTGTACATATAACAATTTAATTTTTTTTAATATAAAGAATTTTATTTTAAATTTTAATTAATATTAATCTCAATTTTAATTTTCTTTTTCCTTTTAGGGTTCCGCAAATAAAGAGTGAAAATGTGAACCTATTATTTTCACTGCAACGTCTACCCGTCTGTCACTGTCATCTTAAACGGGATCTCTTTAAATTTCCACGGAAGTTTTACTACTATACCCGCTATAATACTAATAAAATACCAAAATAAAAATACTAAAAAATAAGTTGTTCTGAAAATGATGTCTTAACCATAAGTGCATTGTTGTTTTATTAATTGTGATAGGCAGTCACGAACAATTTGCACAGTATGTTTTATACTATGTCCGCTATAGCAACGAGAACAAAAAATGAAATAAAAGGTGTTTTCAAATACTTGGCGTTGTTTTTGTACCGCAATTGGCTGACACTCTTAATTTGATTACTTTTATTTTTGCTGTAACAAAAGGTAAAAAAGATTGAAAATAAAACTTAAAATGAAAAGTGTTGTTTTAGTGACAATATATTAAGTTTTTCACGCATAGAAAGCAGACATATAAAATTCACATGGAGTATGTACGTACATGTCGGTCAAAAGAGTAAACAATAAATTAAGATTTAAAGGGTATTTCCATAGAGACAGTGATTTCAACGAATATAGTCTTATCTTTAAAACCGTTAGAGGCAGAACTTATTATTTACAGAAAATGTATTGCTAAGTTTGAAATAAAAATGAAGGTAAGGTAAGGTAAGGTTTATTTGAGACTTTAAAACAGCATACATAAAAAGAATAATACTAAGAAAAATTGCAAAGAAAACTTAAAACTATAATGTTTTGTTTTAATAAATATTATTGAATAAGAGTAACAAACTTATCGCTTAATTGCAGAAGAATTATAACGTTAGTTCGTAGTGCTTGCTCCCGGCACAACATTATTGGAAAAGTAAAATATATCAAAAGTGTGCTTAAAAACTAAACTTAAAAACTAAACTTAAATCTAACTACAATTAATTAGGAAATTTTCCCCTATTGGCACCTGGAATTTTTAGCAAGTAAAATTTTGGTAAAGCGTTACTTACACAATTAGTTTCAAGATCTACATAACCTAAGGGTGAGTAGTATTTGGTATTGAGCCAATTTAGACCACTTTGATCGCTCAAAACATTCCGTATCAAAATATTATCCAGATTATGTAAGGAATCAATAAAACGTTTCATTAAATCAAAAGCATACGATGCTAAAGGTTTAATTTTTTCCAAATTGTATATATATTCATTAGAAAATTTTTTATAACTTTGTTCGAAATGTTTGTTAACACAAACTTGCATTTCTTTCATAACCGAAGGCGAAATTGTAAACCATATCGGGAAGCCGTATAAAAGAATTGGCCTTATGCATACTTTATAAATTAACAATTTTGTCTCATCTCGCAAATACTTACTACCAAACAATCTTCCAAAATAAATTTTAATCCTTTTAACTCTTTTTAGCAAAACTCTAGCGTGATGGTTAAATTTTAGAAGCTTGTTGAAGTTAATCCCCAAATATTTAAGATTTTCTACAAAAGGAATTTCTTGGCCATCAAGATACAAATTAAGATTCTTACTTTCAGGAACAACAAAGTATTTGCACTTCCCAGAAGCATTTCTTAAACAAATGGCTTTACTTTTTGTTGTATTTATCTTTATGTCCCAATATTTATAAAAATTATTAACCTCATTTAAATATCTCGAAATAGACATCAATGTATCAATAGGAGAAATTCCATGCGAGTAAATCAATGAATCATCCGCGTAAAGGATACCAGTTGAACCGTCAAACTGATGTGGAAAGTCATAGATAAAAATGCTGTACAAATGTGGCGCCAAAATTTACCCCTGCGGAACACCACAACACACATTGCCAAAAGCAGAGCATTCGTTTTGTAATTGGACGCAAAATTTTCTATTTTTTAAAAAATTATGTATAAGCTTAATTATGAAAGGACTGAAACCGATATTTATCATTTTGAATATAATGCCATCATGATAGGCACGATCAAAAGCCTTTTCAACATCAAGAGAAACTGCTATCGTGCAACGCTGATCTCTTAAATTGTTTACAACATCATTTTGAAATTTTAGTAAAGCATGGCTTGTCGAGTGAAATCTTTTGAAACCAAACTGAAAACTTGGAATATAAGAAGTGCCATTTTACACCGGATAGCTTTTTCAAAAAGTTTGCCTAAGTTGGATAGGAGTGAAATTGGTCTAACATTGTCTAATTCAAAATTATTAGGCTTTTTTAAAATCGGTACAATTTTTGCTACTTTCCAAGAATTTGGAAAATATCCATTGCTAATGCAGTTATTGAATATAATCACTAAATACTCAAAAGCTATGGTAGGAAGCTTTCGTATAATGTAATTTGAAATACAATCTAAACCAGACGATTTTTTATTATTTATTGTTTTAGAAATAGACAAAAGCTGATCAGTGCTAATTAACAAAGAATTATCTTGAATATTAGTTGATGGAAAAAGGCTATCGAAATTAAACTGAGGGTTTGGTATCTGAGACAAATGTGATTCTATTAGGCTTTCAATATCTGAAACATCCCGATTAGGAACTGTACGACAATAAACAGTTGAAAAATAACTGTAAAGATATGATAACTTTTGATTATTATCCGTTATCTCTGTACCGTTTGCAATTATTTTCGTAAAGGTGAAATTTTTTGACCCACCTAAAATATTATAAATTTTCCTGAATGCCGTAGGACCAGGTTTAATATTTGCAAGACGATTTCTGAAAATTTCGTCTTGCTCAATTTCAACCAACTCCTTAATAATAATTTTTAACAGATAAATCTGTTTTGACAACAAAATATAATCTGATCGTTTTCTAACTAAAGTTCTCCTAAAAATCCGTCGGAGTTCTTTTTGCCATCTAAATTTTTGTTTATATAATTTTTTCATTTTTTCGGATATAAAGATATATTTAATTTTTATATTTATTTTTTCACAGTGATTATCAGTTACTTGATTTATTATACAAGAAAATTCTTCAACAAAATTATCAATCTCCAAATTTGACAAATTTACATTAGACGGAGGAAAATTTAAATTTATTTTTGAATCGATTTCATCTTTAAAGGAGCTCCAATTAGTATTCTTAAAGGAAGTAAGAACACGAGGTTGTCTTAACACAAATTCAAAATTTAAAAACCTTAGTTGAAGATGCAAAGGGAAATGATCCGAAAATGTAGGAAGAGATTTAATCGTGAAATTTGGATTAAATGTGTCAACCAAAGTTGAGCTAATTACGAAATGATCCAGGAAAGAATTACCGTTTGGAAAAGAAGGCATAGAATCAGAAATTCTGATAAAATCTGCACAGAAATCTGCTAACCAGTTGAAAAAAGCAATACCGTTGCAGTTACTCACTATATCGCCCCACGAAATGTGTTTTGCGTTAAAATCACCTCCTAAAATCACGCCGTCATAGTTAGATGAAACTACTTGGATGGCAGACAACCCATTATAAATTAAATTGTAATTAAAGTTACATGGAATATATACAGAACCAAATAATATTTTTTTAGGCAAGCCATCAATTAATAAAAGAATTTCAACAAAAATATTTGGAAATGTAATTAAGTCAAAAGTAATATGACGAAAAGAATAATTTTCTTTCATGGCAATAGCAACGCCCACAGAGCTATTATCCTTTACAAATGTGTAACTTTCCAAGCCAATTCTTTGCGCTGAACTAAGATGTGTCTCCTGCAAAAAGGCAACATCTATCTTCTACTAGGGCTAATTAGGGAACGAACATTAAAAGTTAAAATTTCCATAGCTCTATTTACCATAAACAAATTCAATTTAGCTGGCGATTTAGAGCAACTTTTATAATTACTAATAAAATTTCTGATTTTGTCTTCCAAAGACATTGTCTCATCTTTACACAACTCTTTAGCAATGCTCAAAAACTCTTCAATAAGCTGCGGTTTCTTTGATTGATTAACAACCCTCTGAGAATTAGCAAAGCAATTTGCAAATGTTTTATTAGACTCGATAAGACTAGAGCTAATATTAGCATTTTTAAAGTTTTTAACCGCTAAAAAATTTCTTTCTGTTATTTCATTTGCCAATTCCTTCTTACGTTCCCTGTATTGCAAAAAGTAAGGACAACCCCGCCAATTCGCTGGATGTCCCAAATTTTTACAATTAACACAAAAGCGCTTATAACTATCACTAAGTACCAATTACACTCACCCTGGCTATGTTTCTCAAAACACTTAACACATGCCTGAGGTCTATTACAATTATGGGAGTAATGACCCCACTGTTGGCAACGCCAGCACTGAACCTCTCTTGAGTTCGCCTTAGGGGATTCCCAACTAATTGACTGACTTAGCAAGTACCTGATATGTGTAAAATCATTCGCACTTTTACTGGAAAGCAATGTAATTAAAAATAAACCTGTATCCACATTAGACTTTCTTGAAAACTTGGTCTGAAATTTTGCAACCTTTTCTACAGTGTTTGGTATGACCTCATCAAGTTCTTTCTTAATATCAGCTATATCTTTCTTATAGTAAATACCACGAAGAATAATAGTTTTCTTTTTAAGCGCCTTCGGTGTGAAAGAGTACGATTCAACATTTTTATGTTTTAGCAACGCCATCATTTCTTGGTGGACACAAGGGTCACGCACATAAAGCTTGCTCTTGAATCTTGATTTATTAGTTATTTTAAAATCGATATTTTTAGCTTTCAACTGATCCACTAAACTCTTGATATTTAAGTTAAAAATAAAAATAGGTGGACAATAATTTCCGACACTAATTTTTAGTGGTTTTCCTCCTTTATGTTCATTTTTGAAATCATCACTAGTTCTATCCATTTCGATTTCAACAACTGAATTGGGTCATTGCTCTTCCTTTTTTTGGTTCTAACCGTAACAAATTCCCGGATATCATCCTGCAGTATATCTTCTTCCATAGAAGATACAGATAAGGAACGTGAAAGCTTAGCTTCCTGGCGCATTTCAACAGATGAATGGTCCTTTAACAATCCTTGCATCGACTTTAAACTGGAACTATTAACAGTCTGGTTCCAACCAAGCGGCTGATTCTTATCCGGGGGCTGTTTCGGATGATGAGATCCACCATCCAGTTGGTTGAGCTGAAGACTCATTGAAGTTTTCTTATCTTTATTTTTGTTAAGAATATTAAATTTATCAAAAATTTTTATTAATTTTTTTTATTAAATTTTTCACAAAAAAGACGTACGTTTCTATGATAATTCGAAACTCGACCCTTAAAATAATCAAAATGAAGGATTTCCACCAAATAACGCGATGTTGAGATACATTGTCTAATGTTTAAAATAATTAGATAAGAAACAGACACTTTAAATGTTTAACTTAAAAAAAACAAATTAAAAATTAAAAGGTGGCTCATACCGTGGTACGTAACTCTTTGTCTACATTATTAAAAATTTATTCATTGTACGAATTATATTCTAATGATGGTATTTAAGGCGATAGCAAAATTTTTGAATTAATTATTTAAAACGATTTTTTTTAAATCGTTTTAAAATCTTTGAGTGATTAACAAAAATTATTCTTTTCGAGAAAATATGAATTTCGAAAAGTTTTTGGATTTTCGGGTTTGAAAACAGCACAACACATCAACATCTTCTACAACTTAATTATACTGACCTGAAGTTGTTATTTTTTGAAGCTTTATTTTAAAAATCGTTAATTTCATTATTTTTGCAAGTTGTTTAGGAATCTGCGTGTCAAAATAATTAAGTGTTAAAAGCATTGGAATTTTAATTTATTCCGTATGCATTTTCTTGAATTTAACAAGTTTAAAGTAAAATTTCATACTGGGTAATAATGATTTGTTCAAAGTTGTCATGCTTTGCTAAAATTCAATTACTTTTATGTTATATTATTTAAGAAAACCAACAACAAACATTAACTACTGTAAAATAAGTTAACTATAAACCCTTTAACTTTTTCATTCCCTTTCTTATTGTTACTAAGTGGACAATATCGCTACAACATTTATTCTGACTGCAATAACTGGCCAATTGAATCTAGTACATAAAGCGTTTTTTTTTAACTAAATGCAAAGTATAAAGATTAAATTTGTATTTAGTTAAAAACCAGCTTAAAAATTTTTCTCAAGGACTTGAATTAAAAATCAAAGAAAACTTAGCTATAGATGCTGTTTTTTTACTAAATACTTATCCAAATAATTAAGAAGTTACTGCCATTCTTATAAAATGAATAAACAACTTTGAGATATTAGTGACAAGTTAAAGTTAAAAATAATTTTATTGATATGGTTGATTTTTCTTCTTCTTCAAAAACCCCCGTATAAACTTGAAGAATTTCCCCTTCGTGTAACAACAAGGAAAGAAAAACAACATTATTGCACTAATACTAATAACAGTTTATAAAACCAAAAAACCATTCAGGTGACAAAACATACCTCTACATTTGCACTACATAACAAGAGAGAACATAGATTAAAAATACAAAAAAAAAAAAAAGAAAATTTTATTTATTAGTTTTTTGAAGGATATGACTTTAGAACTGTTAGCGCGTTTACCAATTCACTAGACATTATGATTCTTAATTTCGTTGCAAAATTTCCAGCAATCTATTAATTTTTTACTGAGGTAGATTTTGTTATCAACAATGCGTTGAAAAGATTATCCATGTTCGTTCTTTGAAGGCTAGTGACTTTGAGTGATTCGAATTCCTTTTTAAACAAATTAGCAGGTTTTTGTTTTACAACTTGTGTAGTAGAATTCACATGAAACGATATATTTGAAAATATTTAAATGTCGCAACAAAAATATTTAAAAAACAGTCTGTGTACTTTTTTAAAGTGCTGATGATTTTAAACTTTCCGTTTCCCGCAAATATAGTCAATATTTTCCCGGGAAATTGTGGAACTTTTCCCGGGAATTCTCGTTTCCCAAACCCTAACTACTTGTAAGGCATTATAACCAACACACAATTTTAAACCAGCAGAAAAATAATGCTATGTGAATTTTTTCAAAGGCCACTGAAACAAGACTGTAACATATTATTGATTTTTCTTTTTATTCTAAAGTACGAATTTCAACAATAATGTGCAGAAAAATAATTTTTCCAATTCAAATAAATATATAGTTATAAATATATAATTATAATAACGTTATTGTGATTTTAGTTTATAAAAAAATTATTTCAAACAAATAATTTTTGTTAAATTTGTAAAGAGCAAAAAATCTAAATTATTATTTTTAAAGTTTCATATTGTTGATTGGATTTCAACTTGTAATTATTTCACATATTTTTAAGTTAAAATCGATTATTAAAAAAAAAAAAACATTTCATTTTTAAGGAGCATACCATTTTCATACGTTTAACACAAGTTGTTTTAAAGTAGACTGCTTGCTGATTGCAGATCAGCCAAAATTATTTCATTATTATAAAAACATCTAAAATAAGAATGACAATTCTATTAGAGGTCCAACACAAAACAAAACGAATTAATAAATAAAGAGTGCAAACATGTTTGAATTTGATTCAAAATAAATTGTGAGTGAACTTTTCAATATTTCTATAACTTTGGCTGTGTATCTTCATTTTCTTACGCCAACAGCCGTATTGTATTTTCTATCAAAACGTTCTTAGCTACAGTGCATAAAGTAATATTTTTCCTTTATGTGCTGAACTATATCAATATCTACTAATTTTTGTGAGAATTTAATTTTAATACTATGATGTTCATGGTTCGTCTATCGACGCTGTGTACCACGCAAAAGGAGGATTTTAAAAAATTGATGTCACCTTAACTTTATTTAAAATCACTTCAAAAAAATAAAAAGGTTATTAATTTGACTGGAAGATGCTTTTTTATATTTGTGATTCCATGACTTATTTTTTTCTGGAACGATTTTGAGTTTTTTTATTTTTTTTTATTTGAAAGATGATGTTTACAAATCGGTCCCGTTTTAAAAACAGTTCTTAATCTTCAAAATTAAAAGGTGTCCCCATGCAACATACACATTTTTTAAGTGTATTATGAATCGTAAAGGACACCAACTCCAACTTAAAAAAATCTGCATATCACTACAACTCCCAATGGCTAAAAGTAATAAAAAAAAATTGAATCAAAGGGTGTTCCCATAGGTAACGTAAATAGACATGTATGGTCTTATCTTTTAAACCGTTATACACAAAAGCTTTCAATTTGGTCATAATGTAGATTGCTACGACAAGTAACAAGTATTAATATTAGTATTATAAATTAAAGGGTGCCCCAATAGTACATTTAATTTATATAGCTGCACTTCTGAACGCTTATAGACAGACGCTGAAAATTTACAATGAACTTGTATTGCTAACTCTGCTATAACAAAAAGTATAAAATTTGGATTTAGAAATTAAAAGGTGTCCCAAAAGTTGATGTAATTTGATAGATGTGGCTAGGTTTTCGAACCGTTATAGACAGTTCGTCAAAATGCCTCATGCATGCCAAGAAAAGGATGCCAAGGAAAGTGTCAGTATGCCCGTTCTTACGCAACGCTTCCTATTATAAGTCCATGCATTCAAGAAAGAGTGACTCTTAAATAACCCGTAATCGTGGTCACGATGTCGCACCACGCACAGCCGCTTCGGAGTTAGTCGTTGGTCAAGTAGCAGCTAAAAAAACGAATATTCCTGAGATATATTCTGAAATACGTTTGCCTTTGCTAATAACAAACATTTCTGCTTGAAGAATGCTCACTTCAGCCGAGAGTTTGAAAGACATGTAACGACACAATATCGCTGGTTGCTGAGGTAGGTTCAGCAAAGTCCAACGTCGCTTATACAAAAAATAAAACACACAAGGTTATAAGGTTATAATCTTTATTGTTCGTCTAAGGCTGTATTTATTCTCCCATTATCCTTTTCAAAAACATATGTGTGGTTGTTGCCTTGACTTCTAAATCGAGGACTTGCGACGACTATGTGTTTGGTTTCTTGTTTTGTAATTTTGAAAAAGCAGGATCTTCCCCTAGCGATGAATTTCTCTGAGCTCACCAACTGGTGATGTATCTAACGCCAGTTGCTCGACCAATATAATTTCTAATTAAGTGGTGCCTGAGGGGCATTTTGGTCACAGACTCCTACAGATACCACCAAAAACTCTCATCCCCCACCACCCGTGTAAATAAAGAAAGTTCGTAATACGATTCTCTCTGGTTCGACAGTGCATATGATATTTTTACAGAACGATGAAAGAATGGTCGTATTATAATATTTTTATACTTTAAGTAATAATATTATATATTTCAAAATATTAATCAAGCAATATTGTGGTTGCAGCAACAACAATATTATTGTTTATAATAAAAAGATTTAATTAAAACCATATAATTGCTCTTAGAACATGGTCACATCTACCATGTTTTTCTGTGTGTAATGAGAAGTAGTTTTTAGATGACCCACGTACTATTTGTGTATTTTTCTTAATTTAAAAAGAAGGTTATTAAACTAAATCGTTAAACGCCTTCGCTAATTGCTTTACTTTAAATCATAAACACAAATCTCTTTAAAATTATAAAAAAAAGAAATTTCCTTAAATTCTGCACAGCAAATCATTTGTCATATAATCAAACATTTCATTTAGCTCATGTTCTGACTTTTCATTGCTGCTGAAAATTCTTTTCTTGTAAGCAACCGCATAAGAAAATTATTTTGGCAAAATGACAGAAACTGTTACCTATCGCAGTTTATTTAGTTTTTGTTTAACAACAAACTTAAGCTAAAAGGCAACACTAATACATACGCAAATATATGTACATTAAGTGGCAAGATAAATTTCTCACGTTTTTACGATTGTGCGACAAAACACAGCATTAATGACTCTCTTCTGTTTACATAAAGAAGCAAAAAAAAAAAAATTAAAAGGATGGACAGACAAGACAGACAAACGAACAAAAAATACAAGACTGCATTTTTTTAAGCACTTTAGCTTTAAGCTAAACCCATGTAATCTGTTACAAAGCAATAGAAAAATCTCAACCATAAAAAATTAAAGAAACAAAAAACGTTAGTGCAAATGTAAAATTTAGTCTTTAAGCTTCAGTTTCAAATCGGGCAACTAAATGTTAACACTGAAATCAATGTTTATAGTTATTTCAAGTCATACATACTTAACTTTATGCTGCCTTTGTTGCCATTCATTTTATTTCATTTCCATTCTTTATTGTGAGTTAAAACTTCTTTTTTAAATTGCGCCGTTTTTGTGTGTTTTTGTTTTTTTGTTTTTTTTTGTTGCCAATAAGAAAAACCCAAAGCAATGTGTCAATAATTAATTGAATTTAATTAAATCTTAAATTACCAAAGTTTTAAGCAACAAATACAAATAAAACAATTTTTCTTATTTTCTTTTTTTCATTACAAGTCACTTTTAAAGTACTTTTCTACTTTCGACCATTTTTTATACCCTACACTACAGGAGGAAAAAGGGTATATCTAATTTTCCGATTTCCGATCGATCTAGTAAAGTGAAATAACTCTAATCAAAAAGTAGATATATGGGGTGATAGAGTATTAAAAAACATGACAACACATCAAGTGAAAAAATTGGCACTTTCCCATATATTTTGAGATATGGGCCTCTGAAGTTTTTATAGAAATTATGATTGTGCAACATATTCTGTAAGATGTCAATATGAGTATCAATTATAAGATCTTTAAGACATCTTTTAGGAAACACTTAATTTTTAAAAATACTTAAGCCAGTAAGATCTATTGAAAAATTTATATAAAAAAATTTTTCTTTTCTTTTTTTCTTATTTCTTATTCTCTGTCACCCCAATATTTGTTTTTATTTACTTGAAGTTTCTTTACTGAGATAGATTTACACATAAAGTGAAGGGTATATAAGATTCGGCACAGTACTCTAACTTACTAAATACCCCACAGTGCAACATTTTTAACAAAGACAAAATTGATAACGGTAAACTTGTTGTTTGGCAATATTTGTACGCAAAGAAGAAGAAATGTGAGATAATCAGATGCATCATTCATCACTAAATCAGAATAATTCCCCTGTCAAATATCACAAAATTATTACCAATTCAAGTTTAAGTTCAAATAATTTGAAAATATTATTTCGTTTTAAATGATAAAAATTGCTGATTTAAAACCTTAAACTCAACATTATTTCAAAGCGCAGCAAAACGAGTTATTGCGTTGAAAAAGATAAAAAGGTATTATCGCAATCATTATATGAAATATCATGGCATTATCGTTCATTATACACTGGCAAATTACCATTAACAGGTTGACACTTGAACAACGCTACAAAATTATACAGATTTCCTTTGAAAATCAGTCATCAATCAATTGTTCAGAGATGAGGCTCATTTGTGCCGTAACGGAGTAAAATTGATTGTCAGCAGGAAAAATCCGACCTCAAAACAAATTTTAGCTGTCTGTCTATAACGGTTCAGCACATCATTTTACATCAATTATGGAAACACCCTTTAATTTTTAAATTCAAATTATGTTTTTTTGTTAAAGCAAACCTAGCGCTAAAGAATCCTTGTAGATTTCAGCTGTCTGTCTACTACGGTTCAAAAACGTGACCACATACATCGAAATACATCAACTATTGGAACACCCTCAAAGTTTAAACCCCAAATTTTATAATTTTTTTAAAGCGGATTTAGCTATACAGTTTTTTTTTTTTTTTTTTGGTCATAGTAACCGATTTTCTGTTCAATTTTTAAACGTTTATCTATATCCGTTCTAAAGATAGGCCAATAAAAGCCAATTTAAGTTACTTATAGGGACACCCCTTACATTTAAGATTTATTTTTGTATTTCTTTTTGCTATTGGGAGCTTCATTTATAAGCAGTTTTTAATAATATAAAATATCTTTTTCGACCATTTCATAAACTTCAAGGTAAAGAAAAATAGTCAAGCTTGAGACCATTTGGTGTCATAAAATATTTTAATTATTTTATTTTTTCGAACGTTTCGATATCCATCGGATATCATTATTAAGGAATCGAGTAACAATTTAACATAAAAAATATACTTCACACTGTTTTCACATTAAACATTGTACTTGTATTGCAGTTTTCTTCATTTTAAAGTGGTGCCCTTTACGTAAAAACATATATTTTGTTTGGTTACATTCTTTTCTTTTGATTTGGACGAGATGTGTTTTCAACAGAATGGCGACTGTATCCACTGATGTTTTGAAATTGAAATGTGGTTACATTTACGAAATAGACCTTTTCATTGGCCTCCAAGGTAGTGCGACTTGACACCTTTCGATTATTTTCTGAGGGGCTTCATGAAGTCACTGAATTGAACTATCAACCACAAAAAATGTACGCCGTTGACTTCAAAATCGTTCGTGTTATTTGTAAAGTACGGCCAGCTGTGTTAGGAAAAATGACTCTAAAACATTGCTTCACAGTTTCCTAAATGGAACGTTCCCGATAGAATTTTCTTGCTGTTGATAAATTAGGAAATACACCATTCATTACAGGACAAAATTTAAAACTAAAGATTTTCAGTGAAAATAACATTCCTCTTGATATACAATAAATACACTGCGTGCGTAAAAATATCTCCTATTTCTTTGATTTGTTCATGAACAAGTTTAAACCTCTTGGCCTTGTAATAGTGCTTATTAAGTTTGAATACCGCGTGTGGCAAATAGAAGACATCGTTATTAAAAATAAGTTCTTGCTGACAACCTTGATAAAATCCGTTTTAGCAGCAAACCGCCACAGAAATCTCTAATGAGATTTTGTTGAATCAGGGATTATTTGCCTATCATCAGTGTCTGGTTGCAGCTAATATTTTCATGGCAAGATTTTTAAACCCGATCTGTCAATAAGTTAAATGTTGTTGTAGTAAGTTACTAAGTTCAAAAAGTATAAAAATTCTAAACAATCAATAGCTCTTAATATACTCAAATATAACTGTTAATGTTTTTTGACCTTTTATTATATTTTATTTTATTTTATTTTATAATAAAATAAGCACTAGGTCAGTTTTAGAATAAAAATAATAAACAATATTTTTATTTTTATTCTAAAACTGACCTAGTGCTTAGTTTATTATAAAATAAAATAAAATAAAATAAAATACTCAAATATAATAATAATAATAATATTATAATATATAATGAACCAAAAATACTTCTTCCAAAATTTCACATTTCACTAAGGATGAGTAACTTTTGATCATTATTTTTGACTCACATTTTTTTTTTTGACATTGACATTTAATATGTCACTGCCTGTTTAAGCAAAACGTGTAATTCCTTGTCATCTTCATTCAGGAACAGTCTAAGGGGTCCTTGAGCACCACTCGAGTCTGCCTGCACTTTGTTATGACCTCCGGAACTAAGTGCTTTTCACTTTCCAGTATTTTTTTCCTTGTTAAAACCCATATTTTGGACGCTTTTCTGACTACACGGTTAACAAAAACCGTAATTGGAGTTCCAAAGTGCAGTGTTCTCCAACTTCTTCACCGGTTCACTCGCTTCCTTAGCAGTACCATTGCTCATTCCTCTACTGTTCTTCATTATACTTTTTTTATGAGGTATTCGCGCGTAAGAAGCGCTAAGCTTCGAATTTAATAGCGTGCCGTGAGTACCACTTGACTCTATTAGTGTTCTAATCCCCCATCAATGAACTTTCTGCCCACCTCCTTTAAAAGGCAGAAAGGTATCTAGAATCCGCATACCACAGAACAAACTCCTTCCAGGAAACCCTTCTCAGGCCTATACTGTCTAACCATAGATTAATACTGCCAATTTAATCGTTTACTTCACTTCGTCCGACTTGCTTGTTTTGTATGATCTGCTGAAAGATCCTTTTTAATTACTAACATAAATAAAAGTATGAGTCGAACTTTCCGCAGAGCCATTTAACGGCCGCTTGTAGGCAAAAAGGTGGACTTTTGCAGACAGTGGATGTACAAACAGTTCAAGTTAAAATTCGTTGCAATAAATATGGTTGCAGTGAATGTATTAACCATGTTATTTTCAGCGTTAAGATTTTTGTATGATGAACAATGGCATGTTAGCTTTAGATTGTATTGATTACTTAATGTTGTATTAAGTTTAAAAAAAAAGCTATAAAGAATTGTAAGTCTAAATTTAAATATCACATGAGAGAGTTCAACCAATTAGTGTTGAAGGGTTAAAATATCTTCACTTCACTTATAAAAAAAACATTTGAATACAATTTAATTATACAACTTAAAATTTAGACGCAACTTTGTGAATGTTTTGTAATTAGAGTGGAGTAAATGCATCGCTTTATTATTCTGCATTCTTGTGGCAATGGAAAAATGTTTCTTTTACTACGTTTCTGTTCGTTATGCGGGTTAAATATAAACGATTCATTTAAAATTAAAAAGAAAAATTTAACAACAATTGGTATCACAAGGGTCAAATAGTTTAAACAGAAGAAAGTTATGCACACGCCAGCATTGGTTTTCATTTTCAATGATTTTAATTTAAAAGAAAATTTTGCAGCAGCTAAAGTAACAGACTAAACTAAAGACATTGGAACGGTTGATGTTTTCCTTTGCTAAACATGACACTATGACTTCATCATTATCAATTGGTGAGCATCTTTTAAGGCAATTTTTCCAGTCAGCCAGCCGTCGACTATGCGAAATATTGAATTTTTCCGGACAAATAACTGAACGCATGTTATCAGTTTTCTGAGCTTTTAAGAATCTTAGGTTGGTGGAAGAAATAAAGCTGTTTGGTGCTTAAGCGCTAAATTTGCCACTGATTTCAGTTTTTTAGTTGTATGGCTGTGTGTGTGTGTGTGTATTTTTAGTCAAAATTATTTTGTAATGATCATTTTGTACATTGTTTTCTTAGATACTCCTTTGATTCACTTTGATTTTCAGTAGCATCTTGTTGATGGCTCTTTTTTCATCGTGTTGTTTTCTCATTTCGCTTTTATTTCTTTTTTTTTAAGCTGCTGCATAGAAAGATAATAGCGCTGCTTTTGCAGTAAATGCATTTTGGTAATTCTGTCCTCATTTGTTTTGGGTAAAAGTACAACTAAACAGCAATTAGCCCAATTCCCAGGCCACTAGTTCGCATGTACGTCGAATTGTATTTGAAATATCAAATAAAAACCAATAAATGCGCAAAACAAATAGCAAAAGATTAGTAAATGATAATAGTTTCACATTAGACTTACAGAATAAAGGCAACATTAGAGTAACAAAATTGTAAGTGTTTATAGTTTAAACTGATCGAGGTAGTTTTCCTTTTAAGATAAGGTAATGAAATAAAATATTAAAAATCATTTGTGATTTGTTTCTAATGGAAAGAAGATTTTAAATTTATTTGGCTTTTTAGCTGAGAAATGGCAAGAGCTGATTGGTAATAATTTATTTAAAACAAAGTTTTTAAATATTGGTATTTAACAGAAAATGTTTGAAATACAAAAAAATTTTAAATTAAAGAACTTGGAGTAGAAAAAAACCTATAAAAATTAGTTTAAAAAAGTTATTGATTAAAAAAATTATCATAAAGCAAATAATTTTCTAATGCCTCTATATTTAAATCAGTGTCCGTAATGGCAGATAATTTTCAAGCTGTTAAGTTTCTCTCTCTTTTCTTTTTCTGTCATATGTGTTTCTTATAAAATTAAAAATATTACTTTTTATTGTTTACCACACCCTGTTTATTTTTGTTAAACATTATTTTATTCTTTGGTTGTTAGACCAAATCATTTTTAACGGGCTTCAAAAAGAGAAGGAGGTTATCAATTTGACTGAATGCTGCTTTTTTATGCTTGAACTTATAGAGCTCAGCCATTTCTGAATTGATTTTGAAATTTTTTTATGTAATTTGATGGATTATGCTTATAGATTGGTCCCGTTCTAAAAACTGTTCATAATCTTAAAAATTACAGCGTGTCCCCACACAACTTACATGTTTTTTAAGTGTATTATAAACCGTAGAGCTCATAGCAAAAATTACAACAATAATAAACCTAAAAATTAAAGGGTGCTCCCATAGGTGATGTAAATTTACCTATATGGGCTTATCTCTTGAAACGTCATAAAGAAGCGTAAGTAAATATATTCAAAATCATAAATTAAAGGGTGTCCCAATTGTTGTGTAATTTGATGTATGGGGACAAACTTTTGAACTGTTATAGCCAGATGAGAATTACAGTTGAGAATTACAAAGAACCCTTCTTGCTAAGTCAGCTATAACAATAAGTATAAAATTTGAATTTTGAAATTAAAGGGTGTTTCCATATTCAAAGTAAATGGATCTACATGGCCCTATTGCTTGAACCGTTATGTACAAACCTTTATATTTAATAGGATGTTCACTACTTTGTCTAGTATATTAAAAAGTATAACTATTTAAAATTATAAATTATAGGGTATTCAATAGTTGCTGCATTTGATGTATATGACCAAGCTCTTGATCAGTTGTAGACAGTTAAACGAAATTTGCACAGACCCTTTATAGCTAAGAGCGCTAAAAGAAGAAGCAAACTTGAAATTTAAAAATAAAGGGTATAGGGACACTGGTCAGCAATAAAAAGTGTAATCTGTTTGTTTAATCTGCATTCATATTTTGTTCTACGACATATAAAAAAATCCTCACACAATCTTTCTCGATTATAATATAATTAATTTATAATTACTGCCCTACAGAAACATGATTTTAAGTTTGTTTGTTTTAAAGTCGGATTTTTTTTTGCAGGAATAATTTGTTTCAAGTTGTTTATTTAGTAGACTACAGATGGCTTATCATGTGCATGAGATTTTCTTTTAATACTATAATCAGTTTTTCCTTTTCACATAACTACTGTAGTTCAACATTTGTTGTCGGTAACACTATGTCGAACAGTGGGAAGTTCGGTAAACAATGGAAATAATTCTGTATTCATTTTGAGACTGTCCGTGAACTTAACTGTTAAAAATGCTTAAAGTGCCTAATTTTTAAAGGTCTTCTCTAAGTTCCTTCACGGAAAGAAACTTATTTTATTATGGATTGCTCATATATATAATAAGTTTTTAATTTGAAAAAATATATATTATTAAACGTTAATTATATTTCTTATTACCACAATATATTAATAATGCCTAAGCAAATCCCATAATTACCAAAAAAGTTGTAAAAATTGTAAAAAGGAAAGATGCACATTTTTGATAAAAATTATTACGAAAACTGAAATCTTTAAAATTTTGTAATTTTGATTCATAAAAGACTTTTATAAATTTTTTTTTTTTTTTTTGTGGGCCCCGCTAAAAGCTAAACTCTTAAGTGTCTTACTTTAAAGCTTTCAGCACCGGCTCCCTAAAAAGTATAATGTCTTCATTTAAAGTCAACAGTAAATGTTATATAGGTGTGTATGGTTTCAATACAATCGGTGAAAATGAATTATTTTTTTTTAAATAAACTCCTCACTGTACATTGTTTTATGACTTACGTGATATTTCAAATACATTGCACATTTTAAAAAATGCTAGGCTTAAAGCTAGGGATTTATACAACTACAAGTTTCAGCACATCAATTTCTTTTACTCGTTTTTGGCACTTTAATTCTTTGCATTTTATTCCTATAGACTTTTGTGACTTTCTACAAAATTACGCAGCTGTTTACGCAACAACATCTGTTACTCTGACGAGACTCGTACTACTCGATGTTTTTTGTAAACGTACTCCTTTAAGACACGCCACCATTTACACCACAAGGCACCTTTTTTGTCATTCAGTACGCTTTAACCAATTTAGCTTATTTCAGCGATTTCCCTGCTACTCTATAAGTGTCTTAACCACTTATCTGACGACCTAATATACAACCGCCTTCGCCCACAATGTTTTCTTAATCGAGACTCTGTGAGGCCTGATTTGCTGTTTTCTATTTATTGCTTATTAAACAACTCATATATTGACACTTTTAGGAAACAATTATTTTTTTCTTTATTCATGGCGCTGGTAGGGTTCGAACCCATGACTCTAGGATTTTTTTTAACAAACAGACAACTCTGGCAGTACAAACAATGCAAGTAACTATTCCCTTTTATTCACGTTACATACACCCTACTTGCTAGTGGCAGAAGTAAGAACATAATTAGCTTTGTCCATTTTTCAATTTCTGCTACACCCCTCTTAATATTTTCTCTGTTGCCTCTTATGCTTTTGTATTTTAAATTCGAACTGTGTTTTAAAAGTGTAACAAATTTGAATTTATAATCTGACAAAGTTTTTTTTACCGCTTTATGAAGACAAGGTCATCACACGTGTTACGTATATAATAGTTCGCTTCCAATATTCTGTGGATGTTGGTCTAGACTGGTACATGTTTATAGCATGAACAATTTTACCATACACTCTCATCCTTCTTATTTTTTCTGCACTTATTATACTACTATCTGGCTTGCAGTTTTGTTAAGAAAAAAAAAAAACAATTATTTGTTTATTTTATAACTTATCTTTTATCACCAGTAAATAAAAGAAAGTTTTATATTTTTTATTAATTATTCGTTTTTAAATTTTTACACAAAAACATTTTTTTTAGATTAGCGTAACCAAGATGTCTAGTAAAGGGAAGCAAGTGCTTTATTACTGATTTTAATGTGTATCACTTGAAGTCAAGTTGAAACTACTAATACTGACGTCATTCTCTGCCTTTGAGTTAATTCAACTACTATTAACAAATTTTGCGTCGTAAAATTAATATTTTGCTTTTATTATATTTTGAAACACTCCATTTTATAGTTTTAACTAAAAATTAAATTTTATTGACAGGTTAAACTTTTTAATATAATATAAATATATTGCAACACCTATTGTTGAGAAGTTGAATGACTGTTGTTAATAATAACTCTTCCTGGTATGACTACATTTTTATAATTCTGGCTGACTACTTACTAAATATGGATCCAGTAATTCATTTTCTAAACGTTGATCTAAAATTTTAAACTTTTTACATACGTACACTTAAGAGTATAAATTGTACTAAGAGAAGAAAAAAAAACACACACACACACACAAAATAAAAAATATATTAAAGTATTTATTAAGAGCCGTTATAGTGAAAACTTTAACATTCTGATAGGCAGATTGACATTAGCGATACAATTCCTATGACACCCGCTTTATTACGGTGCTTTGAAGATTCTAATAGCGAAATTTTTTGTGTAAAGCTTTTACTATTTATTTGAATAATTTTTACAAATATCTAATAAAAGACGCAAATAATGCAATAAATACAACAAAAAAATTAATTTATTACGAGTGCAAAGCGACGCATGCCAGATTACAGCTAATGGAATAAATACTGCATGCTTTCTCTAAAAACAACAAGTTTTTGATGTGTCTTTGAATCTGATAACGGGAAAGAGAAAAAAATATCTTTTACAAGGAAAGTCCATCAACTAAATTTTTGACCCAATAACGTTAAAAATTAATAGTCTTTTTTGCTTTCATCCTCAATTTCTGCTTGTTCCTGTCTTTCTTCCGCCTTCCATATAAAAAATAAATTTTAATTTAACTACTTGTACGAAAATAAAATAGTCACTATCGTTATAGAAGTATTTTCTTTGTGTCTTGCTATCATAATCGAATAATGGACAAGATATCAATAAAAAAAATGACCAAAGAAAATAATTTATTGTTTACTTTAAATCTTAAAGACAAATAAAAAATAATATAAAGAAAACAATACTTGGCATCCATCCATCCTAAAGAATAAAGAAGAAGAAGGAAGAAATCTTAAAAAAATGTTTTAAAGATGTTTGGTCACCCTGTCTTTTAATAAATAATTATGTATGCTGCTCGTTGAGAAAAATAAAGTGCAGGAAGTAAATATGGATTGAAAATAATTTATGTAAATATATATAACTAACTGTACTGTGGTAAAATGTATTTCTTAAATTTAACAAACTTTAAGGATAAACATCATATGAGCCGTTTATTTTAAAAGTGGCATAAGTCACTTTGCTTTTAAGCTGAAAAACATGTTAAAATGATTGTTTTTCAAAAGTATTGAGGCTAAATTTAGAGAAGATTAATTTTTACTACTATCACAGGATACTTATTCCCCAATGAAAACTTCGGTCAACATAAAATCGTAGCAGTTCTTAACCTTTTAACTTCTTTCTTTTATTTTATTTTATTTATTTTTTTTTTCTTTTTGAAAAAAATGGCTCTTTCTTTTATTTTATTTATTTTTTTTTCTTTTTGAAAAAAAAAAAACGGCTCATATAGAAAGATCAGACAAACAAATAATCAGTACTACTGCATACGCATATATAATCTGGTCTCACATTTATTGCGGATAGCAATCTTCGCCCCTCTTCCTCAGTATGGAACCGCGAATCCAACTGAACAAAATTTAAAAATCGCGTTGGGATCACTTTTCGCTTATGATTTATTTAACAATAATTCTTGCAAAAAATGACTTCCGAACAGATTTCATTTCTCTGTCTTTAACGTCAAACTATAAGAACTATTGGGACCCCCCTCTATTCCATCACCAAACTTTATACTTGTTCAACTGTCCAACAGCTTAGCCAATTACATCAAATTATAGCAACTATAAGGGCCTTTTATTTCCAAATTCAAAGTTGATTCTTGCCGTTGTTGTACAATTAACAATCAGGTTCTTTGTCAATTTCAATCGTCTGTCTATAACGGTTCAACAGTTTGGCCACATACATCAAATTACATCAACTATTAGGACACCATTTAGATTCCAAATCCAAAATTTACACCGCCTTTCTACAACTGTTCAAAAGTAAGGTCATATACTTCAAATTTAATGCACTATTGGGGCAACCTTTAATTTATAATTTTGAATATTTATACGTGTTATTACAACGATCATAGAAATCGATATTCTGTTTAATTTGCAAGCGTTTGTTTATAGCTGTTTAAAAGCTAAGCCCTATATGTAAATTTACGTCACTTATGGGGACACCCTTTAATTTTGAGATTTATTTTTGTATTCCTTTTTGCTATTGGTAGCTATAGTGATACGCAGTTTTTTTAATTACGATTTTTTTAATTTACGATTTGTAATAAACGTAAAAAACATGTACGTTATATAGGGACACCCTTTAATTTTTAAGATTATGGACTGTTTTTGAAACGGGACCTATCTGTGAAAATCACCTTTCAAATAAAAAAAACTTAAATTAATTCAGAAATGAACTTAGTCATTTGAGGCACAAATATAAAAAACAACCTTCAGTCGAATTGATAACCTCCTTCTTTTTTGAAGTCGTGTGAAAATGAGATGAAATATATTAATGATTATAAAAAATATTTTTGTTTTTAATATACAAAAGTTTTGTTTTTTAATATAAAATAAGGAAAATATAAAGAAAGATAAATTTTTAAGGTAAAAAATTGGTTTCTTACATCCTCTGAGATAGTTTTTAGTTAAATATATTAATATTTCGCTTAAAAGTAACTTAGATTCATGGTTAATAAAATTATTAAGTCAGTTTTATGTAAGGAGTTGAAGATAATCATTTAACTTAAATAACTTAAATTTGTTTAATAAATTTTTGATTATATTTGTTTTTAATTAATTCACTTCAACAAATAATAATGAAGGAATTTCTTTTGTTATCAAACCTCGAAGTCAAAAGGAAATGTGACGCAAAGTTGCTATAAAAAGATCTGAAGAAATTAAGGGTCGATTGTGTCCTTATTTCTTGCTTCTTGGGCTTCTTTTAAAACAATTTCATGGATGCTAAATTCCATAACTTACCAAGGGTATTCCTTTAGGTATAAATTTTGTATGACAGCAATAAAACATTGAAAGCATCTTCATCTATAGGGTAATCGCTACGTGAATTTTCGAAAATAATATAAAACCGTTCAAATAACACTATGATTCAAATGTTAAAAAAAATATATTGAGGGCTTTTCATACACCAATTTTTTTGTTGGAGTCCATGGAAAACGAAAATAGGTTTGGTTTTTTTAAGTCACTTCGAAAAGTGATTTTATAACGGTAAATGTGGAGAAAAACGCGTATTCTTAAATTTTCAGATTTAAATGGGCATAACTTCTTTTTTTTACAACGGATTTCTATTATTTTTTCAATTTTTAGAAGGTGCAAATATTCTCTTTCAAACAGCATATAACTTTTTAAAATCAAGTAAGAAATGGCTAAGTAACAGTGGTTGAAATATAAAAAAACGCATCAAAAAACAAAAAAGTTTTTTCACCGGGTTCTAGGCTGCTTATGAGATACCAAACAATGTATTTATTTATCACTATGAAAAAGAAAAATTATTTAGATTTCAGAAATGGGTAACAAAAAAAATTCGGTTAAAAAATGGAAGACTTATGCAATTTTTTGTGTTTTAATCTTTTGGTTTTTATTTAGAAATTTCTTAAAATAAATGACTTATGCAATTTTTACCTGCACATTTTTTCTGAAAACCCACCAACCACAACAAGATTTAGCCTAAAAACAAATTCTAATTAACCCATTAATGCCCATTGTACCTGTTTGAATAGAGAAAGGGGAGTGTTCTTTTTATATGACTTACAAAAAATGTTAATTTTTTAAAGACTAATACTGCCTACAATAGTACCAAAAGTTTGGTGTAAAAGACTGCGGTTGCGAAAATGGCACAGTTTAATTTTTATAAGTGAACATAGCAATAAGTTGTTCGAAAATGTATTAATTTTGCTACACTTCAATCTGTAATGCAAGCAATGCACGTTGCAACCTGTTGTACAACTAGAGAAGGTTGTACAACAGATTGCAATGTTTGTAGTGTAGTTGAATGAAGTTGGGTGTTGGTTGTACGAAAGATCAAACAGTTTATATTTTTTGGCAAGTTGTAAAACTCGGTCGCAATGTTGGTGAACATGTCGTACAACATTATTCTATTTTACTCTTCATTTGCGTTGTGGCAACATAGCAAAACACAGCGCAAAAGTATTCTATACAATCAAAGAAAATAAATGTATGAATAAAGATGGAGGATTCAGATGAAATGCATGCATTTACAGAAATTTGCATATGTATGCTTGAGTTGTGGAACTGCAGAAATGAATATTATAAAAATAAAAACATTCGCAATAAAAGTTACAATAAACTAAATGTGTCCTCTGCCATACACGTATAATTATTGTAATCATTTGGTTCACTTTCTTTTAAGTTTGTTGTTAGAACATTTTTTTCTTTCTATTAACCACTGCTTTGACTACTTTCGTTTCTTTCTTAACTTTTTTTTGCATTCTTTTTTTTCTTGGGCAAACCCTTCATATCGGAAAACATATTTACTGTAATAGCTTCTATATAAAATGAAGTTATGCTGATCGATTGCATGCGAGTTGTATAATTTGTAGACAAGACACCCAGCTTCATTACTAGCAAAGTTGTACAACATGTCGCAACGTGTATGGCTTGCATTATATCTAAAGGTCTAAAAACAAACTGCAAAAATATATTGAAGAGCAAGATGAAATAGTACCAGATACAAAAAAGAAACTAAAAACGATTTTAAACTTAATGCGATGCTCACGCGCCTACTTGAAAGCCTTTATTCTATTTACGTGCGGATAAACATCAAATTTCTAAACGAGCTACTGGCATCAATTATGTTCTTATTCGACATTGGTTACAGCCAGATTTCTCCTTATATGGCTATAAGATCTTATGTATTGTAACTGTTCTGTGAGTGAGTTTTTCTCTTTCTATAGATATGAAACTTGGAAGGAACACTAGAGAAAACGTTTCAAACTTGAAAGGTCTTCTAAACATTGCTACGTTGGAACTGTATTTTGGTTTAGTTAGACGAAAGCGATGAATGCCCTTTGTGTAGGGAGACATAAAAGAAATTTCAAATTGTGCAACTACAAAATTATTTATGACTTGCAGTACCCACGACTTCGTCCGCGTTCCATTTCTAATTTTATTTTTTTTTATTAAAAATCAAAAGACATTAAAATTTTGTTAAACAAATAATTTATTTTCCACAATATTTAAAAACACGACAATTCGCTTGGACAGCTACAACGTATACAGCTGATGAGCTTTTTCGCCCGTGCGTTCACCTGTATTATTTCGCCATGTATATTCCCACGAATTGAATTATAGTATTTAACTATATTTGATTGAGCTGAAATTTCTAAGTAATATTTTCGTGACGGCTTAAGACTTCTGGTTAATATTTGATAACTAAACTTTTATTACGCCCACAAATTTTCACATAGTTGCTTTGACCTGTATAATTTTTGCTAAAATTCAAAACTCAAATAAAATTGTGTAATTATTCTAAAATAATGCAGTATTTTTACCCGTAAAATGTTACTATTAAACGTAAAAGTTTTTATTGAAATTAATCCATGGGAGTTTTAATAATTGAGAGTGAATTCATTAATTTTGAATTTTTGATTTTATAGAGGTTTATTTTATAATATTTTAAGTTTCTTCTTACGTATATTATCAAAACATTACTTAAAGCGATTAAATAATGTTTGGTTTTAAAAAATATTCTAGTTTGGCCCTTGGCTGAATGTTTTTCTGTCAGTTCAGTAGTTTCGTTGTTGGTCAATAAGCAATAAAAATATATAAAATTATATTTACTCAACCTTTTTCTCATATAGAAGACAAGCTAATGACCAAAAAATATTCTTGTGGAAAGTTAAAAAAAAAAACAAAGTTAAATATGTTTTGTTTTTTATTACAAATAAAATTGAATATGATTATATAAATTAATTATATTATAAAGGGTGCTTTATTACCTGCAAACGAAGCCGATAATAAATGGCATCGGCTGCTAAATCTGAAATATTTTCGGCGAAGGCTTAAGAGATACATGCGGCTAACGGTCGGATTTTATTGCTTTTGTTGTCGGTGATAGCTACTCTCGACTTATATTGAGCTTTCTCAAGGTTCGGACTATACGAATTGTTATAGATGCGATATAAAGTAACGAATTCATAGTAAATTTAAGAATACCACCAGGTTCCGTCCTTTCTCAGGTTTCTTAACGACCTGTCCTATCTATTCTTTTGTAAACGACAGTAGCAAATGAATAATACCCTTATTTGTGACCTTTTGTCAATCTTCGATTTACAGAATAAGGCTGCTGCTCATAAATATTTTATTGTAAGTAATAACCCACATTTCTTAAGACATAGAAAAAGCTACGCTTTTATTACCACCTGGAGTTGTGTGATTGAGATTTATAAGGATCTAGATTATTATGTGCAAAAAGTTTATTTATGTGCGGGAAATATATCAAACGAAAATTGCCAATACAAGCGATTACTGCAATTAGTTAAAAAATAAATTAATGTTCTTGTTGTATTTCTGTATAAATAATATACAAAGTGAATGATAAAGTACTCTGTGGTTGCCACATTTGAAGGGACAGAATAATTGTTCCAACTTTCTCTCTACTTCTTTATACGTTAATTATATAGCATTCATTTTGTTGACAAGTGGTTCCAAAAAAACGAAGCCAAATGCTCCACAGCATGCGTTTAACTTTATTTACACACAAAATGTCTCTGTTAAATGGCGGTAAAGATTGTGTAATCTAAGACTAATGGATTATTTTTTTAGCAATATTTCATTACGCACTTAAAATACAATGTTTATAAATTGCTGGCGAAAGTTATCAGTCTTTTATTTTTATTTAAAAGAATAATCTTTTAAACTTAAAATAAATTCGCAATTGTTATTTTATTTAAAATTAAAACTGCGTAAAAATCATTAGTTATGCACAATGTGATTTTGAGAACATCAAAGGTTCACACCACGTCTTTAAATTCAGATTTAAAAGCAATTAATATCACACAGTATTGAGACGAATATATATTTAAACTATTTATTTAATAAAAACAATTTTTGCAAAATCATAATGTTTAAAAATTATATAAAAAACAGAAAAGAATACAAGATATTAATAGCAAACTTTTAAAAGTTTTACAGAGCGGGTTACAATTTATTTTTTATTTTATTTTTTTATAACAATAAATGATTGTTTCAGGTTCAATGGAGATCATAATTCAATTCAAATACTACTATGACCAATTGACCACATTTTTAAGGCTTTTAACTTTTAACAAAAAATAAAAATACTAAAATAAACAAAAACAAAAACGAAAAGGCACATTTAAAATATCTTAGCGAACCGAGTCACGATGAAGATGAAGCCAAGTAGAAAATAAATAAAATAATTCTCAAACAAAAGAAAAGTTATTTGGCTACACTTTACTAAAAAAAATATGAGAAAAACGGAGATGTACTACCAAAAATGGTTTATACACAGTCGTAAATCACTTGGCAACTATAAACCCTACTTGCAACAGAAAACTGTTTTTTTTAATATTTAAATTTTAAAACGGCCTTAAACAGAAAAAAAAACAGACATAAATAACAGCAACATATTTTTGTATGCTTAACTTTTCAATTCAAACAAAAGGATTTAAATGAAACTACAAATCAATAATAAAACACGACATTGAAACTTTTTGAAAAGAAAAAAATATCAAGCAATATTTTATTTGTGTGTGATGTTGCATATATTACGTTATTGCCAAAAATTCCATACTATTAAAAGTATTTGTTGCTGTTGTTTTTCTTTTAATACATCGGCTCCTTTTAAACGCATATAAACTACTTGATTAACCCACTGAGCTTTTCTCATGACTGACTAAAATTCAATATATAATGGAAATTTTAAACTGCTCCATACAACTTGTGGCAAATAAACGTTAATAAAGATTACGCCGCCACACAATGAAGAAAATACAAAGCAGTAGCATCATAAGAAATATAAAATAGTAATAAAATTTTTTATTTCTGGTTTCCTTTCGAAAATAAAGATGTTTCAATGACTCACTTGCATCAAGTTGAATTGATGTTTATTACTCACCAAATTGATTGCAAATAGAAGAAACTAAAACTTTTTTACTTCTTGAATTCATTTACATACATGTAAATTAAGTAATGAAAATTGCTTTTGGTCTTTTTGTTTTGTTGTACACATTTTTTTCTCATTTTTTCTACACTAGGTCAGTTTTTTAAATAAAAATACATTTTAATTATTTTACATTTTTCAGCATTTCGCCACACTGTTGGGTGGCATCTTCAGGAAACAGCAAAAACTATTAATACCCATTTAGAATTTCTCTTAAATTATTGATCATAACCGAGTCTTTTTGACTCTTCTACACGATTATAACAATCGTTTATGCGCTCGTTTTAAAGTCGAAAATGATTGTTTTGTCGGGAGAAAACGGTATCCTAGCCACGACTCTTCTGAACGAGTCCCTTATGAATCGCATTTTTAACTCAATGTTGTCGAGTCCTCTGCTAAACGCGCGTTTTAGCAGAGTACTAAAAAGAAAAGTGCTGTGTGTTCGTTTTTTGCCAAAAAAAATAGTTTCAGTACTGCGTGTTTTAATTAAACTATTTTAAGCAGACTCAAAGTTAAAAACGACGAATATTTTTTGTGCTATCGTTAGTAAAACAAGTTATTTGACTTACCTGAATTTTAAACCCTATTTTTTCACCTGTTAATAAGTGAAATGAACACTGACCGTATTGCCTGACAATTCTGCTTCGGTCTAATTACAGAAAGGGAACTGGAAACGTACAACTGTCGCATAGTACAGAAGATACTCTGTACACAAAATGGGTCCAAAAGAACTAGTTACTACTATGCCCACGGTCGACACTCTATTCCAGGTGTCAACATAGACTTCATAAATCTTAAAATGGGGCAAAAGACAACGAGACGACGAAAGATCTAAATAAGTTACCTAATGGCAGAGTATATCGTGTGTAAAAGTCCGTTATTGGAACGCATAACAAAAAGGATCATGAGCAGCAAAGTTTTGATTTAGACGCCAGCAGTAATCTTAGCTCTAGGCAAATTCTAGCAATCGCTGGTTATTCTCAAATTCGAAATTAGTTTGACCTAAATTTTTACAGCTTTCTTTCTTAAATATTCTGTTTATTTTGGTTTAAAAGCCTTTTAGTTTTTTAATTTAGACATTCAAAGAACCTTAATACAGTTAACTTCAAAACAATTGTATTTAGGCCACAAAAAAAATACCTATATAAAAATTTAACTTTTCTGTTAATTTGTCTGAAGTTTTGTGCCCAAGTCTTTTTTTAAATTAAAAATTTCAACAGCAAAAAGGTACAATAAAACCCAACAACATAGAATAACCCAAATATTTGGCTGAAATTGAAAAAAAAGGAGAGAAAAAAGGAAATAAAGAAACATTTTGATAAAATATCTCATGTTTTATCAAATTTTTGTAAATTTATGCAAAAATTTTTTTTACAAAAGCAACAGCTACAAATCCAATAAACAAACAAATCGAATTCAACAAGATTTAAAGCAAATCTGCAATCAATAACATGAACAATTACTGGCAACAAGCTAAAAACTTTAACATATCGAACAGCGAACAGCAACGATGACAACAATTACAACAAAGCATTATAGAAATCGAACTAATGCATTAACAACAAAAATGACAAAACTAAAAAAAACAGAAAAAAGATTATGGCAAAAAAAATAAATAAAAACAAACCTTATTGCAATTCAAATATAAAAATTGCAATAACAGCAATTTAAACACAATTCATTGACGACACAATAATGTCATGAACTCGAGCATGCACGCTGAGAGATATTGATACAACAACGGCAACAACAAAAATTTTAAATCAAGTAAAAATCATGCTGTTATTTTCTTGTTTATATTCTTTCGCTCTAACATTGTTGCTGCCGCTGCCACTGTCGTTTTTCTTCTTTTTCTACACTCTCTACACCGCTGTTATTCATTTCACCATATATTTTATTTAGTAAATTTAAGTACCAGATCTCCTATCGGTTGAGAAATCAAAGAAAGCAAGCCTCTAAATATACAAGAAAAAACATGATATAAAAAGTCTTTCAACTTGTTGCTGTTGCTTTTGCTGTTGTTGTGGCTGTGTTTGTTGTTTGTACTTGACATGATTCCTTAAGTTTCCACTAAAAAATTTTTGAAAACGAACACATTTGACATTGGAAACTTGAAAATATAATTCCCAAGCCAACAACAAAACATCTATGTAAAAATGTCCACCCAATAATAATGTGGCCATCATGGATTTTTTCTTACTCTTTTAAAGTGTAAACTAAAAGGAAATCCCTTCTAGTAAATGATTTTTCTATAGAAAGTTTGTTTCTAGTCTTTAAGGAGAACAGTTTTATTATCGCGAGAGCCTTTCTGTAGAAAAGAGTCTCATTAAAAGAGATTCGAGTATCGAGTATATCGAATATCGTTGGACAAGAAATTTTCTAAAGAAAAAAATCTTGTTGTACAGAAATATTTCTATTAAAAAATCAGTCTTGGTAGACACAGAAAACGAGTCTCGGTGAAGGAGAATTATTCTATAGAATACAAGTCTCTTTGGACGAAAATTCTTCTATTGGAAACCAATCTCGTTAGGCAAGAATTTTTTCTATCTAAAACAAATATCGTTGGACGAAAAATTCTTTATAGCAAATTGACCTCGTTCAACGAGAAATTCTCTGCAGAAAACGAATGTCGATGAATGAGAATTTTCCCACAGAAAACGAGTCCCTTTGGAAAAAAATTTTATTTATAAAAAGTGACCATCGTTAGATGCGAATTTTTGTAAAGAAAATATTTTTTTAGTATAAATTTTCTACAAATAACAAGTCTCGTTTGAAGAGACGTTTTCGATAGAAATCGCAAATCGCGGAGGAGTAATTTTCGTTCAAAAAACTAGTCTCGTTGGACGACAATTTTTTTCAAAGAAAACGAGTACCGTTTGGTTAAAATATTCTATGGAAAATAAGCATCGTTGGACGAAAACCATTGGAACTTGGTAGATATGTTATTACCTGGGTGGGGCAGGTAGAAAGGTAAGGAAGCCCCTTCAATTTTCTAGCCTCTAAACTAATCAAGTAAAATTTAAAGCATAATTCATATATAAGGCCTTGGTGGCCAAACTCAGATAGACTTGGGAGAAAAAGAAAATTCATATTTTAGTCTTCGTCTAGAAAAAATTTTTATATCTGCATTTTTATAATTCTCTTATATGAAAGCGAGAAAAAAACTCCATTTTTCTTTCTCACCAACAAACTCAAGAGTTGCGCAACAAAAGTTGCAAAGTGTGGATGAGGACACTTGCCCAAGTGCCCAACCAATTTGAATAGTTTAGAGCCAATACCTGCAGGGGACCTTAATGACTTTAAGAATAAAAAGGGTACAAAGTGGTAAACGATGCATACAGTAGGCTTTTGCAAATATTAAATGCAATATCTTCCCTTAGTTGGTCACATCTCATACAAAATCAGATCCTTTTTATTGCAGTATTTATTTTGTTCAGCTCCTGTTGTAAACTGAGTTTCTGAAGCTGAGTTTTTCTGTGAGCTGATAACGCTGGTGATGTTTGCAACGGTTTCTATGTATCAGAATACACTACTGGCACAATTTTTGCTGAAAAACAAAACACGCTTTTTTCTATTTCGTTTTGTGCCATCACTTAGTAATACTGTGGGCTGCTGTTTTTGTTTTTGTTATTTTTTTTTAGTTGTTGCCATTAATGCTATTTGTGTCTTTATAGTTGTGGGCCATGATTTGCAGTTAAATCTTGTGTGCCTTAATTTTAAAAAAGACGCCTCTTAGAACAGTTTAAAAATTTCAATAAATTTCAACGCCTTGACTAACAGCAGCGCAGAGGATCTAAACGCAAACTGAATGAATAATACAGTCTTTAAGTTTCGGAAAATAAAGACAAGAAACGACAAGACAAGCAAAAACTAAAGTGTACAACCAATAACAAAAAAAATATATTCCCAGATGCACACTTCTGATATCATTTAACTGCTAAACATAAAACGTTTTGCATGCCTTCATCCCTGCATCTCTTCTCAATCGGCAACTATCTGTTGCTGTTGTTTTTGTTGGCGATGCAATATTAAGCCTTTTTATGGTTGCTTTCCCAAAGTAATCACAGTCTCTGTGTAGCTGCAGTCAAAAACATTTCTTTTTTTTTCTTCTCGTCGTCATCATCTTCGACATCCACAACATCATCATAAACATTATTGTTGTCTCTTGTTCTACTACCGCTTGTTCTTTTTCGGTTATTATTGTTGTTTTTGGGGTAATTGTTGTTGATGTTATGTGTCGTCGATGCAACACGTTGGGTCATGGTGCAAAAGGTGATTTATACGCGAAAATTTGTTTTAACTTTGTGACTAAATTGTGCATTAGGGATTAATTCAAAGTCTGCTGTTTTCTAAAGCTGCTGCTGCATTTATAAACAGTTGAATTCTGACGGTTGCCTATGTGCCAGGGCGGAGGCGTTCAATTCCTACAGTTAATGCTGGTAGTTTTTGTTGCTTTATTTTAAATCACTGTAAACAACTACATCATCATCTACGGCAGCAAAATAGTTAAATTGACAGTATTATGAGAACATTGTGAGGAAGATGAAAATAATGGTTGCCAATGTAAGAATGCATGAAGAAATTCCATTTTTATTGTTTCTTTTTAAGTTTGTTTCACAGTGGGATGGATTAAAAAAGTTGGTAGTAAATCTACCAATTGTTCCAGTAGTTGTGTTATTTCAATAACGCTATTGTTAAGATGCTCCTATGGGTATTTTAAGATAAAGACATTTTTGGAAAAATATACAAATAACTAAACGAAATTCTGCATGGTTTTGAATGACTGAAATTAAATTAAAAATGTTTAAACGCATCATTGTGGCAGATAAGGCTTTTCTGCGGTAATCGCTGCGCCACAAATTAGGCAGATCACCATTTGCACATTAATCTCTCGACCATTAGTTCTTGCTTTGTGTGATTTTTATAGAGAAAAAGTCTTCTATATCTAGGGTTCAGCGACCGGCTAGGTCTCCATTAGTTATCAGATCATAACACATAAAACACACCTTAAGGGAAACGATTAATCTTATATAAATTTCAAAGTGATCACAGTTGGAAAACCACTGATGGACGACAAATTTATATACCTTCCGATCGAAGCGTTAATATAACTATATGACTTACAAACATTTGTTAAAATGTAAAAAAGCCCAATAAAGCTTACGAAAAGGTTAACTGTCAACTGTTAACTGTCTTACTGCGCTCACTTTTAGAGATTTATACAGTAATCTGGCAAATTATCATAAAAATTATCGTGGAACCAACACACAACGGGCAAATAAAAAAAAGGCGAAATACGGTCTAAGAAAATCGTTACCACACCCTGAAATCCCAGCAAGATGTTGCTTCAACAGAATGACGCTACAATTTGGCAATTAGTTTATTTAAAAAAAGTGAACCTCCACGTCAAGCAATTTGACACCTCTCGTTTATTTCTTGTGAGGCCATGCGAAGTCATGTGTTTGAGCTGATTAACCTGCAATTTTTGATGCCTTTAAAGCGTTTTTTTTTACATATGGCGAGCACAGAATTGGACGCCAAGAATAACCGCGATGGCAAAACAAGACTTAATTGCGGAACTAATCAGTTAAACCTAAATTTATGCTGCAGATTTGAAATGTTTTTGTTGATAAATAAAAAGTTTAAAGACAGTGGAAAATGTTTAAAGTTCTTTTCATCTTAAATATAGACTACAGGAGTGAAAAAGGCGATTTAGATTACCAATAGAATTGAGAAAAATGCATTTCCTAAAAAAAATAAGTTCTTAAACCGCATTAATTACAATATCAACGCATCAGCGAAGACTTTCAAAATAGAGTCTCAGATTTATTGCACAATGTAACTGATGACTTTACATCTGTAAAAGCAACTGTGATCGACGAAATCAATAAGAGGATGCTCACATAGTTAAATTGTATGAAGGCTTTTGAAAAGCTGTTGAGCTGTTTAAAAAAACTATAGTTTTTAATTTCATATTGCAAACCGAAGTCGGAGTTTGTAAGGTTGATTTATTACAAAGAGCCTTCTTGTACTTCTTATATATATTTTGCATACCAAAGAGAATTCGTAACCACATATCGACCGCTTTGCTGATGTCACATCTTGCCATAGAGCTTCCCGATATTTACAGGTCTATATATTGTGTTTGCAAAAGTGAATAAAGTATTTGAGAATGAGGATATAAATTCACGTTACATCAATAGATAAGAAACTTTGCCTATGAAATCTTCAAAAAGGTATTGAGTAATTTTATTCCACTGTACATTGAAGAAGAGAAACACAAATTTTAGTAACAATAATTTGTTTGGTGCAGGTTAAGAAGTGTAAATAAATTGTATATAATTTTTTTTTTATTTATTTTGATATCTAGTAATTTTGTATGTAATGAGCTTTGTTAATATTCGATTTTTAAATTATTGAGTAAATACAATAAACAAATAAATTAGCAATATTACACAGTGTAAAAAATCATTGCATAAGATAAAACTCTAACCGGAACATATCTGACACGAAATATTTTTTCAAAATTTTAAAGTTGCTGTAAACAGTAATCGATATGGAATACAAAACACCTTTATTCGGAATTATTGTCTGTCTGTCTCTCTGTGTCCGTAGGTCTATTTGTGTTTCTATCTATCTATTTTCCCATACAGTATTGCCTACGATTTCAGATTAAATTACAGTCATCAAAGGTTTGTGTTATATTAGCAGTGCCTACAAATTCGTTCGCGTATCATTTCTTATTTTCTTAAAACTAAAATTTAAACATTTAATGTAGAGTTCTGTAAACAGTATTACCGATGAAATTGGGTGCTTTCTCATTTTTATCTATAGTTTCTCCATGAAATGACACATTTTAATAAAAAAAAACTATTCTACATTGGAATCAAGATTCTAAGGGTCCTCCTCACAAAATTTTATTCAAAGCCATCCAGCAGCCTAAAAATAGGTGTTTTGTATCCCCTATCGATTACTATCCACACCAAATAAAAAATTTTAAAAATTAATTCATGTACGGAAATAACTCCGTTACTTTTTTATTATATGAAGAGAATAAAAACTCTAAGTTTTACAACAAAATCTGCGGACCGGATTCTTACTTTTTATGATGGAGCTCAAGAGTATGAAAATTTTATTGGTTTTGTATGTTACAGAGTCATCTTATGCTTCTAAAGTCTCGTGATAAAATGAAAGACAAATAATAACAATTGTTCTTGAATTTCGTGAGACAATTGCAGTACGGGACTACTCAGATACTGAAAGGTTTTACAATTATTTTTCATCTTCGCAGCGTAAAAATTTTTACAATTGAAAAAAAAAAATTAGTAGAAGTGGCATTTCTCAACTGATTGGGAGGCAATTTAAAGCATTAAAATCTCATGTCGCAAAATCTAGAGTATCCCTACATTTTATCCTGTAAGAAAGTGACAATTTATTCAACTGCACGCTCAGACAATAATAACTCTAGGTTTCGTTGTCACAGATATGTAAAGGGTTACCCGATCCTGCGCCCAAAATTACGGCTTTGTTAAAGAAAAAGAAGAGTTAATTTATTTTATTTTTTTTTTAATTTTTAAAAAGGACCTTCATAATTTTTATTTTTTTTTTATTGTTTCTATCTAATAGCATTTATTAATTCTTTACGTAGACTGACATTAAAAAGAATCGATCATTTATTTTCTCAATATGATTTCTAAGTCGGCGATTTGAATTTGGGTATGGATACAAGTTTAGCGATTTTCCAAGATTTTTGGAAACAAAGAATGTTGTGAAGGATTTTAAGACCAATAATTGGATAAATTATTTTTTAAAACTTAAACGAAATGTTATTAGCAGCATTAAAACGTAATTAAATGCTTCTCACATCATCAAGCATATCTAACGAATCAACAATTCTAAATCTATTATTAAATCGTTAATTGGTTCTACTGATAGATATATTGATTAACCAATATTCATATACGAGTATATATAGGACTAGTAAGGCTGCCTCTTGTAGCAAAACTTAGACCGCATATACTAAGCGACCTTCCTAATCACTGAATGATCCACTGCACTTTATTAAGATATTTACAGTAAATTTTGCGATTACTAACTGCAACTGTGATTGACATTCTAATCACCAGATGCCTGCCAAAATAACGTCTGCTTCTTTGGTGAATTAACATTTAAAGCAAAAAATTGTTTTTAATTTTTGTACATCAAATTTAAAGAATAGATGGAATAAAGAGAGATGAAAGCAACTAAAGACCATATAATCCAGTGCTGCATATTTTTTCTAGGAACTATTAGAACTTTTTTGCCGTACAAATAAATTTTTACAGTTTCTGTTTTAGTTACAAAATACTAAATTTAATCTAGTTAATATTTCTAAGATAATTTTTAAGGTTACTTTCACCGGAAATATTTTAAATTAAATTTTTCTAATTTCCTCTGTACTGCACTACCAAAATACATTTCTTAGATAAATCTTCATTTATTTTTCTTCTATTTTGGCAATATTTACTTTAGCGTTAAGTGTAAAAGGAAAAAAGTACAATTTCGATTTGGGGTAATTATAACCAGAACATTAAAGCACTGCTATAACCATTAATCACTTAACAAAGAATAGATTTTTTTTTAATTTTCAAGTATAGTCTGCTCTAGTTAAACTTAAATACAACAAAAAAACGAGTGATTTAGAAAATGTATGTTCACTTTTTGCTTAAGACACCTACTGTAAAGAATATAAGGCAACAAAAACAAAAAATAAAAAGTAACAAACTAAAGTAGACAAAAAGGTATAAAACAAAACAAAATAATTATAATTGTACGTTTTAACAAAGTATCTGTTGTTAACGCTTAAATCATATATTTAACCAAAAATTTAAGAATATGTTCTGACCTACACATATTTATTTAATTGTATGTCTATAATGTGAGTATCCGTTAAGCATTCTAGCCATGAAACTATATAATTAAATTATAAATGCTTTTAAATCTAACTATTAAGTACTTTAGATTGAAAAATAAATACAATTTTAAAAGTTTATGTTTTTTTACAGTTAAATATTTCCATATTAAATAAATTAAAATATAGTTAAAAATAAAAATAATAAAACGGCCAGAATAGTTTTCGTTTCTTTAGAAAGCATGAAAAATTGCATTTTGTTTTTCCATTTTGATTGTTTTACCTAGAAAGTTATTAAATAAAATCTTTTGTTCTTAAAGCGATCTGTCTGCTGAAATTAAATACTTTTAAATTTTTATTATTTTCAGTTTAACTATATTTTTTATTAGAGTGTTTGCAAGATTTTACATAAAAAGAAAAACTTTTTTATGTATCATTATAAACGCTTTTCTGCTTTTTAGAGTAACAAAAACTAAGACATTGTAGAGTTCAAGGGTTAAGATATATCCCTCGCGATACTTTACGCCAAATTTTCTAAGCTTTGATACACATAACATGCCTTTGCTGTAAGAGGGTCAACACTTAAAATTTTAATTTTCTGAAAAGGTTCTTCAGTGAAATACCTTCGTTTCAACATAAAAAAAAAAAAAAATCACGACTTTAAAATTAAATAGATAAAAATATCTTGATGGCCATCAAAGAGTTCATCAAAAACTTAAGAAAATGCATTTTATTTAACCCGAGTTTCTGTTTCTTGGTTTTATCTCTCTTGATATACATTTTTTGACTTTTCCAGAATAAGTTTTGTTTCAACTCTTTTGCTGTACAGTGTAATTTGTGGGAACAGAAACAAGAAAATGTACAATCTAAGATCTACACTCCGCGATATCATTTTTACAACATCATTATGCAATTAAGGGAGAAATAATTCTGCTATCCTATAGCAACATATTTACAGGTTGAACAGCTTTATTTGCTTTGGAATACGTTTTAACGATTTGATTCCCTCCAACATTGATGATTACCGAAGCCCTTATAGAGCAAATATGTTTATATCTTTAACTGATTTTTCCAGAAATACTTTTTCGATCGGATGATTAGAACTACTTACATTTCTGTTTTTAGTAGGGTTTTTTCCTTAATTTTTTGTCGTCAAAGAAAATTGTAACGGGTGTTTTTTTTAAGAAATTTTTTTTTGTATTAAAGACCAGAAAAATAAATTAATATCTTAAAATGATTCGGGCGTATGGCCACCGCGGCTGCTCATGATGAAGCGCATTCTGGACGTCCAATTTTTGGTCCCTTTTTCTAGTATTGCTGATCGTATGTCATGAAAAACGAAAACAATGTTGGGCTCCAAAGCGTCAATTGTAGCTGTTTTATCAGCATAATCCAGTGACTTCATGTGGCCCCACAGAACATAATCGAGAGATGTCAAATCACACGAGCTTGGAAACCAATTGAAAGGTACATTACTCGAAATCAACTTATTGCCAAATTTTAGTTTTAATAACTCGATGGTTGCGCTCACCGTATGGCATGTAGCGCCATTTCGTTGAAACCAAATTTCGTCCGGATCAATGTCATCCACATTTTCCAACAAAAAATCATTAATCATGGTGTGGTAGCGATCTCCATTGACCGTAACGTAAGATCCGGCCTCATTTTTTTAAGAAATAAGGTCTGATAATGCCACCAGCGTATAAAGCACCAAACGGTGAATTTTTCTGGATGAAGTGGAGTCTGTGGGGTATCGTGTTCATTGTTCTTAAGATATATTAACAAAATTGTTAAGCCAAAGATGAGAAATATCGCTGAACAAAATTTGGCTATAAACGGCTCAGTTACTAACTGTTCTAGAGCCCAATCGGCGAAAGAACGATGCATGTAATGGTCTCGTGGCTTTAATTCCTGCGCAAGCTGGATCTTATGAGGGCGTAGGCCAAAATAGTTGAGAAAAATTTTCCGCGTAGTGGACGGATAAAGCACCAATTCCTCCGACTGACGACAAATCGATAAATTTGGATCTTCTTCCACATTTTCGTTTACAGTAGTGATATTCTCTTCAGTATGCACATTCCTTCGACGTGTTGGTGTTATTGCATCATCTAGAGAGTATGTGGTACGAAATATATCCACAGTTTGATGGATGGCTTGCTCAGACGGACGATTATATGCACCATAAAAATCACAAAGTCGTCTATAATATAATCGAATTGATGACTGATTTTCAATGTAAGCTTGGATTATATAATAGCGTTGTTCAAGCATAAGTCTAGAGCTTACTAAGAGTAGTAAGAAACAATTTTCATCAAAATTTAATTTTTAGTGTTACTTCTTATATACTAAACTTCTATCGGGCTCAAAAATCTCCAGACGCTACTATCGGTACAATAACAAATATAGTTTTTTAACATGGGTGTAAAGTTAAATTAAAAGTCTGCTTATGTTTGAATTTTCAAATGAAGAAAAAATTTAAGGTCATTGTCAATTGATACTATGTTTGATGATAATTATTTCGGACAGAATAGAAAACCTCGGTGTGATTTTTTACGAGAATATTGAATTTTGATGATATTTTAATTATGTCATGGGCTAAGTAAATTTATTGCGTTTCGCCAAATGATCCAACGTTTTTTTTTATTTATTTCTAGTCTAGTTTAAAATAACTTCTTCCTAGATTAAAAAAATAAGGATTCTGATTTAATGTCTAGGATTTAAATGCAGACACTGTACCTTTGGAATATTTTCCAGATCGTTGTGCTGCCAGCAATTTTGAAAGAATTATTTGCCTGGTTTGAGAATGCTTTTAAAGAACCGTCAATCTGAAGTCCAGTCAGAGGCCAAGAATTTTGTTATCGATTTATCTCCTTCCTCTTAATAACGCTGTTCGCCTTTACAATGGTACAAACCTTTTAATTTCTCATAAATGTGTTTCCAATGTAGAGTACAACACTACCCATTAGGCTTTTTGCAACACTTTTGTAAATAAATTCTAATTTTCATTTAATTTTGATTTATAATTTTTGTAATTATTTTAAAATTTGTGTAGCCGCATTTTGCTGCTGCTTTAAATTGTACAATAACTGTTTTAAATAGCTCATACCCACTCGTACATTAAAACAAAAAACAAATAGAAAAAGATTAATAGTTTTTTGACTTACCAGACGTTTTAACTCGCCTGTAAACAGAAAACACAAACGCCCGAGTGCGAGATTACCATTCAGCGAAAAAAGTCGTAGTTTTAGCCTTTTTTCGACGGTCTGTGATTTATTGCGAGATTTTCTAAGCTCAACTAATTTTGAAACTTTTTATTTTATTGTGATTTAATTTAATGAATCTTCACAAAAATTTTATAAAAGACGAACATTGTTGGAATCGTTGTCATAGTATAAAAAGTTATCTATTTTTTATTTGAAAACCTTTTTATACTTTGCAAGATTGATATGAAAAAAGACAATATTTTTTTGATTAAAAAGTTTAAAAAAATTAAGCAATAAATCTTTGAAAACTGCAGCGATTGGTAATAATACATCAACAAAGAGAAAATTGAAAATAAATTACAAACAAGGAGTTGGAAAATTACAGTTACGTTTCATTTGCTCCAAAAAAATATAATATTTCATTTGTTGCAGAGAATAATAACTCAAGATTAAAGGACTTTTTCCGTTATCTTTACCAAAAAAAGTGGAAAAGTATCCATTTTCGACCCTATAAAGAGTATATATGAGTATGTATGCCTAGCGAAGTCGTGTTAGTGTTTAAATCAACTTTGCCATGGCCCATCTAGTGGCTAAAGAAAATTTAAATACGCTAATCGGTGTCAGACATAGTATCGAATGAAGTGCTATTGAAAATCAAGATCGATCCATGTTCCTCGAGGCTTAACACTACGCCCGCTACTAATTCTTTCATAACTTTTGAAACAATGAAAAAACAAAAACAAATATATGGAGTGATAAAATTTTCAAACATTAGAAAAATACATAAGGTGAAAAAATTGGCGCTCGACCATAATTTCCGAGTTATGGGCCTTCGTGCACCATATTTTTTAAGATATCAATATGACTATCATTTAAAAGATTTTAAAAAGATCTTTTAGGATATAATTAAATTTCTTTAAATTGCTTAACCCATTATGAACCGATAAATTTTTTATGAAAAATTATACTGATTTTTTTCTTATTTTTTATTTATTAATAAGAGCTACTTCACTAAACTGGATTTACGTACATGGTAAAGGGTATATAAGATTAGGCATAGCCGAATATAGAACTCTTACTTGTTTGTTCTTAGATTACATGTTGCTGCAACTTTATATTTATAAAACGACCTTTTATGCCACTTTTTGAAAATTACTAGATGCAACCACTTTTTTTGTGTTTGTTATATTTAAAAATCCCAAGAAATCTTATTGTATGACTCCTTAACTTAAAAAGTAATTTTTTATCATTGAGTTGTCTTCCGCCTTTCAAAAAAATTTTTGTTTGAAAAAATATCTTTTAAAAATCTGGAATTACGCAGAAACCATGGAATCGGTTCAAAAATTATTATTTAATTAAGGAAAAAAGGATTTTTCAAAGCCCTTATTGCACTTCATTGCAATCAGAAAAGTTATGTGTGGAAAAATAATAACATGAAAATTAAACTTACAACCATTGATTTGTTGTTGAACTGTCTGTTGTTTAAAATAAAGATCATCCTTGAGTATACAAAAATAATTGCCAATCGTATCAAATAAACAGCTAGTGATGACGGTCTTCACCGAAAGGTATGACAACAGTAAAAATAATTGCTATTAAGTAGACGCAGCAGGTGACGAAGTATAAATAAATTGAAACATATATTTCAAACTTCCCTGAGACTCGATTAGAAATATAAACTAATTGTTGGGAAGCAGCTGAAAATTAGTTCGTGGATACTTCTATGTATAAGAAAAGGTAGGTATGATGACTAAAGCGCTTAGTTACTAAAACAAGGAAATTATGGTTCAAACCTGAATGGTGTCTTAATAAAAAGGGTAGTGAAAATGTAAAACAGTGTGTGGTATGGCAATCATGTTTATTTGGTTGCACGGTCAGCATAATTACACTGTTTAAAGGCGCATCTTTGTTAATAAAGTTATCGATTTGTACGAATCTTGCCGGATTAAGATGGTGTTGTAGTGTATTTGGCAATGTAAGTTTAACAAAAATCACAAAAAAAAGTTTGTGTGATTACAAATATTTTGACAGAATTAGAAACACAAGACAAGAAATAGAAGAGACAAATGTAGCGTTAGAGAAGTATAAAAGCCTAACAATAAAATGCCTTTTTTTAATAATAAATTCAATCTTCATTAAAAGAAAGAATGTAACTAATTATTAATGAATTAAAACCAGAATTATTACCTTCAATACAAAAGTAGGTATTTTAAGGATTCTATTTATAATTTTGTTACGAGGGCTGCTATATATATTTCTGGCCTGGCAACACTGAGTGCTGCCAAGTGCAATCTGACATTTCCATTGGAAAGTATGTCATTTTTAAGCATAATCGTACTCAAAACGTTTTGACGTACGACCATTATTTGTGTTGTTTACAGTGACTTGAAAAAATTAATATAGAAAAATGTGGAATTAACTCGTGAACATTTTCGTGCCATCATTTTTCACAACTTTCGACGTGGTTTTTCACGACAAGAGTGCATTGATGAACTTAAATCTTTGTATGGCGATGAAGCACCTTCCTATAGCACTGTGAAAAATTGGTATAATTAATTTAATCGTGGCCGAAGCTCGCTCAAAGAGGAATTCCGTGAAGGTCGTCCAAAAACGGCTGTTGTGCCAGAGAACATTGATGCCGTGCGTGAACTCATAATGCAAGATCGACATGCGACATACCGAGAGATAGAGACATCCTTGGACATTTCTTCCACCAGCATACATTCGATACTGCATGAACACCTGGCCGTAAAAAAGGTTTGTTTTCTTTGGATCCCGCACAATTTGAAAGTCGCTCAAAAAAAGGCTCGTGTCGATTGGTGCAAAGAAATGTTGCAAATATACGATTGCGGTGCTTCAAAAGACGTTTATAAGATCGTCACAGGTGACGAATCATGGATCTACGCGTATGAGCCCGAAACGAAACAACAATCGACCGTGTGGGTCTTCAAAGACGAGCAAAATCCAACGAAAGTTGTTCGTGGAAGAATCACTTCGAAGCAAATGGTCGCCTGTTTCTTCGGCAAAACTGTTCATGTGGCGACTGTTCCGCTTTAGCAACGTAGGACGGTCACTTCTGAGTGGTACACTACAATTACTTTGCCTGAAGTCATCGAAGAAATTCGAAAAACCAACAAGAGAAGACGATTCATTGTTCACCATGACAATGCGAGTTCTCACACATCGGCTAAAACCAGAGCGTTTTTGACCGGCCAAAACGTCGAATTAATGGGTCATCCGCCGTACAGCCCTGACTTGGCACCTAATAACTTTTTCTTGTTTCCGCACATCAAGAAAAAAATGCGTGGTCAACGATTTTCGTCGCCAGAAGAAGCTGTTGAAGTGTTAAAAACCATGTTTTAGAGGTGTCTCAATTGGAGTGGAAAAATTGCTTCGACAACTGGTTTGAGCGTATGCAAAAGTGTATAAATCATGCTGGAGAATACTTTGAAAAACAATAAAACCATTCTTGATTATAAATATTCGCATTTTCACTATTAGGCCAGAAATATATAGAGCAGCCCTCGTATTATGTATTTATTATTTGAACAAAAGCAACAAAAAAGTTTTTAAATTAAGCTTTAAAATATGCTTTTGTATGTTTGTGATGGAACAGTCTTCGCTGCATATTGCAAAGATATAATTTTTTAAGTTATTAGAACATAAAACTAGAAATTTACATAAAACATGCGAGAGTTGATATCAATATCTAATTATCCAAAACTTAATATAAAAATATTTCAAAGAAAGTTTTTAAATTCAAACTGCCTGGTGTAAAGTTATTTTCATTTTTATAAGAAAAAAAACCAACAATTAACTATTTAATCATAAAACACGAAGTAAAGTAATTTAAATATAACATGACAAAACAACAACTAATAATGGTTCTTAATATTTCTTTATTCTTTAAAGCACTTAAGAAAAAGACCATCTCAATTACTGCATTTGCTTAGAATATTGCACAAAATCTGTCTGTCGGTCTTTATCCATTCTTGCTGTAATTTAATTTATTTTCATTATCATGCAAACTATCGTTTTTATTTTGGCATGAATTTACTTCTTTATTTATATTTATCTAACCGCTTCGAGAAAAGTTATTGGTTTCCATAAACCTGTTGGCTTATAATGTGCTGAAAAGTTCTTTACAGCTTCCTCCATCCCTGCTATGCAAAACTCAAAAAAAAAAAACAACGTTTATTTAAATTTCTTACATTTCTTTTTAGCATGAAAAATTGCCATAAAAATATGTTAAACATTTTTAAAACTATTCAATCGACAATTTAGCATGATGCCAGTGTTTTAAATTTCTTTTGGTTTCTTTAGATTTTCTTTCCCCCCGCAAACAAGTTCCAGCGTTTTTTATATCTTCTATGAAAATTAATGATTGTTTGGCACACACTAAAGCATATTTACTTTAATATATAAACACTGACTTTTAGTTGATGAAAATATCTTTTAAATCTGTCATTTATTATTTTCGTTTGGTGTTGAACAGCAAATGAGTGGAGACTAAAAGAAAAAGAAAACCTGATATTTGGTCATTAATTAGTCAACAGTAATTCGAAACCTTTAACTTTTTAAGTGTATTTTAAAACGCAAGGGGCAACTATAGCTCCTAATAGCTAAAAGTTGTACCATATTAAATATAAATATTAACAGGTGTCCGCATGGCTTATAAAGTTTACTTATGGGACTATCTTTTAAACTGTTATACAAAAATGATATTAGATAGAATGTCGATTAGCATGACCACATAATAGCAAGTATAAATGATCAATTAAAGGGTGTAAATATATTTTTATATAAAAAAGTTTTTACAATTGATATTTCGTTTTCTCTCTGCTTGGTTTTTGAAGAATTTTAAGAGCAAAGTACCTTAACTGGTACCCTTAAGACTAAGGCTTCTCACATGATTATGTTCAACAAAGAATTATACAAACGTGCTCCATAAAAATTTTTAATGGACATCAACTTATGCCCCTAATGGGTTAAATCCGTTCACTTTGCGCTGAGTGCTGATTATACAAGACTGGGAAAGAGAAGTAGACTCTCTAAAATATAATCCAATTCCACAGAGCAACAGCAGATGCCAAGCGGCAGTTTGATTTCTGGTATAGGGGCTGTGGGTAACTTTTAACCCCCTATTGAAATATAAACTTACTTGTTTAAGTCGAGCTGCGCTCATGCGTAATTCTTCAACTTTCTTATGATGGAGATGAAAAACTCCATTGAACTCACAAAAAAAAATAAGGACACACTAGATGAAACGTTCTACCAATTGTAAATGATGTTTGAGGGATAGGGGGATATGGTTATGGGTCCAACAACACATACGTAAGCTGGTACGCATGACGCATTAAAAAGTTTGTATCTAAAGGATTATAATGTGGGACTATCAAAGACAAAAGAGTGACAGCCAGAAGGACCAGCAGAAATGTTCGAAGCAGCTATTAGTTTCAAGTGTATTAATCCTGAAAATTTGAATTTGGTCCGATTACAGAAAAGGCAGGGTAGTTGTACGACTGCCTTTTTGGCAGATATCTAGAGTAACTACTGATCAACAGCTTCTACAAGCTGACACTCTATTTTGAGGGTTTCATTATGCTTAGGTCCTATAAATTTTACAAAAGCATTGGAGACCTTGGACTGTCCCTTGGTGTAGATGAGATGGCATCACACATCGTCTGTTAATGTTACCCTGGTATTAAGTGATGACCACCAGTAGTAGCATCTCACTGTTCGTTTATTGCTGCAAATAATGTTTTTTGTATCACTTCTGCTGACTTCCTTTACACTGGATTTATTTTTAAACACAAACGTCCCTGCTGTTTTCAAATATTCACTGTCGGCAATAGCGTAGAAATGCCAATCGGGGGAGCATAAAGTCACCAGAATATAAATTTAAAAAAATTCCCCTTTCCAAAAAATGTTTCTTCTTACAGAATTTTTAAGCCAGAAAAATTTTGGTTTTATTTAATTCAAAGCATTTTATAATGGATAGAAAAACTAAACCTAATCTGTATTAAAAGTAAAATTCGACTTAAGAAACAATACATTGCTTAGCGTTTATCCATCGCAAATAGAATAAATAAAAAAGTAATTCACTTTTTCGCATTAGTTTTAAATGCATTTAGTTGTAACCTTTAAAATATTTTAAAAATCAAGCAGAGGGCAAATTGATATCGGTACCATGCGCATGAAGTTAATAAGTTGCTTTTGTAAAATGTCATAAACAATAATACAAGTTGAATCCTAAATTAATTTACGGTGTTCATTACATAATTACAGGAAATAAGAGCAGCATCGCTGGCACTAATCAAACACCCAACATTTTCCCTTAACCCGATATGCTTCATCTATTGTTTTCCTTATTTTTTTAAATCTTAGTTGTTATGATCTTTAAAAACATCTACAAATCCTATAACGATGTCCTTTTAATTAACTTTTTGTTTTTAGTTTCTTAAAAAAATGTACAAAGTAACGAATGTTTTTATTATTTCATCATTAAGATCGCTTTGTTTCTAAGAGGACGATTAAACATTGTGAAGATATTTTTAAAACTTAATTTAAACCTTAAATAATATTTTAAAATTTACTTAATGATCTTTATGCTAAACACAATTTATATAAGAACACAGTTTGTTATACCAGTAACGAAGCATGAAAAAAATACTATAATCTAAACAACAAATAACAGAAATTGGAAACATGAAATCACATAAAAATTGATAACTAAACTGCAATAAAATCAAGCAAAGCAAGAGTTCTTAAAAGCCCCTTAGGATGAAAGTAAAAAGAAAACGTTTTTTAAATTATACTTGTGCTGTTAAGAATTTAATATATTTCACAATGGAATGAAATAGCAGAAAAAATACTCAAAATAGTTTTTGGAAAATACAACAACAACAAAAAATACCAATTAACATAATTGTTATGTAAGCATCGATTTATAAAAAAAGCAATTGCTCTAGAAGACGCTCATAGATGTGCCTCACTTTTATTTCAAGCGCCGAAAACTATCCAACATAGTAAAAGATATTATTCATTGGCTTTGGTATCATGGTGTTTATATTTTTGATATAATTATTCAAAAAATAATGTAAAAATACAAGGGTAACTTTTCAAATATTTGCCTTATACTCAACAAGAATTATTTTAATTTCAAGTCAAGCAGGCCACTCTACTGATGCAGACAATGCGGCTGCTTAATGTGTGTTAGTTTATTTTAGTCTAATTACTTGCATTACACTTTGTAAATGATGGAAGCAACAACTGTTTATCATATACAGACACATACACACGCTAAAAATAATAGATTTTTGTTGTAAGAAAAATTAAAATCCAAGTCTTATTTTAGTTATATAACCGACAGCAATAAATGGAATTATCAAGTTTCTTCTGAAAATCACGTGAATTCAAATCACAATCGGCTTTAATCGGCCAACGATTTGGTGTTTTAAAAATCACGCGATTTTCAATTTTGACAAAGTGATTTACAGAACAAACCGGTATGTTTTAGCTCAAAAGTTATAAATTATAAACAAATATAAGAAAATATTAAGAGATATTTAAACCACCTATGTCAACTGCAAAGTTTATTATAACGAAGAAGAGTAGGAAGCGATCTTCCTATAAAAATAAATGTGAATAATAAATTTTGAAATAACAGAGGTTTTTTATACCGTTCTTTAAAAGCAGACACCTTAAGTTTACTCTGAGCATGTACTGATGGTTACTATAAGGACAAGTAAAAAAATTAAATTAATATTTTTGCCTAAACTTATTCCTATCTAATAATTTTTTAGATCTGTTATATATTATCTCTAACCTAAATTTTGTTTCTTTTGCGTAATTATCTATCTTGTATAGTGGAGTAATTCATTAAATTGTTTGAAACTACTTGGTGATTTTGCAAAAATTAGCTCATATGGACAGTAATTATGTTCGAAACAGACACTTGTTTCACTTTAAACTTGTTTATCCACATAACTTTATTAAAAAATATGTATTCAATTATATTAACTTTGGTTCACAATTCAGTTGGAAAAATTTATCTTTGTAAAAAACTATTAATTTTGAAGTTAATTATTACAAAAATAAAATAAATTTGAAATTGATAGTTTATATCCAACATTCTTCAAAATTAATATTCTATTTGATTATGTTCCGTACACCGCCTAATAATGCTGACAAACCAGGAGCTTCCGGTGTACAAATCGTTAAAAACATTGTGGAAGAGGTTCCTCACAAATCAAACAGTTGTGGACACTGCTGCATGGAAGATAGCGAGGAAATGGTTTAATGCGATAAATGCGATACATGGTATCACTTCACCTGTGAGGTGTAACCGATTCGGTGAAGAATCATGATTGGATATGTTCTAAGTGTAAAGAAAAATCAAGTGATGAAGCATCATGTAAAATTTTCAAAAAGGCGATGTAAATGTGTTAAGCTACGTCATCAAGAAAGCGTATAATTAACTTAGAACTTTAACGGCTAAGTGAATAAAAGGCCTTAGAATCTCAATTTTTACGAAGAAAATTTGAAATTCTGGCAATGACAAATAATGTGAAGGAAATATTAGCAGCGAAGTTATTTCCCGCACAAAAAATTGGGTTTCTAACTTGAAATCTTTCGATAGAACTAAAGTCAGAGATTCCAGACAAAGTTCGCCTACTCGTTGTGAAAACAAATATCAACAACATCATAATACAGTTGCAAAGGAAAGTTTAAAGAATGAACAGATTTTGTCTGAAAGTCAACTTGCAACACGAAAGGCAATATCTAATGATTTGCCAATTTTTACTGGAAAACCTGAAGAGTGGCCTTTATTTCTCAGCATCTTCACAGAGACCACGAAACTGTGCGGATATTCTGATTCCGAAAATCTCTTACGGTTGCAAAAAAGCCTCATCTCTTGTTACCAAAAAAATAATAATTAATTTCCTCTTCGAAATAATTCGATTGGACGTTTCTTCCAAGGCAGATAAACTTGATACTCTTATAAGTTATGCTATCTCAGTTAGAAATCTTTGCTCGACCTTAGAAACTTTCGGACTAGAAGCTCACAAAAATAATCCGTTGCTTCTTCAAGAACTAGTAGATAAGTTACCACCTTAAACAAAACTGAATTGGGCCATGTACGTATCAGTTAGAGATGCTGCCGTATCGGTGTTTTCAAAATGGCTGTTTGATATTGCAGAGGCTGTGGCTGAAGTTAACCTACCAAATACATCTTATAAAATAGGAGGTAATGTACAAGAGCATAATGTGGAGCCTTCGCTCCCAACAGCGATTCCAAAAATCTGTGTTGTTTGCAATAAAAACCACTTGGTTGAGGCATGTGAAAATCTTTCCCAGATGAAGCTCTCTTAACGCTGGGACCAACTTTGCTGTTTATGCCTTCAGAAACATGACTATTATCGCTGTTCCGATAAAAGGTGCCCTGTTGATGGCTGTGATGCTTAGCACCACAAATTGCTTCATATATTCAAGTCCAACTCCACGATTACAACACATTTTACCCCCAACGCTGAGAAAACATTCTTTAAAATTTTACCCGTGACATTGTATAACAAAGGTATTTTAGTAGAGACCTTTGCATTTTTGGACGATGGTTCAAATGTTACTCTAATACAAAGGGATATTTGTGATCAACTTGAACTAGAGGGTAACATGAATAACCTTTGTCTCAAATGGACCTGTAGTTACGTTGATGCCATACTTTAAATGCGGAACCTTTCGTCTAATTATTTATTTTTAGTAGTTTAACAATTAATGCTTAAAATTACCTTAATTTTTTTCGTTACTGTATACAATCTGAAATATGTTGTAATTTTGTGAATTAATTATTTGCTGCATTTTACTCATAAATGTGAAATACTAACTCACCTATAAAAAGCCAAACAATTTTAGTTTAAAATTATCAAAATTTTTCAAGAGAATCAAGGGGACAGCACAATATTTCTAAAATCCTAAAAACATATCCAAAAATAGAAATCTAAAAATTCTTAAATTGTGTTTAGATTTATTTATTTTTGCATGAAAAAAAAACATAAATGCTTTTACAAAATAAAATTGCTTCTTTCTTTTTTTCCTTTTAAGATTCTATCAACTAGCAATTTATCTAAGCAAAAAAGTTTCTTTTTTGGTATTTTTTTTTAACTTGAATAATTTATTCTTCTTCTTAAATAATTAATTTTTCATATTCATATATTTTTTATGTCGTTTTAAAGCAATCATTTCTTAACAAAAATTAATTTTTGTAAGCACGGTAGAAATTTTGATTGTAATAAGTTACACAAATAATTTAATTTTAATTAAATAATTTTTAATTCGGTAAATTAATACACGGCCACTGTAACCATTCTTGAGAGTGCACATTTCTTACTAATATTTTACGTGTCTACACAGGAAATAATCCCAAGACCTAAAAGGCCAATTGACAGATCTATTATTATTGTATTCAAATTGCCAAACTTAAGTTTCGAAGATTAAAAACACTCTCGGTCGCATCAATTGAATCCATATTTTTAAACAGAAGTCATTGATCGTAGCAGTGTAACGAACTTTAATAATCGCAAGCGAGCCTCGGCTTATTTAAAAAAATTTAAGCTTAACAAGGCCACCAGCGTGTAAGCCGCAACCAACTGTAGATGTAACGGAATTTTCAGGGCCTCCATATGAGGAAAACTCGTTTATTAACATGTCCGTTAACCCAAAACAGAGTCATATTGCTTAGTTTTCAATTGGTCTCTTAATAAATGACTCTATAATTTGGTAGAGTTTTTTAACCGGTCAATCTATTCATGATTTATAAGAGATTATGAATGTCAAAAGTGATCACAGTTTCGCAATTCGTTTGACAGTTCTATTTTTGTAAGTTCTTTTGGCGAATCAACTACCAGGTGGTAGCGATGGCGAATTCATTATTTTTCGCCATTAGCCTGAATGTCAATCTTAAAAAAAAGTATTATAAAGATTTTTTAAATATGGTATTCGATGGTTTGGTTAGCAGCAAGAATTAAAAAACTTCGTCGCCGCTGCCACATGAAATTGATTCGCCTCGATAACAAACTCGAGCATGACTAAAAACAACAATAATTTAAATAGGATTTATTTGATCACTTTGAGACTAAAAATTACCAGCTGTAATTTTTTAAATTAAATATCAATAATTTTCCAATAAAATAGCAAATCTGGCAACAGTGGCTACAGGTTATATACAACCTAAGATTACGTCTCAATACAGAGGCGCAAAAAGTAAACGAAATACGATAATATTTTCCATATCGAACGCTTTACTTTAAACTCCAATCTCTTGTTAAAAATATTCTTTGTTTTTAAGTTATTTGACAATTTTCGCTAGAAGTTAATTTTTAAATATGAAGAAAATCCGACCCATTGTAGATCTTATAGAAACTATATATACAAACACATATGTAGATACTCATAAGACAACATTGCACTTGTTTACTGTGTAAAGGCTTACGTCTATAATCTTAACTACTTATGCAAGCTGGCAATTACTCAGCCAGCCAGCCAGGCATCCACTAAATAAATTTCGTGAGGTGGAGGAAATATGCGCCTAAAACTTCATATTTCTATTTAAGTTTAATAGGTTTTTCTTAAAGATAACCAAAATGATACGCATTTTAGAATGTTGCATGAATGCGTTAAAAATTGATTTTTATTGGAGATTGGTATTTGGCTTAAAAAAAATTTTTTTTCTAAATGATTAGTTTGTGGTGAAATACATAATGTGTTGGCGTTTTATCTACTGCACCACAACCTCATTTCTTATTTTCGTGTTCTAGTGTTGAGTGGCTATATTTATGTTTCTATTTGATTCTAAAGCCGCTCTCGAGGGCATTTCATAACGCTGTATGTAAAAAATTTATAAATTTTTTTTTAGTAAAGACAAGATTTTACGGTACCAAATTTTTTTTTTAATTTTCTGTATTTAGAACAATCATTCAGAAGCATTCGATTCTCTCTTAATAAGTATAAAACAAAATTTAACGTAATGAGTTTTTAGTTACTTTTCTTTGTTTATGCGCTTAGTAATTATTAAACAGAAAATATTCCTGCACAATTAAGAAAGTCAATAAACTGGTAATTGATAATTTTAATTTAACTAGAAACTGTTAAGGAAATAAGAATTTCCAACATATATAATTAAAAAAATAAATTTTTAATAAATCCTTAATATCTTTAAGCAATTAAAAAAATAAATTTTTAAGAAATCTTATTAAATAAGATACACAAATTATATGTTTAAATTGAGTGAACTTCAACCGGAGAAGAGTAGTCTTTTCTGGCAGTTTTTATTTTTTGCTAGAGGCTCTTTATATATACTTCTATGTAAAGAGCGTGTGAGTTCTATTAACCTATGTCATACTAGAAGACAAATTTGATGGTTGCGCATGAACGAAACATGAACATTGGAATGAAGCAAGTTTAAAGTAGTACCCCCTATAATACTTGAGATCGACACGACTCCGTTCGACTTTTTTTTACTGATTTTCTGGTCTTTGGTTATTGCCCGTAAAATAACAAAGATAGAAGCCTCTAAATTAAAGCTAAAAGTAAAATTCAAATCTAAACATTAACAAATTGCTAAATAAGGGAGCTTATATTTGTATTCTATACTTAACACTCACAAAGATGGTTTATAATAACTCTAGCAGTGCCCACGTCCGCGTGTTATTTATAATTTTTTTAAAATTAAAATTTAGAAAAATATGTTTTTAAACATTTGTTGTAGAGTTCGGAAAACATTGTTAAAAACTTTTCATCTACAAAAATAAAATGTACTGACAACTGTACCATTATGTGGCTAATTTATTTACATTTTTATGCCTAGTATCTCTAAAAATGACATATTTTTATAAAAAAAAGTATCCTATAATTGAACCAAGGTTCTAAGGCAGTATTTACGTGATGCGAACACAGACAGACAAATAATTTTGCATTTTCCTTTACAATCGCAAAAGACCACAATATATTCGCAAAATCACATGAGGGTTTCTCCATCGCACCGTACGTAACATTTGTATGACTATAAAGCAGAATAAATATTGCAAATATATAAGCATTCGAAAAATAATAATCACGTTATATTCCACTCAGGAAATATAAATTGATCACATTCGATATATTGTGGCGCGTGATAAAAAACGAAAGTGAATTTGAATTACAACTAAAGATATAAGAAACCCTTTTAATACCCTTCATTACAAAAAGTGGAAAAAGGATATAATTAAATTTGCTATTCCGATTGTAATTTCTACAATATCCATTTCCGACCCGAAAAAGTATATTCTGATTTCTTATGCATAGCGAAGTCAATTGAGCAATGTCCGTCTGTTCGTCCGTGTTAGTGTTGAAATCAATTGAAAAGTTCACCGAGAATAAAATAATTTAATGATCTCCAATTTTTCTATAAAATAAAAATTCTAAAAATTGCAGCATTTCTAGAGCAGGCTGTGCTTTGCCGAATTAGTTTTTAAGTCTTGTTTTACTTTAAAAGTGGAGCAATATTTATGAGCAAAACTTTGTCCAAACAAATTCTGTGAGACAATAGAAAAATTATGTATGTATTAAATTTATTTATTTATTTAATTTGTGTAAAATAGGCGAGGACGCTTGTCAAAGCATGAAATTTTTGAAAAATTTTTGCCGGCAACTTAACTGTCATCAATGTTTTTATGGAGAATAACATTGCAAAGCACGATATTTTCAATAATTTAATGACAACATGTTTTTAAATATGAAATAAATGATTATAAATTCCTGGCGACTCATAAAAAGTTTAAGATATAAAAAATTATCTAATGAATAATAAAAATGAATGCTTTACTTTTAATGTGACTAAAGACATAAAAAAGAAAAGTTAAAGTGTTTATTTTTATTGCTCTGCTTAAAAATAATTAATTGCTTTTGTTTTTTGTCATTAATATTTCGATATTTGTTTAAACTTTTAAATCAATTGTTTAAACTGCCAAATCAATTGACTCCGCTTTCATTTTCTTTGTAATTGTTAATTACAAAACAGTTTTAAAACCTTTAAATTCCTATGTTTCTTTACAAACAAATTTTTTTGCTACAAAATGACAGTGTTGTATATTCAAATTAGTTGCTTATAATATGATTGTAAAAAGGGTATATAATTTTTTGCAATAATTATTTATAGTAATTTTAAACAGAGTTCATTAATCGAGCAACTGAAGCATGCAATTAGTAAACAGTTTTGTTAAAGGTTAAATTTTTATTAACTAAGAGTTTTATCGGCAACAAACTACACTTTAAAGTTCAAATTTCGGCAGCCCGAAAACTTCGTTGACTCTGTTGGTGTCATTAGCCCCAACAAACATGTGGATGTGACAAATTATATTTTAAATCTTCTTCAGACAAAAAATATCAAATAAAAAGCTTGGTATTGCAATTTTTAAGTATTTTAGTTTAAATACAACTTTTAGAAAAATAAAATTTATTTAAGTAATATATCTGTTTCCCAAATAACTTTGGCAGTATTTAAATACCTGCACCCTGCCACAACTTAAGCTTTATTGAAATAAATAAATGTGCTAATAATTTTAAAAATATAATAAAAATGTGAGTGGAAAAATATTCCGAGGAATAAAAAAATTGTACACCAATTAAGAGCAATTAAACGAAAAATAAACTTTAAGGGGATGTATGTAAGGGGAGGTATTTGGGCTTTATTGTTTATTCCAATAAAAACAATTATCAATTAAGATTCAATTTTCCTTTAATAAACTCACTTAATACTACTAGTAAATATAGATAAAAACATTAATTTTAATTAATTTGATACAGAGTATTTTAACAAAACCTGCACGTTGAATGGGTATAGTATCGCGCATTATGAATGTGATTCTCAAACAGAAAGTTTTTTACTGGGAATGCAAATAATAGTTTCAATAATCGCTTAAATTTTACTGAGAATAAAAATTAAATTTTACTGTTAATGCAAAATTTCCATCTATAAAATCAAGTTACTAAGTACAACTGAAGACGCAACTATAATGTGCATAAGCTAACTTATGCCGTCTGAAACAACTGTGCACATACATAAAAGTCATGTATGTACTTAAGAAAACTTTTCGTCAAATACAATTTGCTTATGCAAAGTACGAAAACTAGCGCACATTCCGTATGTAAACAGCAGAATTGCAACACCAACAGTGATAAATTCTTCTTTTTTAAATTAATTGATTAAAAAAAATTAATTTTTTTAATTTCTTGCCCATTTTTAACACAAAACGCGATAAAATTTAAACATTTATTATTCAAGAATTAAGTAATGCACACCAAAAATAAAAAAGCATGTACTTTTGTTTATAGAATTTTTCTTAAAACTAATATAGAACAACTAAGAGTTCTAAATTCGACTACGTCGAATCTTATATACCCTTCACCATGTATGTAAATCTTGTTTAGTGAATTAGCTCCATTAAAAAAATATTGCGGTATTAAAGAATTAAAAAATAGAAAAAAATAGGTACAATATATAATTTTACATAAAAATGTTAACGGCTCTTAATAGGTTAAGCATTTTTTTAAACTCCCTATCGCCCCATATATTTGTTTTTAATTAGAATTACTTCAATAAACTAGACTGTTCCATATGCTATGAAAAATTAGAGGCAGGCGTGGTGTTTTGCCTGCTTTGAGACTATGTCTTGTCGATCGCCGTATTTAAATTTTCTCTAGCTCGTCTAGTGCCTTAGCAAAGTTGATATCTACCCGAACACGGTCTAACAGACGGACATCGCTCAATTGACTTCGCTATGCATTAAAAGTCAGAATATATGTATTTACTTTATGAGGTTGGAAAAACTTAGATATGCGCTTTTTCTACCTGTGGTGAAGGCTAAAAACAGAAATTAACTTTTATCAAGTATAATCGTCTCAAGCAGTTTAAAAGTTCTACTATGAAGTGAAATTTAAATCATAAACCGATTTAAATCAACTTCGAAAAAAACAGTATAAAGATTGCAAAAGTTTAAAACATGTGTATCGTTACGGAGAGTCATAATTATTAATTTTAGTATTTTTATTCCAGTGCGATATTAAATTAAACCTAAAGATTTTAGAAGGAAATATGAATTATTTAATGTTTATCAATAGTAGAAAAATTCCAGCAACAGTAAGTGTAACTCAAAGACAGTTCGGTTCCATAATTTTCACTTTATCTTTGTCTTATTTTCTGTTGCAAATTAAAGGTGTTTGCCTATAACATTTTAAAAGAAAATTACATATTCATTAAACTTACGACCTCTATTCGAACGGCCTTTAATTTTTAATTTTATAGTTAGATAGTGGAAGTACTTGTGCCTACTCTTTGCGAATTATAAATAACCGCCTACTACGGTAAAAAAAAAAAAACTAAAGCCAAATTATGTCACGAAAACCTTTTATAATTTAGTTTTATTTCTTCTTCTTATCGCCAAAACAAAAATATTCAAACTTAAGGTGAAAATAATTATTAGTGTTGAAAAACAAGTGAACAAATATGACGTTACTTTTGGGATAACCTCTAAATTTTATTGCTGTTGCTTCAATAAAACACCTGTCATGAAAATTTTAAAAACGTCCTCTTTACGGTTCCAGTGACACAGGGCCATGACAGACGGATAGTCGGACAGACACTATAGTGAGAACAATATGGTGGCACTTTCAACCTTCTGATACGGAAATGCATTTGTTTACTTAAATAACTTAACAGCAATCAATTTTTCTTTTAAAAAACTTCAAGAGGCTTTTCTCTTACATTTGTGAATAACTTTCTTAAGCATTAATTTCAATACTTTTGTTTCCGTTGAAATATATTAAGCAAAAAAGCCTGAACATTTTTTCTAATAAAAGTTTTGTAAAATGAAAACACATTCTCCAATAAACTTGATGAGACCGGTATGTCTTTTTGAGCGGATAAATACCCAGTTAAAATTCATAAACATTTCCATTTTAGAAATGATAAAAACTCAAATTTTATTATAGAACATAAATGCAAATTTATACATTCAAATGACACACATGTGTACAAATTAAGCAAAAAAAATAAATATCTCAGAATATTTTATACAGTAAAAAGTAGTAAAAATATCACATTCACTTTAACCATTATAAGAAAATAAAAGTATGATAAATCGCTAATGGAAACAAAATTAATATTGTCAAGGTTTTCATTGCACAGTGGAGCCAATTTCGCAAAATAAATAGTTATTAATATCTCATTAAATACATTGAATTAATTTTGGATAGACCTAGCAGAGGACGCCGACTTTAAAAATCGATACAAACAATGAAACCGTGTAATTTCAACAAGACGGATTATGTATTGCATAGTGAATAACACGTAGTCTAATTCAGTACGTAAATATTTAAGTAAGAAAGTTTTTATAAGACTAAAAGTACAGTCAGGTAAGTCAAACATTTGACCCGAAAGACGTAATCGCTAAATTGTGGAAAACAATTTTTGTCCCTCTTAAATATTTGTTAAGACATACAAAATCCTATTTATTACGAGGTAAGATATTACATTTGTCATGTTATAAATAAGGAAATTAGTTCCAATTAGTTTTAGTTTAATTTTTCTTTGCACACCAGCACAAAAGAAATAATAACAAAAAGTTACCAGATCTTTCCATATAGAAAAACTATGGACGGCTTAAATCGCCTATAAATATGAATCGCAGTTACAAGCGGTATGACAGCGTTAAGAAAAAATTCGAACAGAGAAGTTGCCTGAGTACTGGCGTAAAGTGTATTTTACTTAACAATAGCAACAATCAAATTTGTGCATAATGGCTTATCTTTTGATACTTACACTTAGCACGCTTTATTTCATTTTGTTCTTGTTCGTTAAAAATCAATTGTAAAAAATAATTGTTTTTTAGTATTTTGACGTTATACTTAATAGCAGAGCTATAGAATATAATTAAATGTAAATAACATCCGAATTCGCAGAAAACTATGAACTCATTTGAATAGATGTCATATTTGTAGTTAAACTGTACACACAGCTGTTAAGAGTTACGACCGCTATCAGAAATTCGACGAACATTTTCTGTCATCGTCTCAGGAAAATGAGCTTCTTTGCTGGGCTAACATTTGTTACTAAACAGACCCACTGTTAGTGAACAATCTCTATACAATAAAACTTTCATTATTATTCCAAATCAATTGTAAATAAAAACATTCATGCAACAAGATATTAAACTAAATGGATGTTGATATATTACATGTCGCAAATACAGGATTTGTAACATTAAAAAATATGTCTAAATAGTACATATGAAATATTATTGCTGCATAACTAAGAAAGCACATTTTGTTGAAATTAAAACCACAGATTTGTAAAAACAAAAAGTGCAAAAAAAAAACATCATAACAGAAGAACAGGTAGATGACTGAAAAGAAATGAAAAAATTTATAACAAATTCATCAATGAGAACAGTGGTCATGATGACAACAATCATAATGATGAAGATCATTATTAAATAAATGAAAATCACATTAAACATACATATAAAGGTGCACACTCTCAATAACAATAAGGATATTGGCAAAATAAAAATATAAAAAGACCAGCTTCTAGACAAAAAGGATGGATAGATGGATGGATGGATGGATCGATGTATAAACGAAAGATGCAATGAATGAATGAATGAATGAAATTTAAGCATAAAAACAAATCTTTAAAGAAACTCGTATTGTTATGTATGGATGTGTACATATTAAGCGGATTAGACTGATACGTTAGATAGATGTTGATGATATAAAGTGAAGTTACCTGCAACCCAAACACACATTGTTGATGATAGCTGGCTGCTGTAAGTTGTAAAACTATAAAAACAAAAATGATAGATATTCTTTTATTATTATAATGATGCTTTTTAAGTAAATACAAACACACAAAGATGGATAGATACGTTACTAGATAATACATCTATGGATATCAATATCATGTGTTGGTACGTGTAATCATCGTATGTACGATATGAATGAATGTTGTTACCAAATCTGTGTTTAGTATTTCATACATAAAAATAACAAGTAAATTTATCGACGAGCACAATCTTATTACTCATATCAACCATCTAATACTTATTTTGATGTTGTAAAACAAAACAAAAAGCAAAACTTAAAATGATGATGCATATATGATGAACTTGGTCAAATTCGTGACTAGAATCAAAATAAATATCTCTTCATACTTAGATTTAATATTTATTTAAGTTGTTTTTATTTTATTAAATTTATGAAAATATTTGATAAATTCCTTAACAAATATTGTGTTTTCATTGCAAATATGACATGATTTGTGCCTTTTTTTTTAAGTTCATCAATATTACAATGGCTTAAGTGTGTCACATATAGGTGACAAAGTAAAAGTTAAAATTTAAGCAAAAAAAAAATATATATAAAAATCACAAAAATTTTTTTTTGTTTTTGCGTGGATTATGCTTCTTTTATTGCGAGAAGGTGTGAAAATTATTTTGCAATACATTTACCAATGATCCGGTACCTTTACAAAAATAAGTTAAATAATTTTGCACAAAAAAAAACGTTAAAGTAACAATTCAGTCAGTTTCTTTTAGTATTTATTGCAGGACTTTTTGATTGGTTTAGATCCACACTCATGTAAATACAAGTATAAAAGAACCCATTATTACAAAATGCCAGATCCTTCCACACTTAAAGCATGTAGACTTTTAAACTCGCCTAGAAATAGAAAACAAAAGAAAACAAAGTTGTAAGGTTAAAATGCTATGAACACTGAAATATATTTCAACAGCTTGTCAACAGCTTGCGAACCTTGAATATCATTTATCTCCAAATTCAACAGAGATGAGAAAAATAAATGTGAAACTTTGCTCATCCTTTTGCTAAGCAATTTATTGCTGCAGTAAAAGATAAACTAAAAACCGTTTCCTAGATGAAAAGTTTCCAGAAAGATGTTAACAAATTTTAACTTTTGACCCATTCCAAGAGAATTGACAGCAAAGCCTCGCCAGCTAAGGTATTCAGACTTTATTTGCCTAAAAACTAGAGAGGTAAAAGCATATGTCATCACGAATTCTATATTATTTGTTCGAGGAATAAAAGCAGAGAATCAATATTTGCGCCAGTACCTGCCATGATGGCCTAACCTGACGGTGGTCTTACCACTAAGTGAAATACAAAGCATCGACTGTCGCTCTCTGCAGTCGTAGCCAACAGAGTTGCAATTTCAAAAACATGTCTTTCAACACCATGAACATTCTCTTGCTTGAGGGTTAAAGACTATTCAACCCCGTCTAATAGCACAACGGTGTCCCTGCGGACACTGACCTTAACCAACAGATACCACGTGTAACCCGAATTGACCTCACCAATAACAGGCTACAGAGGTGAGCGGCTCTCTGTATTACCTATTGGTTTCCGTGGCTCTAGTATATTTAAGGATGCTAGTCTGTCCTTCGACAAGTACCCAACTTGTCTATCCAGATTTGTTGCCTGTACACCGGAGCACAGTGGCTGAAAATCGTTTTTCGTTGGCCAAAAGTAAATTTTTTTTTTGTCACCGATTTTTAAAATTTTTACGTCATTTTGTAGTTAATATATCCAAATTAAGGTAGCCAAAAAATTATGTTAAAATATTGATAATTGTGGGCGTGGCATGCTGTCAAACTCAACTTTTTTTTTAATTTCAGAAAAAGGTGTTTTTCTTTGGTTTTTTACCAAAATTAAATGGTTACTACTCGCAAGCTATCATCGATAATGGTCTGCGGTTTTTTTATAATGTTGGTAGGATTATTGTCTTTAGTTGTTGTAAGTAGGCACAGCTCTAGCGTTTAATATTAGGGGCGTTATGAAATATTTATGAAACTACTATATTTTCCTCAAATTTAAACTTTAGTGGAATAGAACTTCTAGGGAACAAAAGGGAACAAGAAACGTATACAACCACGAGAAAGGTGAAAGTGTCCTCTTTAAGGCTATATATACTTTTGCACCCGCCACGAGCCGCCTGTAGAACACTTTTTTCATTTTAATGAAACTACTCGAAAAAAATTCATATACAATGGTGTATTAAATTTTCATTTTTTTTGCCTAAAAGTTTATTTTTTTTTAGTTTATGCTACGTATAACTAAAAAAAATAAATATAATACCTTCGAAAGGGTTTAATGACTTTGTTTTGATCAGCAAAAAATAAGTAATAAAATTATCACAATGGGCCCTACAGAGCATATGATCTCTTTCTAAATTTACCTGTTATCAAATTTTAGGGTCAACCAAAGTCATAAACAATTTTATAACAATAATTGCGACATTAAACCACTAAAGTTAAAAAACAACCCCATATTGACGCATGAGTGCAGTTTTGTTCAATTTAAGCACTACCTGCTATTAAATTAAAGATCAGTGTGTGAAGAACATGTATCTAAAAATTTATAAAAGTACGGATTCGTTAAGGGAATAACTTAATCTTTTAAGTGTACGGATAAAACATAACAAACGCAAATAAAAATATTCAGAAGAAAATGGAGAGCTTCAGTTATAAAGAACTGGCCGAAGTGTATTTTAGAAACAAAAATCAGGAAGATGTTCTTAGTTACGTTAAAATAAAATTAAACTTAAATTCGTGTAGCACCAAAATGCAAGAGCAATTATATAATTTCGTCAAAGCAACAAAAAAACGCTACAAAGAAGTTATGTACAGTAAACAAAAATTTTATATAAAAAGTGCAAAGTGGTTAGAAGGTCAACTTACTGTCGCTGCAGAAACAGCAAAGCAAGATAAGGCTGGAAGACCACGCAAATCATTAGTGGACGATTGCAGCGATAGATCTAAGAGGCGGAAGCTTAAAGATATTAACGATGCCTTTGGTTCTACAAACATAAAAGAATCTTTCCTACATCAATTACGATCACAGAACCAATTTACAAAAGTGGATATCATTGAAAAAGTTGTTAAAGCTAGTCCACCGAGAACAAAACGGATTCTTAAAAGTATACCAACTCCGAATGATGCAATACAGTACACAAATGAGGAGGCATTAGCATTATTTCTGGATTTGAAATTAACAAAACAGCAATATATTAAACTCAGACAGCGTGCGATTGAAAAAGGCTCAAATATATATCCAGCATATCATCACATAACCGCAGCTAAAATGGACTGTTTGCCATCAAAGGACACTATTACAATCACACAAATTTCGGCAGAGGTACAACTACAATCTCTACTTGATCACACAGCCGAACGCTTGCTGCAATCAATAACAGGAAATGAGTTGAAGAAATACGGAAACACAAAGTTAATTATTTTTTGTAAATGGGGATGTGATGGTTCTTCGGGACAAAAACAATATAAACAAGCTGTATGTGAAAATATTTCTGACTCAGATATGTTCATGGTATCATTTGTACCATTGCGATTGAAAAAGATTTTGGAAGATTCAGAGCCTTCGACTAGTACAACGCAAACAATGGATATTTGGGAAAATGAGACACCATCTTCTACGAAATACTGCAGGCCAATCAAATTTCAATTCAAAAAAGAAACAAATGATGTTATTAATAAAGAAATTAGTGATATCAAGGCCCAAATTACAACACTACAGCCATTACAATTACAACAAAGAGTTAAGAAGTTCAAAACGGAAACATGTTCAAGATGAATATCGCAAACGTGGATTGATTATAGATCAGCCAAAACAAGGGTCAAGCAATACAAATGATGGCAATACCGCAAGAAGATTCTTTTCAGATCCAGAAACAGCATCTGAAATAACAGGAGTGGATTTTAACCTTATTTTCAGATTTAAAATAATACTAGAAGTACTTGCGTGCAATGAAGAAATTGACTGTAGAAAATTTGGAGATTATGCTAAGGAAACTGCAAAAATATATACAACTAACTACCCATGGAGAAATATGTCTGCAACAGTTCACAGAATCCTTTATCATGGTGAAGATGTCATTAAATATCATTTGGTGCCACTTGGAGATCTATCAGAGGAGGCTCAGGAAAAAAGGAACAAGGATTACATATTTTATAGAGAGCACAATACTAGGAAAATTTCACGGAATTCAACAAATGAAGATCTATTTAATATATTATTGACAACGTCAGATCCGTTCATATCCAGTATTCGAAATCAATGGAAAGTGGACCATCGGGATTTAGATGAAGAAGCCAAAAAACTGCTAAAGAACAAAATATGGAATATTTCCAATTAATATTTAAGTCAAACGAATAAAAATTATAATTGCCTTTCATTATTCCTTAAGTACGGAAAACATTGTATTAGTAAAAAATAAGTTAAAACGTTATATTCGACCGAGTCGAATCTTAAATACCTCCCAACTATATAGGATGATGGAGGGGTAAGGGGGTGGTGAGGTTAAGGTAGCGTAGAAGATCAAATTATATTTTCTTGTTGCTTTTTTTTGGGGAGGGGGGGGGGTGTGAGGTGAAGGTAGCGCAGAAGATCCGAGTACATTTTCCATTCGTCATGAAAGCTTAAAAATTAATTTTTTATGCAATCTAGGCTTAGGTAATACAATTTGGTAATTATTGACACTATTTTTCATATAATATGCTATATAAACGCCTACAAAAAGGGGGCGGGGTCTAAAAATAAATTTTTATGATTTTCTGGCTCCAAGGTAAAGACCTTGAACCTTCTTTGACATAAAAATGTTTCATTTGCTTAACAAATTTACAAAAAAACTTGTAAAAATGTGTAGATTTTCAGGGGTTGGTTTAGTTCTTCTTAGGGGAATTTTTTCCCCCTGGTCCGACTTGGCCCATTTACGAACTTAGCCTGCCCTATCCTTCAAGATATATATGTACCAAATTTCAAGGGTCTAGCTCTTTTCGTTTAGACTGAATCGTGTTCATACAGACAGGCGAAAGGACGGACGGCCGGATGGACGGACGGACGTATGAACAGACGGACATAGCTATATCGTCTTAGATTTCATCACTTATCAAGAACATATATACTTTTTTGGATCTTAGAGGGATATTTTACTATGTTACACACAGAATAAACCCATATTTCACTCTGAAAGTTTAAAAAATTAAAATGTTCAACTTTGACCTCGAATTCCTTAAAAAGTACTCAATCAATTTTAATGTAATTGAAACTGAATCAAGCTGAACTAAATATCTATCCATTAAAAAAATTATTTCAATATTTTGATCGGTTCAAAAGTTACAGAATTTTGGCCAACGAAAAACGATTTTCAGCCACTGTGCGGAGGACTAATTCCCCTTATATCCCAAGAGCATTTCGTCTTAATCTATGTTAGCTCGGCCAAACCACGAGAAGGTGAAGTAGAGTCTCGCCAAAGTCGCAATATACATAAATGGCTTTGATGTTTTGTTTTTTAAACATGGCCTGGAGTAGTTTGAGCCTGGATGGAGATTTAAAAGATCAAATCAATTTTTTTCAATATTTATATCGTAGCACACACATGCTCTAATATCACTCTTAAGCATTATATCGTCCGCGATGTAAAAAGAAAAAAGGCTCCACAAACTTTGAAACTATAAAGCGTCCATTATAATGCCCATATATAACATTTAAGGCATTGCAGCACTGCTCTAGAAGCAAAATGTGACGTATTTTTAAGTTGTAAAAAAGGACTTTTTGTGTGGTACTCATCTTCGCCTCTTTTCTCCTTAACTCTTTTTCTTTTCAAGGAAAATAACCCAATAAAACTTAAGCCTAAAACAAACAACGAGATAGATGACGGTCAAATTACGGCAGCACCCTTATAAAATAAAATCTTCTTAGACTCCAATCAATATTAAGTTTTTTAGTACTGAAGTTTCAACAAACAACTCAAGTATTCAAATTAAAAACAAAGCGTCATAGAATATATAAAAAGCAGGTTTTAGTTTCATAAAAATAATTTAATATTTTACGCTTTATAAATGCAAAAGACTTTATTTTGTGTTTTATTTTCTCTAGTTTCACACGGTTGACCGATAGTGCACTGCAGTGGTAATCACAATGTGAAATTATTGTGGTGTCTTAATATAATAAAAGTTTCATTGCCATTGAAGCTTCTTTTCTAATTTACAAGTCAAATAAGTAAATAAAATTATATTTCTAGTTCCCTTGCAGCTAAAATCTAACAAGTGAAAGTTCTTGAACAGGAAAAACAAAAACCTTAAAAAGTTCTCATCGCTGGATGGTAATTTGTTACATTTTCATCATTTTAATGTTTAGCTTAAAATCACTGTAATTTTTGCTATCAACTATTTTGCATTTTAATTTAAAACTGCTTTGTTGCAGAAACTGTTTGTGGTTGATTGAGTTATTTGGTTTTGAAAATTCTGTAGATTAAAGTTAAGCAACAAAAAAAAAAAAAAAAAACTTTCAGCAAACAAAAAATGTATTTCCAAATCGAATATAAAATAAAAAGTAACAAGTTAATCACAATGTTTAAACTTAATTTTAAGTAACTGCACATCTTTAACACCAACCAAACAAAAACAAGTCACAGAATGGCCAGCTAAATGCCTGTTATTTAAAGTTTTCCTCTTGTCTTGCCTTGATTTTCATTTTTTATGTTTTTAGCGACCCAATTTTGTTTTCAAGCTTTAGTTTTATGTAGTTACAGACATTAACTGTTTGTTGTTGGTACGTTTTTTTTTTTTTTTCTTGTAAGTGTAAAATTTAGGTCAATAGCGGGGGCATATTTATCATGATTTAAAAGTTATTGCTATTGTTGTGAACAGGTTAAAGAGACAAATAAATAATTGTGATAATTTTTATTGTTGTTATTATTAAGATTTTTTATAATCCTAAACAATGAGTTGGATTTTGTCTATGTAGTAGGTGAATAAAAGTTGAATCAGGTGCCAATTTATAGGAAGCCAATTTTCAGTTAGAGTGAATTATACTTGGAACTTGAAACGTAACAAACTTTTATCTGTTAACGCATAAAGTTTTCATAATATTATTATATTCTGTAATCAAAATGTGATCGAAAATTATCTTATAATGGTCAAATATAACCATTATATAATTTAACAAGATGACTATTGTACGATTTAAAGTTTCAGTAATATTTTTATAATTTTGCTTTTTACGCTGTATGAATGTGTTGTGTTGTAAAGGTTTATATTTATTTCTAATTTTCAATCTCATTGTTACAGTTTTTGAAATATAAGCTATTTTAACATTACAGTTAGTCAGATTCATCAGTCAAAAATAATTAATTTACTGTTTTGCGTAAAATTTCTTGATCAACTTCAGGGCATATGTCATTTTGTTGTAGAACCGTATATAAACAAATTGAAAAGGCAAAATTGTAATGCAAGAGGCTTTTGATTTCTAACCCAGTACTTCAAAGAGAGAAACTCATCTAGAAACTTCTTAGTTAAAGGCAGGCAGGGCTGTACGTTTTTCGATATAAATAATGAAGTAAAAAAGTGTTCGTATTTGGAAAAAGACGTAGATAATTTTTATTTTCTCAAAATTTTAATGGAGTGTGACTCTATTGGTATGATAAAACGTTGTATGTTTTACAAAGTTTTAAACACAAACAGTTCCATAACGCTTAATTCAAATCAATCTTGTTAATATATGTATTTAGTATCAACATATCGAATGTGTTAATTTATGCTTTGGAATATTTTTAAGCATAAGCTCTGATTGGTGTAGTCGGGCAACACGTCCTTATACCTCCATACTAGGGAAAACATAACACTTTGCTCGTTTAATAAAATGCCTAATACTCATGAAAATGACAATACGCGCTAAAGATTAAATAAAGGAAATCCTTGTGCATGGCAAATTCCTGCTAAGAAAAACAACCTTAAAAATATATTCGTCTTAAAATCAGTTACCTGCAGTCAAACATGTCAAAAAATTCAATTATGAGATGTTGTAAAAACATGAAGAGCTAAAATTTGTAGTATGGTTACAAGAACCATATTATGTTTCCTGTAACATTGTTTGGGTTACGGTGAACAAATTGTAGTTTATTTTAATAATAACTTAGTCACGATAAACAAAATTTCAATAACATTTGATCATTAAATAATAACCAACCATAACTTAGAAAGCAAAAGAAATGTCTAAAAGTAAGATGAATTAAAATCTTATTTGTTTTTTTTAAACAGTTTGACTAGGAATTAAATGCAAATTTAATTATTTTTTATTGTTATGTGTAATATTATTATATGATTTAATTGCAACCATTTGGTCATTCATAAAATCTTAATATGTTGCTCTTAGATGGTGGTAACCTTAATCCAGTTTTTCCTTTGCTTGCAGAGAAGATAATAAGAGGTAACTGGAACAACGTTATCTTTCAGGTCATACGCCTTTTTAAACAATAAAACATAACTTTATGTCTACCGACTTAAAAAGCAATTCATTGTAAGTCTACGGAATCTCACAACAATCGCATAGGAATAGCTTTCCGAACAGTTCTTCATTATCAACAAAAATAATGTCAGTTTTTATAAAGGAAAACCTAAAAATCACTAATGAACTTCGCAACAAAGTCAACGTAATCCACATTTCCTTAATTAATTTAATAAAATCTTGTTTCATTTGATGTTTAACAGTTTCTACAATCGAATGTTCTTTAACATTTGTTCAAAAGATAATTAGCAGAAATGTAAAAAAATAGAAACTTAAAATTAAAAAATGTATTAAAACAAAGTTTTCTAGTCCTTCTCTGTAGTAGAAATCTAGGAAGTGAGATTGGCCAACTACTTTGTATTACATTTTCTACTCAATTGTACATAAGACATTTCTTATTTCAGTGCACTAAATCCATCATTAAATTGATTATTTGTCTGTGCAAAGAAAAGGGAAACAACTTAAGAACAAAAAACTTTACGTCATTATTAGCAGCAATTGAATTTGTTAAGTTGTTAACATTTTTTTTTTTTTTTCGTTTTGCCAACTCCCGTAAAACTTATAAAAGATTTTCACTTTGATTTTTATGGACAACGATTGAGATGTTTCTTTTACCAAAATGTCGTTAATGGTCTGAGCGGTTACTGCGGGGTTACTGTTGTATGCAAAAATATAAAATAAAGTTCTTTTTTCCACTTAAACTAAAATAAATATATGTTTATTGACATTCGCTCATAAAAATTTCCATGGAAAATAAATTTGAATTCGGTATTAAATTGCGCAAAAAAAATACTCGTGATATTTGTTTAAGATCATTTGTTTTCGTAATAATACAAAAAGTACTAATAAACTTTGAGCATAAAAAAACCAAAGACAAGTTCATTGGCCAAAAGTGTGGAATAAACAGAAACAAGTACTAAAAAGAAAATTATTATTTTTTGTACATGTTTATTAACAACACTTCTGAGGTAGTGGGTTTACAACAACTTCCAAAACGTTATGTGGCTGTAGTGTTTTTTTTTGTGTTTGCTGCTACTACAGCAACTATTTTTTACCAACCATAATAATTTGCATGCATTCAAGTAGAAAGCCAGCATCAACGACACCATCAGCAACGTCATTAAAAACAGACGAATGGATCAACACTCTCACATTTGCTGCAGTTATGGTTATTAAATCCTTCACTTTGGCCTCTCTTATTAACCAAACTAACAATCATTGTTTATTGCCAAAGTCTTGAAGTGTTAAAAATAAACAAAATTATTGTTTCTCAACACCAACAAATGAAGCAAATTAACAAGATTGTGTCATGACTTGCGAGTGACTGCATATTATTTGCTTAAATTTAGAATTTTGTGAAAAAAAATTGAAGAAAATTTGAAAATAAATAGAAAGCAATTCTAACTAACAACTAGCTGCCACTATGTATTTTGTATATAATTAGACACTTAATGAAATTATTAAATTCAAAATTTTTCTTGAAAAAATTATAAATTTTTTTAATACCTGAATACTTCTAGTTAAAATATGACAAAATAAAATTTTCCCTGTTCGACAATTTTGTTTTTCAACATTTAAATTTTATATTGCATTTCGTGAGTTTGTTTGTTAAGTTTGGCTTTTCACTTTGTCCATTGCGTAGATAATTTAAGCTTTTGTTGAAATCGTCATCCATAATAAAAGGCAGAATTGATTTTAAAACATATAAATATAGAAATATGTATAAAAAATAATTTATAAAGAAAAATTAGACACATTTTTTTATATATTTAAAAGAAAAAAAGAAAATTTGTACCAAAAATTCAGATAAAGAGATTTCGGTCAAACGGCCTCCACGCCTGTTTTCATGAAAGCACATTCTTTCTGCCTGTCCAACTTTGTGCTTGTTTTTCGAACATTAGTGATGACGGTATATCACGAATGACACGAACAATATTGGCTTTCAAGGATTAAGCTGTTGCTGGTTTAACAGCATGAAACAGTACCTTCACGTGTCCTCACAGCAAATAATCGAAATGTGTCAAATTGCTTGCCCGCGCAGCCAGTTTTTATTTCAATAAATCGATAGTTACGGCTGCATCACTCAGTAAAAAGCCCATATTTCACCCGGACCAATGTCGACATCATTTTCAAATAAAAAGTCAGTTACTATGGTGCGATAACGATCTCTATCGACTGTCGCACAAGATTTGACTTTAATTTTGAAAAAAAGCTCTAATAATGGGTGTAAAATATCCTCGTTCTCAGATATTTTAATATTTTGATAATATTTTTTTCTTTCTTTTTATTTATACATAATTGATTTTCTTTTTCTACAATTTGATTCACAGAAACTTATTGAAGCATGTTTATATCTTTGGCCGAATCATATATACCCTTCACCATATATGTAACTCAAAAAGGCAGTATTTCCTTAAAGAAATCTTCAAAAGCATAAAAACGATACCCATATTAATATTTAAAAAAATTATAAAAGATAAGAGGCCAGTATCTCGGGAAATATGCGCGAGCCCCAATTTTTTCACCTGGTGATTTTTTATTTTTTAATTCACTCTTGCCCCATATAGGCGTGACTGATCTTGCTGATTTCCAATAGAACCTCTTTCGACACAATGTCTGATCGATGCCTTTGCAAACTTGATTTCAACATTTCAATTTGATTTCAACATTAAATGGATATTGTAGAAATTACAAACGGAATAACAAACTTAGACGTACACTTTTCCCACCTGTGGCAAAGGGCCTAATTGTTTGAAAATTGTTTTGAAATTTAAAAAAAAAAACTTTTATTTTAAGACTTAAAAAAGAAATTCCTTAAACAGTTAGTAATTATTTCTTTATTTGTTTTGTCTCTTGAGAAATTTTTCATTAAAAGAAAAATGCCACTAAATACAATCTCATCATCTGTAACCAAATACAGGTGTCTCTCAACGACACAACAAACAACCAAGCAGCCAGCCAGGCAGGCAATTCGAATTGTTAAATTTAAAATGACTGTCAATTGGTTCGAACAACAAGTGCCGTTGTTTTTTTTTTTTTTTTAAGGCACTTTATCCTGTAGTTTAGTTTTTACACACAGCAGCCACAATAAAAGCAAAATTAACGGGAATATCGCTGTTGTAAAGCAAAGTGTTGATAGAGCGCACAACATTCTTTTACCAATGTAAACTGTGTTTTGCAATAGTTTATAGAAAAAACCAAACTGTACTTCTGTATAAACATTTTAACAGATTCATTTTATGACAGTTTATTTCTTGTAGTAGCAAAAATGAACATTGATCAATTAAATTTAGAAGAAAAAACACACAAATTATTCAAATAAAGGCTAAGTAAGAATTTGGAAGAAGAAACTTATCTTCAGATTAAATAACTACTGAAAACTGAAAATTTTATTTATTTGGAAAAGTTTTGGGGAAATGGTGGTATTATTTAAGAATGTCAACAGAAACAATATACATTTGTTTCTGCCTGTCCTATAGAAAATACAGTAATTGATACAAGACTTGAATTTAAAGATAAAAGTAAGAAAAAGTTGCAAAACTAATCTTTGTCAATAATTAACCGTTACAGTGGTTTTTGAGCAAATTTTCACTTTGAGGCATTTTAGGGTCACACTTCTTCGGAAGCGAAACAGTAGCAGTGAATGTAAATAATTCTCAATGTTATGAGAGAAATTGTTACATAAAAATAATCGCAGAAAAAAGTCATGATCAGGAAAACAACATTATGTTCTCGGTAATAATAGTAGTTGTTTTCAACACATGAAATGCCGCGATAGAAAATTTGTAGTTAACAATCACATGGCTACTAGGAATAGCAAGTGAGATGTAATAGAGATTTACAACATAATTTCGACAAAATCGTCACCATAATCAAATATTTATTTAACTATATTAAAGTATTTTTATCAATAATATAACAATACTGAAGATAATATGATAAATTCATTTGCAATCAAATCATAATAACACCGCTGTCAAAGAAGGTTATTAACCGACTTAAAAAGAAGAAGGAGTTTATCAATTCGTATGAATGTTGCTTTTTTAATATTTGGGTCTGCAGAACTCGTAAATTTCTGAACCGGTTTAATGTTTTTTTATATTTGAACGCTTATGCTTACAGATTGGTCCCGTTTTAAAACAGTTTATAATCTTAAAAACTAAGGGGTGTTAATATAAGGCGCAAAGAGGATCTCTTAAAAAAAACTGCGCATTACTATAGATCCTAATAGCAAAAAGTAATACAATAATCAATCTTAAAATTACAGGGTGTCCCCATAGGTGATGTAAATTATCCTAAATGGTACTATCTTTTGAACCGTTACATACAAACGCTTGAAAATTGAACAGAATGTCGATTACTATGATCATTATAATAACAAGTATGAATATTCAAAATTTTAAATTAAAGGGTGCCCCAATAGTTCATTTAATTTTGTGTAAATGGCCATACTAATAAAAAGTTTTAAACGGACGGTTGAAATTTACAAACCACCCGTATTGCTTAGTTCGTTATAACAACAAGTAAAAAATTTGAATTTAGAAATAAAAGGGTGTCCCAATAGCTGATATAATTTGACTAACTAGGCGTATCTTCTAAGCCGTTACACGCAAGCACTTGAAAATTAGATAGAAACCTTGTTCGGTATAGAAAGAATTATAAATATATTAATTTAAAAATTGAAGGGTGTTACAATAGTTAATGTAATTTGATGAAGAAGGACAAACTGTTGAACCATTAGAGATAGATGGTTGAAATTTACAAATAACCAGATTGCTAAATCTACAACAACAGCAAGTATAAAATTTGAAATTAGAGGTTAAAAGGTGACTTCTAGTTGAAGTATGTGGCCAAGCGGTCGAACCGTTATAGACCAATTTACCCAGAACAAGATTGCTAAGTCTACTACAACAGCAAGCACAAAAATTGAATTTGAAAATTAAAGGGTGACACCAAAGTTGATGTATATGGCCAAACAGTTGAGGAGTCACAGGAAAATGGTTCAAATATACAAATAAACTGTATTGTTAAGTCCACTTTAACAAGAAATATAAAATCTGGATTTGGAAATTAAAGGGTGTCCCAATAGTTAATGCTATTTGATGTGTGTAGCCCTATTTTATAAACCGTTATATGCAAACATCTGAAATTTACAGGGATTCTGTATTAGTAAGTTCGCTTTACAACAAGTAAAAAATTTGAATTAATAAATTAAAGGGTGTTACCACAATTTATGTATTTTGACCTGTACAAGTCATTCTGTTGAACAGTTGCATACAGACGGTTGAAATTAAAAAATAGCTGTTGTGCTTAGTCTGATTTAATATGTATAAAATTTGGAATTAAAGAGTGACCCAATAGTTTAAGTAATTTAATGAATTTGGTCATAAATAAACAGATACAAACTGTTTTAAAGTCGGATTTTCTTGCAAGACACCTATTACTTATTTGTTCTTTTATTCGAAGTTATTCGTTTAATTAGAAGTTATAACATGTTTTTCAAGCTCGTTAAAATTTTAAATTGTAAAAAATAACAATAGCAAAATTAAGTTTTAATCAATTTTTTTTTTCGTTTGTAAAACAATAAAATTTTAAAACATTATTGGCAAATGGCCACCGTAGCTATTCTAGAATAAGCGCGCTTAGAAGTCCAAATTGTGGGCAAATTTTTGCTGGTTTGTCAGCATAAACCTGTGACTTTACGTGGCCCCACAAAAATAAAAGTGAGAAATAAAATCGCATGTTCTTTAAGGCAAATTGAGAGGATCACTTCTCAAATCTACCCATGTAAATGTGATCGATATTTTCATACAAGGAGCCATAGATCATGCCGTGGTAAAGATCCACCGACAGTAAAGCGAGCTTTGACTTTATTTTTGAATAAATTAGATCAGTGGATGCACCAGGATGTAAACCATTCATAGAACCATACAATTCAGCCACAATATGTTGATTTTAATTACCTCAATCATGCTCTCTCTCTCTCTCTCTCTCGTTTCGATAATTAGAAGTGTACCTTTAAGTCCCGTTAGTTAACACAGTTGGACTCTTTTATTGCAGGTTTATTAAAAATAAAAATTTTGTATCAAGAAGCCAAAAAGTTTCATCAAAATAGTGCATATATGTAATATGTTAAGACTCGCTATAAAATACTGGAAAAAAACAATACAAATTTATTTAAAAGAAAATGAGAAAAAATAAATGAATTTCGTATTAAAAAGTAAAATTAATTTAAAAAGTGATTATCAATATCATTGAAAATATCAGAATTAAACATTATTAACACAACAAAGTTGCCATTGAGCAAGCGGTAAAAATCTCTTTTAAATTAAATTTAAACAACGAAAAATGGAATATTGAAATAAAATTATAAAAAACCACAAATTTTTCATTACCTAACTCAGAATTTTTAAGCTGCAATTCCAAGTATATTGATGTTGGTGGTTGAGCACAAGTAAAACACTGTTAAAACGCATGCAAACGTACAACTGACATTAAACCGTGGAACACAAAGGAAAAAAAATAAAATACTTCGGAATGTCAAAAGAAATTCAATAAAATTGAGAAAAAGTTAAAAAGAAAAATTTGAAGATCTCCTAATAAAAATACTGGAAGTAAAATTAAGGTGATAATAATGGTATCTTTTTCAGTAACTCTATTTAAATCGCAGATACTTTTCGTAATACTCAAGTATCATTGTTACGTTTTATTTACTCGTTAGGATCCTTTTATTTATCTTTGATGGTAATTTTGTGGGCATTGCTAAACCCAGCTTAACTATTATGTGCAAACTATTATGCAGGAATTCTCATTTAAGTTAATGCTGTCATACTCTTGGCAACTGCCTCTTATTTTTACATGCGATTAAAATCGCCTAAAAGTTTTAAAAGAAATGTCAGCCTTGTTTTAAATGTTTTTTTATAACTGTATTTATGTAATTGTAGGCATGTGCCAATTAAAAAGAGTTCTTGAACAACCTACGCTGTTGTTTACTAAAGGTCTTTATGTTTGTGGAAAACACAGACACTTTAAGCAGAAACATTATGTCTTTGTTATACTGTGCTTAAGTTTTGTTTATATTTGTAAATCTGCGTTCTTAGCAATACTTTATAGTTAAAACATATTGATCATGAATGTATTCAAGGTGTAATAAAATGTTTGCCCACTTCAACCAGTCCTTCAAATAGGAAGTTTTCTAAGCCTACCAGTGAATTCTTATATAATGAATTCCTGAGTATTAAGCATTTCATAGTCCAGATAGTCCAGATAGGAACATTGACCGTGCTGTTTTTGTATTTAAGTGATCAAATCATCTCGAAATTTTATGTGCACGTAGTTTCTTCTATACAAAGCAGATGGTAATAAAACTAAAAGCAATACAAACGAACCGTTTTATTTTTAAGACACATTTTTAAGCCCACTTTGGTGTTATATACGTTTCAGTTATAGAACTTTGCCTAACTCTGAAAAAGTTAGAATGGATGGACTCTTAAATTACGGATGCATTCGCGAAGATTGTGTGGTTGAGGGGTTGACAATTAACTCATTTTTAAAATGCTCTTTTGTAGAAGCTGCTTATGATACAAAAAATTTATTTTTAAAAAGGATTTATTTCTTTCCCCAAAGATTTTTTTTTCAAAATATATAAATGTACAACTTATTTAAAGTATTCTTAGTGATAATTTTCCCACTGTAATGTCGAACAATTGATTATATTTGCTTTTTAAGAAAATACAACAGCAACGGAATTAAGAATTTTTAACAAAATTTCAAAGTCTTCTGTGCGGAAAAAACTTTATTCACTGAAAACCACAATAATGCAAAATATTTTTATTTTTGATTAGTACAACAGAAAGCAAATCATTAAATCAAAAACAAAGCATAAAAAAATTGAAAAAACCCCAAACTATCAGAAGATTATTTTATTAAATTGTGTGCATATATATAATCTTTGAGATTTTACAAGTTTTCCAATATATGTTTGTTCGACTACCTGGATGTTTGTTTAAGTTTCAAATTGTTTGTTGGTGATATTTTTATGTTATTGACATCTTGGCATTGCTGCTGTTACCACTGATTGTTACAATGTGTCAAGATTGGCAACATTTTTAAAATTGCCCGTCACATAGCTAAAGCAAAGACCAACCGTTAACAATAGTTATAAAACAAAAACTAATAAAAATCTTTTGAATGATTGTTCAACAACATTTTTGCTTACAGATGCGTAGAAACGCAAATATTTGTTTTTAGTCATGCTGGTGCAAGGAATTCCACACATGTTATTTGTGCAAAAGTTTAAATTTTAAGCCTACAAAAAGACAGTGCCTTTGACAAAAAACATTGAACAAAGCATTGAAACAAAAACATTGAATTTCAAAATCCTCTGGTGACACGTTAGCGCTGTAAAGGCAAAAAAAATTTAATTTTTTTTTTGTAATTTCATGACTGAAACTTTTGTAAGAATTGCACTTGATTAACATGTAAAAATAAAAATTATTAGATGAATTCTTTAATTTTCTTTTTTAATATTTAATTTCAAGTCAACAAATTCAAAGTGAGCAACCTTGAAATCAGGAAAAATAGATTTAATTGTTAACGATTAAATTAAAAACTGTTGACATGCATGACTCTTATCTCATCAAAGATCAATTCGTCTTAAGTTTGCGTTTATTAAAATCTTTTAATTTATTACGAAAGAGGAATGTAATACGTTTTCTTTATTTTTACATCCACCATCAGCATTCTTTAAATCTATATCACATAGGTTGTGTTCTTAAGATTGTGTATTTACGTAAATAATTTAATAAATAAGAATACAAGATTAAGAGATTACGAGAATATTTATCAGCCAATATTAATTTGGTTAGACGAAGCACACAAACCTTTATTAATCCTCAATTTTATTTTTATAATATTTTCTTTACATCACAATAGATTCTGCTGTATTATCAACTGATTATTTTTAAAAAAGCATGCATGTGCGGAGCCTTGTCATTAATTTAACATTTAAATATTGTTTTTTAATTTTTCCAAATCTTATGTTTTTTTTTCAAAATAACGACAAGATTTGTAGAGAAACTTCAATCTTCTTGATGCCGAGGACCTAAATTATCTTTAATCCATGTGGGCTGTCTCAAAAAGCTTCCATGTGATATGTGGCTTTTGTTAACGTTTTATATAAACAACGAATGCAGATTTTTTGGAATTCAATAATATAAAGAAAAGCACAAAAGGTTCTCTGTAAATATCAAAAGTTTAACCATATACATTAAATCACATCAACTAATTCAACACCCTTTAATTTTTTAAAATAAATATTTATACTTCTTATCATACGGGACAGAGTAGTAGACGTTCTGTCTAATTTTCAAGTGTTTGTATATAACGATTTAAAAGATTGCATTTCAGTCAAATCACAGCAATTTTTTGAACACCCTTTAACTTCTTAATACAAATTGCATATTTGTTCGTAAAGTGGACTTATCAATGCAATTTGCTTGCAAACTTCAGCTTCCTATTAATAATGGTTAAAAAATGTGGCCCACATACATTTAATTACATCAATTATTGGTACAGCCTTTAATTTCCAAAACGAAATTTTTGGAAATTAATTTATCAGTTTTTACAAGATTACTTGACAATATAGGCTCTCTGTAAATTTTGGCTTACTGTCTATAACTGTTTACAAGTTTCATTAATTACATGAACTATTGGGCCACCTTTTAATTTCTTAATTAAAATTTTATACTTACTGTTATAGCGAACGTAGCAATACACGATCTCTGTAAACTTAAGCCGTCTGTATACAACAGCTTAAATGTGTGGCTATATATTTACATAAATTAAACAAACTATTGGGGAACCCTTTAATTAATAATTGTTAATATTTATACTTGTTATTATAACAGTAATAGAAATTGACATATATAGATCTTGTCTACAACCGTTTAAAAGATAGGCCTGTATAGGTCAATTTACGTCATCTACGAGGACACCCTTTAATTTTTAGATATATTTTTGTATTACTTTTTGCTATTAGGAGCTATAGTAATACGCACTTTTTTGTTTTAAAGAGGCGCATTTTTTTAAGGGAGGTAGCACTTCAGACAATAATAATAATGCCTATTTAGTTATTTTCGTTACCGTGCTACATTCTTTAGGAAAGGGATATATGAGAGATAAGACAGGTGGTAAAAAGAGAAACATAGATATAGCCATTTTATAAGTTATTTTACTTCGACGACGAATATGCTATTAAGAATTACCTACGAAGGAGGCTGCATGTTTAATGTTAATTCTGAATATGTATTTATACCATTCAAAAGAAAAAAACATTTTTAATTTTTTTTGTTGCCGCAGGGGTTGCACCCTGGTCAATCATGTTTGCAGAAAGGTGTTTACCACTTTGACTACAGCAGCCTGCTTTATGGCGACACCTTTTAATTTTAAAAATTACGAACTGTTTTCACAACCTTTTAAATAAAAAAAAAAATTCTATATTGGTTCAAAACTGACTCTTATGCGGGAACAAACATTGAAAAAAAAAAAAACATTCAGACAAATTGAGAATCCTCTTCCTTTTTTGTACTCGATTAAAAAATCATCATAATCGTAGCAAGAATTAGTTAAAATCACCTAAAAATACACCTTTTTTTTTTATTACCTGAGTCTATGGAAAAAATCCTTACAGACTGGTATACATATAGTTTTTTTACAATTTAAAACATTACCAAAAATTACATTTAAATTAAGTATTTAAAAACAATATTATGTTGCGTTTAATAGTGTTTACATTTAGAGAAAAATCAATAAAACTATAAAGATTGTTAAAATCGCAGCAAATTCTTCTAAAGGGCTCATCATTGGCATAATTATGGCGAACAAATTGAATGTAAATTGGTTTAAAATTTCTGGTTGGACGTACAGGAATGTTGAAGTATAAGTTTCCCAAAAGGAACTCCGAACAAACATCTCCAGTAATCAAATTAAACAAAAACGTAACATTAAGCATAGTTCTTCGGCTTTGTAGAGACGGTAGCCCAATTTCAGCAAGTCTGGTTTTATATGACGGTAAATTTGAAAAATTATTTCGGTACATATTTCGTAAGCAAAATAACAGAAATTGTTTTTGAACAGACCCAATTTTATTACTATGCACGATATACTGTGGGTCCCAAACAACGGATCCATATTCTAAAATTGGCCTTACTAAAGATGTATAAAGCTGCTTGGTGATATGAATATCAGTGAATTCCTTGGCCCAACGTTTGATGAAAGCAAGTACCCCACGGGCTTTATTTGATATCATAGCAATATGTTGACTAAAGTTTAATTTAGCATCTAATAAAATACCCAAATCAAGGATCGAATCAACAATTTCCAACTGATAACCATCAAAAAAGAACGGATTGTGTGTATCAACTCTTCTGGAAAAGTGCATATGTTTGCACTTGTTTAAATTTAACTCCATCAAGTTCATCGTGCACCAAACAAAAAAGCTATCTAGATCCTGTTGGAGAGAATTGTGGTTGTCAAAGTTGTTGTAATTATGAAAAATTTTTACGTCATCAGCGTATATTAGAATATTTGAAAATTTGATAGCAGTAGGTAAATCATTGATGAAAAGTGTAAATAAAATTGGACCGAGATGGCTACCTTGAGGAACACCAGATTTTACAATAATATATTTAGATATGGATGTTTTGAAGCACACTCGTTGGTATCTGCCAGTTAGATATGAGCTTATCCAGTTCAAACAGTTTTTGGTGAAGCCCATTAAATGAAGTTTTTTTAATAATAAAACATGGTTAACTTTGTCGAACGCTTTACTAAAATCAGTGTAAATGGCATCTATGTGTTGACCAATAGTGAATCCTTGAATAACTTCGCTTGAAAGTTGTAGCAGATTTGTTATTGTTGAGCATCCTTTACGAAAGCCATGTTGACAAGGTGTCATTAGTGTTGAAACTAACTGTACGACTCTTTCCATCAATTTTGATTTAAGCCAGTGTATTGAAATACTTAACTTTAATAGCATTTCTTTTTTTTTTTGTGATAATGAAGAAATATTTTGGCATCGGGTATTAAATTCTGACTAAATGTTAAAAAAATCCCAAAAATAATTTCAAAGGACTAAGTTGAAGAAACGAGCTTTAATTTTGAAGCCGTTAAATAATTGTACGTAAGGCCGGGTGACAGAAATTTGAGCTCCAAATTGACCAAAAAAAAGGAAATAAAAAATTAAAAAGGTTAAGAATTTTATGGGTATCCATATGGCAGTATCGAAATAGCCACACGGGTATGCTTTTCCTGCAGTAATAAATTTTATTTTGAAGTTTTAAATCAAGCATGATTTAAGAAAATTAACATAAAAAAAACGGAAATAATAATAAATTTCTTATTCAAATATGTTTTTTTTTTTAATGTTTTTTTTAACAGATTTCAAAAACGAATATTTGCCGACAAAAAGCATTAAAGTTTTGTCGTTACAAAGATAATATTTGGCAACCCTTAAAACATCTACAATAACAAAAATTAATAATAAAATTGTTAATTGTATTTTAGCTAAGAGGAACAACATTACCAACAAAATAAGTAAGCTATCGCATGTCAAATGGCAGCTTTAAGTGAGTTTGGTAGAGGTCTCTATTTATTGTTAAACAGAAGAACATGAACCACAAATCCAAGTTTTTTGGGAGCCATTAGTATAGAGAAACGTGTGTTCAGTGAGTCGCAATGGTATAACTGCTTAAAAAAGTCAAATAATAATAATTGCATTTAAAACTGTTTGGCAAACAGGAGATCGATACTTTGTATTTCGCTGTAATTACAGCGTTTTGTTGCTTGAACGGCTGTGCGGGCATAAGGTGCCTATTTGCTTAACAAAGCATTACATAGTTCGACTCTTGCAGGTTTAAGAAAATATTGTAGCATAGGATAAATATAAAGAGAAAACCAAACTGTCGAATTGTACTTGCAATGAAAATAACAATTACGTGTTACATAGCACGAACTCTGATTGAATCATATATTGAAAAGTTCATTTTCAATTCCTTGATATTAGAAAATAAAAGGGGGTGCATTTTTCGAAATAATATCAATTTTAGTTCTTTGTTTAAAACAATAAAAAGGAAAAATAAAATCCATTTATTGATGAAATTCCTATTGATAGAGAAGAGATTCAAAACCTACGGAATGCGTCACATGTTCGCCTATATAATCGATGCTGAACACAAGCTTTTACGTGCAGAAGTATTTTTCTGCAAAATTAAAATTTATTAGACCGTGTGCTACGTCAGTGCCCAAAACTAGTTAAAGTTGTCGGATTTAATCGATGCTTTCTAAAAAAATTACCTCTTTTAAACATCCTGTCTGAGACTCAAAATTTATGTATAAACAGTCACTTTTCAGTTTGTCTTTAGCACTGTGTTATGTGAAACTTGACTTTGCATTAATTTCAGATTTTCCAGTTAGTGTCCCAGAAAATATACTTTCGAAAACAGAGTCTTTTTATTTTTGAGTTGGCAGTTTTTTTTCTAAAAAATTTCATTTTAAATACCAAGTTCTGATGGTAAGATTTCGTGATTGACTTACCCGCACTTTTTGCTTTTTGGATGTTAACTTAAATTACTTTTAATTATTTAAAACATTGTTGTGTTACCTGGTGGACGTCTGGTTGAAGTCTGATGGATGTCAGCTAAATATGACCCGTGGCCTTGTTGACTTTTCCCACAGCAGTTTCCCTTTTGTTTTAATGACAAGGCACTTGTTATTCTTTTTTCGTTTCCTTAACTCTTGTTCAAGAAACCCTTTCATTAGACTTTAGTTTCTTAAACAACTTTTTACTTTCCGGTGATCGCATGATAAGCGGCTCACAACACGAGACACGAAATAACGCTGCTGTGAATTCGCCGCAATGGTGTTCCCATCTGCAAATGACTGCAACAAGACTCGCACAGACAAACATCATGAAACTCATTTCTTGGCCTCTTGTGTTGTTAGCACGAGAAACTGAATTTTAAAATAAAGTTCAATCGAATTTTTTGTAAATTTATAAATCAGACCTACAATCTAGTCATGGTCGCTTAAAATCTACCTGTAAAATCAGTAGTTAGTTCAGATTTACACTATGCCATTTTTTGGGGTTTTTTTTTAATTCTCCATTTAAATTGGAGCGATATGCATTATTTAAGAATAAACATAAGCAGCAGTAAAATCTCTTCAAGCTGCAAGCAATACCATATTGCTAACCCATCTTGCTTTACCAACAAATAAAAATTTTATGCTAGTTTCATGAAAAATTGCATAGTGTAAATGACGCATAATTTTTTAAATTTATTTTATTTTTGCCTGGTTATTTTTTGATTTAAGGTAATAATTTTCATGAATCAATTTTTATTGAGGTAGCAATATTACACAGGCGATGAATTTTCCTAAGTAAAGCGGACACTTTCTAAAAAATTTAATTTCCTATTGGATATTTTAGCTGCTGAAAAATTACCCATTCTTTTGACTAGACTTCGTGCAATTGGCTATTTTTTTATAAGCTGCCTGCATTCCATTTTTGTAAATGTAATTTTCTTTAACATTTGTTTGTACTTCATTTTTCATTATTGACAACTGCCTTTTGTGTTAAACTTATAAATATTGATTAAATTAAAAAGAAACAAAAAACACAACAGTTACAAGAAATTCGTTTTTCGGCATTATTTCTTATGTCCACCTTATAATAATTCATATGCAGATAATGATTTTTTCTTTTTTTATTTTTCTCCTTCTAACTTCCAACGGCCACCAACAGAAGATACGGCATTAAAAGAAATTTTGCTATACATCCGCCTACTGCAACATTACACTATTGTGTGGATTACCACAGCTAAAAAGTATAAAAAGAAAAATATAATAAAATGCATAAATAAACAAACATCAGGCATAAATTTAAAATAAGGATTTTTGGAAAACACCCAAAACAAAACTTAACTACGCATTTGGTAGATTGTGTTTCTTCGGTAAATTCAATTAAGGCGTGCAACAATCACCACACACAATTGTATGAGTTATGGTCAGTAGTAGCAAGAGAAATGCATTGTTAAGCTGACAAGGTTTCAATATACTTCTTTGGACACAACTTGTAATACAAAACTTAAATATTTGAATAACAGGTGCCTTTTGGTTGTTTGGTAAAATCTTGTAAAGTGTCATTTTCTCTTTTCAGTTATTTGGGTGAAGTAGAACATTTTCTTGTTAGACGTAAAACTTTTTTTAGGATTTATAAATTTGTTTTTCTGATCATTGTTGTTGACTTATTGTATTATAAAACTTTAGTTAGCGGCTCCAATTTTATAAAGTTTACTTAAGAAAGTGCTGAGATCCACCGAGATGCTTGTACTGCGGGTTGGAATATTCCCTCTGCAAAACTGTTCAAATTTAAGAAACATGAATAATGTACTAAATAAGTTCTTGGCAGCTTATAATAATTAACTTTATTAAAATGTCACGTTTGTATTTGAGATATTTGAATGACACTTTAATTTGCTCTCATGCATTATTAAAGGGACAACATAAACTTCCTTTCAATTTTAATTTCATTTCTTGATACTTGACTTCCTTACACTACTAAACAACTCCACAATTCACATCATGCAACTTCTTTGCAATTTAATTTGCCACCAAAAAAGAAAAGAAAAATAATAAATAAAAATAGAAAATAGAAAATAAAAGTCTTAAGAAATTGCCCAATCAATACATTTTATAAGGAAATAGATAAAAAAAAAAAAGATGTGAAAACACTTGTGCAGCTCTTCTTCAAGCGCCAACTATTTATTTAAAATTTATTAGTACCACAAACGTATATAATTTTGTAGTTACGACGAGTACAAATGATGGTCAAAGTAATAACAACAAAACACCAGCAACGAACTTAAAATATTGTACAACCTGCAGGAGCAGTAGCAACAACAGTTGCATCATTGTCTTGCATTACAGACACTTGTTGTTTTTATTCCTTTACGTAAGTATCTTGCTGTTGTTCTTTATAAGTTTGCAGTCATGAAAAACAATAATTTGTATCTTTTAGTTGCCAATAAATAAAGTATATTTCTTTCTTACGATGGCTTTCGTTTTTCAAATTTGTTATTAAACTTCGAAGCAAATTAAATTAATTTTAATGCGAATGCCTAGATGATGTTTATTTTATTGACAATCCCATAACAATTTGTCCTTCTCAATAATTGCGGTAATCAATTACAAGAAATGAAATTATATGTCATCAGTTGCATTTAAAATAGAAGAAAGCAGTAGAAAAAAGGCAAACAATACGAAGATATTTTCAAAACTATTTTTTTTTCATCACTGTCTAGAATTTCATGGAGCAGTTGTTATAAATTATAATCAAGTTTAAAGAAAGTGTTAATACGCTAAGTTTGTCTTGTTCAAATTTTTAACACAAACTGATTTATTATTTCCTTTTTTAGATATTCAAAATCAATCATTTTAAACGCCACATTAAGTCTTCCCACAAAAAAATTAAATTACTAAATTCAATAAAGATTAATTATACCTTAACATGCCATAAAAGTGATTTAGTATCCAAAACACTTTTTTTAAATTCTGAAAATTATTTTTTTTTAATTCTCTTAAATCTTGGTCTACAATTTTCTTAAATACTCTTTTAAAATTGCGTTAGTTTTTGCACATTCACATTTTGTTTCTGCAATTTCGACATTGATTACTTAAGTTTTATTTATGCTTCAAGTACGATTGACAAAACCGAAGAGAATTGCGAGTACACGAGACAGTGTACCCGTTTCTAGGCGTCTTTCCACTATCACCAGCAAAGACAAGAGTTGCTTAACACAAGTTGCAAAGTGTAGACAGGGACTAGGAAAAACTTATAATTTTCAAACAGGTGGTTTAACAAAAAACAAAAGCAGGTAAAGTAAGATGACATGAACTAGTAAATTTACAGTAATGGACATGTAAAACTACCATTTAAATAGAAAACTGAACAATTTAATATATTTAATATAATAACAAAATAATTAGACAAATAATTTAATTAAAATTGTTATATGAAAACAGATCTTTCCCAAAATTATATAATGAACAAATACCAAAAGAAACTGCAATTAAGTATCTAGGAATCACCTTAGATAGAAGATTAACCTGGAAGCCACATATTAAAGCCAAACAAAAACAATTAAATATTAAAAATCGAAAACTATATTGGCTGTTAGGGCCAAAATCAGAACTGAATTTAAACAATAAAGTCGCTATCTACAAAGCTATTCTGAAACCTGTATGGACATACGGAATTATGTTATGGGGAACATTAAGCAAATCAAATATTGATATTTTAGAGAGATATCAGTCCAAAACCTTAAGACTAATCACTGCAGCACCATGGTTTGTCTCTAACAAATGCATTCGTAGAGATCTTAATTTGCCCTCAGTAAGAGAAGAAATTCAAAAATTTAGTGAAAACTATCTTGGACGATTAAGTAATCACAGAAATCCTTTAGCTGTTTTACTCTTAGACGAAAGCTCTGAAACCAGAAGACTTAAACGTGCACATATATTAGACTTGCCTTACAGAAGCTAGTCAATAATTATTTTTTTGTTTATTATATAGTTATGTAGTTTGCTGAAACTACATAACTCCTGTAACGTGTTATGTAACGTGTTTATATCATTTGCTTATTGTCTTTTAGTAGACAGATTGCAAATATAACAATAAAATAATAATAAAAAAAAACAAAAAGATCTTTCCCAAAAGGGACCAAAATCGGTAAAAATTAAGTAAAACTCGATTTCGAACATAAGACTCTATCATATTTAAAAATTAATATTAGACAAAGGGCTGTCTAAAATTTGTACGTAGACTGCTTAAAGAAAACGATAGTCAGCCTAACAAAGTCTTTAATTTATAAAGAATATTGAAAAGAGAAAGCAAAAAGTACAAATTAGCGCATAAATTAAAAATGGAACGCTCCTAAGGGTAAAAAGTATTTACGTCTCAAAACGAAATAAGCTTTTAGAGAAAATTTATCAAAATTCATTAAAATAAACATTTCTGTTCCAGAAATAATTATTTAATTTTGTATAAAGTAATGATTATAGGACAAAAGTTAATTTTGTGTAAAAAATAAAGTTAGTTTTATGTAAAAGATTAATTTTTTTTAGTGTTGAAATCAAGTTTGGCAAGGCACTAGATAAGCTAGAAAAAATTTAAATATGCCAATCGAGCAGACATAGTGTCGAAAGAGGTGCTATTGGAATCAGCAAGATCGGTTAATGTCATTCGACGCAGCGGGAAAAACACCATGGCTACCTGTAATTTTTCTATATCATTTGGAGCAATAAAGTAACTCCAATCAAAAAAAACAACAAATATATGGGGCTATAGAGAATTAAAAAATAAAAAAAACCATTCAGTGAAAAATTGGCGCTCGCCCATACTTTCCGAGTTACGAGCCTTTGAAATTTTTAAAATTTATAAATTATCAATATGGGTGGCATTTAAAAGCTTTTTAAAAGATCATTAAGGAATACTCAAATTTTCTTTTAAATGCTTAACCCATTAAGAGCCAATGAAATTTTATGTAATATTATTCACACGTAGTACTAAATTTTTTTTTTTTTTTTTTTATTATTTGCCACCGCAATATTTGCTTTTTTGATTGGAGTTACTTCACTAAACTAGATTTACATAAATGGTGAATGGTATCTAAGATTCGGCTTAACCAAATACAGCACTCTTAGTTTTTTGAAAAAATAATCAATGAGGTAATTCAAATATAAATAAGCTACCTAAATTTTACCAAAATAATACATTTCCCCTAACATTTTACCAAATATGTAAAGCTTTGCTAAAACAAGTACTAGTGCTTTATTCGACTATGTCGAATTTAATACACCCTTTAAATATATGTAAATATGGTTTAACGAAATAACTCCAATAAAAAATATATATATTGGGCTGACAGAATATTAAAAATTAGAAAAAATTAAAAACTATCTAAAATGTTATTAGCTCGTAATGGGTTAAGAGTTTTATTTTTTAATTTAGTATTTCCTGACAGATCTCTTCAAAAGCTTTTAAATAATACACAAGAAGAGACTGCTGTAGTCACGGTAGTAAGCACGGTGGCTACAAATCAGGCTGTCTAGGGTTCAACCCCTGTGGCAACCAAAAAATTAAAATATGTTATTTTCTATTTAATAGTATAAATAGGCTGACTTCCAAAACGTCAGTTGCGTGATACTAAATGTTTAAAATGCATACCATTACAAAATATCGTAGACAAGTATTAGAAACTAGAAACGTTGCAACCGAGCAACTAGCGCATCAGTTTCTAAATTGATGCTTTGTTTCGCAACTTTGTATTTGTACAAGATAAACAACCCCCATCAGCACTGTATACAAGTTTTGTACAAATGCATTCTGAAAGTTAGAATTTAACAATGCAGCATGCAGCCTCCTTCGTCGGTACTTCTACATAGCACATTCGCCGGCAAAGTAAAATAACTCATACATTCACCACCCGTTCCTTTCTCTCGTCTATACCTGTCCTAAAGATTGTAGCACGGTACACTAATAAATAGGCATTCTTGCCTGAAGTGCTGCTTCTCTTAAAAAAATATTTTATAAAAATATTTTAAAAAATGGGCGAGCGTCGATGTATTTTTCTTATTGTTTTATTCTCTATAGCTTCTTATATTTACTTATTTATATTTTTTTTATTGGAATTACTTCACTAAACTAGACTTGTTCCGCTGCCTCGAAAAAAATAGACCGATCTTGCTGATTTTCAATACAAAAATTTTCGAAACTATGCATGATCGGTTGCCGTATTTAGATTTTCTCTAGCTCATCTAGTGCCTTGACAAAGTTGATTTCAACCGGAACACGGACGAACAGTCGGACATCGCTCAATTGACTTGGCTATGCGTAAGAACTCCGAATATAAATACTTTATAGGATGAGAAATGGATATTGTAAAATTACAAGCGGAATGACAAACCTTTATGCCTTTACTCCACCTATGGCGAAAGGTATAAAACTTGGAAATTTCTTTAAAAATCGAAAATTCAGCACAAAAAACTCGATTTCCCAAAAAAATTGGAATATAAATATATATAATATAATATAATATAATATAATATAATATAATATAATATAATATAATATAATATATAAATATCACCAAAATATTTATTATTACAAAAATTTTACTGCACTACATAATTTGCAATAAAAAAAATGAAATATTCGAACTGAATATTCACAAAATATAATTAAATACCCCACCATGGCAAAAAAAAAACGATTAAGACTATTTATTTACTATTGGCATTCCTATTGTAATTTCTACAATATCATTTTTGACCCCATAAAGTACATATTGTGAATTCTGATGCAAAGCGGAGTTGATGGAGCGATGTTTGTCAGTCTGTATGTCCGCCTGTTTGTATAAAAATTAACGAGCTAGCTATAACCATAGTTTTAAAAATTGTTTATTATAAAATTGCTAGACCGGCTTATGTTCCTCGAGGCAGCTAAAAAAATACTACGCCCGCCTCTGATTTTTCCATTCGTTATCCACTACAATTACAATAATGTCTGATACAGCAACCTTTTCATTTATTTAGCTGGGACAAGAGCCCTAAACAAAACTTACAATTTTCGAAGCTTTGTTTCAACAGGAAAACTTGATAGTAGAAAGGAATTTCTCATGCCGATTTATATGTAGATGTGGTTATGTGGTTCTATATATATAGTGAAGGGTATGTAAGGTTGGGTATAACCGAGTATACTATATATATAATCAAAATTATTAATATAATCAATATTATTATTCAAAACTTTTTATTTCTGTGCAGTTGAAGTTGTAAGTTTGCTCGCATATACTACATTTATCCATATTACACCTACACATTCCATGTGTGCGTGGTAAAAAACCAGAGGTGAATAAAATTACTTCAGTTTACCAGTGTGTATATAGATACGAGGGCTGCTATATATATATTTAAGCATAATCGTACTCAAAACGTTTTGACGTACGACCATTATTTGTGTTGTTTACAGTGACTTGAAAAAATTAATATAGAAAAAAATGGAATTAACTCGTGAACATTTTCGTGCCATCATTTTTCACAACTTTCGACGTGGATTATCACGACAAGAGTGCATTGATGAACTTATATCTTTGTATGGCGATGAAGCACCATCCTATAGCACTGTGAAAAATTGGTATAATGAATTTAATCGTGGCCGAAGCTCGCTCAAAGACGAATTCCGTGAAGGTCGTCCAAAAACGGCTGTTGTGCCACAGAAGATTGATGGCGTGCGTGAACTCATAATGCAAGATCGACATGCGACATACCGAGAGATAGAGACATCCTTGGACATTTTTTCCACCAGCATACATTCATTACTGCATGAACACCTGGCCGTAAAAAAAGGTTTGTTCTCGTTGGATCCCGCACAATTCGAAAGTCGCTCAAAAAAAGGCTCGTGTCGATTGGTGCAAAGAAATGTTCCAAAAATACGATTGCGGTGCTTCAAAAGACGTTTATAAGATCGTCACAGGTGACGAATCATGGATCTATACGTATGAGCCCGAAACGAAACAACAATAGACCGTGTGGGTCTTCAAAGACGAGCAAAATCCAACAAAAGTTGTTCGTGGAAGAAACACCTCGAAGCAAATGGTCGCCTGTTTTTCGGCAAAACTGGTCATGTGGCGACTGTTCCCCTTGAGCAACGTAGGACGGTCACATCTGAGTGGTACACTACAATTTGTTTGCCTGAAGTTATCGGAGAAATTCGAAAAACCAACAAGAGAAGACGAATCATTGTTCACCATGACAATGCGAGCTCTCACACATCGGCTCAAACCAGAGCGTTTTTGACCGGCCAAAACATCGAATTAATGGGTCATCCGCCGCACAGCACTGACTTGGCACCAAATGACTTCTTCTTGTTTCCGCACATCAAGAAAAAAATGCGTGGTCAACGATTTTCGTCGCCAGAAGAAGCTGTTGAAGTGTTCAAAAACCATGTTTTAGAGGTGTCTTAATCGGAGTGGAAAAAGTGCTTCGACAACTGGTTTAAGCGCATGCAAAAGTGTATAAATCATGCTGGAGAATACTTTGAAAAACAATAAAACCATTTTTGATTATAAATATTCGCATTTTCACTATTAGGCCAGAAATATATAGTGCAGCCCTCGTATAATACGATAATAAAGAACAGAAGCTAAGCAACCCCGGTGGCTACATTAGTAGAGATGTATAGTTGCTATAAAACCGTAGATCCCAAA